>OX243815.1:11117942-11170442 GCA_945859605.1 Lumbricus rubellus
GAAAATTAGCATTTACTTGGCTAAGAGTAACACCTCCAGCGATTACTCTTCGTGATGTTCCTCCAGCAGCGGTGTGACCAAATTTATCGATAGGCATTTTATATATATATTTATATATAATAATTTTTAATGCAAGCCGTTTATAACTTCTTGGAAATTCATTCCATCGTTCATCGTCTTCTTTAAGACATACAGACACAAATGACCACAAAATACTTCGTTATCGGGTTGTATTCGCTCACTGTTATATAACACTGGACGGCGTAAATACTTTATCAGTTCCAGAGGGGGAGGAAGGCCGTAACTATCGAAATATATTTTCTCGTTACCGCTCTTTAAGAAAGTGCACCAGTGGGTCCCTCTACCGTTCGAGTCGTCTAGATTAAGAATACCACATTCATTATCTCTCGGACTCATAGGTAATTCGTCTCTGAGAAATACTCCTCTGAAATTATTGATGTTTAGTTTCTTAGCCGCTTCGATTAGATCCACGTTCGATAAAGCAATATTCGGTAGTACTACACCCTCAACATTTATGTCTTTGTAGATCTTAGAACTCATTTTATATTTCATCTAAATGTTTTAAAAAGTAATTCGATTTTACTTCCTGCATTACATATAGCCAGCGATCTATTTTGTTTGCTTTTTGCATATTTTTAACCGGTAGCAATGGACGAATATTCTTCCAATTCATAGCTTTAAGAAGTTCTTCTTCGTCTAGCAAGTTGAACGACGATAATGGCAAAACATGATCGAAATGCCAAACCGAACCGTAATTTTCCATTGTCATTCCTTCTTCTAACTGAAATTCAATCCATTTAGTAAATATTTCAAAGTCAACACCGATAAGTTGGCACGTCGTTTGTGATTTCGATTTACCTCTTAATGATTCACTAAGCCTACTCCTCATATTTTTAAGTATTTTAAACTCAGGATCATATTGCTTTCGAGCTTCAGAATACGAGTGATTATATTTATATTTACATTCCTTACATTCTTTATCAAACCCGTCTTTACAACATCTATTTTTTACAAATTCTAATATGTTCTTCTCTTTCTTACATCGACAGCAAACTTTTTTATCTTTTATTTCCCTAGTCTCTAGTATCGAGTATTTTTGCCTAAGTTCCTTCATTTTGGTCTTTTTACACGTTTTACAAATAGTATAATAACCGCTCTTATTTGATTTATCTTTATGAAATTCGTTTAAGTTTTTTTCCATCCTACATTTGGTACACACTTTAGAGTCATCCATTATATATATATTTTTCTTTAAATAGTTTTCAACGAGTAGTGACCATATGCCAAAGTATGAATTCCATCCTCCATTATTACCCGTTTATCGTCATCTGCAGATAATGCAACTTTATTAATTTCTTCTGTATAAATATCGTGATGATAAGATCTAATAACATTCATCGTTCGTTGTTGTTCTTTTTTAGTAAATAAACAGTCTTTATAATCTTCGTGAGTAATAGTTTTCTGGACAACATTCTTCTTAATACCTTTACATTTCTTGTGCTCATCTCCAGCAGCCATCTTATAAGAATACAACTTTGCTCTGAGTCCAATAAATTCTTTTATCTGTTTCCCACTAGCTTCATCCTTGAACATTCCAATAACTTTTTTATTTACTCCAACCTCAATACCAGATGGATGATCTCTCGGGTATTCACTTGTGTCGAATCGAGTCTTAATATCGCCTGCGATATCTGAGTAAAAGTCTTCAGTTTTAATTTCGTATGTCAAAGAATCTGTATCGGTAAATAATAATTTAGCTCTATTTCCGTATTTATCCTTGATGTAATTGTAATGAAATTCATACATCAACGTTTTGCTCAAGTCTAATATACACATGCCAAGATATATAGGTTTATTATAGTACAATTTAGTTTTTTTCATGTGAACGGCTATTAGATTTTCATCGAAAATAGTACATCTCTCATAATTAGGTTTAGCGGCTAGTTCAATAGCCCTCTCCTCTTGACACACTAACTCTACATCAACACGATTTTCAATGTTCTCACAAGTTTTTCCAAAGACACTGTTATTCATTAACTTGAAAAAGTCTTTCTCAAAGTCATTAGTAGCTTTCGTTCTAAGAGCTGTATTTAAATCGATATACTTTTTCAACCAATCACTTTCTTCGAATAGTACACCTCTATGCACTTTTGTTATTTTCAAACCCAAGCTCTCATACAGCTTCAGATTATCGTAATGCAGCACATACTTCTTTTTATGGTTTAAGTTTGGAATTAACTTTTTGACTTTGTTAATCTCAATGCTTTCGGGGGCTAACGGAAAATCGTTATGCAGGTCGTGTAACTCTTTAGGATATTCCAAATCAACTTCCAATATGCATGGAATACTTCTCCAATTATTTAATTCATCTTCGTTCATCCATTTGAACCCGTGAGTAGGTAAATTTTTGATCATAGCCCATCCATATAGATTATTCGCATCCAGGTAAGTAATAAATGTAGAATTTTCGTTACTATTGAAATCGCTCATATATTTATTATTCGCTTTCCCGTAACGATTTGATATTGTGCTCACTCCTCCTCTCATCCCTTGCCTAAGCATCAGAATCATATCATAATCATTCAATAACTCCAATTTCACGCCTGTCAATTTTAAAGCGGCATCCCAGGCTAAACCAGGAGATGTAAAATACCATGCAGGGTCAAGCGTATAGTTCTTCATACACACATCTCTAAAGTTTTCGAAAACATCGGCAAGTAACAGAACATCCGAAACGTTGTATAAATCGTGATATTCTCTGAATGTTTTGCATCCAAATTCCTTCCATACCGTTTTTGCATGCTCGTAGTCTTCATCGCTAATATTCGAATCATTTAGCTTAGAATAGAATGCGGATTTTGGTGGTAGTTCGGTTTCATTAAAGGTAGTAAATGAATCGACGTAGTCATAAGGATATATGCCTTTTCTCAGCAAAAGATCGAGCTTCTTTCCAGTATATCGTTTCCCAATATTTTTACACTGGTCTTTGCTTAGGTTCCTCGATAAAGCATCAAGACTAGAAGCCATAAATTTAAAACTGTCGATAAAGCGCAATTCGCGCTTGACGGTAATCTCTTTTCCCTCTTTATTTACAAACTTATCAACAACGACCTCTCTGCTAAAAGATATATACTTTTCCTCGTTATTAGGTATGCAATTAATTTTCTCTCCATTATTACCTCTCAGTTTCTTAATGAACAGATGACAATCGTACCCGGAAAGATTATGAAACACTACAGGGAAAAACTTGGGGACTTTATAGTTTACATTACAAATGTTATGAGCAGCCCCTCTAAATTTACCGCTAAGATGACAGTGATCTCTCACTCGGTCTTCGCCCAACGGTTTTTCACAGATATGGCATATAGTAGCTCCATCAAAACACTTCTTGTCCTCTTCTGTAAATATCATCTTCTTAGGGAATTTAAATTGATTATATATTTGTTTTATATTCTCTTCTAGTTTATCTACAAATATTTGACCAACATCATCATCTTCGCTTTCAGCCGTAAACGTCACAGGATCTTGAGAATATACACTATCGTCGAAACATTTTATGTGGTAACAAAAGGAGCTAGGAATATGCTTTTGATATTTATTAGTGTACGACAACTCTGGATTTGGTTGGCATGTATCGATCGGTTTTACAAAAGACTCAAAATCTGCGTAGACTATAAACGGAACCCTCATAGAATTGTTATAATTTTTAAAACTTAACATAGTTCCTGGTTCTGGCATTTCTATTTTTTGTGCGTTATGGTGTTTGCAGTACTCATCATGGTTGTTAAGCGCTTCTGTCGTTGTGAAACCATTCATACACCTTTTACAATAGTGCGCTGAATAATGCGAATTTGCTGTTCGGAACGTCATCAATCGGTTAAAATTCTTTATCCAGCAATAATGTTTTTTTTCTCCATCAGATATAAGCAAAAGATCTACACAAATATCGCTTTCACAGTTAGACAGATAAAGCGGATAGACATGTTTTTCGTAACCAAATATATTAACACTAATATTATTATTTCTCTCAAATTTACCTATCACATTAGCATGAGTCGCTACCGGAAACTCAATGCCACTCCAATTAAGTTTTTTCGATTGTTCTTTCAAAGCTTTCGTTATTTTTTCCGGATGGTCATCCACCGGATTCAAAGCTCTAGTGATACACCATTTGAAGCATTCTTCGTCGTGGTTTTTCATGTTGATGATTGCCTTTTTATTAGCTAAGAAGCTGGGTAGAGGAATGTAAGAACTACCTCTTAAGGGTGTATATTTTACCGTATTTATATCTAATTTTACAACGGCTTTAAATCTCCAATTACTTCCTTGCATCTGAAAACTAGCAATAGACTCCATGATTTTATCCTTCTTTCTGCTGTATATTTCATTCAAGTCGGTTGCTTCTAAAATAACTTCTGCCCTGGAAACGAATGGTATATCCTCAGAAGTCACTATTCCAGATTTCATATCTACTCGTTCCATAGTACAAGTAAGAACCAAATTAGTCTTTGTCTGGCGATTGTTCGACAACAGATTTACTACCTGCGGTCTAACGAAATCAAGAAACGAAGAGGCGTCCATTCCATTAATTCCATCTATTCTATACTGCTTGGTGAATCCTTTAATAGCCGACGCCGTTTCTCGAATTTTAATTTTATCAAATATCCTGGAAACAGTTGACTTCAATGATTCTAGTTTTTCATTAACCTCTGCTTGTTCAGGCACATAACTAAGTAACCAATCCGCAAAATCATTTAATTTGGATCTAACCCTATTTTTGTATTTTCTCTTAGGCGCTACTGGTTTGTATTTACCAGGTGTAGACGTAAGCGTAGGAACCTTAATGTCAGGAACCGGCGAGTCGAGCAAGTGTTCAACATGGTTCATGTTTCTTAAACTACTTTTCTTTAAATCCATTTTATCTTACCACGCAAAAATATTAAAACATGTGAGATCGAAGATCCACTTATCTGTGAGATCGAAGATCCACTAATTTCATGTCATTTTTATCTCTCATACACTTTAATTTCGTATCTATCTCTCCAGACATTTCCGTTATGATAAGCTATTATACCAGCACTCTGACCATACGCCTTAGCAGCTTTATACATCGATGGATACGAGGTAACAACGCCAGTTTCTCGATCTATAATATCTACTCTTCTCGGTTGTTTCCTGATACTACCCAACGTGTCATGTCGATATGACACAGACTTGTAGTCCGTCGGAAGAATATTCTTTTCAATCAGTACAGCTATCATTTGAGGTTTGTTGAGATGCGAAGTGCCTGTAACATCGTGATGCTTGGCTAACATTCTAAGCTCTGGTAGCTTCATAATATATAAGTATTCTTTAAATCAATTTTCCATACACTACACTCATTTTCTGTCCATCCGATTGGAACTGCAGCAACCTATCTGAAATTACGACAGCATACGCTTCTGTGTCGGCTGGCACTGCTGCATTGAAAAGAGCCTTAATTTGAATATCAACGACTGAAGATTTCAAACGCTCGGATTGTTTGCTTACATCGAACACGAACAACGGGTATAATTCTTTATAATCTACAGGTGTTATATTGCTTTGGGTAATCAACTTATCCATACCATAGAATTTTTGACTAAAGGAGGACGCGTCTCTTGGCCGCCAAAAAGCCAGTCGAAAGTCCGAGTCACCATCGCTGTTCACCGCAGATGCATTCCTTGAACGATTCTCGGAAAAGATCGCATCAGTTCGGAATGCTACTGCCGATTCCTCTCCGCCTGCGTTCTCTACAACGGACTGCCGGCTTCCGGTTCTACACGAAATATCAAGTGTTGAGCTACGATGCTTAATTCTTGCCTCAGCTCCAAAGACGTGTGAGCTAGATCCTGCACCGACATTTCTTGTGCAGGAACTTATTGACGACTTACTGCCTTTCCTCACGATCCTATGCAACCGATCTATCAGTGAGACATGTTTACCAGCTTCACAGAAACGATCGATTATTCTGCCTGTTCTTAAGCGTGATGGTTTAGATGTGAATGATCCAGCTAACTATCGTCCGATTGCAAATGTAACTTTTCTCTCTAAACTTCTAGAGCGCATTGTTGCTAATCAGTTGATTGCATATTTAGATGTTAATGAACTGATCCCTTCGCAGCAGTCGGGCTTCCGGAGGTACCACTCCACAGAGACCCTTCTGCTCAGGCTGCTTTCTGACCTGTACTCTGCTATGGACCACGGTCAGGTTACACTCTTGGCTCTCTTCGATGTCTCTTCTGCATTCGATTCTGTGGACCACTCCATCCTCTTACAGCGTCTTTCTACATCTTTTGGGCTAGTTGGCCAGCCTCTAGAATGGCTGCGTTCCTTCTTATCCGACCGTTCAAACTGTGTGGTTATTGGTTCCTCTAGGTCCCTCTGGGTTCCTGCTCCCCTTGGTGTACCTCAGGGCTCCGTACTTGGCCCTCTGTTATATCTTCTCTACACGGCTGATCTCTGTCCTCTACTTGAGTCCCAGGGGCTCCTTCACCAAATCTTTGCTGATGACACTCAAGCTTACATACACTCTAGCCCATTTGACTCAGTTAACACTGTGCGCCTGATGTGCCTGACTGTTGACGTCCTTTCCTCTTGGATGGCGTCAAACCGGCTTCTCTTAAATCCCAGTAAAACGCAATTCATTTGGCTGGGCGGCCGTCGGCAACTTGAGAATATTGACCTGCCTCTGCTAGCTCAACTATTTCCGGATGTTACTTTCTCTTCCACGGTCCGTGACCTGGGTGTCACCCTTGACTGTGAACTCAGTCTCACCCAGCATGTTAATCTTGTCGCTCGAAGCTGTTATTATCAGCTTCGTCAACTTCGAGTAATTGCTCGCTCTCTCTCCCATGATGCGCTAGTTGTGCTTGTTCACGCTTTTGTAACTAGTCGTATTGACCATTGCTGCTCAATCCTTGTTGGCCTTCCCCTTGGGGTTCTGGGACGGTTAGACCGGGTTCTACGCTCTGCTGCCCGACTCATCGGGCGAATTCCTAAATTTTCGCCTGTCTCTGCTTACATGCGTGATGTGCTGCATTGGCTGCCAATAGCCCAACGCATCAATTACCGCATTGCTGCCCTTGTTTCTCGCTGTATTCTTGGTTGTGCTCCATCTTATCTGCGCGTCCTCTGTCGTCCTGTCTCTGACATTGAAGCGCGTCGGGCCCTTCGCTCCGCTGCGAAGGGACAACTGCTTGTTCCACGGGCTCGCTTAGCTACCAGACAGCGCCGAGCCTTCTCGGTTGTGGGACCGTCAATCTGGAATGACCTCCCCTCAAACCTCCATCTCCTCCATCTGACCAGTCAATCTCTATTTCTCAAGTCTCTTAAATCTTTTTTCTTTGGTCGTGGCTGGGCTGGGAGCGCCTCTGAGTAGTTTCTTGAAGAGGCGCTATATAAATTCTAATAATGAATGAATGAATGAATGTACGCTCTGGAGAATTGTTGATTAGGAAACGACAGGTTATGGTCGACAGCTGGATATCTTTCTTGATTCATCATCACATATATGTTTTTAAGGTCGCAGTGATTAAATAGCGACGGATTACTTTCCTGATTACCGCTACGGTCCGTCTGAAATCCAACGATGATATATCTAGGTTTCTCCGGTGAAGTTTTAACGCTTAATCTCCAACTGAAACTTGTCGACTGAGGAACTGTTATCGTGTCGCATTGACGAGCTCTGTACGCAACTGGCAACGTTAATTTCGATTCAATCGTCTTATACAACTGCATTCGTTCCATATCGGAAGGAATAACGTGTGGAATAAACCATGAAATTTTGTTTATCGCAACTTTTCCAGCAGCCGCAGCGTTATCTCGGAATATGGCATCATCGTCCGCTTTACGAACTAAAGTCAGCGTCTGTTTGAAGCCGTAAATAATCTTGTCGTAATCATCGCAAAACCCGAAAATATGCTTCAACGGAACAATAAAGCTGAACATTCCTTTAGTGTTTGGTTTGCGAATGAGAAAGCTTTGTCTAGTGGCAAATCCGGGGTTGTCCGCAATAACAGCAGTCGCTCCAGTGTCTTTATACCACAGTTGATTTAAGCCTTGAGTCAGCTGAAAATCGTTTGGATACGTAAGTAAACCGAGCATCGTTGTAGCTTGACCCGGATGAAATAGCGTTTCGATTTCTTGATTAGATAACTGATAGGATATTTGACTGAATAGATACATAAGCCCATTATTCGTAAGAGCGACTAAATCGGCATTAACGTATGCGGTGTCATCGGTTTTAATTAGTCTTCCTTCGAATTGTAGATATGACTCTGCTGGGTGACTGTATAAGTCTTGTAATTCAATATTTATTCTTATTTCACCAGAACTGTTTAGGTTAGTTCTCGCTACAGGTTCGTACTCGTGCCATTCGTATCGCTCGATACCTTCATCGATCAATGGTTGCTCTGTGAATCTTAGAATATCGGATTGCATTTTATTATACATATATTTTTAAATAAGAAAATAACCTTAAGCCATTTTCAAACCACCTCCGTTTAAGCGTTTTACGAGATCCTGAATTCTAATAGCTCCTCCCGTCATTTGCGGATTCGATCCTAGTAATCTAGCTAGAATTACTTTAGTTTCCTGAGTTATCGGCTGCTGAACGGTGGTTGGTTGGAGTATCTTATTGAGTAATCGTTTTCCAACGTCGATAGCCTTATCCTTAGCAACACTCCCAATCTCTTTGACAGCTGTGCTCGCAATTTGTTTGGCTGCATTCGATGTCAGTAGTCTCTTGAGAAATCCTGCGATGGAATCGAATATTCCTGCTCCACCGACAACGTGTACTTTTTTATAACTTCTTCTCGCAAGGACCAGCATTTCTATATCATCAATTTTTAAATTAGATCATCAATTTTTTATATTCATCTTTGGTTATCACTCCTTGTCTTAGTAACTCATCCGTCATACCTACAATTTCATTTCTTACACCCGTATTTCCCGCTTTGTAGCTATACAATCGTAACTCTAATTGTTTTACTAATTCGTTAGGATCTGAAGGAATGGTAATTATTCCGCTTCCTGTTTTACCTCTTAACTTTATGTAATCGTCCCATATGGGTTTTATTATCTTTGCATATTTTACACTTCTAGACGATTTAGGTTTGTTTGGTTTATTTGGCTGACTCATGGCATTCGTTTTAATTAGAATCTCGGCGTATTCTTCGAGATCACGATTATCATAAATTGAACTGTTTGGACTAGCTAACGTTAACAATTCCCATAATCCTGGAGTTCCTTGATAAGTTGTGGTTCCAACTGTAATATCATTTCCTTGGATTGAGGCTTCGCTGTCACCGATGTAGAATTTTCCATCTCTTGATCTTAATCCGAATGTTGTGTCCACAAGTCTTTTATCAGAAGCATATTTTTTAAGGTATTCAACTGCAATATTTCCTAATTCTAACCTTCTAATGTCTTCTACTGGGTCATCGTCATCGTACGCCTCTATAGACGGATACTGAGGAAATTGAATGGTTTTCAACGAATCTGGAAGTGATTTTAGAGCCAGTGATGTTGCTGCAGAATTATCCTTTATTGTCGACAGCAAAGCGTTTTGTTCTTTTGAAATTGCTGATTGAGAGTCGACTATTGGTTTGTAGATTTTCGTTAATTCTCGTTGAAGTCCAAGATCGTCTATTCTCTCTGAGAGAAAGTTTTGTTTAATATTTTTTTTCGTTTTTAAAAACTCTTCGATAATAAAATCTCTTTTTGCAGGATCGCTAATTTTCAGTAGCGACATTTTTTATTATAATGTTTAAAACGTAACGTAAAACGTAAACGTAAAACGTAAACATAAAACGTAAACATAAAACGTACAATTTATGCATCGTAGTAATTAACATAACAAATTGAGTCTTTTTCATTTATAGTAACTGGTGAATCTGAGTTGTTTTGAATTGTAATTATTATATCCTCTGCGTCCTCTAGGACAGTACCATCTTGAAGACTCAGTCTGAGTTGTTTCAACTTCTGTCTAAGAGAGACTAGACACATTCCACTGGTCATTCGGACTCCAAGGCCTACTTCTACTGTAATATTTGTCTTTGGTTCAATCGTTATCGCTTGCTGAGCAAAAATCTCATATCTATCGCCTGCTCGTTGTCTTGCAGGAGCGTGAGTGACCACTTTAGGCAACCAAATTATTGTACTCACACGAGGCTTCCGTTTGGTGATAAATTTGTGTATTGGGTGACCGTATCCAGACATTTATAAAAGAGATTGTTTAAAGTAACATTCCAAGAATAGGAATATTTTTAAATGGTGAATTGGGACCAAGTATAAGACCTTCACCGCTGACATATCCTGTTCCTCTTTTCATAAACAGACCGGAACCTGATATCGAAATACCCTTTTTCCACGGAGATAGAAAAAGACCTTCCCCAGCAGGCACTATCTTACAGCATATTCCTCCTTTCTTAACGTACAGCACGCCAGATCCACTTATCGAAGATCCACTTATCGGATGTGAGATCGAAGATCCACTTATTTTATCGACAATTTTGGAACCAGCTGCAGAACCCAATCCTGTTAAGGCTCCTGTGGCTAAACTCGGAAGAACACTAGACAGAAGAAACTTTCCGGCTGTTGCTAAGAACGGTAGAATAGCGCCAATAAATCCGCCTTCGACTCTCGCATTGTCTTCTAATTGCTTTTTACCCATTTTAATTGTCACACCAGTTCCATTCTGATACGCTTTAGTTAACTTGTTAATTTGCCTCTGGTTTAGAGCTAATACATGCTCACCAGTTATATCTTCATGAGAAAGTCTTATACTCACCCCAGTTCCGACTTGAACAGCTCGCTTAATCTTCTCTTTTTGCCCTTCAGAAATATTAACTTTGACCTTAGCGTAAGCGCTCATCTTATATTAAATATAAACTTTAAATTAAACCTCTCTTATGTGAAATCGTATCGACAATTCCTCACCTCTTAAATTAATTAGTTTTCCATTTTGGTCTATTAGTTTTGTTTCCATCGATGAAATAGAGTATAGCGTTATTGGAAGATAAACCAGATTATGAGGAGATTCGATTATCTTATAACCAGGCCCGACCGATGGAAAGAAAGAATAAATTATGTTCTCCGTAGTTCCGTTGGCATACGATGATCCTATTATATCACTCGTAACACGTAAACTATTCACGCTGTTTATATCGACTATGTGCTCGGATTCGTTATATCCTTCGGAGTATACACGACGCTGAAATCCTAGAACGGTGCTAATTGAATTTTCTACTGTAAAATCAACTTTATAGTTCTCATCAATTTCCAAAACAACCTTCAAAGTATTGTTATTTGGTTGCAACTTTATACATTGTCCATGACCTTCTTCTTTTAGAATTCTCTGTATGTAATCGTTTAAGTCTTCGATTTCATAGCAACCGGTTGGAATGTCTAAATCTTCCCATGTTACACCGTTATCTGACGAATATACGAATTTATTATTTGTTTCATCTATATTAGGAAAACTGTAGTAAGTTTCAAGATTGACAAGAGCCATTTCATACGTTTTACTTTTGTCCAGTTCGATTAGTGGATTAAATTTCGTTCGAATTCGTGTGTTCCTTTCGCTCAACAAAATGCAAAAGGATTCTTTAGCTTCTGTGTTGCGTGCAATCGTTTGAGTATTAGATAAAATTTCGTCAAGAAGGGTTTCCATTTTAGATAGCTATTTTTAAACCTAGAATATAAAATCTTAAATTTTGTTATCATTTTATTATTGCTTTTATTTAATGTAAAATGTATCTAATCCAGATCTGTACCTGCCCTTATTTGTTTTACTAGTAAGGTCTATAACCACAAAACCATGCGTTTCATCCCACGCAGTTTTGCATAGTTTTCGAAATTCTTCTATAGTCATATCATCTACACCTATATGATCGCTGTATATATGATTAATATTTTTGAGGTCTTGAGGGAATAGACATATAAAATTGGCATTCTCCCTGATAGTTTGTCTGGGCAGCTTGAAATAATTTTGTGCTAGGTAAAAGCAATCTACATTACTATGCCTACCTCTTATATAATAGGATTCGCATTTATTTTGCCTCTCTAATTGTAAATCATCAAAAATCATGAGATTCTTTTTATCTCGACTTAAGTCTCGTGGATCTGGAACATCTTCAGAGGTTTCAAAGAACTTGCATTCTATATCCGATTTTTTGGCCATGTTTTTAGACATCTCCTCGACTACGGCGGTCGGTGATACATTTAATTTCATTATCTCATCGCGATTATCAAAAAGTCTTATAATTGCTTCCTTTGGTAATTTCTCTTCGAATGCTTTCTTAAGTATCTTATATTCTGATTGAAATAAACTTTTGCCAAAGATCTGCAGGTTATCGTAGTCTAACCAACCAGGTCTCAGTAATAAATTAAGTAGTAATATTGTTTTGCCGCATTGAGACTTACCGACGATCAAACCTCTGATGCTTCTTGGTAGGAGAGGACTGTTAAAGCGTTTAGATGTATCTTCATTCCATGATAGGTCTTGGACTTCCATTTTAATTATATTATATTAAAATGGAGCACAGCTCGTATTGCGTAAAATGTAAGCGACAAACTGAGTGTAGAGATATTCAACGAGTTGTCAGTAAGAATGGCAGACCTATGCTTAGATGTGTATGTGTTGAGTGTGGCGCTAGAAAAACTCAGTTTACTAAAATGTCCACCGCTACAGGTGGTGATTTGGTATCAGCTCTCAATTCTGCTACTTCTAATATTAAACTTCCATGGGCAAAGTACCCGGGTGAAATGCATCTTCCAGGACATTCTTTCACGGGTCCAGGAACTCGATTGGATTTGCGATTGAATAGTGATGGAACACCAAAAGAATGGAGTAAACCAGTAGACAGAGTTGATGCAGCAGCCTATCGTCATGACCTAGCCTATGCTAAACATACTGATACAGCAGGGAGAAACGTCGCTGACAGAGCTATGATAGATGAATTAAATAATATACCTAATCCTTCGTTCCGCGAACGAATTGAACGATCTATAGTAAAACCAATATTATCGACGAAGACCCATTTTGGAATGGGGTTGAAAAAAAGCTCTGAGATGGACAGACCAACTTGCTGACGAATTGCATAAACCTATAGTCAGGAAGTTCAGGAAGCGAGTTGTTTATGTGCAGGGAGTGGACAAAGTTTGGGCAGCAGACTTGATTGACATGCAGGCTTATGCTAAATTTAATTCTGGTGTGAAATATTTGTTAAGCGTCATTGATATATTCTCCAAGTATGCATTTATTCAGCCGTTAAAAGATAAGCGCGGAGAATCTGTGGCAGATGCTTTCGTTAAAATATTTAATACGAGTAAAAGAAGGGGTGAAAAACTTTGGGTCGATAAGGGATCTGAATTCTATAATAAACAGGTAAAATCATTAGGTATGCAGTTGTATTCAACTGAGAACGAAGAGAAATCTTGTATCGTAGAAAGATTTAATAGGACAGTAAAAGAAAAGATGTTTAAGTATTTTACAGCAAATTCAACTCAGAGATATATCGATTTTTTAGATAATATGGTTAATTTATACAACACCACAAGACATTCTTCCATAAAAATGACTCCTGTTAAAGCGAGTGTTAAAGCAAACGAATGGGTTGTGTGGATGAATCTGTATGGTGATGCTGTACCTGAAACTGTTAAACCTAAATTTTCGGTAGGAGATAAAGTAAGAATTTCTAAGAAGAAAAAGACATTCGAGAAAGGCTACACAAATCGTTGGACACAAGAAATTTTTACTATAACACAAATCCAATACACAGACCCTATAACCTATAAAATATCAGATTATAATGGAGAACAAATACAAGGGACATTTTATGAAGCCGAGTTACAATCGACAACGCAAGATACATTTAAAATAGAAAAGATTATAAGAAAAAGAGGAAATCGGTCTTTGGTTAAATGGTTAGGCTATGATGAGTCATTCAATACATGGATTGATAATAAAGACTTGATATCATTGTGATTTTAACTGATTTACTATTAGCAAACTGATTTACTACTACAGCCCTTGTGCAATCATTACTTCTCTATGAACACGCTTTAATAACAAGTTCTAATGTACATTCGCAGCCTGTTCTAAGAAGAAAAAGACATTCGAGAAAACAAAATTCTTGACTTTTTGGGACGGATGACTAAAAAAAAAAAAAAAAAAAAAAAAAAACCTAAAAAAAAAAAAAAAAAAAAAAAAAAAACCTAAAAAAAAAAAACCTAAAAAAAAAAAATAAAAAAAAAACCTAAAAAAAAAAAAAAAAAAAAAAAAACCTAGAAAAAAAGTTAGAAAAAAAAAAAAACCTAGAAAAAAAAGTTAGAAAAAAAACCTAGGAAAAAAAAACTGAGAAAAAAAAAACCTAGAAAAAAAATCCTAGAAACAAATTTAGAAAAAAAATTTAGAAAAAAGTTTATTTGCGTCTTCATGTCCTGTAAAGTTGTCTATCTCGGGACAAAAATTTATCTTGGGGACAGAACCGGAAGTTTGGGGACAGATTCAGAGGTGAAGGACGATTTTTCAACAAATTGCACCGCGTAGGATAAGACTTTATCGCATTGCACCGCGTGTCATAAGATCTATCGTATTGTGCTCTGTGTGAAGTGTCAACGATGTTATAGGCCGGTTGCTGCGTGGCTTTTAATAGGTACACCCCCAGCTTATCCTTTAGCACCATTTTAACTTAATTTATCTTCAATATCAGATTTCTTAAAAGGTAGCTAAGTAATTAATTATGCATCAGGAAAAATAATAAAATACCCCAAAGGAGAAGAGGAGGAATCAGGAAGGAAATAATAAAAGACCTCTTGGTTGACAGTCCAGCGCGCTAACCACTGTACTACCGAGCACCCCCCTCAGGAAATAATAAAAGACCCTCAAAGGGCAGTGGCCAATCCTCTCCCTCATCATCCACTGACCGTGTACTCATCATAGCTGAGTCGGCTAGAGGAACAGAAATCTCGTTACAAATTTCTGCCCCGGCGGGGAATTGAACCCCTGACCTCTTGGTCGACAGTCCAGCGCGCTATCCACTGTACTACCGAGCACCACCCCTCAGGAAATAATAAAAGACCCCCAAAGGGCACAATTAACTACTACTATCATCATCAATGCTATCATAAGTTACTCTGTGCAGCCATTATCAGCTTATAAGTTGTTGTCGGCATCATCGATTAGGCTATAGTTTTCATTGCCGTCATCACATCCACCGTCAATATTATCATCGTTTGTATGTGCACTTGCTATAGCGCTCCTTCAAGCTCTCTCTCTACTCAGAGGCGCTCCCAACTGCAGATCGGACACTGCATCGGAGTTTCACGCCGATCCGCTGAGCAATTGCGAGTGAAGGACTTACGCGGCGAACTGAAGTGAATTCGAACCTGCAACCTTTCGGCTGCAATGCGACGAATATACCCACTACACTACCACGCTATTGTCGTCAGCTCTTCATATTCACTGTTCAAATCAACATGATCAACTGATCAACATGATCAACTGAAAGACCTATCAGCACACGCAACATCATCAACAGCAGCATAATACAAACAGCAGAATAGCAATAACACCGAAAACAATGACATCAGCATTTTCAAGAACAGAGGAGAAATTGAGTTGAGAGATATTCTGTCAACTTTGTCATAAATCGTCGTCATACGGTTTTGACGTCATGCAAACAAACTGATCATGCAGTGAAAGGACTTGTGACGGGAGTCTAACACGTGTTCCATCCATGATCCATCATACGTAATCGTAACTCTATACCTGTTAATTTATATAGAGCCACATACTAATACTGTATATCAATACCTACTTCTGATGGCTTCAACGTTTCGATAAGCCATGTATGCACACAAAGGAGATTAGTATCGTGCTTAAATTTTTTAATAAATATTAGAATTAAGCCTATTGTTTTCCAACTTTCTACAACCGCTCTTTCTGTCGCTGTCTCTGTCTCTCTCTGTCTCTTTGTCTGTTTGTTTGCCTCTCTCTGCTGCCTAACCCTATGGATGGTCACCAAGACTGACTCTTGTAATCTTGGTCTGAAATGGCGTCGCAGGGGTTAATCTGCGGTTCTTCTCGAAGCATGCAGCTTTTGTGTAACGATGAGAAATTCTGAAGATTGTTTTACATAACACGATGTACAGCAACTTTGATCTAGGCTCTGCTTTCAAAGGCCAAAGTGGACGAGATAACACCGGTCCAATTATTCGAGTTTTATAAAACATTTGCTGTAAATCCTCGCAAAATGCCACATGGTGTCTTTACTAAATCTGTTTTGACCCCATTACGTGTTGTAAACAGACTCGGGGACAACTACGCAAATCAAGGGAGAATGCAGAGAACCAGAGCCAACCAAGCCAGACAATTATCAGCGCCGCCTTCGGCACGATGAAAACGCTCTTAGAACCGATTAAATCAAACAGCTGTCGGCAATTTTATCGCCGTTCTGCCGGTTCGTTTGTGCAACCCATGTTATCTTCTCCACACACAACAATCTAATTAGGTCGTGTTCCAATTATAATTTTTAGGACCAATTAAAACGAGTCTGCCGGTGCAAAAAAGCGTCGATAGCGCCGGATATTTGTAAAAAAATGGAAACACAGAAATATGGAATAATGATAAGGATAAAAAGATAGATCTAAATGACTATGTAATTTTTATTGGGGGGAGGTGGGCGGGCGCCAACGCTGTAAAAAGTCGGTCAAACGATGGTTAAAATGTGGAATAATGTCAACAGAAACAATAGCTCTAACTGATGCAGTATTGCAGCTTGCAGTTTAAAAACATAACACAGGATAGTAAACATGTGGTTAAATAGGCTAGCTCCGAAACTAAAACTATGTGAAACCGTATACGTTGCCAATATACGCAAGCGGTTGAAATCGAAACAAGGCCTCAGTGGATTGAAATAGGAGCAGTCATTAAAACTACTGAATAGTCACAATTTCTATCTACACGGTGTTCCGAAAAAAACGAACCTTTACTATTGCTGCAATAATTTATGTATAGCCTATAATTATAGAGCGAATGATGAAGATTTTTGCAGCAATCTATGAAGGTAAACGTTGATTAGAATTTGTGTTGTCCCCATTTCAGTAGGTAGATAGGCCTACATGCGGACAGAAATTCTTCAGTCCTAGAGTTGTATTATACTTGTTGAACAGTTTGGATGACTGCACAGTTGTCTCAATGGACCCATGGCAGTTACAGCGCTTAAGAAGAAGCCATGAAAATTGGACTATTCAGCGTTTCATGTTAATTTGCAGTGGTTCTAGCTAGCACAGACCCTTTGGAACCACTTAAACCCTGTGTTATGTTATGTTATGTTATGTCATGTAAGTGATTAGCAAGTAGCTTAATTATTGGTTAAGACAGTGATGGTGGCGGCGGTGGTGTTGGTGCCACTGGTGGTGGTGGTGTTTGTGGTGGTAATCGTTATGGTGATATACTATAATTTTTTATAGAGACGGTGTCAATGGATGCTGTAGTAATTTTAAAGGTGATGGTGGAAATGGTCATGGCGTTTTAAATTGTAGAGATGACAACGACGACTGCAACTAAATGATACGAATAATTATTGTAATTAAGGCTGTTGGAATGTTTTAAGATAAGTCTAATTAGACAAATAAACAACTGATTCATTCATTCACTCACTGATTGATGATAACGTTCATCGAAAAGTCATAAATCTGAGATAAACCTTAGTGAGTCATTCTTTTGCTATCTCGTCATCCACCATCATATCCTTTTCACCCTCTTCCTCACCCCCTTCCTCCTCTTTTTTCCCATCCTCATCCTCTTCCTTCCCATCCCTCTTCTTCCTCATCCTCTTTTGTTACAGTCACGACATCAACATAACCACTATCGTTATCGTCATCATCCACATCCTCGTTGTCATCATCACGATTATAATCATCGATGATGTCATCGTCATTATGGCCATACGATAACAACAGATCAAACAATGCATTGGTATCGGCAACGCCATCTTTGCCCAAACAGTAACCGCGCTATCTAAGCGACCAGATGGGAAATGAACCAGCATCCCTAGATTAACCATCATTCATCCCATCCTCCTCCGAATCTTCATCATCTTCCGCATCCGATATCCTTCGTTGAATCTCGCCATCCATCTCCCAACCACAGTTAACGATAGCGTGTCACACACACACACAAACACACACATACACATACACACACACACAAACACAAACACAAACACACACAAATACACACACAAAAACACACACACACATACACATACACACGCACACACACACACACACACAACAACACACACACACATCTTGTGGCTCCACAGTTAACTGCATCTCACCTCTGCGTGTATACATACCCTGTCTGTCTTTCACGTTCGCAGCTACAAAAGAGACGCAACTCCCAGTGTGAGAACTGTAAAAAAGCTGGGGCTGTCTGCATGATACGCTTGAAATTGGGTGTGAAAAGCAGACTTTACTATGGTGCTCTAAAAATGACTGTGGGCTTGAAACTTCCCCCCAACCCTGGCAATTCTCACCCTGACAACTTCCACGCTTCAGTCCAGTTAGTAATGGTAACGGTCATTGCAAATTTATATAGCGCCGATTCAGATAGATACATCAATCGCTATTCGAGTCAGGTCCTCATTTGCATACATGCACTACAAGATAGATGGATGACGCTACAAACAGATTCATAATTGGACAAGAGAGAGAGACAAGAGAGCTCTCTGTGGGTGATAAGTCAACTATTCAAAAACCGACGCGCTTCTCGTCGATCAACAAAATGTTTAATCTAGGCTTCTCTGGAGAGGAGGGAGTTCCCCAGGAACGAAATTCCCCTCCCCACCAGAAAAGTTTAACAGCTTTTTTCTAATCGATAATTGCAAATACACAAAGGGTTTTATTGTTTTATGATGAAAATGTTAACGACATACTAAAAAGGCCATAAGATCTCAAATCATGCAATTTACTTCCAGGATTTGCATGCTTACCAAAAAGACTATAAAAAGGTCGCCAGGAAAAAAATGACCGGACAAAGGATGGTGTCATCGGCTTTTGCGGTTGACGTCCGTCCCCCACCCTAAATAAAACCTGATCCCCTCACCTTCCCCAAAGCACACTGTCGATCAACTCAAGAAGTCAAACCTTCTGCTGAGCACTCTGTGATCGTGATCGTAATGTAAACAGCTGAGAACTTATGTAGCGCTATACTCAAGAATTTAACTTGACGGCGACCATGTATCGACCTCATGCATGTTGTCGTTGATGTCACGATAATGTCGCTACAGAAGTCATTGAATTGGATTAGATTAGATTATAGTTGATTAGGCTAGATAACCTTGGATTAGATTACTGCAGTTGATTAGACTTGATAACCCGACTACTACTACAACTGATGTAGGGTCCAACGAACAACACTCAGCAGTGAAACATAAAATCAAGACGTATCGCAACATTAATGGACTTCGTGCCAAAACCCTCTGCGCTCTCTCACAGTAAAACTACTCCAGACCGTTATATACATGTATATACATGTACGATATGCAGCTTATATATATATATATATACATATACACACAAACAAATATATATATATATGGCTACACGTAAATTAATGATGCAGTTCGTAACCAAGTTGATGTTGTTTATAAATTGGACATACGTAAACAACTAGTCAAGTTAACGACCAGCTCCCATGTTTAACCAGGTTGGCCTGGAACGAAACAGTACACACACACACACACACATATATATATATATATATATATATATATGCTGCCTATAAAATTATACGCATATATGGGCTATATAGGCTACACGCGTGAGTATGTGTGTATGGTGTGTGTGTGTGTGTGTGTGAGTATGTGCGTGCGTGCGTGTCTGTGTTTGTTTGTAATCGATTTGAGTTTTCGAATAATCGTAGGCCATGACCGCGGACACCATGTTGCGGCGCCTGAAGCACTCGAGTCCAATATCATCATCGTCATCGTCATCGTCATCGTCATCGTCATCGTCATCGTCATCGTCATCGTCATCGTCATCGTCATCGTCATCGTCATCGTCATCGTCATCGTCATCGTCATCGTCATCGTCATCGTCATCGTCATCGTCATCGTCATCGTCATCGTCATCGTCATCGTCATCGTCATCGTCATCGTCATCGTCATCGTCATCGTCATCGTCATCGTCATCGTCATCGTCATCGTCATCGTCATCGTCATCGTCATCATCATCATCATCATCATCATCATCATCATCATCATCATCATCATCGGAGTCATTGGGGTGGGGTGTGGTGGTTGGAGGTGGGAGGGCAGCCGACTGAGACACTGCGACAATGCGCCACCCATTTCAGGAAGGGAGACAAATACAAAGAAAGAGAGATAAAGAGAGATAAAGAGTCAGCTGTTGCAGATGCTGACAGAGTCTATCCGAAACAACCTCTGCAGGGAATCTGAAGAATGAAGAATCGTTGAAATGCATGTCGGGAAAGGTCTTGGAATGGGAAATATATTGTACCAAATGAGGAAGTTGTGGCTCCTTTAAACCTACTGCGTCGTTGTACAGAGTGAAAAAGCGTTCAGTTCATATTTAGTCAACGTTATAAGAAAGAGGATATATATATATAGTATATATATATTAAATATATACTGTATATACGTATGAAACCAACAGACTACTTTCAACACCGTATATATATATATATGCGACCTGTAGGCTATCCGTGAACATCTATAAAGTCTGTAAGATCACATCTGAATTTCTGAAATTCCTCATCGCCATTCAGAGTCAGCTGCATCATCTGCGGACCAGCTCACATACAGGCGCTATATAAAAACAAAAGTCGTGGGGTCGATTTTCGATGCCTATATATGTCGGAATCTGGAGTGGTAGGTCAGGCCGGAGCTAGGTAGACATCAACATTCAACAGTCTACGCATACAGGCCACTTACAATTTATATGCACATATTTGCACAGAGTAGCCTAGCGTGCGTGTGTGTGTGTGTGTGTGTGTGTGTGTGTGTGTGTGTGTGTGTGTGTGTGTGTGTGTGTGTGTGTAGGGTTACAGACAGGTAAGTATGAATAAAAGCGAGCAATATACGAATTTACAAGCACCTGCGTATTTATAATATATGCATGCTTGTTTATTGCGAGTGTTTATCTTATAAACACAGGTTGTTTATATATACGTATGTACCGTATGTAGGAGCTATGTGTCTGACCCTTGACTCCATGGTCAGCTTCTGGGTCAGTTGTATATATATATATATATATATATATATATATAGAGAGAGAGAGAGAGAGAGACTATAGTCACTTGAGACGTTAATTAATCAAATCAAATCAATCAAAGAGAAGGAACTGCTGAAGAAGGCGGTCGCCGCAATAATTATGTCCAATTATTGGCCAACAGAGAATACATTGGAGCATCGAATTTAGCAATAGAAACGGGGAGGATTCACATTGTGACCAATATAATACATATAATATGTATAATATTATATATAAATAATTAAATATATTTATGCTATGAATCCGAGAGTGCTATGTACATAATTTTATGATAGCTTAGCTCTGAGGTGGGGGGGGGTCTATATTTATCAGGAGCTACATGACCCACGGTATACATATTGCATTTGTGTAGACATGCAACAATATCAGCGTGCGAACAGTGGCTATAAGTTACTCTGTATTGGTGAGTTCGTCATGGAGCACATAATAAATTATGGATTACTAATCTCGAATCACCTTCCTGTCGTGAATGAGGTGACACACAGACCTTGACCTATAATATTATATCGGTTGACAGCATTACAACTGCAGTCTATTATAATAGACACCGTGCTACATGCCATGAAGTGAAGAGATTAAATACATTGTCAGCTGATAACGTAAAGAATTAATCGCTCGTATAATACTCACACAATTAGCGATGACGATGATGACGACGAGTAAATACCGCAGCCACGTAGGATGGTTACTCCTTTCTAAAATTAGACGATTCATGGCTGGACGACTTGGTCCGTTTTCAGTCGTCCTTAGTCCGGATTCCGTCATAGCAGAAGAATGACGTCCGGTTTCAATTGTCCTTAGTCCGGATTCCGTCATAGCAGCAGAATGACGTCCGTAATCAGTATTGTCCTTAGTCCGGTTTCCGATATTCAGTGGAAAGAAGAACTGAGTCTACCACATGAACAAAAATTCTCTTCTGCAGGATGATGATGATGATGACGAATGTCAAGGTCAACGACTGCTGATCTCATGACCCAACACGACCCAAAACACGACCCGACACTTCCTGACCCAACACGACCCGACACTTCAAGTGCTGCCGTCTAGTGTCGCGTGACGCCTATAGTATCGTCAGATCTACGATTAAGACAATTAGTTCTAATCTAGCTTTCCTATTTCTTCAACCACACCACACAATAGATCGTTTGTCTCTGTGTAGATATGATGATTATCTCTTTCGTTGCGTGTTCCTAGTTCGTTCGCTGGCAACATAGGCTGCAGTCTGCGGGTGATTTCGCTCTTTATTTCTTTCGTGTTTGCTCTGCACGCATTGAACTGACAATAATAATATTGTCACCGTTATCAAGAGCACAGTTCGAAGATTCTCAAAGTAACAAAATCGGATAAATCGTAATGAAGACAACGGTCGTCTGTTTAATAACAACGTCAATCAAGGCGTAAATTCTGTTTTGCAGTTGAAATCGTCAACAATATTATTGTGTCCTCCCAACCTGTTCGCTAAGTGGTTAATCCAGGCACACCGGTGGTGGTGACGGTGGTGACGGTGGTGATGGTAATAATCGTGTGTCATCACTTAGAGAAGGAAGAAGATAGCGTCACGAGAATCTGACGTCACTGCAGTCGTCTGCTGGATCACCTTCTCAGTGATCCGTAGTTCATACGACACAACATTAGATCTATGTCTCGTGCAAGTCTCGTCGTCGACGTTGAAATCTCGTCCGACAACATTCCGATCTCATTGCTTCTCCTCTCAGACAAACCTCTCGGCGATAGACGTTGAAAGTCTCGCGATTATCAATGGCTGCCTCTGCCTCTGTCTGCCTCAGTCTGTCTGCCTCTGCCTCCGTCTGTGTCCGTCTTCCTCCGTCTGCGTCCGTCTGCCTTCGTCTTCCTCCGTCTGCCTGCGTTTGTCTCCGTCTGTCTGCCTCTGCCTACGTATGCCTGCGCCTCCGTCTGCTTTGATGATTGCTTTTCACAGTGAAGACGGGAGACTCCTTTACGCCTCTGTCGGGGTCACACTTGCAGCAGCAGCATCTGCAGAACAATGAACCCATTGTGTCATCATCATGTAGACTATTCAGACAATAGTTATATATATATAATATATGTATATATATGGCTGCATAATAATAATAATATAAATATAGTTCTAAAATAGATCGACGTCCAAGACAAAACAAAATGGAGTCTGCATTCTGTACAAACTGACTACGTACATACGAGCAATCAAGTAGTCTTACTCACAAGCAAACACAAACATACATGCATGCATACATGATACACACATAGACTACATACATGAATAAACTCGCAAAATTCTGTACCTCTGCATGGCCATCTGACATACTACGGTAATAATTATCTGCATCCCTATCAGACGCACGAACATATCCGTACATATCCTACATACATTACCGTAGTATACGTATACATTTTACATACCAGGTACATTATAATATACCTACGATAGAAAATATCCAGGGAGGTATAAGTATCCCACAAGAGAGCTGCCTGGAACTAGCGTATACCATTCATTCATTCATTCATTCAGAGCATTTATATAGCGCCCCTTCAAGGAACTACTCAGAGGCGCTACCAGCCCAACCACGTCCAAAAAAAGACTTGAGAGACTTGTAGAACCCAGCCGGATGGACCACAAGTAGAGTGCGAAGGCCCAGGAGGATGTATTGGTCAGCTATGGTCAGTCGGATGTCCATCCATTAAGGCCCGTTAGGGACATCCATAGAAACGAAGAAAGTCAAGAAACCATTCGTTTTACAGTATTAATATTAACATCGAATAGAAACCACAAACAGAAGTATACAGTCTACAAACAGCAAACCTGAGAGAAACGCAAAAAATTCACAACAGTTATTATAACGACGTGACCATAAGACATAAGACCTTCAAAAGCGAACGATGAAACCTAAAAGTGATCTACGCACGTAAGTCAATGTGCGTGTGTGTGTGTGCGAATGTGCATGTCTACACGTACATGTATGATGCTAGACGAGCTATTACGAATCACAGTCGGCTTACATGATCAACCGAACATATACATACATACGTTTAAGTTAGATAATTCGTCCTTCCTTGCTGAGCGCATTAACAGCTGCAATGGTCATGACTTATCGTCACGTACGCCGTTGTTCGACTATACTTCTCGATCTCTATACGTTAATGTACACGAAACTACAACAGTCGCGTCCTATAGTAGCCAAGAAATACTCGATTATAATGCCACTGCGTGTGTTTTAATACGATCGAAGCGCTGTGACAACACGTCCCTCTCTCTCTTTCTCAGTTGCAAGTCGGTCTATGCGTTCAGCGCACAGCACGAGCGGCTTTAGATAAGACACGAGCGACTAGAAACGAAGGCTACAGAAAGACCGCATGCAGCCGCACGCACGCATGCATCTCGATTCATGACACTCATACGCGCGCGCACACACACACACACACACACACACACACACACACACACTCACACTCGAGCCGGTTGAGACTGCGGCGCTCATCTATGCTCAGCTCTGTGGCCAACAGGGACTTGTTGCGAATACCGCAATCTAGTAAGACGCTGCGGTTATGTTGTGTATCTTCGTCACAGACTTCGTGCGTTAAAACGAGATTTCCGGAACAATCCAGCGATTACCTGCTAAATGTTTTGCCAGCTGAGTTTTGCCAGCTTTGCGTAGGCCTATGTTGTGAATGATCGAAAATTGATTGATACATGAAATAATAATAATGTAGGTCTAATTTTTTGCCACCAGAATGATGCTTATGCGATCAATTCAATAACCCGACTGCCACTCATTCACTGCCGATACGTCTCTTTCTCTGCCTTTCTCTATCTCTGTCTGTTTCTGTTTCTCTGTCTCTCTGCCTCTATCATTCTGTATCTATCTTGTCAACAAAAGGATCTGCAATCGAGAATTCCCCCATATAAATTATATCAATTGGTAGTTCAGCTACCTTTGTGTTAGGTATATACTTATACTTCGAGGGACTTAGTCACTTAGACTTGTATATATAAAACTCCAGCAACTCGCGGATGCCGTAAATCTTTCGCATATAGACGTGGACGTCAACCTACTTTTAATATTCAATTCATCAATGAATGAAATATGAATGAAATATGTAGAACAATAATATTTACGATGACCAGAGCAAAACAACGTCAAGAATTCATCACTCGGCTTAACCAGAACCCCATGCGAAGTCACTTCTTCGTCTGTGATTATGCGCTTTATAATAAATCTGTCTCTTCTCTATAATAATGTCTAAGTAGAATTTATATGACTGGCCGTAAATTTAACAAGCTCCCGTCCTTTGGGCTTATCTATAGCGGTAGGCCTACCGACTTGTAAGAGTCAACTGCAGGCGTCAAACACGGGCAGTTATACAGTCTGTGTACGATACAAGAAATGTGTGGAGTATTTCGATTTATGTCACTTCATCGTTTCTGAACTTGTGTTATGCCCCACTCATCTTTGACCTCCACTTGTCAATCAGCCATCTCGGATCATTCTGTCTTTATAATATAGGCTACTATGTCTGTTGTTCATCATATCTTCTTTTCTTCGTCCCATTTAATAACCTCTGCATGCTCATGCTGCGCCTCTATCTCTCTATGTGTTTCGCTTCTCTTCTTCTCTCTATGTGTGTGTCTCACTTCTATTTTCTTTTCCCCATCTCTCACTCACTTTCCTTTTCCCATTCTGGTGATCCTAATTTCACCTCTCTCTTTCTCCATTTCTCTTTTCCGTTTCCTTTATATTCACTCCTTCTTCGTGTTTGTGTGTGTGTGTGTGTGTGTCTCTCTCTCTCTTTCTCTCTCTCTCTCTTTCTCTCTGTCTCTGTCTCTCTTTGTTTGTCTCTCTTTCTCTCTGTCTCTCTCTCTTACACTATATTTTGTTAAAACATTTCTTATACGCTGGCCTACTAACATAATTATTATTATTCGTATTTTGTGAATGCATATGTTTCCGGCCAAACACGAGCGCACTTGGTCTCTCACACATGCATCCATCGTTCGACCTCATCTAGATCATGTTGACCGTAACCATAATAATATATAATAATAATATATAATTATGTTAAATATATAATTATATATAAGTATATATAATATGTATGTATGTCGGGGTTTTGCCTGCATGCTTGCAACGACGCAAGCGACGATAATATTATCATAAACACGCAACCATATCACACTCAAAAAACACTTATGCATCACTTGTCCCTTTATGTACAGACGGATAATGGCCTTCATAGTATACGTTCATGATAGTATTTCACATATTCGTGATGGTGTGTTTGTGTTTGTGTGTGTGTGTGTGCGTGTTTGTGGGTGTGTGCGTGTTTGTGTGTGTGTGCGTGTTTGTGTGTGTGTGTGTGTGTGTGTGTGTGTGTGTGTGTGTGTGTGTGTGTGTGTGTGTGTGTGTGTGACTTAAGAACCGGTTCAATTAATAAAATAAAGATGAAATAAATGAATGAATCCAAGGGCGTGATATAAGCGTAACTGTAGGCTTATTTGCATTGTAGTGCTCTACTTCATAAAAACGCGGAGCTCCCTGTGTAGCATAAGTGTTGCTAAAGTTCGTGACGAACAACCTGTGTGCAATAATTATTTAGACAAATAATGAAGACAGATTGCAAAGTGAGTATAATATACATGTATATAATATAGCCTACTCTGGTGTCAAACACACGCAGATCCAACCAACGGAAAACCAGTCACAGCTCGGAAGTAGCCTACAGTACACTATAATTCTCGATCCGTTTTACATCGAGAACGCAATCAGTGGACGGACGGTCGGGACGATGACAGAGATAAAGATAGAGATAGAGATACAAACAGAAACAGATATATGGACAATAGACATAGATAGAGAAAGAGACAGAGAGAAACACAGAGAGACAGAAAAAGACACTGAGAGGGAGACAGACAGACATACACAAGTTCAGCACTCGGTGGTTTTTTATGTATAAGTTCGCTCAGTGCATTGAAATTAAATCAAAGTACTGAAATACTTCAACTATTCAAGTATTTCCATTTGTTATTAAAAATGCGGGTACTTAAACGGACTAAAGTACTGCAGAAACGCGTTACTCTCGTTTCAGTAGAGTCGAGTAGACTATGGCATGAACGACGTTCAATCAAATTAATTATCGTCCTCGTGTGACGTAATCCAACCCCACTTTGATCTCTGGACACCTAGCGAGTCTAAACGTTCTAATAAACTTACGCTGAAATTATTCCAACACACTTTTCTCATGTATTGTTTGTACCTGCTTTAGGCTGTCTATAGGCCTAGACTAGTGGTTAGGATTCGGCGCTCTCACCGCCGCGGCCGGGTTCGATTCCCCGCCAGAAAGAAGCTTGGCTACATCGGTAAGGTTGATGGCCGCGCGTCTGTACACTACTTTGTGAAAGAGAGCGAGCGGGCCGCGGTTCGATTCCCGAAGGTGGCTATTTCAGAGTTTCAGGTCCTCAGCATCGCGTGATAAGCGCTCAACTTGCTGCACGGTGTCGTCGGTGATGTGGTCAAAACTTTCAATGTCTCGTGAAAGAAGATCATTTGAATATGCTCATATTTGGATTTAATTGCACCTGCATTATAATTATTTATTTTAATAGTTGACAGATTTGGAACCTTTTACAGTGCTAAGAAACTGAAACCTAATTTCTTATCATGCTGTTGAGAACCACATTTTATTTAGCGTTTGCAGTTCGCGCTAAGCCAGCGCACAGCATCGTCATCAACAATATGCAAAGCGGACAGTCCGCCAGGAAAACCAGTTATTCTGCAGTCATTAACGATGTGATACATTGTCTGCACCTCTCCGCAGTCGCAGAGAGGGTTCGAAGCCTGCTTCCACCGAACTTGATTTGCTGCGCAGCGGCCCTGACCGGTTCTGAATCGGTTCAGCGTCGTCCAGAGGCGGCGCGATAGGTTGTAGCCGGGGGGAGAACCACAAAAATATGCAGACTATTTATAGGGTGTCTCGATAGGTCGTGAACGATTTTGAATGCAGTCAAATATATGTTATACACAATATAATGTGGAAAGTTTTATACTGGCGGATAGGTTATTCAAATGAAAATGTTAATATAAAAAAATTAGCTCACTAGCTCACTTAATAAATTTGTAGCGTCAATATCCGTGACGTCATAAAATTCGTGCCAAATAAATGCCAAGTTAAGCCGCAAACAATATTGTACGACCATCATTGTTAATCCACACTTAATTAATTAATACAAAATAGCATTTAGTATTTAATTATGTTTCCTTTACTCTTTATTACAGCCTCAAGTCGATTAGTCGTCGAGCAAATAGATTTTTCAGAGTTGTCAGAGGTAGGCCTATTGATGTCCATGCCATACAAAGCCGACGTTTTAAGGTCGTTTATGCGGTATCGGCATAAACTGTTGCCGCCATAATACTCCAAACATTTTTGATTGGTGACAAATCCGGCGAATTAGGCGACAAGTCCCTCGGTGAAATGTAGGCTATCCATTGATATTCTTGTTCAACCATTCGACTGAGGCCTTTACTGTGTGTGCACGTGCACCGTCTTGTTGAAATAATCCTTCGCCGTTATTACGAAACATTTTTGTGACTGTGAACTGATCGCATAGGCTACTGCTCTTCGCTGGAATGCGGGGTTGACCTCTTTCTCTTGTATCTCATTGATGTAATAAGTCGAAGGGACTGAAGTTTTATTTGGAATGATATGAGGTTTTGTTAATCCAACTGTTTATGCCGAACCCGAACCCCAGACACTGAACACCTTAAAACGTCGGCTTCGTAAGGCATGGACATCGATAGTCCTAACCTACCTCTGACAACTCTGAAAAATCTATTTGCTCGATGACTAATCGACTTGAGGCTGTAATAAAGAGTAAAGGAAACATTACTAAATACTAAATGATAATCTGTATTAATTAATTATGTGTGGATTAACAATGATGGTCGTACAATATTGTTTGCGGCTTAACTTGACGTTTATTTGGCACGAATTTGATGACGTCACGGATATTGGCGCTACAATTTTATTAAGTGAGCTAGTGAGCTAATTTTTTTATATTAACATTTTCATTTGAAGTATAATCCAGTATAAAACTTTCCACAATATATTGTGTGTAACATATATTTATCTGCATTCAAAATCGTTCACGACCTATCGAGACACCCTATATTTATATAAGCTTAGGCCTACAGTGATGCATGCTCATGTATTTGAAAGGCATGTCTATTTAATTATAATATATATGTATATATTTCTTTAATTGGTTCGGTTACAAACAGCACACGAGTGAGGAAAAAACTCACAAATGATGACAAAATCACATTTCACTTGTCACCGATCGATACTGAAACACTATTTTTTAGTTTACTTAATTATTTAAGAAATAGTAGTGCAAAGACATTCGATTACACAATTTATAGTATATATATATACATGTACGTACACACACTAATATATATATATTACTAGCTGAACCCGGCCACGCGTTGCTGTGGCAGAAAAGACCGTCCTCTCCCACCCCTCCCCTAACCCCTCCCCCTCCCCCTCCTCCTCCCCCTTCCTTTTTTTGTTTTTTTAGGCCGCAATCGAATGTGTTGAAATGCGCTACATAAACGGAAGACACTTATCAACGGGCGTATGTTTTGAAAACGGTAGAATTTGCAAAGTTGCTTTTTTTGTTTAAAACATTTCGCTTTTTCCCAAAAAGCATTCTGCAAACCCGGCCGTGTTGGAACTAAACGTTTTTGTGAAGTTTCGAAAGCAATAAATGAAGAAAGTTCGGAGATCTTTGAAGCCGTGCCAAACGCGGTTAGATTTTTATTTATATAGATGATATAAAGTCGATAGGCCTACATGTATGTGTGTGTTTGAGTTTGTGCTTGCCGCCGCCTCTCATCGTCGTGTGTGGTAAAATCAAAACACACTGTATTAAGTAGCTTCAAACATAATATAATAGGCTTACTATACATATACATGTATATAGGCCTACATACACGCGTACATGCATACAAACACACACATACACACAAACATACATATGTTTGAGTAGATATACATGTAGGGCCTAATATTAAGTACTGTGCAGGTATTATGTGAATAGATTATTTGCACGTATACACATACACTTGGAGACAACGACGACGACTATTGAGACAGTCTCGTTATTATCTGTTGAAAAGTAGTCACGTCCGTAAGCGACGCCAACAACCCCACTGTCCCCCGCGAACCCACCATCCCCCACGGGGGACCCAGTGCTACTATCGTAGTCATGTGTCTCTATAATCGACCATAGACGACATCATGGCGACAGTCTCTCCTCTTCAATGGTCTCATGCCGCCGTACCCTTATCTCATACACACTCGTATACATGTAGGTCCACACGTGCACGAATGCATATGAATTGCTTGCGTGTCTTCTTAATGAACCAACTTTATAGGAGCCTCTTATCCAAACAAATAAACAACTTCTTTTCGACTAAATGCAAGATATTATGTCATCCGTTCTAATATTGACGGATTAAAACCAAGCGTGTCGACATAATTATCGTCAGTATAGGACTGCTGTTATTGAATAAGCATAGAGCTGCAGGGCTCTCTTAACATGCAGTTATTGACAAAAATATGTGCAGTTCTATTCAGTTCAATGCAGTTATATTAAACGGACTTTTGCAGTTGTAAAAGCACTTCAGTACAGCTAGAAATAGTAAAAAAAGGCCATTGTCATCCAAAAAGGTCATTGTCATCCGTAATAATATTATTGACATTGTACGAATTGCATAGGAGGAGTACGGTAAACATCATATAATCGTATACTAACAAAGACCATAAGAAAATCAGGAGTAGGCCTAGAAGAGACATCGTAAATGGAAAGGGTCACGAGAAAAGTCATAAAAGGTATAAGCTTAGGTCCTAATCAGACAAATCTGATAAAGAAACTTTAACATGGAGGGCGGGATGAGAAATCAGGCGTTGTGCAATTCTAAAAATGTATTTAAAAGCCCTGGTTATGACTACAAAATAGCGTCCATTGTCATCTTGCGCAGACTTATAATGGCTCCGATTACATCAGTGGCGCCATAGGCGTACGAGGCGTGGGTTCAGGGGGGGCATGCCCCCCAACTTTCGGACAAGTGTGATTTTTCGGGCAAAGACAACCCCGAACGACTAAAAAAGGTCATCAACTTTCGGGAAAGTCTGGTTTTTCGGGCAAAGACAACCCCAAACGACTAAAAAAAAGGTCATCACCTTTTTTTCGGAATTTTTTTCGGGCAGAAGTTCGATCTTTGCCCCCCCCCTGGTGAAAACTCCCGTACGCCTATGAGTGGCGTTATATAAATTGTCTTAATAAATAATAAAAGTAGGCCTAACTTACATAGGCCTTTTCGTGACCAATGTGCGTTACTTTTTAAAAGTGGGCACTTGCCACATGGGCGTATTTTGGGGATTCCGCAAAGAACGCTTAAATACCGATGAACTTTCCATTTGAAAAAAATACAGAATTCTGCTGTACAATTACATGTACATGTAGGCATAAACGCGTCAAGCTTTCACTGCCCTTGGTCAGCTCTCCTCAAAGCTGCAGTCTCAGTGCACCCCAGGAGATCCATGGATACAGATTTGTTTTTTACAGATGATAGTTTGATAAAAGCGTAACGCAATCGACGTCACGAGTGCAGAGCTAATAATCGAAAAATGAATGAATGACAACATCTCAAATTGAGATTCTCAATGAGCTTCTTCTAACATTAATGTTCTACATCGTGCAGTGTTAACTCTGTCTTGCGTACTATTCGCACGTATACGCTCTAGAGACTTTTAGATAATGCTCTTTGCCATTGACAAGCAGTTTGGAGTTAAAAATTTACGAGAGCCCTTCGATCGCTGTTTTTAAATGGCTTGCCAAACATGCAGAGGCACGGCGGGAGCGTGCCACTGTTGTTTGACATGGTTGAAAGGAATCAAAGTGTAAGCTATATAGGTCTAAGTCACCACTGCCATGGATCGTCACGAGTGTAGGCTACTGTAGAGCTATAATAACCGAATCGAAAAATGAATGAATGACAACATCTCAAATTGAGATTCTCAATGAGCGTCTATACTAACACTGTTGTTCTACATCTTGCAGTGTTAACTCTGCCTTGCGTACTATACGCACGTATACGCTCTAGAGACTTTTAGATAATGGATCTTTGCTAAATTGACAAGCAGTTCAGTTTGGAGTTAAAAATTTACGAGAGCCCTTCGATCGCTGTTTTTAAATGGCTTGCCAAACATGCATTGCAGAGGCACGGTGGGAGCGTGCCACTGTTGTTTGACATCCATGGTTGAAAGGAATCAAAGTGTAGCCTACGTACGCACCACTGCCATGGATCGTTCATTGACCCGTCCATTCACAAGACGGATTGGCGTCTACCTATACTCATGTAGGCATAGGCGTACGAGATGGGGATCCGGGGGGGGGGAATGCCCCCAAAGTTGGGCAAGTCTGGTTTTTCGGGCAAACACAGCCCCAGACGACTAAGAAAAGGTCGTCAACTTTCGAGAAAATCTGGCTTTTTGGGCAAACACAGCCCCGGACGACTAAAAAAGGCAACTTTTTTGCTCGATATATTTTTTGGGCAGAAGTTCAATCTTTGCCCCCCCAACGCTGAAATCTCCCGTACGCCTATGCATGCAGGCCATAATGTTAAAGTCCTGAGAGCCCCAAGAGGAATTCAAAAAGGCTAAATCAGTCCGAAGAACGACCTACATGGGTTTGTTATTGGTGTCTATTACAGCTATCACCTGTCTGTCTGTCTGTCTGTCTGTCTGTCTGTCTGTCTGTCTGTCTGTCTGTCTGTCTGTCTGTCTTACACGCTTAATTCATAATCTGAATAGATTGACAAAGTCAATAGAATCGAAGATTTAATGCCTACAGGAGAATGCTATAAGCAATATGATAATAAATCACATTAATTATGGTTAAGATACTATATATACCACTATACTGCCATTACTACTACAACAACCATTGCCACTGCTATAGACCTATTACAAGTTACAACAAAATTGCTACTGTTAATTGAATTCAAGAGTAGGCCTATACACTGACAGTCCATAGACTTGTTATATATAGGCCTATCACCATGCAAACTCATAACAGAAGCATGAGAAAATTGAACGAATAACGACTCACAGCATTTCCTCCCTCGAATCATCAAGGTTACTCCAACCGTGACCGCATTACGCAATACGTATAAGCTAGCTATGCATAAAAAGACTGAAAGATCTCAACAGGTTTGTATGCAAGTATTATATGCGTATAGACTTATAGGCATTAAGCATACATGCAATTATGCAAGCTCAATGATGCTCATTGCTCGTGTGGCATTGAAAGTGTGTATTCATGCATTTCAATTCATAAATTGGAGGTAGACTGTTTTCCTGCCTGCCTGTAGTTTCTTTCCTTTTTTCTCTAGCTCCCGTGTAGCAGGTATACGTAGCAGAGCAAGGTGAGATAGTCTGCCTCATCGTCTGTAGGCCATAATACCCGTCAGTGCGTGCGTGCGTGCGCGTGTGTGTGTGTGTGTGTCGGTGAGCATGTAAGCCACGGTGGTCGTACGTGCAAATATGTCTGCTTGACGATATCATAAACAATATATATAATAGGCCTATATAATATATATAATATATACTATATATAATATATATAATATATAATATATATATATAATATATATAATATATATAATAATAAATATATAATCGTACGATTATCGAAGCGAGAGACAGACGACCCATAAATAGTTCGTCTGATTATATATATGCGATCCTCAGTGGTCGAGTGGGTTTGTAGCCCGCTCGCCCCGCCGGCGGCACGGGTTCGATTCCCGGTCGGTCGGTTTATCAGAGATTAATTTCTCGGATCTTTACTGCGGGTGACTCGGTCGCAATATAAACGTGGAGTACGAGGTTGTTCTCTGCCTCCGACGCTGATCATCTTCGATATGAAAAAGAGTCGTTAAACCCTAACATTTCATTTATATATGCGATGCTTCTTGCTGTATACGTCGGGGGTGTTGGGGTTGGGGTGGGGGGATGGGGGAAGGTGAGGGGAGAGGGTGGATGTTCCTTTGCTTCAAGTGCCTCCGATCGCTACGCTGCCACTGAATCTCTTTGCTGTAAACACGTCACGGCTCACGTGCAAGCATAAGAGAAGCTCTCTCTGTCTCTGTCTGTCTGTCTGTCTGTCTCTGTCTGTCTGTCTGTCTCTCTCTCTCTCTCCCTGTCTCTGTCTCTCTGTCTCTCTCTTTCTCTGTCTCTCTCTATCTCTCTTTGTCTCTCTGTCTCTCTCTGTCTCTCCCTGTCTCTGTCTCTGTCTCTCTGTCTCTCTGTCTCTCTCTGTCTCTCTCTCTCAATGCTGCCTACGTCTCTGCACACATCAAAGCTCGCTCGCTCGCTTACTTACTCACTGAAGCGTGTTCTTATTAGGGCCACAATACTCACTCGATCACGTACTTACATGCTCGATTGCTAACTGGCACACTCATTTACACGAATAGTCACTGGCTCACTTTTGCTCCTCCGCTCATTCACATGCTCACTCGCTAGAATACTCAACTGCCTCTTCGCAAGAAGGGCCTTCTCTTTCGCATGCAACAAAACACCCACTCGAAGTGCATTTGGATGCGTGTTAGTTGGTACATCTGTTCATCCGTCTGTTCTGTCTATCTTCCTGTCTCTCTGTGCGTCCGTCTGTCTGCCTGTCTGTCTGTCTTTCTGTACCTGTCTTTGTCTTTGTCTCTCTTTCTGTGTCTGTCTCTCTGTCTCTCTGTGTGTCTGTCTGTCTGCCTGTCTGTCTTCTGTTTTTCTGTCTCTGTCTCTCTCTGTGTCCGTCCGTCTGTCTGTCTGTCTGTCTGTCTGTTTTTCTGTTTTTCTGTCTCTCTTTCCAAATGCCCCGCCTCAGAATTACCGAATGCATTGTTAAAAACAAAACAATGTTTATCTACTGCGGTTTCTTTTGACGTTTGCACGTCCAAAACGTAGGTGTGTCTACGTGCCACAGCGCAGCATCGCCGCTCCTCACTGCAAAACCTCAACAACTTACTGTCGACACTTACAGTCTTGTACATTGCACAGCAGCAGTGCACATGTACATGCACATGTACACGTGTGCTCGTAACGCACGGTGCAGCATCAATCGACCTCGTTATAATACGTGAGTGAGAGACCGGTTCGATTGTGCACAGAAGGTCGACCAGATTTCTATGGGAATGAAGACAAATAGGCCTATTTGTCTTAGGAATGAAGACAAATAGGCTTATTTGTCTTAGGAAGACAAATAGGCCTATTTATCTTAGGAAGCTGCCTGCTTTGGGCAATGACGAGCCTCTTGAATCTATTACAAGCCAATGTGACAAGCCATTAAAGTTTGATTACACCATAATTCGAATTTCATCATGTCCAAATAACAGTTCAGTTTCGGAAAGTTTCATGATTTCATTGAAAAGAGTCTGTGCTAACCGGCGTCACAGCTTTTTTGTTTGTCAATAACTATCAAGACCTCATCTCCATTATCACCTACTATAATTATAATAGGTGAATAATAGATTCCCATGTCCAGCCGGTGCAGAAGCCTTTGAGACTGTGATGACGCAGATACGTAAGTGCCTCACCGGCTGTGCATGCTCTCTCCTATCTTACACAAAATAATACCATACAAACTCATCCCATGCATTCCTGTGCAGCCATCATTACCTGATGGTGGCAGAGATCTTCGTCCTGTTACACAGATAATTGTAATCTGATTGCTGCCACAATGTTAATATGAATTCCTTGCAGTAGTCGGCCTCTCATTCAGCAACGCCGTTAATTCAATCTCTCCCACCCTTCCCTCTGTATACTGACACCCAGGCATGATCCTCCTCTTGAATGTAGATTGGAGTTCCTTAGTTTAAAAACCCTTTCCAAAGTTATTAAAGTAGCGGAGTCTAATGTCCATCTTGCAAAACTCCACAAACCCCAACTGCATCGTGGTAGCTCCTGCATAGTGAATAATATTCAGCAGAGTGCAGAGTGATCCGTATGTAATGCGCCTTAAAACAACTTTTGCTCAATTTCCTTGTACGACTTCAATGAAACTGTAAACGTAAAATATGCACAACTGCACATTGGCTACATGTAATATAGAGCATCAGCTTATGCTTGCGACCTATCTTACAAATTTTTACAGCTTCAAATTCCTTGGAAATAATTGTAGCCGACATGAGCAATCAGTATGCAGCAGTATGCAATCAGTATGCATCATTATGCATCAGTATGCTTTAATCAGTACACGCCGTTCATTACAAATAAATCTTGTCATGATGAGATGTAGTGTAGTACAGATTGGTCCTAAGACGTAGTCTTTCAACCTCCGATCATAGGAAGTATATTTGTGCAGTATAACACAGACCACCCAGAGTTGTGGTAGTCAAGTATACGCCTAAGTACGGATTAATTGAAGCAAGACATAACAAAAGAAGACCAGATGGCTGTCTGACCGAGTGACCTTTCACCGATTGACCAACTGACTGACCGAATAACTGACCAGAGTCAATCAATATACATAACATAATCATGTTGTGTCTATGTCCTTCCATCATAATGTCTAACGCCATTAGATAAAAATGAGTCAACCGGCAGACATTTCGGTCTTGTTGAATCCTCGCGTCAGGTCGAGTATTTGTGTTTAAGAATCCAGCAGAGAATTGGGGGAGAAATGGGGAGAAATGGGGGTTAATTGGTTGTCTCTGCATGAGTTGAAGAAGGTCAATGTCTATTCGCAAAGCCCGTCATAGCATCGGACGGGACTGGAATTTATTACTCGCATTAAGGTCAGACGATGGACGATGGATGTTATGGGCGAGTCGAGGACAATTAATTAGGACGTGAGTGCACCCGAACGACCTCATATACACACATTAGGTCTATATGACTAAAATTGGCCAATAGGCTACTTTTTCTATTGGCCCATAAAGCCACGCAGGGCACTTGCAGAGATCGACACCGCGTACATCGCTTGAAACCATTTAAATCGACTCAAAAATCATATCCTCATCATGTGTTCTGTGTCTATTCAGGTTCAGTCGATATATTGTGGTCAACAATTGAAGATGATGTTCCTGAAAAAATCTGAGAACCAAGGAAGACTCTCTTGAAATGTTATTGACGTTTGAAGTGCATAATAAAAAAAGTGGGACAGGTCGTTGACTTTCAGGGTAGGTTTCGTATAAGCTTAATAGGCAAAGGTGTAAGCCTTACGTTAGGAAATTCTAAAACCTGATGGCAAACATACTTCAGCAAAGGACTAATCTAATCTAATCTAGATTATATCTCCATCGTGATTAGGCTACATACAAGATATTAATCAGAAATTCATTCGTACGTCGTGTCAAGAATAATTAATTTATTGGAGACGATTGGAGACGAATTAGAGCAGGCGCCATAGAGACGAAGAAGAAGCGAATGAATGGCTGTAAGATACAATCGGGGATAAGATGAGATAAGAGACAGATGTTATATTATTTATTTATATGACCCTCTTGTCATGGTGAGTCGCCAGGATGTTATGACAGACCATCTGAATAATAATAATAATACACAGCCTAATAATGAGTTGAGTTCTAAAAGAAATGCCCGGTGAGGTCAAAGGGTCAAATAGAGTACGTGAGAATGAGGAAGACTTACTGGCAAGCGCATTGATACAGTGTTGAGCTAATTATAAAAGGATCACTTCAGACGATTGAAGTCCGCGCAGTTAATCGTCGTCGTCGTCGTCGTCGTCATCATCATCATCATCATCATCATCATCATCATCATCATCGTCGTCGTCGTCGTCGTCATAATCATAATAATAATCATCATCATCATCACCACCACATTAAATTATCCGTTTCAAACAAACATGTTCGCTGAATGGGTGCAGAGGATAAGTGCCCATGGGGTCCAGCGAGGCGACTTTCAGGAGTAGGCCTATTTAGGCTATTAGACCTAATAATATGCAAAGTTTATGATAAATTATTTATTTATTTAATATTATTGACACTTAACTATGTTATTATTGCATGCTTATAAGTATGTCGACCCCGCACTTTATTATTATTGCAACTTGTTTTTAAAAAAGTGTTGTCATAAAACGTGAAGATACATAGGCCTAGTCTACGAGCCAGCGACTGCTATGCATTAAATAAAGGGACGAATGAATACTCTCTCATCGGCCCTCAATCTAAATATTTGTGGAGTTCTAGCAAGTGAAAAATCATGTTTTTCATTTCGATCAGCAGTCTTCTTAGGAAGATTGGGAGGCGGCTGGAGGCGGTCTCTGACATCATCGAATCGCAAATCGATTCTGTTCGGTTTCCATCATCGTAGTCAAGTTGTCAGACTGCTATCTATCGTTCTATCTCAATTTGTAAGCACTTCATCTTCTTCTACACCCACGAGAAGTGCGCTATTATAACACCTTCTAAACCCATGCAGCAGCAGCAGCAGCAGCAGCTATGCAGCCACAGTCGGTGTAGGTCTAGAAGTGGCTCGATAGGAGCTTAAGAGGAGGAGGACTCTTGGAGGAGGATGCGAGGAAGCCGAGAAGTCTGGAGAGCATTAATTGTAAGTAAGATGTATAATTTTGTAACGGATGCGGTGTCAAGCAACTGTCAACGAATGAAGGGATGAAGGGATTTATTGAGAGCACCGTATGTCTATAGCCCCCCTCTATAGGGCCTGTGCTAAGGTGTTCATAGGTTTAAGCAACTGCGCAGCAGGAGAGCCACATTCTGAATTGTTTAGTTGCATGCACTTAACCATGCAGGATGGAATCAATTCATACAACAGCTGATGCTATCGAAATGCTTTCTACAACAGCATAAGGATTAGATTTATGGAAGCAATGTAATGTAATGTAATGTAATGCAGCGTGATTGTTTGTCGACCGTTTTGTTAGAACTGCGTATTACGAAGCTCTATAATGATCTCTATGGATAGTAGGCTATAGTAGCGCTAGCCACTTCCCTGCCATCAGAGAGAAAGCAGAATGCGGGTGTACTACTATCGTAAATTAGATCAATAATAACATGCAAACGCGAAGTTCCATTACAATCAGTTATTAGGAAGAACAAGTATGTAAGTTCTCTGACATGGTCTGAATGGGCGGGAATTAGAGTCGTAGGCAGAGAGCTGGGCATAAAACACATCGAGTCACAGAAAATATAAGGAAAAGGAATTATGAAAGCAGAACTGTGCCAGAACATGACCAATGATAGAATGACATGGACCTCAATTAGGGGCCTACTAACATATAATTTTTTAATCATTTGAATTCTTTATCATTTGAATTTTTTATCATTTGATTTTTTTAATCATTTGATTTTTTCGTGTAGACCTACCACTAGCGATAGACGGATAGACCAACGTGGCGTATCACTATATAGACCTACTCCTCTAGGCCTATAGTAGTACGCGACCATACTCGTATACGTACCACCGTTTGAAAACCGCTGACTCAAGTTAACCTCTAAAGTCTAAACAGTCAAGGACAGTTTTTACTGTACATGTAAATACAGTGAATGCACTCATTTGACAGTCGAGATCATTGGAAGAGGCGCTAGTATAATTAGCCTATACCTCGCAACATGATTCTTTTAAATTGTTCGCAATTTGAACTGACAGTCCTGTATGTTAACCTCTGTAGACTAAAGCACGTGCACTCCTTAACCCAACCACTGCTTGTAGCCTACTTTGGCAGTGCCAGTCCAAAGTCTGGAGCAAGGAGGAGGGCAACACTAGTCACTCTTGAAATGACACGCGCGTCGTTAAACAGCATTATTAACCCTTTAATGCCGGAGGGAGTGTATATGATTTCCCATACCATTTGCTACCATCTCAGTAGATGTAAAATTAATTCTTTGGGAATTTTTTCATTGAAGAAACAATTAGCTAATAAATGAGTTTAAATGGTGCTAAAGGATTTTCTGGGATTTTTTCATTGAAGAAAAAAGCCAGTTAAAATAGGGTTTAAACCAGTTAAATTCTTAGTCTTTTTAATTTTCTAGGGGTCTTTTATTATTTCTTGAGGGGGGTGCTCGGTAGTACAGTGGTTAGCGCGCTGAACTGTCAACCAAGAGGTCGGGGGTTCAATTCCCCACCGGGGCAGAAATTTGTTACGAGATTTCTGTTCCACAAGCCGACTCAGCTATGATGAGTACACGGTCAGTGGATGATGAGACGGTGAGGGAGAGGATTGACCACTGCCCTTTGGATGTCTTTTATTATTTCGATCAGCAAGGAAATTAAGGTCGTAAGAATACTGTCGAAAAGTCTCTAGCGAATATATTTAGTGCGATGTGTGAATAAACGAATATCTCGAGAAAATCGGTGTTGGTTACAAAAAACTATGCTACAACCGGTTGAATTGTTATGCGCAGCTCCCGTACCCCCTCCGCCCGCAATTTGCATGTAATTCGCTCCATTTTTATACAGGTAGACGTTACCATGAGCGGTATTAGTGTCACAAAATTCTATATACGTCGAAACCAAATAGTATCCGGCTTTTCCGGGAGTGACACGAGTCAGTCTCGTACTTATACCAGCATCGGTTTGGAATCTTACACTATCGAAAGAAACTCTTGTGTGAGTTTTAGCGTCTATGGCTTGACGAGTTAAAGAATGAATGCTAAGCGCGGGACCGATTGTGATAGAATCTACATACTGCTTCGTAGCTGCATCGCTGGCGCTGTTGGGATTGTGTAGACCTGTAATGTAACCATCATGCATAAAGATGGTTGTATGCACATTTATTTGAGATGAAATATTGTATTGCGTCGACTTAACCATCTCTAACATGATTTCATTGTTTATTCTAAAACGAAATCCATCCATCGATTGTAATGTAATAGGATTGTTTAACGAACATTGTAGTTTATTTCGTATACTACCTAAGAAAATAGTGAATTCTTTATTATCTCCTCTCAAGTCCTTACAACCCATTGAACGCAGACGATCGAAGCCAACGTTTAAGAATAGATCACCAGTCATTGTATCACCAGTCTTAGCCACCTTCGATGCAACTTGTTCATTAACGTATTTCTTATTCGTCAAATGATTATCGTTGGACGGAGAATCGTCGTGATTCGTTATCAAATCAATGGCTTGACCCCAACTTAAAGCCTCATCCATTGCTGCTGTCAAAGGTTTCGTTGTTGGTAGTCCTTTAATTTTGTGACCACCCATTTTTAAATTTCCAGTCGCGATGTTTGCTCCATCCAATCGAAGAAAACTCTCATTTATTTGACTAAGAGTAACACCTCCAGCGATTACTCTTTGTGATGAACTAACATCGGTGTGACCGAATTTATCGACAGGCATTTTATATATAATAATAATTTTTAATGCAGATTAGTCATCGTATACATATAATTGCATTACCTGAATCCCTCGTGGAAGATCATTATCCTTTGCCAGTACTTTAACACTGTAATATTGATACGCATTCGTAGTAGAAATATTAAAAAATGTCGGAACAGCCTCTGAAGGAGTTGAAGATTTATGTAAGTGTACAAACATTTCTCCATCATTGCTAACGGCGAAACCCCATTCAGATACATTTACTGTTTTCAACGCAATTCTCCAAATTTTAACTGGCTCAGGACATTTAATTTGTAACCAAACAGTTTCATCTTCACCCGAAACCCAAGCTGCGTTAACATCGTCATTCGAAACCCAAGCTGCGTTAACATCGTCAGTGAGATTAGTGAAAGCATGGTAGGCTTTGCTTCCGGAAGAACAAGAACCAGCGCTAGCAACGAACCCTGTCACACTTTCATCAGCTTCCAAGGGAGGAATATATCCAACACGACACTTTTTCAGAGATTTGTCGACGTAATTCTTTGTAGCAGCATCTTGAGCTAAAAGAGGATCGCTTAAATCGTTGATATTATTACTATTCATTAGGATATTTTGATAAACGTCGATTTTTCGATCGTTAGACGCTCTACCGATTCTCATTATATTTTCTACACCCATTTTGCATAGAAATCCATCCGTCGATTGTAATGTAATAGGATTGTTTAACGAACATTGTAGTTTATTTCGTATACTACCTAAGAAAATAGTGAATTCTTTATTTTCTCCTCTCAAGTCCTTACAACCCATTGAACGCAGACGATCGGTGCCAACGTTTAAGAACAAGTCGCCAGCCATTGTATCACCTGCCTTAGACACCTTCGAAGCATCAACGTATTTCTTATTCGTTAAATGATTATCGTTGGACGGAGAATCGTTGTGATTCGTTATGAAATCTATGGCTTGCCCCCTACTTAAAGCTTCATCCATTCCGGCAGTCGAAGTATTCGTTACTGGGAGACCTTTTATCACATGTCCATTCATTTTTAAATTTCCAGTCGGCAGATTTGTTCCATCCAATCGAAGAAAATTAGCATTTATTTGACTAAGAGTTACACCTCCAGCGATTACTCTTCGTGATGTTCCTCCAGCAGCGGTGTGACCGAATTTATCGACAGGCATTATATATATATTTATATATAATAATTTTTAATGCAAGCCGTTTATAACTTCTTGGAAATTCATTCCATCACCCACCATCTTCGTCACATACAGACACAAATGACCACAAAATACTTCGTTATCGGGTTGTATTCGCTCGCTGTTATATAACACTGGACGGCGTAAATACTTTATCAGTTCTAGAGGGGGAGGAAGGCCGTAACTATCGAAATATATTTTCTCATTACCGCTCTTTAAGAAAGAGACCCAGTGACTTCCCACCCCATTAGAATCATCTAGATTCAATATCCCACACTCATTCCGTCTAGGTTTCTTCGGCAACTCGTCTCTGAGAAATACTCCTCTAAAATTAATGATGTTTAGTTTCTTAGCCGCTTCGATTAGATCCACATTCGATAAAGCAATATTCGGTAGCACTACTCCACAAACATCGATTTGTTTGGCGCTCATTTATTTAATATAAACATTAATTAAAAATTTTCAACGAGTAGTGACCATATGCCAAAGTATGAATTCCATCCTCCATTATTACCCGTTTATCGTCATCTGCAGATAATGCAACTTTATTAATTTCTTCTGTATAAATATCGTGATGATAAGATCTAATAACATTCATCGTTCGTTGTTGTTCTTTTTTAGTAAATAAGCAATCTTTATAATCTTCGTGAGTAATAGTTTTCTGGACAACATTCTTCTTAATACCTTTACATTTCTTGTGCTCATCTCCAGCAGCCATCTTATAAGAATACAACTTTGCTCGCAACCCGATAAATTCTTTTATCTGTTTCCCACTAGCTTCATCCTTGAACATTCCAATAACTTTTTTATTTACTCCAACCTCAATACCAGATGGATGATCTCTCGGGTATTCACTCGTGTCGAATCGAGTCTTAATATCGCCTGCGATATCTGAGTAAAAGTCTTCAGTTTTAATTTCGTATGTCAAAGAATCTGTATCGGTAAATAATAATTTAGCTCTATTTCCGTATTTATCCTTGATGTAATTGTAATGAAATTCATACATCAACGTTTTGCTCAAGTCTAATATACACATGCCAAGATATATAGGTTTATTATAGTACAATTTAGTTTTTTTCATGTGAACGGCTATTAGATTTTCATCGAAAATAGTACATCTCTCATAATTAGGTTTAGCGGCTAGTTCAATAGCCCTCTCCTCTTGACACACTAACTCTACATCAACACGATTTTCAATGTTCTCACAAGTTTTTCCAAAGACACTGTTATTCATTAACTTGAAAAAGTCTTTCTCAAAGTCATTAGTAGCTTTCGTTCTAAGAGCTGTATTTAAATCGATATACTTTTTCAACCAATCACTTTCTTCGAATAGTACACCTCTATGCACTTTTGTTATTTTCAAACCCAAGCTCTCATACAGCTTCAGATTATCGTAATGCAGCACATACTTCTTTTTATGGTTTAAGTTTGGAATTAACTTTTTGACTTTGTTAATCTCAATGCTTTCGGGGGCTAACGGAAAATCGTTATGCAGGTCGTGTAACTCTTTAGGATATTCCAAATCAACTTCCAATATGCATGGAATACTTCTCCAATTTTTTAATTCATCTTCGTTCATCCATTTGAACCCGTGAGTAGGTAAATTTTTGATCATAGCCCATCCATATAGATTATTCGCATCCAGGTAAGTAATAAATGTAGAATTTTCGTTACTATTGAAATCGCTCATATATTTATTATTCGCTTTCCCGTAACGATTTGATATTGTGCTCACTCCTCCTCTCATCCCTTGCCTAAGCATCAGAATCATATCGTAATCATTCAATAACTCCAATTTCACGCCTGTCAATTTTAAAGCGGCATCCCAGGCTAAACCAGGAGATGTAAAATACCATGCAGGGTCAAGCGTATAGTTCTTCATACACACATCTCTAAAGTTTTCGAAAACATCGGCAAGTAACAGAACATCCGAAACGTTGTATAAATCGTGATATTCTCTGAATGTTTTGCATCCAAATTCCTTCCATACCGTTTTTGCATGCTCGTAGTCTTCATCGCTAATATTCGAATCATTTAGCTTAGAATAGAATGCGGATTTTGGTGGTAGTTCGGTTTCATTAAAGGTAGTAAATGAATCGACGTAGTCATAAGGATATATGCCTTTTCTCAGCAAAAGATCGAGCTTCTTTCCTGAATATCGTTTCCCAATATTTCTGCATTGGTCTTTGCGAAGGTTCCTCGATAAAGCATCAAGACTCGAAGCCATAAATTTAAAACTGTCGATAAAACGCAGTTGTCGCTTGACGGTAATCTCTTTTCCCTCTTTATTTACAAACTTATCAACAACGACCTCTCTGCTAAAAGATATATACTTTTCCTCGTTATTAGGTATGCAATTAATTTTCTCTCCATTATTACCTCTCAGTTTCTTAATGAACAGATGACAATCGTACCCGGAAAGATTATGAAACACTACAGGGAAAAACTTGGGGACTTTATAGTTTACATTACAAATGTTATGAGCAGCCCCTCTAAATTTACCGCTAAGATGACAGTGATCTCTCACTCGGTCTTCGCCCAACGGTTTTTCACAGATATGGCATATAGTAGCTCCATCAAAACACTTCTTGTCCTCTTCTGTAAATATCATCTTCTTAGGGAATTTAAATTGATTATATATTTGTTTTATATTCTCTTCTAGTTTATCTACAAATATTTGACCAACATCATCATCTTCGCTTTCAGCCGTAAACGTCACAGGATCTTGAGAATATACACTATCGTCGAAACATTTTATGTGGTAACAAAAGGAGCTAGGAATATGCTTTTGATATTTATTAGTGTACGACAACTCTGGATTTGGTTGGCATGTATCGATCGGTTTTACAAAAGACTCAAAATCTGCGTAGACTATAAACGGAACCCTCATAGAATTGTTATAATTTTTAAAACTTAACATAGTTCCTGGTTCTGGCATTTCTATTTTTTGTGCGTTATGTTGAGAGCAGTACTCATTATGGTTGTTAAGCGCTCCTGGCGTTGTGAAACCATTCATACACCTTTTACAATAATACATCGAATTAGTCCGAAATCTCATCAATCTGTTAAAATTCTTGATCCAGCAATAATGTTTCCTTTCTCCGTTGGAAATAAGCAATAGATCTACACAAATACTACTTTCACACTTAGACAGATAAAGCGGGTAGACATGTTTTTCAAAACCGAATACATTAACATTAATATTGTTATTTCTCTCGAATTTACCTATCACATTAGCATCAGCAGCAACTGGAAACTCAATGCCACTCCAATTAAGTTTTTTCGATTGTTCTGTCAAAGCTTTCGTTATTTTTTCCGGATGGACATCCACCGGATTCAAAGCTCTAGTGATGCACCATTTGAAGCATTCTTCGTCGTGGTTTTTCATGTTGATGATTGCCTTTTTATTAGCTAAGAAGCTGGGTAGAGGAATGTAAGAACTACCTCTTAAGGGGGTATATTTTACCGTATTTATATCTAATTTTACAACGGCTTTAAATCTCCAATTACTTCCTTGCATCTGAAAACTAGCAATAGACTCCATGATTTTATCTTTTTTTCTGCTGTATATTTCATTCAAGTCGGTAGCTTCTAAAATAACTTCTGCCCTGGAAACGAATGGTATATCCTCAGAAGTCACTATTCCAGATTTCATATCTACTCGTTCCATAGTACAAGTAAGAACTAAATTAGTCTTTGTCTGACGATTGTTCGACAACAGATTTACTACCTGCGGTCTGACGAAATCAAGAAACGACGAGGCATCCATTCCATTAATTCCATCTATTCTATATTGCTTGGTAAATCCTTTAATAGCCGACGCCGTTTCTCGAATTTTATGTTTATCAAATATTTTGGAAACAGTTAACTTCAATGATTCCAGTTTTTCATTAACTGCTTTATTATCTCGTTCAGGTACATAACTAAGTAGCCAATCCGCAAAATCATTTAATTTAGCTCTAACCCTATTTTTGTATTTTCTCTTAGGCGCTACTGGTTTGTACTTACCAGCTGTGGGTGTAAGCGTAGGAACCTTAATGTCAGGAACCGATGAGTCGAGCAAGTGTTCAACATGGTTCATGTTTCTTAAACTACTTTTCTTTAAATCCATTTTATCTTACCACGCAAAAATATTAATATCCATAATCGAACACTTATCTGTGAGATCGAAGATCCACTTCAATTTCATACATGTATCTATCTCTCGAACACTTTAATTTCGTATCTATCTCTCCAGACATTTCCATTATGATAAGCTATTATGCCAGCACTCTGACCATACGCCTTAGCGGCTTTATACATCGATGGATACGAGGTAACAACGCCAGTTTCTCGATCTATAATATCTACTCTTCTCGGTTGTTTCCTGATACTACCCAACGTGTCATGTCGATATGACACAGACTTGTAGTCCGTCGGAAGAATATTCTTTTCAATCAGTACAGCTATCATTTGAGGTTTGTTGAGATGCGAAGTGCCTGTAACATCGTGATGCTTGGCTAACATTCTAAGCTCTGGTAGCTTCATAATATATAAGTATTCTTTAAATCAATTTTCCATACACAACACTCATTTTCTGCCCATCCGATTGGAACTGCAGCAACCTATCTGAAATTACGACAGCATACGCTTCGGTATCGGCTGGCACTGCTGCATTGAAAAGAGCCTTAATCTGAATATCGACGACTGAAGATTTCAAACGCTCGGATTGTTTGCTTACATCGAACACGAACAACGGATATAATTCTTTATAATCTACAGGTGTTATATTGCTTTGGGTAATCAACTTATCCATACCATAGAATTTTTGACTAAAGGAGGACGCGTCTCTGTACGCTCTGGAGAATTGTTGATTAGGAAACGACAGGTTATGATCGACAGCTGGATATCTTTCTTGATTCATCATCACATATATGTTCTTGAGATCGCAGTGATTAAATAGCGACGGATTACTTTCCTGATTACCGCTACGGTCCGTCTGAAATCCTACGATGATATATCTAGGTTTCTCAGGTGATGTTTTTACGCTAAGACGCCAACTGAAACTTGTCGACTGAGGAACCGTTATTGTGTCGCATTGACGAGCTCTATACGCAACTGGCAACGTTAATTTTGATTCAATCGTCTTATACAACTGCATTCGTTCCATATCGGAAGGAATAACGTGTGGAATAAACCATGAAATTTTGTTTATCGCAACTTTTCCAGCAGCTGCAGCGTTATCTCGGAATATTGCATCATCGTCGGCTTTACGAACTAATGTCAGCGTCTGTTTGAAGCCGTAAATAATCTTGTCGTAATCATCGCAAAACCCGAAAATATGCTTCAACGGAACAATAAAGCTGAACATTCCTTTAGTGTTTGGTTTGCGAATGAGAAAGCTTTGTCTAGTGGCAAATCCGGGGTTGTCCGCAATAACAGCAGTCGCTCCAGTGTCTTTATACCACAGCTGATTTAAGCCTTGAGTCAGCTGAAAATCGTTTGGATACGTAAGTAAACCGAGCATCGTTGTAGCTTGACCCGGATGAAATAGCGTTTCGATTTCTTGATTAGATAACTGATAGGATATTTGACTGAATAGATACATAAGCCCATTATTCGTAAGAGCGACTAAATCGGCATTAACGTATGCGGTGTCATCGGCTTTAATTAGTCTTCCGTCGAATTGCAGATACGATTCTGCTGGGTGACTGTATAAGTCTTGTAATTCAATATTTATTCTTATTTCACCAGAACTGTTAAGGTTAGTTCTCGCTACAGGTTCGTACTCGTGCCATTCGTATCGTTCGATACCTTCATCGATCAGTGGTTGCTCTGTGAATCTTAGAATATCGGATTGCATTTTATTATACATATATTTTTAAATAAGAAAATATGTTTAAGCCATTTTCAAACCACCTCCGTTTAAGCGTTTTACGAGATCCTGAATTCTAATAGCTCCTCCCGTCATTTCTGGATTCGATCCTAGTAATCTAGCTAGAATTACTTTAGTTTCCTGAGTTATCGGCTGCTGAACGGGAGCTTTAGGGAGTATCTTATTGAGTAATCGTTTTCCAACGTCGATCGCCTTATCCTTAGCAACACCTCCAATCTCTTTGACAGCTGTGCTCGCAATTTGTTTGGCTGCATTCGATGTCAGTAGTCTCTTGAGAAATCCTGCAATGGAATCGAATATTCCTGCTCCACCGACAACGTGTACTTTTTTATAACTTCTTCTCGCAACGACCAGCATTTCTATATCATCAATTTTTAAATTAGATCATCAATTTTTTAAATTAGATCATCAATTTTTAATTAGATCATCAATTTTTTATATTCATCTTTGGATATCACTCCTTGTCTTAGTAACTCGTCAGTCATACCTACAATTTCATTTCTTACTCCTGTATTTCCCGCTTTGTAGCTATATATTCGCAACTCTAATTGTTTTACTAATTCGTTAGGATCTGAAGGAATGGTAATTATTCCGCTTCCTGTTTTACCTCTTAACTTTATGTAATCATCCCATATGGGTTTTATTATCTTTGCATATTTTACACTTCTAGACGATTTAGGCTTGTTTGGTTTATTTGGCTGACTCATGGCATTCGTTTTAATTAGAATCTCGGCGTATTCTTTGAGATCACGATTATCATAAATTGAACTGTTTGGACTAGCTAACGTTAACAATTCCCATAATCCTGTAGTTCCTTGATAAGTTGTGGTTCCAACTGTAATATCATTTCCTTGGATTGAGGCTTCGCTGTCACCGATGTAGAATTTTCCATCTCTTGATCTTAATCCGAATGTTGTATCCACAAGTCTTTTATCAGAAGCATATTTTTTAAGGTATTCAACTGCAATATGTCCTAATTCTAACCTTCTAATGTCTTCTACTGGGTCATCGTCATCGTACGCCTCTATAGACGGATACTGGGGAAATTGAATAGTTTTCAACGAATCTGGAAGTGATTTTAGAGCAAGTGATGTTGCTGCAGAATTATCCTTTATTGTCGACAGCAAAGCGTTTTGTTCTTTTGAAATTGCCGATTGAGAGTCGACTATTGGTTTGTAGATTTTCGTTAATTCTCGTTGAAGTCCAAGATCATCTATTCTCTCTGAGAGAAAGTTTTGTTTAATATTTTTTTTCGTTTTTAAAAACTCTTCGATAATAAAATCTCTTTTAGCAGGATCGCTAATTTTCAGTAGCGACATTTTTTATTATAATGTTTAAAACGTAACGTAAAACGTAAACGTAAAACATAACGTAAAACATAACGTAAAACGACACGTTATGCATCGTAGTAATTAACATAACATATGGAGTCTTTTTCGTTTATAGTAACTGGTGAATCTGAGTTGTTTTGTATTGTAATTATTATATCCTCTGCGTCCTCTAGGACAGTACCATCTTGAAGACTCAGTCTGAGTTGTTTCAACTTCTGTCTAAGAGAGACTAGACACATTCCACTGGTCATTCGGACTCCAAGGCCTACTTCTACTGTAATATTTGTCTTTGGTTCAATCGTTATCGCTTGCTGAGCAAAAATCTCATATCTGTCGCCTGCTCGTTGTCTTGCAGGAGCGTGAGTGACCACTTTAGGCATCCAAATTATCGTACTCACACGAGGCTTTCGTTTGGTGATAAATTTGTGTATTGGGTGACCGTATCCAGACATTTATATAAGTGGTTTTTTAAAGTAACATTCCAAGAATAGGAATATTTTTAAATGGTGAATTGGGACCAAGTATAAGACCTTCACCGCTGATATATCCTGCTCCTCTTTTCATAAACAGACCAGCACCCGATATCGAACTACCCTTTTTCCACGGAGATAGAAAAAGACCTTCCCCAGCAGGCACTATCTTACAGCATATTCCTCCTTTCTTAACGTACAGCACGCCAGATCCACTTATCGGGTGTGAGATCGAAGATCCACTTATCGGATGTGAGATCGAAGATCCACTTATTTTATCGACAATTTTGGAACCAGCTGCAGAACCCAATCCTGTTAAGGCTCCTGTGGCTAAACTCGGAAGAACACTAGACAGAAGAAACTTTCCGGCTGTTGCTAAGAACGGTAGAATAGCGCCAATAAATCCGCCTTCGACTCTCGCATTGTCTTCTAATTGCTTTTTACCCATTTTAATTGTCAAACCAGTTCCATTCTGATACGCTTTAGTTAACTTGTTAATTTGCCTCTGGTTTAGAGCTAATACATGCTCACCAGTTATGTCTCCATGAGAAAGTCTTATACTCACTCCAGTTCCTACTTGAACAGCTCGCTTAATCTTCTCTTTTTGCCCTTCGGAAATATTAACTTTAACCTTAGCGTAAGCGCTCATCTTATATTAAATATAAACTTTAAATTAAACCTCTCTTATGTGAAATCGTATCGACAATTCCTCACCTCTTAAATTAATTAGTTTTCCATTTTGGTCTATTAGTTTTGTTTCCATCGATGAAATAGAGTATAGCGTTATTGGAAGATATACGAGATTGTGAGGAGATTCGATTATCTTATAACCAGGCCCGACCGATGGAAAGAAAGAATAAATTATGTTCTCCGTAGTTCCGTTGGCATACGATGATCCTATTATATCACTGGTAATTCGTAAACTATTCACGCTGTTTATATCAACTATGTGCTCGGATTCGTTATATCCTTCGGAGTATACACGACTCTGAAATCCTAGAACCGTACTAATTGAATTTGGTACTGTAAAATCAACTTTATAGTTCTCATCAATTTCCAAAACAGCCTTCAAAGTATTGTTATTTGGTTGCAACTTTATACATTGTCCATGACCTTCTTCTTTTAGAATTCTCTGTATGTATTCGTTTAAGTCATCGATTTCATAGCAACCGGTTGGAATGTCTAAATCTTCCCACGTTACACCGTTATCTGACGAATATACGAATTTATTATTTGTTTCGTCTATATTGGGAAAACTGTAGTAAGTTTCAAGATTGACAAGAGCCATTTCATACGTTTTACTTTTGTCCAGTTCGATTAGTGGATTAAATTTCGTTCGAATTCGTGTGTTCCTTTCGCTCAACAAAATGCAAAAGGATTCTTTAGCTTCTGTGTTGCGTGCAATCGTTTGAGTAGTAGATAAAATTTCGTCAAGAAGGGTTTCCATTTTAGATAGCTATTTTTAAACCTAGAATATAAAATCTTAAATTTTGTTATCATTTTATTATTGCTTTTATTTAATGTAAAATGTATCTAATCCACTTCTATACCTACCCTTATTTGTTTTACTAGTAAGGTCTATAACCACAAAACCATGCGTTTCATCCCACGCAGTTTTGCATAGTTTTCGAAATTCTTCTATAGTCATATCATCTACACCTATATGATCGCTGTATATATGATTAATATTTTTGAGGTCTTGAGGGAATAGACATATAAAATTGGCATTCTCCCTGATAGTTTGTCTGGGCAGCTTGAAATAATTTTGTGCTAGGTAAAAGCAGTCTACATTACTATGCCTACCTCTTATATAATAGGATTCGCATTTATTTTGTCGCTCTAACTGTAAATCATCAAAAATCATGAGATTCTTTTTATCTCGACTTAAGTCTCGTGGATCTGGAACATCTTCAGAGGTTTCAAAGAA
>OX243815.1:11175442-11205442 GCA_945859605.1 Lumbricus rubellus
GGCTGCGAATTTATAGACTGGCATTTAGAAGGATCTGAGGAACTGTGTTGACTGGTGAAAGGAAGACGTATGCCAGACAACACTGCAGGAAGGCAGAACAGTCACTTGTTAACTATAGTTATTCTTTTGTTCTGTACTATAGGAACTCTCTCTCTTGTCTCTGTATTCAAATCTAAACTTTCAGTTATATCCCCATTACCTTCTTATTCACTGTTCAATTCAATGTTTATCCTTAAGCATTTAGGTCTGCTAGGACCATCCCTTTGAGCCAAAAATTGTATTTGTAACCTAAACTGTTCTACTTTTTGGTTTCAATAAAACGTGGTTATGGCGATGGTTGAAATACATGCATTTACGCATGCAAACATTGGCCTATGTTATATAGGCCAACGTATTTAAATACAACATGTAGACCATACATGTATTGTATATTGTATATGAGCAAGTATTGTTTAAGCACTTTTTATATATAACCATTAACCAAGTACTATCCTATAACATATATCATAGAATTCTGTGTTTTTTGCCTCGCTTTATGAGTTGTTATGCGCAGGTAACATATGATATACAGTCAGCTTTCTCTTTGAAGCAATGCGCGACGATTATCTTAACCACCACATAAAGTATTTATGAGCGCAGCTTGCCTGGACAGAGTAGCAATGGTGGTACTTAGAACTTCTGACGAAAGCTGAAAACAAATCGTTGAGACGGACACTGTGATCTTGCTGTAGCGTAATCTTAATCGCAACTACAGCATTTACTGAGCGCGCAGTTAAGCAAAGACGATTGCACGGTTGTTTAGACCTCAATGAAAGGAAAGCTGGCGAGGGACATAGGCGCAATCACGTCCTAAAAGGACGTAGGGTGGTTGCGCCTATGGCGAGGGAAAGATAATTTGAACAAGGGGCTCGAATCCGAGACGAAAATCCTGGGGTCAAGCATGCAGCTGATGCTGATTGGTGTTTGAAGTTTGCTTCAATTCGGCGGCCATTAGAAGAGTAGGCTAATCTGAGAAAGATAATCGCTGATGTGTAATAAAGTGTAATGAAGGCTATACTGACTTACCTACTTACTTACTTACTTTCATCTACCCAAGACATAAAAATTAATAAGAGGTTGATGATGCAGAGGTTTTCTCGGAATAAGTACTTGGACAACATCAAGAATGACAGATTGGTGGACACGTAGGCGCCTCTACGGTACAACGACAATGAAGATAAAATAGAAGACGCGTATGGGACCCTACGAGTCAACATGGGCATTTCCCAAAACTATAGACAAGCCTGATGAGTCATAAACCTATTGTTTGAAATCCAACGTTACTGTAGGGCCTAATCATAGTAGTAGGCCAGAATTAAACCAAAAATTTCAAAAGCTAGAAGAAATTTGTGACAAGCCAATTATATTTGCAATGGGTTTAGTATAGTCTAGTTTCATTCCCATAAAAACCTACAGAGAACCTACAATTAGGAAAATGTGAAATTTGAACTTAAACCTGGGACTTATTGTTTGGCGCATTTAGACCTTGCGTAGTCTTTTTGAGTAGGAGTTACCATGGCGTAAGAAGGCAGTCACAGTCTTTCGTTTCATGTTTATGTCGGCAACGTACAATTTAATAGTATAATTTTGCGAAATTTGTTGTTTAATTCGCGTTTAAAGTTAATTCGGTCTTAAATTACGAAAAATTGTTAGGGATTGCTTCGATTTTATCGGGTAGTTTAACCTGTTAACGTTGTGTAGCATTTTTGTAGCAATTTGTAATTGAGTTGAGCGATAATGGCGTATCGGGCAGATGCGGCTGAGCTATGCGAGGATAAAATGCGTAATTTGCCGTTTTGTTACTAGTTCTTCGACTAGCGATTCTAACGTGACTGCATTTGCGCAATCAAGAGGAATGAATCCCATAATAGAAAGGCTGAGAAAGCTATTATTCGGCGTGATGAAAGCGCTATATACCAATACATGGCTAGACATCCAGGCATGGTTAGGGTTCATGAACACTGCAGAATAGTGTATTATAGTGATCGACAATGCAAACTGCATAAGCGTAAGCTGGTAGCGGGGAACAGGATTATTATTGACTTTTATATAGCGCACTTTCACGGTAACCTACTCAGAAGCACTCCTCAGTCTAACAACGGCTAAATAAGGCAGTTTTGAAGTGAGAAAGGATGTAACCTCTAGGCACAAGGCGGAATGAAACAGAGAGCCCACTCCAGGTTCTAGGACCAGCCACTGAGAAAGAGCGCTGGTACATTATAGTAGTTCATGAGCGAGGGGCCAAGAGCTCCGCTTGATCAGCTGATTGGAGGTCAGATCACCGCCAGACACCAGAGGTGGGACAGCAGAGCTCCTGCAGGTACATGAGAGACACCCTCCATGCAGCAATAGACTAATGCAGAAACCCTATAGGTTATCCGATGTGTAATAGAAAGCCAGTGGAGTACATTACGCATGTACCACGTAACTTGGTCAAATTTAGGGATACGACCTATAAGACGTGCTGCTGTGCGCAGAAGGCAGAACGCGCTCAAGACACCCGATCTGGATCACCGAGAACCCCAAAGAAGGGAACTTCAATAGTCGAGACGAGAGACCACAAAGGCATGGACATCAGTGGTAGCAGCAGTAGGGGTCAGAGATAGAGATGATGTGCTGCAAGTATTTCAGACATGTCAGTCAATGAAGGCAAACTTCGGTGAATTGTGCACAATCATTGATGTTCAGGAAGAGATGAAAAAGTTAGCTGATGAACCATGCACTATCTTTTCTGTGAAGCATTTGAAGGAATTGTTGAAGGTGCATTATGGTAATGAAATATGGTTTGCTGGTGTTAGTGGTGTCAGGGATGTAATATGCTTCAAAAGTATGGCCTCACGTATTATAATCAGTGACAAATGGAACAATGACAGGGACGCAGACATTGAAAAGGAGAGTACCGGATAAGCAGATTGACGCTGCAGCAAAACTATTGTGAGGCAGCGTATGTGATACACAGTTTGACCATGAAAATATCGACAGCATTCATAACAGAAGTTTGGCTAAGCTGTGGATTCCGCCCCTATTACAGACATTTCTGCAGACATTAATAACATAGTGAAGCAAATTATCGATCAACTCAATTACATATTGCTACGGAAATGCTACATATTGTTAAGAGGTTGAACTACCAGTTAAAATCGAATCAATTCCTAGCAATTTTATGCATTCTAAGGCCGAATTAACTTTAAACGCTTATGAAACAAATAAATTTCACAAAAATTATATGATTAAATTGCACGTTTCCGACATAAACATGCAATAAACATGCAGCCCAGTTCCAATTTACACTCAAAAATTTCCTCCATGGCATTTCAGTTTTCTCTCTTCTACGTGACATCCTGAAAGACTATGTTCAACAAATAAACCACAATTTTTCCAACAAACCGGGCATGCTCATGACAGAAGGATCCGCTCCATCCTGTTGGCTTTCCAACATTAAACTCCATTGTGACTCACGCAACCCTAACAGTTACTTAACTCCACCCACACCTATTACCTCATTCCATTTAAACCATATAATTTCAGTTGTGCACTCCTATAAATGTACATAATTATGTGTTAAAAAAGGAATTAAGGTTGTTCTCAAGCACTTTTTTAGTTCATTCTGCTTTGTTCTGGTTTCTTTAAATTTTTGTACATGCTGCTGTAATTAATGAATAAAGATTTCTATATTAACAACTGTCTAGTCTGTCTTATATCGATATATGGCATGTTTATGCTTGAATTCTTTTATAGGTGGAATGTTAGTGACTGTCATAGATCTATATAGTGTTGCAAAGTTGCATAACTATCTATATAGGCCTATAATTGTCATATTCTGTGCTTTGATGAGTGCATCACTCTCTGTACAATGTGGACACTAAGGATCCCGTGTATGTATGAATGCTGCACACTTAATTACCACTCTCAAGCAACTAGAACACATTGTATCTATGGACCTAATTGTTTTCATGACCGTATTTTACCTGCCAATATTTGCAAGCAGAGTAATGAATGAGGACATCAATTCTTTCTCTTAAGTCTATTAGCTTAGAGAGCAAGAGACAATTATCTAAGTCCTGACACAGTATCAGTCTAAGAATTTCTTCACTCTGCTGACAAGTGCTTGCTGGACGAGTGCTTGTGAACACCTGTTTCATATTGGGCTATTTAAGTAAGTAAGTATTGCTAATTAAAAGTTGTTGAAAATTCTTAATCTAAGGGCTCGTTCGGCCCGTAAATATATTAGGCCTACATAATAATATAATTTTTTTATAACCCTCCCCAGTTTAGGAGGTGGTTTGGCGGTTTCAAGCCCGAAATAAAAATTCCAATTTTAAAAGAATTCTGTGTATTTTGCGTCCAAGACCATTGGAAACAGTTTTTAAAAACCCGGAAATGGAACTCCTGAATTTTGTTCATGGCTCGCCCCTGCATATTTTAAATTTAGTTATGCATGTTGAATCTTTGTCGATCTTGTAAAGCATGTGGAATGGCCCTTAATTTCAATATCATTCGGTTATCTGACCCGCTAAACACGGACAACATACACCAGGATTGTGCACATCCGCCGACTGTACACAGAATTACAGCCTAAAATGTGTGTCATTAAGTGCGCTACTTTGGTGTTAAATTGTGAATTTTCCTAATGACATTCGCTTTGTAGGTTTTAGTATGTTATACTACATGATATTACCTAACTAAAAACTATAAAACTGGCTTGTCACAAATTTCTTCTAGCTTTTTTTTATATCACGCCGACTATAGGCATGAAAAGATACATCAAGGAAGATGGGGTTGGTTGTGGGTCAGAAAAGTGTCCTACATGGAGAGAGAGATCAATCGAAGGAGGAGGGAACTATTTTAGGTATACATAGAGCCTTAGGCAGCTGTCCAAATAATTATTATCTTCAATGAGTCGGAAGAACAGTGGGCTTCAATGCTACCGTGGAGATGATCAAGAACAGTTTTTGAGCCACCCATTACCGATGGGAAGGATAGCCGGCCATCAACCCCCCTCCAGCCAGCCAGTCACCCAGCTACTCAGCCTGCCGCACACAATGTCATGCATGCAGCAAAGCCTTCTAGGGGTTGATAGGCAGACCACACACACACACACACGCGAACTTTCTAAGATGCCTAAGGACTGCGGCGGCGGCGGAGGGTTGTAGAGCAAGATCCTGTGACTGCGCTTGATTGGTCCCTGGGGCACTTCGTATACGCATGCGCAGCGTTCACGTCTCTCGTTTCCGGACGAATGTCGACTCAAAAAACCGCCAAACAGAAAAGTAGAAGAGCAGTTAGCAACGACTTCCGGTCTGTATCTTAGATCGCTGCTCGGAACTGTTGAAGGTCTCGATTAAACGATTTTATCTACCAGCAGGGACAGAGCACAAGAAGCGTGCGTGTGTCATTAGGCCTATAGCTTGACTTCAGGGCTGCTACACAGTTGCAACTCTCTTCTGCAGCTGCTCTCAGCGTATATTTATCTGCCTAGTTTCTTCCACATCAGTCTCGACCCTAACGCTACCACACGACCTGCACAAAATGTCATGTCAATAGTCCTGCGGCTGTTTCCGACAAATATTATAGACATAGCCTACCAGTCACAAGTTGTAGCGTAGGCTACGGTAACTGCTGAGCGAAACTTGTCTTCCGTTAGGCTACCGGTAGACTACAGGACCGAGATGCACAACGGAAGGTATAGGCTACCTAAGACGTAGACCTTCCTCCAAACGTGACTAGGTCAGGCGTAGTCGTTGGAATGTAGTGGTATGCATTAAGATAGATTTTGAAGGGAATAACTAATCTACACATTCCTTGCACCCGACGATGCATGACGCTTGCTCGACCCCCAATTCAATAGGTTAGAGCTGAGCGCGCATGCGTGAAAGATATTTATATGCGGTCATTGCCAGCGTGGGGTGAACAGATCAAGACCTATAGACGGTCCACAGGGAAATCTCAACGGCCGTCTATTGTTCACGCGGTCCAGCAAAGTTGGCTGTCTATTGTTGACCTTCGGAGTAGCGGGCTTATACCTGCCTCCGAGTTCGCATAACGTTATACCTATCGTAATTCGCTAATCAGAAGCCATGCATACGGAAATTACCCACTACTCACGCATAGGCCACATTTGCGCAAAGAGTATGAGTTATACCCTCTTGTGCATCTCGGTCCAGTACTGTTAGGCCTAGACGTCTGAAAATATTTTTGAGGTCATGCATCAGCGTAGTCTCAATCGTGTGGCGCCATTGCATAATTGCCACATCACCAGCTTTTAGATATTTTAATCAATCTTAGAGTAATCTGCTGCAACCGTGTGCTTTCACTACGATGAGAGATAACTCACGAGAGTAATAATTCATAAGTTTCAATCGGTTTCATAATTTTTCAAGGCGAATTAGGCGATGGTTCACTTCTGCAAATTCTGATTTTGCGATCCAACTTAAAATACAGGCTGTAATATACTGGAATGCCTTTGTATTGCGTCAGACAGATCGCTATTTGACATAATTATTACGACTGTACTGGATGATATCGCTGACCCCCGGGTCGTTGTCCTTTGAAGGGACATGGCAATCCTAATTTTGTTTTCATTAGAACAGGTTGATACATTCCAGGCTAGGTACGCACTGAAGCCAATCATCCACTACCTTTGAAGACCGTCTCAAGTGGTGTTTAGGAGTACCAAGCGAGAATGGGACGCTACCATGAAGGCATGCACTGCTGTTAAGCCTGGCATCAAGTAGAGGATGCCCTGGTTGCATGGACATCACAGCCCATTAACAGGCGAAGTATCATCTACACAACTGATCATACTGCATGAGATATAAGCAACTGGTAACTCGACCCGGACCACCACGGACTACTACTCTCACGGACAACCCTTCTGACTCAACGCAGCGCTCGTGATCAAGCTGGTGCCCCGCGCTTGGCTTTCGAGTGGCGCTTTAGAAATGTTGAGTTTACTAGTCTATTACAATTACTTACGACCGATTCCTCGCAAACTGCGAAGAAAAATTATTATCGTTGGAGCTTGTTTAGTCATATAACCTAGGCCTATCGTTCGACATCAGTGGTAGCACTGGCACCATCATAAGTAGCGACAGTTCATTTGACAACATACTGCCCATACTACATGCATACTTGACCTACCTTATATAAGCTTATAGTTATGACCTGCCAAAAAAAATTTGGAATATAAATAAAAAAATCTTCTTTGCATTTAATTTCTTTGACCTGCTGAATAACTCGCATGACACCGACGTGACCTGTTGAAATTGTATTGCATTTACTGGAGCCTCCACTGTCCAACATAATATCCAAAAAGCCAACATCATCATACAGATGGAGGGAAGCATTGCATGGTTATCACGTTCACGGTTCTACCATTTGGTCTACTGCATGGAAGAAAAGGATTTATTGGATGCAATTAATCTCACAGTGCTTGAAAGAAATGCTTTCGTTTCCTCTCTTAAGTTGTTCGATGGAAAGAAGATCTTCGTGTAATACAGACTAGCATACATGTATACACAGAGACATGACATTGTATACATGTAGTGCTCGCGCGGTGGGCCTAACATCTAATGCTGCAGTGCTAAATCACCTGATCAAGATTGACGCACAGATATTATATATATATATATAATTTATATATATATATATATATATATATATATATATATATATATATATATTAGTGTGGTCCTCAAAAATAATTTCTCGAATTTAGCTGATGGTACCCTCTCTATCTGTTACCTTGCCTTAGTAGTGAATAAGTGTAAAATTTCAGCCCGATTGATAGATATTTAGTGGTAGCTCCATGCTACTGACTTTTCACCATTGATTACCATGGCAAAAAATAGTCAAATCATAGCATTTGAAGTATAATGGACAAAAACTCTTTTAGAATTTAGATCAAAGAAATAAACTGATCATCGTAGACTGTTGGAGATTGAGTGGCATATAGATCTACTGAATAGGCCTACTGGTATAAATTTTATAATTTTGTCTTAAAATAATTTTAAAAAGTATAGCAAAGCCAGGCATATGCTGAACATGTTCTGCATGCGCAACAGTTTTAGAGGGTTTTCGATTGTTGGAGTCTCAGTAGTATGCCCAACACATACTTCTTTTTCGTCAAGGAACTGAGATCTGTGCTCAGATACAACCTGCATTATGTATTTCTCCCATTCATATTTAGTGGTGGATGATTTGAATTCTTGAAGGAGTTTAACACCCCTTTCGGCAATGCCGTTTACAACAATGAAACTCTTTGTGCACTGTTTTGCCTTCTAAAAGTCCTGATTTTGTTTCAATTGTTTGGTAGGCTACCAATCCCAGTTAGGAATTTACATTGCAGTTCTACTATCTGTAAGATGTTCAAAGTTTTGACCGTACCAAAATCTTCAACCTGTAAATACGCTGCTCACCTGCACTTGAATGTGTGTTTCACATGCTCGTTTCGTTGTTGAATTTGAGATGCCTTGACCATCTTTCGCTGCACAAGTGCACATTCATGTTCCATGGTTGATGGAGTCTAAAAAGGCCAAGGCTACCATTTCCTCACTCACATATCACAAATCCTTAGAAAGAGCCTTGGTGGTTGCTGCAGAAATGACACAATTTTTTCGAACTCTTTGTACCTGAAGATAGACTTCAAAATCCGAAGGTCGCTGGAAGGTGTCGTAGGCTAATCTGGTTGGGACAAGACATCACGCTCCTGCCAATACCAGACTAGGACACAGGTTGATGTATCTAACTGATATTTCTTCTGGTCTGTAAGAAGGAATTGTTCTCTGAACATCAAGAAACAATATCTGCCAACCATCTTACCCCATGTACTGCAACGAGTTCCATCGATCGGATTTCACGTGGTGGAATTTTACTAAGAAAGGCGATGAGTTGAAGTAGCCCGTGGTAGTCATCTCAAAGCTGGATGCTAAATTGTTAAGCATTTTTGACTATTTGCATCCAGTCTGAATTGACGACTTGATGAATGCTGCCAAATTATCTTGGCATTTCGGATCCTGGAGTGCTGTCTGGAAGTGACTTACAATAGCATCCAACTATAAATGCATGAGACCAACTTTCAAAATTGTTATGTTTGGTGGGCCACTTGATGCTAGTGCAAATGATTGTTTGAACTCATGTCCATGCATCACAATTTTGACAAGCAAGGTGCAGTGGGTCTTTCCCAGTATAGTCTCTTTGTTTAATGCTGTAGTATCGAAGTACGTCACTTTGACTCTATAGCCACAATCTTTCAACAGAATCACAACAACTTGTCTTGTTTCTTCACCTTGACCATAATTAAACCTTTGCACTCCGTGTAATTGATTCACTTCGTATATCTTGAGACCAGTAGCCTACTGGCAATCTATCAAATGGTTGTTTACCTGTAATACCAGGAAGGATCTTCCGATCCATCGAACGCATTACTTTCATCTTAGCACCAAGTGCATCCGTAAATTTATCTCTCCTCTCTTATTATTTAAACAATTATCCAAAGGTCACTTATACCCTTATCTAAAAGCATTTAAATAAAAGAATAATAGCATCAGCTTCTTCCTGCAGATTGAAGAAAGCATTGCATCTATGACGACCTTTAACTTTAAATCATAAATTAATGTCGAGTTTTGTCGACATACACGTAATGTACATGCAGTCGGGGTGCTGGTATATCTCACCCTGCAGAGCGACCTCTAAACTTTGAGCAATTTCAATAAAATTTGGTAGGAATCATTTTCACATGATGCATAACAGAAAAAAATGGTACCGTCACGCATTGTTCAAACTTTATTTTTCCCCATAGATTTGAGGACCACACTAATATATATATACATAATTACGCCTATATAACTGATCTCACAACAAATGGAAAAGTCAACTGTATACACTATACAGTATAATGATGCCCGTTTTTCAAGTAACCTTAAAACAGCAGGTCTATGCCCTAGGCTACTGCACGCCTAGTCTTTAAAATGTTTCAGTTTCTTTTAAATAGCTCTCACAATAATATCATTGTGAGTTGTGACCACACCGAAGTCTTCAAAAAATTATTAAACCATGAAAAAAGTTTAAATCTGACTGATTAGAAAAAAACTACTCGGAAGATCCACGCTGCTGTGCAACATTCTATAGCTTATAATGGGTTACAAGCTAATTCACAAGACGTAGGCTATAAGCTTACTGCGATAATTATGTTAACTACTTAAACGTGACTTTAATGATACAATGTTAACAATACCGGGTAAGCTATTAGCTAAACATACGTCCTGCCCCAATTTTCGACTGTGAAGTAAACTTCCAAAGCAGAAGCTATAAATCCGAAACAAACAACTCTGTCCGATCTTACCTAGGCTATAGCTGGTAGACCGTAGCCGTAGGCTTATACCCGAGCTGCATACAACATAGGAACTACAGCGTGTAACCCAATTGTTTTTAAAACAGAGCTACATAAAGTGTTGATGCCAACCAACAAAGGCTGTTTCATCACCAACGCTAAAGCTATAGTGCTCAAATGCATTTACTATGTTGACGCTTCTAAAGAATGTCTAAACAAGTCAACATGAAGGAAACGAAGGATGAGCTGCAATATGTATTTCTCAAGCATCCAATTCAGTTGCTGTCTGTCTTTCTGTCCACAGCAGCAACTTAAGTGACAGCTAGACACTTAGCCTACCTTCCGTTTGAGAAGACTTGCAAATAGTTGCCAATTTCTCTTATAAGTTAGCAAAGAAGATTCTGTTTGGTGGTTTTATTTTATCATCTCTCCATTGTCCAACTAAAAATTCTTTTGTTAGAAAAGTGTTTTATAAAGCACATCTTGTCTTTCATACCTTGAAATTCTTAATTTCGATTTATTTAGAAAATTGAGTTGGTTCTCAAAACCATAATTAAGTCATTTTTCAGTTTTACATTGTTTTTCATATTCTTGTATTGTGCAACCAATGTTTGCTGACTATTTATAGACTGATGCATAAAAAATATTAAAATAAAGCTCTCCAGAAAAGTATTTTGAAATGCATAACATATATTATTCATATTTAAACAAATTGAATTCCCAGAGGTGATTCCAGCAGTGTAACCTAACTGGTGGGGCAGGCGGGTGGGAAACACGTTAAAACTGTCAAAAAATGATTAAAAAGTAGGAGTGTTGGTGTGAAAAATTTGGGAGATGTACAATTTGTAGTTCAAACACTAAACACTATGCCACATCTCAATTGGCAACTGCTTACACTAGTTTCATCAGGGTGATGAATGGCACGTTTGAAGACAATAAAACTACTGTTAGTTAGCACTTAGAAACGATGTGTAAAATACTAATTTGAAAGGACCACTTTATATTGTCCAAGTGTAACCATAACCCTCTTAGATTAGCCTTTTCATGTCCTGTAGTCATACTCAGGACCTTGTGGGTGGTTCTGGCCTTGTAGTTGGGATTTGTGGTCTTCATACTATCACTCAAAATAACTCAATAGAAAAAAGTAGGAAGTGCATGCATTGTATTATTGCAACAAGGCCACTGCACAATGTGCACATATCCAAAATGTACCAACTTTACCCATGCATGCTGAATGAAATCACATAACATACACATGATCTTCAGTTCATCACATAGTCATCTCTGATTATTATAAACATATTCTTAATTAGACAGAGCTCTAAACTGCATTTTTCACTTCATATAGGCCTAATATAAGACTTGATTACTAGTTCTTTCACATTTTGAACGCGGTAATAAGATTTAAACAAGTCTCACACAAAGAGATAAAATTAACCAGAATCCGTATAACATAACACAAAAAAAGGTTTTAAGTGGTTCAGATGTCGAACGAATAGTCTGTGTTAAAACCACGACAAATAAACCTGGAACGCTTAACACTTGCATAGGTTTCCAGAACATCCAAGTTAGTCTTAGCACCACCAGGACAACGTTAAAGTGTTAACAGCACAATTTCCCAGCCTCCTCTTAACAGCCGTGATAATGTCCACTGGGGGACAGCTCTATAATCTAAACGATTCCACAAGTCTACAAGTCTTGCATGGAAGAGGAAGAATCATAGGAGACTATTTCTGAGCAACGCAGGTGGACTGGAGCCAACGTCACACATTTGATGGCTCGTGGAGGATCCAACGTCGTGTGATGGCATTCGACTGTTGCCTTCGTCGGTCATAAACAGCAACGAGTCATGGAGTGATCGGCTCAGTCTGATTCTCTCCTCTGAAACATAAAAAAAGATGTTTATTCTCTTTGCCATCAAAGACAGATAATAAAACACTGTAACGCGGACATTTTGGATGGATGGATGAACCAACCACCAACGAGACCTTCTTTATCTGTCAAATTTTATGATAACATTTTTTTTGTCATTTGCTCAAAATTTCCGACAAATCCGCCATTCCTGCTACTGAAAAAAACTTGTAACTCTTTTATTTGGTGTTTCTGTCAAATCAAAATCTCTAAAAAATATACTATTTTCGCTGATAAAATGAGGACCTTTTTAAAGTCTTTCTTTCTGTTTAATCTAAATTTACCAAGCATATGCACAAGGTCGGTCGTGTTTTTCTGGGTGGGGGATTTGTTACACATTCACTTTGGGGGGGAGGGGGATGATGCATATTTATCTGTATGCAACACCTTGCAATTTTTCTGGGTGGGGGGAATTCCCCCACAGACGCCTAGATTAAATATTGACCCTTGGCTACCTCACAGGTTAATTGCTCTTCTTTTCTACATATTCGTGTTTTTCATGAATTTATGGAAGGTTAAATGAAGAGGGTGATTTGATTGGATGAATGTCCCAGTGCTTGAATGAAAATTGTGCTCGATCCCTATGAACTACAGATACAAGATACTGATGCAAAATGGTGACACTGCCTGACAGGTCAACATCAGCAATCGCTACATGTATGCAGCAATTGTAAAAGCCATTGATTATACTTACGAACAGAGAAATCTGAATTGGCCGTTGTTGCTAATTCCTTCCAATCAAACCAGTAGTCGTCAAAATTGAGACTGTCTGACCATCGGATGAGCTCATCAACCTCACCATCCAAGATGACCTTCTCTGCATCCGCTGAAGCAAGAGGCACGTCGCCATTTTGTTTCTTAATAAAGTCACCCTCTAAACCTTTTGTGTATCTGGAATCAGATATAACCGGTAACTATATAATTATTATTATTAGAATGTCTTTCCAGCAAAGCGATTGTACTCTCAGAGTTTGAAATCCATAATTGCAAATTGAATTGGACATCAACAGAATGTAAACAAGCAAATATTATTTTATTTGTTGATTTGATGCTAAAATGCGACAAAGTTGAAGCATGCTTATTACTGTTGTGATGTATCTTCGTATGGGACAATCATTTCAAGCAACTCCAATGCACATTGCAGCACTGTTTTAATATCAAGTGGTCTTAACGCTATCAAAGCTGCAACCTTGTATATAAGATACCCTATGCCTATATTTATCTTAAGGCCAGTCACTTACCTTGACCAGCATAACTGGTAATGATATATGTAAACAATGTAAATATGCACACTTCAGATAAATAAATGCAAGCATAAGGTATTTTCTGCATGATGCTGGGACACGTCACCTGTACCTTCCTGATAACCTGCACAACTTTTGAAGTGCATATGTGCCAGTGCCAGCACGAATGCCACGAGTATCAACTCAGCGACCTTCTTGTATGAAAACAAATGGCTAAAAACCTAAAATTCACAGAAAAAATGCCACAGGAAATTGAATGCAGAACTGAGGAGACTGCTGAAGAAGATGATGATGATGATGATGATGACGATGATGATGAAGAAGAAGACTCTTTTGTCATGTCGAGTACACGAAAGATTGACTCACATTTGTCGCATCCAATCCAACTTCTTCTGTTTGCGACGTTTGTCGACATCTTGTCTTCGTTTTACCTGCACACATCAAACGTACAGAACTCAAAAAGCATTTATTATATTATAAGTATTGTGATATACATGATCTTACATGAGCTGTAAGTGGGTTAAGGGGTTCAGCACGCTTTCAGTGATGGTCATAGTTTAAAATCATGCTGATAGTCAGATTCTTCACTATTCACATAGAAGATGACGATGCTTGATGATGATGATGATGATTATGATGATGATGATGATGACGACGACGATAATGATGACGACGACGACGATGATGATGTTAATGAGGATGATGATGATGATGACGATGCTAACAATAACAGCACCTATTACAGGCCAAGACGACATAATGTCTGGTATAATAATTATCATTAGACATAAGTTACAAACCACACAAAAAACTCTAGCAACGGACAGCATCTGAACTTCTGAAGCATGAAGGCATGTGAAGTATGGACATAAGCAATAAGTAGGATGATAACAATGGAGACGTAGTCTACCACCGTGCTGTAATGAAACTCGGTTCTTTTGTCGTTCGTCTGAACCGTCACTGGATCCATCGCAGTCTGCAAGAGACGGTGAATGACTCGGTCGGAAACGAGACGCCATCCGTTGTTCTCGAATCGTCTGTACCATCCTCCTCCGTCAGAACCTAACAAAAGCAAACACAGACGTTCTTCTCTATGCATCAATGCCAGAGAAGATTCTGCACTATCAGTCAATCAATCAAGCAATCAATCAATTAATCAATAAATTGATTGATCGATCGATCAATCAATCAATCAATCAATCAATCAACCAACCAGTCAATCAATCAATCAGTCAATCAATCAATCAGTCAATCAATAAATAAATTGATCTATCAATCAATCAATCAGTCAGTCAATCAATCAGTCAATCAATCAATAAATTGATCTATCAATCAATCAGTCAATCAATCAATAAATCGATGTATCAACCAATCAATCAATCAATCATGTGTTTTTAGTGCAACCTTTATTGATTGATTGATTGATTGATAGTGCAGAATCTTATGCACTATACATGTATATAATGCGCAGTTTGCGCACTAAAAGAATCTCATCTTATGCAATCAGTTGCCAAGCGGCAGCAACATAAGCAATGCATAATTTATGTTGATGATGCATCAAAAATGAATGACGTGTGAAATGAAGACAAGCACTGTACGACTGTACGTGTAATTTTGGGGTACGAAAAGTAGGCTACCCATGCCCCTCACTGCCAGAAGAAACAATGCCCATTATTATTTTTATCTGATATAGACCTTCATATGAGCCCTTAAGACACAAAAGAATCAGAGAAAATCCTCATTATTGCAATTAACATCATCAACTTCATTGTCACAGCTCTGACACGAAAGACGACTTTTAACGGCATCGCATTTAATGATCACTTCACTATAAAAATAATTAAATCATAGCTCAGATTATACACAAACCTTCTTCATCATCTTTTCTTCGCATCTTATTATGTCTGATTCGTGGTAACGGAATCTTCGCTTCCTGCCTCGTGTAGTCACGCGGAGCATAAGCGCCGATGTCCTGGATTGGTCGGTGGGTGAAGATTTTGTAGTAGATTTGAGGCGGGAAATGTTCCTGTCATCATCATCATCATACGAAAAGAGTTAACAATAGAGAACATCTCTTGCAACGACTTCTGAAAAAGGTGCAACTAATGCAGTACGTAACAGTACCATAGTTGTAATCTCGAGATTTCTACAGGAGCTCTAAAGCAGAAGAGTTGCAGGTATCAGTCTATTCACATGCGCACAGTCAAAACAAAGTCAAAGGGCAATAGCACACGATGTTTACAACTGAAGCGGCAACAGAGGTAACAGCGGAGAAGTGGTGGAAGCAGGGTAGGGTTTTGGAAAAGGCCCGAGGCAAACCAGTATCTGTTTGTTTGTATGTGCACTTGTTATAGCGCCCCTTCAAGCCCTCTCTACTCAGAGGCGCTCCCGAATGCAGAGCGGACACTGCATCGGAGTTTCACGCCGAAGCGCTGAGCAATTGTGAGTGAAGGACTTGCCCAAGGTCCTTACGCAGCGAGGTGGATTCGAACCTCGAACCTTCCGGCTCCTAGGCAACAACGCCACCACTACATCACCGCACCCCACTTTAATACATGTTATCAGCACAATCAGCCAGGAAGGAAGTCACAGCCAAAGGAAATTAGATATGACATGTAAAGTTTTATGTGCAAAGAAATTGCAGGATATTAAGAGTTCACAGTTAAGTACTTGCAACCATAAAATCTAAATTTGTACAGCACCAGTCGAAAGCTAAACACAGGGCACTAGCCTATGCATGAAAGCTGAAAGTAAATGTTGCAGTATTTGCTGTAGCACAATCAGACAAAATACAAATCAAAGGCAACTGAGAGTCTAGTAGGTATGACACACAAAGATTTAAAGACAAATCTAAACAATGAAAAGCGAAATTGTTGAGCTGGCACAGTGTGAATAGTACTTCAGAAATGTTCAAGCTTATTTTCAAATGTGTAATTTAGAACAGAACATAGAATTAAGTAGGCAGAATAATTTGCATTACAGAAGTACTGAGTATGGAAACTAACTCCAGCTAATCTGAATTTCACGTGAATGCCAGCAGCAGAATCCAGGTAGCGTGCTTCACCTGGGTTGATTGCCCTCAGCATCATCGCTGGGTCACCTTTCTGTCGGAAGCTGATCAGATCACGATAGTATCTGTACACATTCACATCCTGTAGAATAAAGGAATTTTTTAACATTTTTAATATTTAAACAGAACAATCACTGCACTAAACAATCAAGTGCTATGATTTTAGAAAGATTTGAACATTTACCTAATTAACAGAATAGAACAGAATATAATAGAACAGAATAGAATGTAATAAAACAGAATAGAAAATAATAGAACAGAATAGAACAGAATAGAATATAATAGAACAGAATAGAACAGAATAGAATATCAAAACTGCTTCTGCTTGTCTCAAGATTTATTTGAGAATGATAAACTAAATTCTCTTTTTTTATAGAAAATGAAAACTGATTTTTTCTCTTTAACTCAAGTTTGCACCTTTTATCAGCCTTCTATCAATAAAAACAAAAATCCAAGCAACATATTTAAATGGTTTGCCACATAAGTTACTGTTAATTAAAAATAAAAAACACTAAAAATTTATTGAATCTGATTGCTCATCATTAAAACATCTATGAATCGAGCTTGTCTGTTGTGCCACTTACTAAGTACTTGCGCCACCACCTTTGTATCTTGATAGCCGCATCCTTTTCTGGGTTGTCTGCTGTTTGACGTTCTATTCTGTACATACTCTCAGGATGATCGTCTCTTCTTCCTAATAATAATGACCAGAAAACATATTTGTAATCTAGGCCAAAAACTTTTGTGGCAGTAGTAACACAATAGGATATCGTACCCATCTAGTGCTCAGCATGAAGTGAAAGCACATAGTTTTGACCAATCTGGTAATCAGTTTGGTAAAACACTAGTGTTCTTTGACGTGCAAATAAAAACTTATCTGAGACAAATTGAATCGCTGTACAACTCAATAAACAATTACTCAATGAAATCTGCGTTCACTGACTCTCCATAGCAATCAGTTAGCGGCTGTTAGCCCCAATGAAAAGGATGGACATCTTATAATTTCATAGTATATTACGCAATATCAGATAGAGAATATATACAAATTAAGAATAAAGCTTCTGCAGCCGAAGAGGAATTTTTTTTACTTCTATGCGCATTCAAATCCGCATAATATAGGCCTATGCATTGTTCAGAACATGTTTAAAATTTCTAAATTATTTCTATGACAAACCTTAGATAGCACATGGACTGCAAGTGTTGGTTAGGTTTAGGGCCAGGGTTACCATAAGTATTTTATTAACAATTTATAAACATATACTGCGAATCAGAATTATACATAAGAAGACCGAATCTTCCGCTGCAGGTGCAAAAACATGCGACCTGTATCCGTTGCTAAACATCACTTTGATCTTCCGCCGCAGAAGCATCGCGCCAAAATTAATTTGGTGTCTCGCATTTCAGCAGTGTTTCGATTCGTTTCGTGCTCCCGATTGGTCCAATTGTTTTACAAGATTAGCTTAATATTAATTTAACTCTTTAGAAAAATTGCGGGTTTTCTTAATACCTCGGCGCGAAACTTCGATCTGTTATCATTAGGGTTAGCAGATAAATAATAAACTTTTCCGTAGATTACAGCAATCAAACATAAACAGGTGAGCGATAACTTAATAGGTTACCTGTTTGACCGGTTGTCATGTCAACAGACACTTTAAAAGGCCGATGACCTAGTTAAAACACCGCCGAATCGTATCGGGATTTCTGTAGCGCTGTTAGCCTACACAAAGCCCATACTTATATATAATAATTGTAGTCGACGTTTTAAAATTTATGATCTTTATCAGTTGTTTATTTTACTTTCAGACAGGCTAAAATATGTGATAATCTATAATTTGACGAGGATGACGCTATAGGGCTTAGTATCCTGTGTTTTTCAATAAAAAGAGATATGCCTATAATATTGATTAGCCTACATGTAGGTCTACACTTTAATCTCCTTCGTTATTCTGGGCTAGGCTGCATAAAAAATCTGCCGTATATGACACAATATAGGCTACTAAGCCATATTGTGTCTCTGCACAGTGTCAATCGGTCGACTCGCCCCTCTGTCCCTTTATTAGGCCTACGTCTCCTGGCGTTAAACAAAATATAGGGGCACACAATTACAGTGGAGCTACGCTACTGTTACAATTAGGCCTACAAGCAGGCTACAATCGGTAGCGACAGGCTTACAGCTGTCAGTGCACGCAACTAGCTCTAGCGTTCCCGCCCATGCACTCCTCGGTCCATGTTCGATAGAGCGATAATTTAATGCACCCAACCCCCACCTACCCCACCCACCCATCCCCCAGACGTGGGTGGGCGGGTGACTGTCGATGCTGCTGCTGCATGAGAAGAAAGTGCTTTGTCGTGTTTCGGTCGTCGTCGAAGCCTGATTAGTAGACGATGTGGACAGGAAGTCTGTCTCTGACGCACAGCCGCCTCACCGATCGAATTAAGGGATCATATATTATTTTACGACGCACGCTGCGATGAGAAGGTGATTCGGTTCCAAGCCAGAAATCATTGAGCGATCCCTTCTCTTCTGCGTCCAGCTCCTATATACATGTAGCTCTCTGTTGACAGCAGCTCACAAGACTGTTGTCTTGTAGATTCAAACTGAAAACACAGATTACCACTATTAGAAACTGCTGTTACGTCTACTAGACCTCCCAGTCTCTGTCTATATGCACTAATAGCATGTATGTATATATATAAAATTATATATAAATAGCTTATACATGTACAATTGTACATATGATCTAATTATCTATATGTAGGCCCTATATATTATTATTAGAGCCGTATGAAGTAAACTTCGTATTAGCAGGTAGGCCAAAGGGAGCAGTAATGTGACTAACGTCCTCTTGCGAATGGCGATATTTGTTCATCTGGATATATGCGCATCATCGTCGTCGTCGTCGTCATCGTCACCATCATCATCATCGTCGTCGTCGTCGTCATCATCATCATCATCATCGTCGTCGTCGTCGTCATCATCATCATCATCATCATCATCATCATCATCATCAATCATCATCATCACCACCACCACCACCACCACCACCACCATCATCATCATCATCATCATCATCATCATCATCATCATCACCACCACCACCACCACCACCACCACCACCAACTTCATCATCACCACCACCACCAACTTCATCATCATCATCGCCAGCTTCATCATCATCATCATCGTCGTCGTCATCATCATCATCACATCATCATCACACGTACAGACACTCTTATAGTCTTATAGTAGGCCTATGTATAGCCATTACAATACATAGTAGAAAGTAAATAGGCCTAGGCTAATCGATAAATTGATGCTCGATTGGAATTACGGGAGACGAAAATAAAATTCATATAGGGGGCTCGCTGATTAAGTGATCAGAATTAATCAAATTCCAGTCTTTTAAACTTTGGTGTGTAGCCTACGTTGCTGCATGGGCCATGCATGATGCATGGGCCATGTATGGGCCATGATGCATGGCTATGCAATCACGGTTCCTATACGAACGCTTGCATCTATAATTTACCTCACGAAGGAGTGCATGATTTGAACGCACCTGCAAATATTGCAATAGTACTGAAATCCCGCGTGTAGGCCTATATACATTTATACGCTGACCACACACCGCTGCTCAATAATTATAATAGTGTCAGCGTATAGCACTCTGGCAATTGTTTGACAGGAACACTGAATACACTGAATAGTCCCATAGCTGCTGCTCGGTGCTAATTAGTGTAATTTTTGTTGTTCCATCGCCGCCCGTCATTTCCAATGCCTGAGCTGCATGCCCGTCGAAACTATGCAAATAACCGATCGATCCCCGGAGGATGGTTATTGTACTTGAGGGCAATGACGACGACGACGATGATTTCAAAGGTCGGCGGAGGAGGAGGAAAGGACCAACTGAAGCCGTAACTGAATGCAGGTGCACGGGTGTCACGAAATAGAGTATCCCCTAATGATCGTATCCCCCAGATTATTAAGGGAAGTTGAGAAAAAGTCATTTCCGCATTGTTGATTTTTGCAGATTGACTTCCATCTGCTTTGTTTTGAACATTTTGCCACTAACAGGTGTGCTTATTCCTACCAGCTAATTGTGTTTGTTTTTCTTTTAGATCACTTAGAACATTTAGAACACTTAAAACACTTAAGAGTCACTAACTAAAATTCGAGTTGCCTTGTTCTGAACATTGTTTAGACCTTAGACCTTAGTCCTTCCCGTGCAGATCTGCACATCGGGTTCCATTGCACTCTGCGAACATAGAATCCCTTTAAAATTTCATTACAGCTTAAATTTACCAACTTTGCACATTTTTCAATTATTGGGATATAATAATTTATCTCCCCGGATAGTCCTACTCTATACGCGGTATATTCCATCCTCCCCCGGATAGCTTTGCGGGGTTATAGAATATTCTGTGACACCGGCGCCGATGAGGTGCGGTGGTGATTTCATGCGTCAGAATTGCCTGTGCTTTGTGTCGTTCACGTCCTGAGCCTCTGCCATATTATACCACGCTCCCCGATAATTCTACCCATTCATGACAAAATCCGTATACAGCCCGGGCGTCCCATTGCCAGACTCAGGTCGTTAGCGCTTTCGTTGTTTTCTGCATGACCGGCTTTTGTAAGGCGGTAATAAGGTGCGTTGATGCCTGATAATTAGAATATATTATCAGTGTGTGTACACTGTACACTTTACGGCTCATTTGCGTTGCCCGCTATTATTAATAGACCGAAATGTCATTAGAAGTTCGATAAAATATTATAAGTACATTGTGCTGTTTGACACAATCATGTGTATCATGCAGGTCCATTCTGTGGATGTTTGAATGACAGTGACAACCTCATTGATGAAGATTAACTGCTGTATTCTGTGTGGCATATTATCGCATCAACGCTTAAGCTGTGGTGACAATGGCTGAAATAAATATATTGGTAACCTGTCACTCGGACTCACTCCATCTCGTGGAATGATTAGGTATTAGATGGCATGCCAGAACTACATGCATGTTTACTAAAAAATTTACTAAACTGAGAATACGGTACACTGTGGTATTTTATATAAACACGGTACATAGAAATAAAGAAAAACACAAGAGCAGAATCAAGTAGGCTATAGCTTTGAATATAAAAGGCTTGAACTATTCAAATTTTTTACTATCGTGTCAAGCTGAGCGGCAGCAAAATAAATTCAGGAAGGAGCAGCGATGAATGACAAGTCGATTGAAGAAATAGAATTGAATGACAAGTCAGTTTTAAGAAGGAGTAGAGATGTTTGAGAAGTTAGCTTTAGAAGAAGTAGGCCTAATAGAAATGTAAGTCAGTTTTAAGAATTAGTACAGATAAATGATAAGACATAGGTCTACTGTCAAACAATAGGGCATAGGCTATTAAAATTATGAATTTGTGTCCATGTAGAAATAACATTTCACTGAGTTGTTGCTTTCAATAAATTAGACGCATAGGTGCAAGTAGAACTAGGCTATTATATAATTATGCATGGCCATGTATGTTTTTCGTCGTGAGCACAGCACATGCACATCTGCACATTATATGCTGTGCGTTTTGGTATAATAAGTCTGTAAACATTATATGGCTTTTTCAATGTTGACTTACACGTGTGTGCATAATTATTTGAGTGTATACTCGTGTCTCTTCTTATCGTATCGCTTACGACGCACGCATGTATTGTATAGACAGGACTGTAGACACTGCACGCCGAGTTGCATGCATGCAGAAGGATGACATGTGTGGCGGTGGCGGTGCATGCTGGGTATATCGGTGGATGATGATGTACAGCTTGTTACCGAGGCCGTCGTCGTCATCGTTTGCTTTGGGCTTCGACGGAAGTCAAGCTCTCCCGTTTCGTCGAAACACGAGACTGAACCAACAACTACCTCCCCCCCCCCACCCCACCCCCACCCCGACAGACAACTAACACAACTATATAATTATAAGCAAGACTCGCTCTGGTCTGGAAAGAGTATACATCCGCTATTCTACATACATCATCATTATCATCATCGTCGTCGTCGTTGTCCAGTGTTTAATCTATAATAGTCCCTCTACTTGGCGAGGAGATGTTCAGGTTTCTGGGGCGGGAAAAACGGCCGTTTTGGGCGGACGGCAGCCGCTCGGCCAGACACCGATGACGACACCGATGACGACACCGATGACGACACCGATGACGACACCGATGACGACACCGATGACGACACCTTTGACCGGAAATTTTCTAACGACCTTTGTTTCTTTTCGCAGAAATTATGGATTGTGTGCATACTTTCAAAAAATCTGATGACTTTTTTTTAGTATTTCAATGGGGAAATGGTTCGTATATACATGTGAACAGCTGCACCTCTCGATTTCTTCTGAGTGGTGATTATCTTTCATTGGGGGAACTCCTTCCCCCCTCCCCCGAAGAGACGCCTATTATAGATTAAAATATTAAACACTGGTCCAGGGCTGTTTTAACGTGCAGTTGTAGCCTACACAAAATGTGCAGTTCTAATTGGATTTGTGCAGTTTTAGAAGCACTTCTATTTAAGTATAGTTAAAACTAGCAAAAAGGTAATTGTTCTCCGATTGGAAGTAATTTACCATGGAGGATGGGAAAGGAAAGAGGGAGTTGTGCAGTTCTAAACATTCCTTAAAACGGCCCTGCACACAATGGTCATCGTCATCGTCCAGAGAACTACATACACGTAGCCTATACATATCGTCATCGTGCTCCATGTATGTTAATCGCATTGGTGATGTTCACAACATTCAATGAAATAATATTCATATTGCTTAATATGCATTTGTGTAATAGGCCCTATTATTGCTTTATATTTGATTATGTATAGGCCTATTTATATTTATTATTGCTTTACGCATATGGAGGCCCATATTGCATTGTTATAAATAGCCTAATCTTGAAGCATGCACGCTTGTGTCGTGAATAAAAATTATATATTGCCAAGAGTCACAACGACGAAGATAAACACGAAACGACAAAAATGAAACACGTAGGAACTATGACATACATCATCCATAGCTATGTATATATATACTCATGCATACATGTGTCATGTATGTATACATACATATGGGTATAGCTTCTAGCTAACTTGGAAATAGACTCGACATGCCTTGAAGCCTATATAAAGGCGCCTAAATATAGGCCTATACGGCGAGACAAAGATACGTTGCGCAAGACTATTAAACGGATGCTGCATCGGTCTGAAGCAATCTCTCTGTCTTCAGATAGGCATCGCATCCCCCATCCCTCTTCTTCTTTTCGTCTTCCACAGCAGCAGCAGCAACAGCAGCAGCAGCAGCGGCAGCATCCGCGAGATGCGATTACATGCAGCGGCTGCTGATCGGGTCCTTCTGCTGCTGCAGTCATCGTCCACATCGAAAGGCAGCATCCTCATCCTCAGCATCCTCAGCCTCAGCAGCTGGTGCCAGTCTCTCGTTGTCAGATATCATCGAACTCATCGGAAAGAGGCATCGCAATCGCATCGCAATCGCATCGCTAAAATGAAGGCGCTATAGAAAGTCCAGTCGATGGTGGGCGAGTGAATGGACAGATATTAGAGATGCGATCATCAGTGCGGCGTCTGTTCCTCGGTTTTAATCACTGATGACGAGATAAGAATAAATACATTAATATAATGGACAGACAGACAGATGGAACGGGAAATCAATTCATTCGATTGATTCTTCGTCGAAAGACCTATTGTTATTATTCTCCTTCGAAACATTTAATAAAGACTGTGCATGGTATGTCGGCGTCGCCTACATGATGTAATTGCATGACTTATAAAGATACAGCCAGGAATTATCTGCAAACAGAAGACATCCTCAGCCTCACTGGATCGGCTTAATGCAAACTTTATGAATGCGGCGCTACAGAAGTTACTAAGTTAGAAGTGATATAGGTCTATGGTATGCAACATCTTTGAGGAATCGAATCTCTCTTTTATTGACTTTGCAAATTAAGCGCTGTAGAAATTCTTCTGTAAATAGAATTGAGCAGACGGATAAGGTATCGGGAAGGATAGTAATAGAAGGGACGAACCGCCTGCTGCCGTCGTCACAGGAAGAAGATCCTTGGGAGAAGAAGAAGAAGACGTCTGCGGTGAAGAGAGACAATATGAAGACATCCGGTGATGGTGGTCGTCCTCTGATCATCCTTCGAATCGTAACAACGATTCTCGGATTGTGTGGCCAACTGGCACAACCACTTCGACAGCACAGTAACTTATATTTCTTTCACTTTCATGCATAGATCTATCTGTCTGTTTGTTTGTCTATCTAACTATCTGTTTCTATCAGTATGTCTGTGGTGCGTCAGTAGTGTTTAATCTAGTCCCGCTACTGGGGGGGATTCATGTTTTGGATGTGGGGGATCGCCGATTTGGGCGGACGGCCGCCACCGAGCACAGAGACAGACACCGACGATACCAGCTGTGACCGAAATTTTTCTCACGACGTTCTTAGACTTTCTGTCAATATTTTCGATAAACGTCGTATACCGATTCCGATAGTGAATTTTACTCTTCAAATCTGATTACCTTTTTTAGTGCATCAATGCTGCATTGTGGGTCAAGGTGATGTAGTGGCGGCGTCGTTGCCTTGGAGCCGGAAGGTTCGAATCCACCTCGCCGCGTAAGGACCTTGGGCAAGTCCTTCGCTCACAATTGCTCAGCGCTTCGGCTTGAAACTCCAATGCAGCGTCCGCTCTGCATTCGGGAGCGACTCTGAGTAGAGAGAGAGTTTAAAGGGGCGCCATAACAAGTGCACATGCAAACAAATTGTACAATTATTTCTTGCGGGGCAAATTTTGCATAATTATATGCCTATATACATGAATACATGAGCCGTGGGGAATTTTGATCGAACAATTTTTTCTTTTGTTGCATATTAAAATGATTTTTTATATATATAACATGTCAACAAGTGCTATCGAATTTTTCACGTTTATCAATTTTCTGGAACGGGATATTACGTGCTGTGTACATGTAAGCAGTTCTCGATTTTGTTTCTTCCAGGAAATTTCATTCATGGGGAAGTCCCCGGAGATGACCACAGATTAAATATTGACCGTCCAATGTCTTTGATGATAGGCTATAAGCAAATCATATATTATTTAGGTGTTGATGATGATTCTGAAGACGTCATTATTGTCGGTTTTTTATCGCTTTTTAGTCTACACTCTTGCAATAGGCCTAGCTGTAATAAAAAATCGTGGAAGTAAATGTATTGGTATTAGCAATATTATTATTATTATTGATATTATTGATATAATAATAATTATAATAATAATAATAATAATAATAATAATTATTATTATTATTATTATTATTATCAACTAGCTGAACCCGGCCACGCGTTGCTGTGGCTGAAAAGAGCATTCAACCATCCGTCCCTACCTCCCCCTCCCCTCCCCCTCCCCCCCCCCCCCCCCCTCCCCCTCCCCCTCCCCCTCCCCCTCCCCTCCTCTCCCCTCCCCTCCCCTCCCCTCCCCTCCCATCCCCTCCCCTCCCCCTCCCCCTCTCCCTCCCAAGGGGGCCCAAGAAAGGTGAAAGGCCGCTTTTGAGTTAACGGAAATTATTTGTGCGACTCGCTTATGACGTCACGGCACGCGACCTCATTCTATGTTTCGTCTGGTCACTGTTGATTAGCGACGACGTGTTAAATTGCATAGAAATCGCCGACGAATTTGATAAAATATTATTGTTGTTTAAGATTGCTGTTTTTGAAGGAAAAAAAACATTCAAAGAACACGCACGTATTTGAATGGAACGTTTTGGTGAGATTTTGAATAGAATCCGTCCGTTACTTTGGGAGATCCTGTTCGCCTAAGTTTGCATGGTGCGTACGCCGTTACATTTTTATTTATATAGATCAGTGGTTCCCAACCTTTTTTGACTGTAGGGCCACATTTTCTAAGTTAGTGGACCCGAGGGCCACTTTGTCATTGTCAAAGGGCATTAGGGCATTTAGGAAGCCACAATGCTAAAATTTAATTAGGGAAGCATATAAAAATTGTCATAGGCTAAAAGTAGAATGTTTGATGTTTATAGACTTCAAAATAAAATAATTTGTACTAGAAAATAATTATATGTTCTGTCCTGTCCAAACTGTGAATTTTTTCATATAATTTTTAAAAATTCTTTGAGAGATGAGGGCCATTTTTGAGGCCTGGCGGGCCATTTTTTTAGACCTCGTGGGCCACTTTTGGCCCGTGGGCCACGGGTTGGGAACCGCTGATATAGATGGTAGTAGGCCTAGTATTATTATTATTATTATTATTATTATTAGTAGTAGTAGTAGTAGTAGTAGTAGTAGTAGTAGTAGTAGTAGTAGTAGTAGTAGTAGTAGTAGTAGTAGTAGTAGCAGTAGTAGCAGCAGCAGTAGTAGTAGCAGCAGTAGTAGTAGTAGCAGTAGTAGTCGTAGTAGTAGTAGTAGTAGCAGTGGTGCAGTAGCAACAGCAACGCAACGACAGTAGCAGCAGCATAAGTATTTAAGTTCGAGCGTGCCAATAGGCTAATCGTGGCTAATAGAGAGCTTGGCTATTGTCCTAATTATGTAAACTGATAGAAATCGATGATGTTCATAATTAAAAACTGATCCCTTGCTCCCTCACCCTTAGATCCCCTTAGATCCCGTCTGCCAAGTGCCACAAGTGCCACCCCCATTCGACCGCATCTCGCGTGTCTGCATCATATTCAGCTACAGCAACGGTGTCTATGGAGATTCTTCAATTATTAAACAGCCTTTGGGTCTCGAGACCGAAATGTAAATATTGCAAATGTTCAATTATGAAATGCTTTATTACTGTCTGCTTCTCGTCCTCCTCCTCCGCCTCGCAACGTAGTTCCATTAATTGAGATGTCGGCTGACGCTAATGGACCATCATTCATAGATTTGTGTTGCTTTAGGCAGATGATTAATTTTTCCATGCCTCGTAACGCAATTTAAAGGGATGGAACCCTATATAATATTACTGGGGTCTGGGATATGTGTATATATATATGTGTGCGTGGGCAGTGTTCGTATATATATATATATATAGACCTATTATATATATATTATATATATATATATATCATATTGCATGCGCATGCCATTTGCGCATTTATTGGCTCTCAGGCCTCAACATCTTTCTATAGTTTCAATTAACTAGAATAATGAATGAATATTCTCACAAGTTCTTTGTTCCTGCATGTGCTTCGAGGTTTTTGGCTGTATTGTTTCAGTTTATTTAGGGCTGGGCTGTAAATAAAAAGACCTTATCTTATGATTTCATGATTTCACTTATTGTATTTATAGCAACTTTTCCTTCAACTACATGTAGGCTACCTGTTTGTTCGTTTTACGACTTATAAGAAAACCAAAGGAACTTAAGATTAGCATGTTGTTACAGAGGGAGTAGAAGTTTTTACTTTTGAATAATTATGACGAAGCAACTGACTCGACGTTTGGAATTAATAGAAATAGGTTTTGAATTACTAGAAATAGGTTTGGAATTAATAGAAATAGGTTTGGAATTAATAGAAATAGGTTTGGAATTAATAGAAATAGGTTTGGAATTAATAGAAATAGGTTTGGAATTAATAGAAATAGGTTTGGAATTAATAGAAATAGGTTTGGAATTAATAGAAATAGGTTTGGAATTAATAGAAATATGTTTGGAATTAATAGAATTAGGTTTAGAATTAATAGAAATAGGTTTGGAATTAATAAAAATAGCTTTGAAATTAATAGAAATAGGTTTGGAATTAATAGAAATAGGTTTGGAATTAATAGAAATAGGTCTACATATCCATAACAAGACTCGGTAAAACGTTTCTTCTGTCCGCTCCCTTCCCTCTCTGTTCTGTTCGTTCACCCAAATAACATCTCTCCATCCGCTCTTTGTCCACTCATCCATTTGTCCATCACTCCATCGTGCATAGGTTCAATCATCCATCCGTCCGTCCGTCCATCCATTTGTCCGTCCATCTGTCTGATGTCCACCCTGCAGTTCGTTCGTCCATCCATCCATTCGTCTGTCTATCTATAGATATCCACCAGTCCGCCGCTTAGCTGACTGTTCGTCCGCCCATCATGCATCAAAACTTCGTCCGACCATCCGTCCGTCCGTCCGTCCGTTCATCCGTCCGTTTGTCAGTCTTTTTCTTCCTGTGCGTGTGTGTCATGTGATGTATTTAAGTCGTGTGTTTTCTTGACGGTTTCGTCAATGCTTCCGGATGCTTGAATGTTAATCGCCTTATGTCGCAACTGACGGCTCTATATAAATTTCATTCAAACGAACTTCTTTTCCTATCACATCGGTCAGTCGTTCGGCCGTTCGGTCGTTCGGCCGTTCGGTCGTTCGGTCGTTCGGTCGTTCGGTCGGTTGGTCAGTGGGTCGATCGACCTTTCTCTCTTGCAGTAATTTATCATTCTTTTTTCGGTCGTCGTTTCGGTCGATTGTTCGCTCGTTCGGCTCATCATTTCTTCGTTGATTAGTTCACTCGGCCGATCTTTAATTTTTCGGTCGTTCGTACATTCATTCGGCCAAATATTCGGTCGTTCATTCATTCGGCCAAATATTCGGTCGTTCATTCATTTGGCCAAATATTCGGTCGTTCGTTCATTCGACCAAATATTCGGTCGTTTGTTCATTCGACCAAATATTCGGTCGTTCATTCATTCGGTCAAATATTCGGTCGTTCGTTCATTCGACCAAATATTCGGTCGTTTGTTCATTCGGCCAAATATTCAGTCGTTCATTTATTCGGCCAAATATTCGGTCGTTCGTTCATTCGACCAAATATTTGGTCGTCCATTCATTCGGCCGATCATTCTTTCATTCGTTCATTCATTCATTCGTTCATTCGGCCGATGATTCGTTCGTTCGGTCAGTCGGTCGGTCGGTTGGATATCGAACGAGTCAATAAAACTGAGATGTGGACGCTAATAACGCGGATTAGTCGTTGAGATATCGTCGTCGTCGTCGTCGGTCGAATGACGACGTGTCGCCCGCCAACACCACCGCCACCACCGCCAGCTCCCCTTCACTACCACCAGCTCCCCTTCGCCACCAGCTCCCCTTGTCCTCCTCCACCACCGTCAACAGTCACCGACCGACCGTCGGACCGTCAATGAGCGAGGATTAGGCCGCGTCTCAGGCAGCTGCCACCCGCGTCAAAGTCAGTCAGCCACCGACGGCCATGATTGCCTCCTTTCCACCCCTCTTCTCACCCTCTTCTCACCCCTCTTCTCACCCCTCTTCTCACCCCTCTTCTCACCCCTCTTCTCACCCTTCTCAGACCGACGACGACCACCACACCGGCGGGGCCATTATAAATCCGGGTTCAGCGATGTCAAGAAAGCCGACAGGTCTTAGAGGTCGACGTCGCCTCCA
>OX243815.1:11210442-11532942 GCA_945859605.1 Lumbricus rubellus
TGTTCCATACTTTAGTGCCATAAGATTTAATAGTAAACCGCCTAGTATTAGATTGAGCTTTGACAGGGCGAAAAGCAGATGAATTCCTAGTGAAATGCGAATGGATGTCAGAGGCGTGAGGGAGGTAACCTTGGAATACCGAAGGAAGGAGACCGTGTTCGAGTCGAAAAAAGAACTCGCTAATTTGGAGATCCTTTATCTGGTCAATTTTCAGGAGATGAAGTTCATTAAAGGAAGGGCCAGTGTGTTCCCGTTTACGAATACCCGCAATTATACGAACAGCCCTCTTCTGTAAGATTACAAGTTTATGAAGCCTGGATTCGTATGTCGATGCCCAAACAAGGTTGCAATATGTGAGGTAGGGGTAGACAAGGGTATAATACAAATTCATTCTAATTGTCTTTGGCAAGATATAAGCAACGCGGGAAATAATACCAATATTTTTAGCAATTTTAGTTGCAATTTGATTAATATGAACTTTCCAGGTCAAATGTTGATCTATATGCACACCTAAGAATTTTGTAGATTCAACTTGATTGATGGAAATATCATCAATAAGCAAACAGAGATTGTCATTTGGCTTTATTTTCCGGTGGGATTTAAATAAAATAAAGTTGGTTTTATCTAAATTAAGGGTGAGTTTATTTGCATGGAACCAAACAGCTATGCTAGATAGTTCAACGTTCACAGTTTGAAACAACGTCTGCCATGAACCATTGGAGTAAAAAACGTTGGTGTCATCGGCAAATAGAATAAAAAACATTGTTGGAGAGACATTGGCCAAGTCATTAATATAAAGCAGGAAAAGGAGTGGTCCGAGGTTGGAGCCTTGAGGAACTCCATATTTGATCAACCCTAGCTCAGAAAGGACACCATTACAGAGAACTCTTTGTGTACGGCTCTCAAAATAGCTGGCAAACCATCTGAGCTGAGTCCCCCTAATTCCATAGTTGTCTAATTTTTTAAGCAAAATATTATGGTCTACCGTATCAAACGCTTTAGCTAGATCAAAGAAGATTCCCACTGAGTATTCATTATTTTCAATAGCCTTTGAAATCATGTCCTGCATATTTAATAAGGCCATATAGGGGGAATGACCAGGTTGAAATCCATGCTGAGATGGATAAATGATGTTAGAGTTTTTAACATAGCCATAGAGTCGATTATACATAAGTTTTTCATAGAACTTGGAGAAGTAAGGAAGAACGGAAATGGGTCTGTAATTGATTACATTGTCCTTATCGCCCTTTTTTAGTATTGGGACCACTTTAGCTATTTTTATGCCTTGTGGAACAATCCCACTACTAAATGAACAATTTATTATCTCCGCTAAAGGTCTGGCAACCAAGGAGAGATTGGGGGCCGCAATACAGGGGTCTATATCGTCAACACCTTTGCTATGCGTTAAACGTATATCACGGCCAATATCCATAATTTCCTCCGGGGATACCATTAGGAAACCCAAAGAGTTCTGCCGAGGGGCCTGTAAGTAACTATGGTAAGGGAGAGGTGAATCTGGTATTTTCTTTGCCAAAGAATGGGCTATGTTGGTGAAGTAGTTATTGAAGCTATTGGCCATTTTTTCTGGATCTTTAACATTTTCTCCGTTAATTTTTAACGATTCAATTTGTGTCTCCTTATTTTCCAATTGCATTATGGAGCGAATGAGTTTCCAAGTCCTCCTTAGGTCGTCTTTATATTTGCAGAATTCAGATGCATAGTAATTTTTTCTGCTTTGACTCTAATAGCCTTAAATTTATTCCTATATACAGTAAATTTATTTTTATTATAAGCATTTGGATTTTTTATATATTTTAAGTACAATGAAGCTTTCTTCTTACTAGACTTGAGGAGCCCAGCAGTCATCCAGGGTTGCTTAAATCTAGACCCCTTAGCGTTATTTTTTTTAGACACAATCGGGAAGGCCTGATCATAAGCGTTTTTATATTTTTCAATAAACACTTCATATGCCCCGTCAGCATCTCCATTATTGCATGCAGTCGAGACATTATCCCAATTACTATCAGCAAGTAGGGATTTAAATTGTTCTGATCTTTCCTCATTAATTATGCGATGGTCATAATAATTCGGGAAGCTTCTCTTGTAATTACCAAATGCAAAGTGTGCGAATACTGGCAGGTGATCAGACAAGTCAGCTATGAAAATGGTTGAATCAATCAGACTAGACCAGGCATTAGTGAATATGTTATCAATCAAAGTTGATGAGGTTGGTGTGATACGAGTGGGTTTCGTGATGGCTGGGATAAGCTGATGGGAAGTCAGGTTATTATAAAATATATTAGTTTCTTTATGTTCATTGATTTTTAATAGGTCAATGTTAAAATCTCCTAGTAGGACAATATCTTTGGTTCCCTTGACAATACTGGAGAATAAGACCTCTATTTCAGCATTGAATTCGACCAAGTTTTGTCCTGGGGGCCTATACAAAACTCCTACTAAACATGTTGTGCTAGGTAAATAAGTTTTGATGAAAAGACCCTCATAAGTTTTATGTTCACTTTTTTCTTCGTACAATTGGAATTTAATGGTATCCCTAACAAAAAAGCCCACCCCTCCTCCTCCTAGATTCCCCCCTCTAGACTTATGTATAAATTTGTAGTTGGGCACATTAATAGTATCCTCAAATTCCGACTCCAACCAGGTCTCCGACAGGGCCAGAATAGAGACAGGCAGTTGACTGAGAACCTCGCGAATTTCATCTAGCTTATGTACCATGCTGCGGCAATTAATGTGCATGACCGAAAAGTTAGCTTCAATAGACTCGAACTTAGCCTCCCAACGGGGGAATGTGGAGTAGGGACTGCTCCAAGCCACATTTGTAAAATAGTTTAAGTCTGGGTCAGTGTCAGCATTGTTGAGCAAGATACGATTACCCGACTCATCAGGAAACACATCAAGTTCAAGATTCAGACCATTCAATTCTACGGCAGTAAGTTCAAGATTCAGACCATTCAATTCTACGGCAATAGTGTCATCTGTCTTAATAGTGTCATTCAGTTTAAATTCTTCATCATCCTCGACAAAAGGGAATACTTCCCTGTTACAATGTATGCATATCCAATTAACTGAGTCACAGTGTAAAAAGTGCTTTGAAAACAGCAGCCAAAGTGGAACACAGCGTGGCACAATGAGCAGGTAATTACATCAATTGTTTCCTTAATTACATTAGTGCACAGACCACATAAAATCGGGTCATCACTATTCATAAACAAGAACGTGAGAGCCCATGATGGTGCACAACCGTCTCTCAATGCCAAATTGCAAATAAAGAAAACAAGAAACGGGTTCAAATATTCAAAAGTAGAATAAAGTCAGTGCTATAGAATGCATATAGTATAACTCAAGTAAAATTATAAACAATACTGAATGAAAATATGCTACATTAACACATGGAGGAGTGTTGTTAAAGTAAATAATTATAAACAAGGAAGAGAACAGAAGAAGAAAATTGCACTTAACACTTAGCGCAGTCCAAGTTCCAAAAGATCAGAGTCCCGGGAGGCATCAACCAGGCATCCGGAGAAGGACGAAAAAAGGATAAACTCCATTGTTTGATAAGTTGAAGTCTGTAGCTTGCTGGTAGAGGAGCGACGTTGACGAATTGGTCAAAGAGGGTCAGGGTTGCAGTTCACCAACCAAGCACGTTGTAGAGTTTTTACCGAGAGGCAGCGCTAGGTGTGGACTCAGAGGCAAGGCATTCCTCCAGACTCTTCAGTGAGGGCAGTTTCAAAGCCTTTGCACCAGGTGATGATAATGACGATGACGACGACGACGATGATGATGATGGTGGTGATGATGATGATGATGATCATCATCATCATCATCATCATCATCTTCATTGTTGCTATAAATAATGGAAACCTTGTTGATGCTTTGTAATTCCCTACATGTTTATTTTCTACGTCAACGACCATAATATAGTCTAAAGTGTAAATAAAGATTGCATTCTGCTGTGGGTAAAACGACGACGATGCTTTCTTTGTTCCAGAATTATAATCATAATAATGTTAAGATCATCACAAAGAGAACAAAGTGTTGGTTGGTGGTGGACTGGTGATGACGGCTGGAGTGGTCATATTTGTGATGGCGAAGATGGTGTTAGTAATAATAGTATTTAGAATAAATGGTGATAGTGGACATAGTGGTGGACTGTGGTGATGGTGGTGGTGTGGGAGTGGTGATAGTGGACATAGTGGTGGACTGTGGTGGTGGTGTGGGAGTGGTGATAGTGGACATAGTGGTGGACTGTGGTGGTGGTGGTGGTGATTGTGGTGGTGTGGGAGTGTTGATAGTGGTGTGTATTGGTCAGCCATTGTCTTCACCACTCAAGCGTTACGTCAAGTAAGGCGTGACGTTTCGTCTGACTGAACACGCATCAATGACTCGCAGTTCATCGCCGATGGCAAAATCACTCAGTGGAACTGACAGACATACGGAAGCAGACAGTTAGACACACAGACAGAGCGAGAGACAGTGAGACAGAGAAGCAGATAACAGGGACATAGACAGAGTCGGTGAAAGAGCGAAGAGAGCATGAGAAAGCGAGATAAGAGAAAGAGAGATTGAAGTTGACGTCGTGCATCACGTGACAAGAGTCTGCAGCTTTGTTCCACTCTACTTAATGACCGTGTCGCTGTCTGGCCTTGGCAGTCTGTCCTCTATACTGAAGGAGGAGGAGGACAGACAGACGGAGGGTAGGAGGGATGGAGGGAGTGATTAAGGACGGAAGAGGGAGACACATGGAAACAAACAGCTTAGCTTGGTGGTCGAGGACTCGAGGCCAAGGGTTCTTGCAATGCTGACTGCAGCCAAGTGGAGTCTAATTCACACAGGAATGAAATAATAATCAATAGGGATTAACGGACTGGCGTTTGTCCTTCTTCCCTCTCCTCGATCCTCGCATTTCTTCCGTCCATCATTCCATCACTCTATTTTCCAACCGTATATATCTCCATTCTTCACTCATTCCATCCCACTCCGCCTCCGTTCCTTCATTCCTGACTGTGTACATATATTACACACATTCATCCTGTCGTCATTTTCTCTACACGTTCCAAGCATCCACCCACCCACCTTCCCTTCCATCCTTCTTTCCTTCCGTCTCCCCCTTACATCGATCGTTCAATCCTTCCCATATCCACTCATCCATCGAGTCGTTTATTCCTTCATCCTTCTGTCATCCCTGCGGCACTCTTTCATCCATCCATCCATTCATGCATCCAGCCATCCATCCGTCCAGCCATCCACCCGTCCAGTCGTCCACTCTCTGCCTCCCTGTCCTAGTCCGCCGTCCATTGTACTTTCAGTGCAGCACTGTATTCATCTGGCGGAGGCCAGATAAAATATTATAAAGAGTTTGTCGGCTTTTCTGTCGGACTTCTTCTTTACGGCCGCCCGAGGCTGTTTGCAGGACGCTGATAGCGACAATCTCCTCTGCGACGAATGGCATCGGCTGCTGCTGCTGCTGCTGCTGCAAAGGATGCTGACGATGGATGGATGCGGGAGAAGCAGGAGAGGTTTCTGGTCGAAGTAAATGGCATCTGCTAATAACCATTGGGGATCGAAAACTGAGCGTTGGAAAAGAAGGAACGGCGGTTGGGAATGACAGCCAGGTCGTGATGAAGGGGATAAAGGAATATGGCGAGGGCGAGATGGAGGCGGCATAGAGATTAGGAAATGGGATGGAGGCATAGAGATTAGGAAATGGGATTGAGGCATAGAGATTAGGAAATGGGATGGAGGCATAGAGATTAGGAAATGGGATGGAGGCATAGAGATTAGGAAATGGGATGAAGGCATAGAGATTAGGAAATGGGATGGAGGCATAGAGATTAGGAAATGTGATGGAGGCATAGAGATTAGGAAATGGGATGGAGGCATAGAGATTAGGAAATGGGATGGAGGCATAGAGATTAGGAAATGGGATGGAGGCATAGAGATTAGGAAATGGAATGGAGGCATAGAGATTAGGAAATGGGATGGAGGGATGGAGATTAGGAAAGTAGGGAATGGGATGGAGATATAGAAATTAGAAGATGCGATGAAGGGATGGAAATTGGGGAAGGAGCCGGAGAATTAGGAGACGAGATTAAGAAACAGAAATTGAGATGGAATTACAAGACTGATAGCGACAATGGGAATGACAGCCAGGTCGTGATGGATATGAAATGCTTGAATGACACTGGACGCTATGGACACTATCAATATGCATGAAATATTTTATTTTATACATCATAGCCTAGTATACATTACAGGAATAAATGGCTTAAAGGTGACTTTTGTGCAAACTTCTGCGTCTGCTAAGAACCGAGATTTTCTATATTGATTGCGGTCAAAGGTCATACATAGATATGATAGATAGTGTCGATAAATTTTGTCATAAAATATTCTCCTCATTAATATCTAGTAGAGGTCAGATTTCTTGTCAGGATGCATAGTGCATAGTCTATGAGACGCGTGGCACCGTAACTGACTTTGAGATTATAGTCTTCGACGGCGGTGGCACCACAAGCAGCGTCCACAACAACAGCAGCAGCAGCCTCATTCCATCTCACCTCGGTCTTAGTGAGAAGGATGAGCTGGAGGCGGAATCTGCGATGAAACTTTGATGAGATGATACAGTACTTGACGTGGCACATCTATTTCTTGCGCTCCTTCTCTCTGTCTCTGTCCTTCTCTGTCTCTGTCTGTCTGTCCTTGCCTCTCTCTCTCTCTCTTTTTCTCTAATCGAATAGAGTAACTCTTAAGGTGAGTTCTGTTTATATCAGGCACCACTGTAGCGATGACAATCGTATACAGTAGACAATTATATTGGAGGAAGCTATCCTGAAGCCAATTCAGATAGACGACCAAGGGATTAAATGTTATCAACTTCATTTTCTTGGCATCGGCATTCCTATGGTTTGTGTGTATATACCATTTCTCAACCTCAACGCACTCATTCTATACCTGAGTTCGCTATAAGCTTAGAGGTCATCATGAGAAGAGCAGAAATCTCTAAACACGTATCTGCATGAAAAATCACGATGTACCGCCATCGTCATACGGAGGCGTAGGCCGACAGATCTCCACAGTCAGATGAGCGCAACAACCATTGACTTGGTGGACTGGAAACAGGAATGCAGAGCTGGCTGACTATATCGCTCGTTACGTGAGGATGCTTTTCTCTTCTCAGCCGGAAGCCAGTTCAGCATGTCTCGAAAGTGTCTCGCATTTACCTTGTGTACGTCCATACAGACCATATATGTGTATTATGATTGTTGCAAAAGAACCATAATTAGACTGTAGTAAAATAAGGTTAACTGACACATGATGAGGATTCTAGACTTCATTAACAGAATGGATGTCTTTGAGCAGTTAAGTCTCCCTTTACCAGACACTTCTGCTGTTCGTTTGTCCGATTCGCTACAGGCCTACTTCAAGCGCCGAGGTCGTAATTAATTGATTAATTATTGACACCATGAAATATTAATATTTAAACGAGAATTTATGGTCTGATCGAGACCTCCAGAAGCGTGAGACGGCCGCGGAGGCGACGCGGCAAAGGGGTCGCAGCACTAAGATTGATTTGAAAGGGTCACGACCAGAGCCGACCAATGACCATGGAGGCTAAGAGTCTATCAATAATCTGGCGTTGAATCCACATGACACGTCCGCATAATTATGAGAGTGGAGGGAGTCTGTGAGTCGATCTTTCTGCCGTCAAAGATGGCATGATGGGAGGTCGTGAACTGTGGGCGGATTAGGACGTGAAATATTCAGCAGAGAATAACGAATAACACACACACATTGTCCGCAGTCATTGTCTGTAGACTGTTCGCACGATGACGAATTGATATAATTATTTTCGGATGGGATTATAGGCATGGGCGGAGTTTGGTTTCCGTTCTTGGGAGGGCTAACCCCGAGTCTGGGCCTTCTTAGGAGGGCTAACCCCGAAAAAGGATACCATTGTCATGGTAAAAAAGTTGAATCTGGGCCTTCTTGGGGGGGCTTAGCTCCCCCTAGCCCCTGATAAACTCCGCCCATGATTATAGGTGACGAATGGTTATGTTGAGAATAAGCTGGTGCCCCGCGCTTGGCTTTCAAGTAGCGCTTTAGAAAATTTTCGAGTTTACGAGATGGGGGTAAGATCAAATCAAATCAAATCAAATCAAATCTTATTTATTCGTAGCGATCAACAAATCAAATCAAAACAGCAAAAAACATATATAAAATTAGAATGTGCAGTGAAATAAGGAGCCAACGAATGATTAACATCTAATAGGTAAAAGATCACTAAGAAAGGGTCACCCAGAAAGGGAGTGATCCAGCTACACCTGGGCAACCACAAACTGGAGTTTATATCAAGATGGTGGTGTCAGAAGAGTGATGTTGTTATTAGACAATGTAGGCAAAACGAAATCAAGTAGATGGGTTAATGTAGAGAGAGAGAGCGAGAGATCCAGGACATAAGCAGTGAAAACAGAGAGCATAATAATAAAACATGCATACAATGTTGATGCAGAACAAACTAGAGCTAATTCATAATTTAGATGAAAGTAGGCCATGGGATTGCAGACCATGGGCAATGACCACAACTAGTGGTAACAAATGTTAGCATATAGCGGACAACAATAAGACAGTAGCCAGACACGAAAGTTATGATCCACAACAGGTGGTTAAAAAATAATTACTGTAGCTGTAGTACCGAAATAATACTATATATCAGATCAACACAGAAAGACCTGTAATGACACTACGTGAATTATAGACATAATAAACAAGGCAAGGTCAAACTATTAACGAAATCAGTAAATGAGAATATTACACCAAAGGAAAATATACTAAAACCATAGGGTTGTAACCAAAAAATGTATTCAACGGGTAAAAATGTCAGTCAAAGGCAGTGGAGGAATCAGTTCAGAATAAGAAACTTTTTTAAACGATTTTTAAAAAGGCTGGTGGATTTTAAGGTAGATATATGAACCGGAAGGCCGTTCCAAATCTTAGGACCCAAATATTTTATTGAAAATTGTTTAATTTTTAGGCGTGCATATTCACTACGGTAACAGCTAGCGTGCCTAGTAGCATGATCGTGAAGTTTAGAACCAGTAGTAAAGTAGTTATTGAAAGTGTGAGGCAATAGGCGCTGGTGGTAGCGATGCATAAATAGACATATTTGGAACTTATTGATGTTTAGTAAGGACAGTAACATATGGCTTAAGTAGAGAGGAGCGGTGCTGGATCTCCAATGAGCACCACATATTAATCCTATGGCACGTTTTTGTAATATAATCAGTGGTTTGAGTCGAGATGGATAATTAGAACCCCAGGAAATGTTACAATATGATAAGTAAGGAAAAATAAGCGTATAATAAAGATTAAAGAGAACTGATTTAGGTAGGCAATGTTTAATCCTGTGAAGGACCCCAATGTTTTTAGCAATTTTCTTCACAATAGTTGAAATATGATCCTTCCATGTTAGGTGGCTATCAACAATGATCCCCAGAAATTTAGATGAATTTGTTTGGGTGATAGGGACATCATTGATTAGAAGTGACCTGTTAACATCAAAGTCAATTTTCTTTTTAGTGTGGAATAAAATGAAGTTGGTTTTATCAATATTAAGGGATAATCTATTAGCTTTAAACCATTGCTCTATTAAAGATAACTCGTTATTAGCTATTAGGGTGTGTCAATTTGAGGGGTGAAATTTAAAAAAATTGAATTTCAAAAACGCCTAGTGATGAAAATGTGCAGTTTTTCATGCTGAACCCAAATATAACTTCAGAAACAGTTTTTATGCAGTGCTAGCTACTTCAATTCACAGTTGAAATGAGCTATAAATTGCATACAATTGATTTTAACATACAATAGAACTGGAAAAACTTTAGCTACTCAATGTCCTATAAAATGCCATTTGTGAAGTCAAGTTAACGGAATTGTGCAAAATCAACCAAAGACATCATGTCCTGCTTGCTTCTGTTACGGCCCATGAGCTCTCTACTGATCATTTGACCTCTGATGTAGTGGGTCCTCCTCTCATGACTGTATACATGACTAGCAGCCTCGGTTGTCATTTTCACACACCTTTCCACAGACTGTGTGTGTGACGGCCAGTTGGGAACTACCATTGGGTTGTCTACAAGTGCCTTGATCTCTGCTGTTGTTAAGGTGCAGGTGAGAGGGGGTTCAGAGACTCCAGAGCTCCAGTCAATCAGTTGCGAGATTGTAGTCGCTTCAGTGTTGATGTTCGGTGTTCTCCTAGGTCTCACTCGGTTATCTCCAAGCTGTGTTGTCTCATCTCCTTCACCTCTGATCTTCATTATCTTCTCTGCTGCATCTCTTCTTTCCCCTTCCTTGTCACTGCACAACATTGCTTGCAGCACACACTCACTAAAACTGTACCAAGCAGACCTCTTCACTGTAGGCATTACAATCGTTTTCACCTCATCTTTTTGTTCCTTGATCAGTTGAAGCTGGAAAACAAGATGGCTGGGTCCTTGTGTCCAGTTGCTATTTATCTTTATGTTGAACCAGTTAACAATGTATACTCCAACACAGAACTCCACAATCATCCTCAAGTTGTTCAGATTCTTTCCTTGTAGATTGTGCTTGGATATCCAGATTCTCATGAACCTCAAAGCTGTTGTGAGCCACCTGCTGTGGGAGACAGGTCCTATCTCCAACAGAGCCAGATCCTTTGGCAAATGTCCTGTTCTAATTGCAGTAGCAATCCTGTAGCCATAGCTCTGATCTGTACTCAAGTCTTTCACTACTTCATCGCTGAGCTGAGGGAGACCAGGACCAACAGAGACTTTTGTGAAATCAGGATTGATTTCCAGGTCAGTAGCGGAATCCAACATTTTTCCTAAGGGACCTGACCACTTGTTATTGCTTAGTGTCTTGCCATCTAGAGCAGTAATTAGGTGCCTCAGTGGCAGCTCTCCAGTGTGTAGATCACAAACAATCCACACAAGCTTCCTTTGTAGCTTCTCCTCGACATAATGCATTACTCCTCCCTCCCAACCAGTGTTTACATTACAAGAATCACCTCCAATAGCTTGAAGAGTTTTGTCTGCTCCTCTTTCTTTCAACCACTCAACCAGATTGTCAGCAATTATTCCAGCATGTGATTTCTGTTTAGTTGCCTTAGCAGGGACAAAATGCCACAGATATCTGCTTTCTGGTTCCATGCAAACTGTAATGTGCTCTTCTTTTACCAAACCTGGATACATTTTGCCATTCTCTTCTGCTTGCAACATGACCTTGGTTTCATCACGGCGCCCATCAAAGAAAATACAACTTATGCCTTTCTGCTGAATTTCGTCTTCAAACTTTGCATCGAGTTCCTTCATGACTTTCTCCTGAGCTCTCTTTACCTTGTTGTGATCAATAACCAAAGTAGTGTCAAAGTGAGTAACGAGTCCGGCATCAATCCAGGCAGCAGTGGCAATCTCCGCTGTCTCCCTTAACCCAGTGTGGTGTCTTAGGCTAGCCAAGGCTATGTTGGTTATGTCCGTAGTATTGTATCTGGCTCTTTTCCCAATTTTCATTAAACCACCAGAAGCCTCGCCTTCATCAGGCAAGTAAGGGTTGTATTCATCACTGCAATTGTCCATCTCTGATTCATCCATCATATCTTCACACTCATCAAACTCTCTCTGCTGCAATTCATGCATAGATCTCTCTGTCATCTTCTCCTCTTGTCTGCTTTGTTTATCTCTCTCCATTCTCCTTTTTTTCTCGTCATCCAACCTTTTTGCTTGCCTTTCCTGTTGCAACAATTGCTTTCTAGTCTCTGGGAGGTCAACTGGTCCGATCTGATGAGGTCCAATGCTTCCAACTTTTTCTCTTTGACCTTTGATGAAAGCTAGCTCAATGACTGGAATCTTTTTCTCTTTACTGCAGTCACAAAATATATGCACTCCACCAACACAGGGAGAACTGCAACCCACATCAGTGCAACTCTTGATGTCACACTTACAGGTTAGAATGTCCATGAGTCTGTCAAGCTTTTCCATAAACCTATCTTTCTCCTCCAACTTCGCTCTGCCAGAGGACACCTTGTTTCCTTGCTCCCATATGGATTTCAACTTTGCTCTGATTCTTGTATGACCGTTTATGACTGGCTCAGTGAATTTAGGATTTGCTTTGCACCACTGAGCAAGAACTCCAGTCATTAATTCGGTGACAAGTTGGTCATTGCTGTAATTCCGTCTGTCTTGGTCACTCATCTCTCTCAGGTACAACCCATATCTAATGACGTCCCTGACAGTTGGTAATTCAGCTGTAGGAAGCTGTCTGCCTGAACCGACTAAGTGGTGTAAGTGAGTCCAAGCTAGCAATCTTGTTTTCATATTGGACATTTTGACTATCTAAAAGGAACACACAAAGAGTGACTGTGAAAAATCTAACATGCAATAGTTGCAAGACTATTATTTTGTTGCACACATTGTACAACAGATTAATAATTAATTAATGGGTGCAAGACACTAACATACAATGTTAAACATCAAACAATAATTTTATACATAAAATTCTAATAGGCGAAAACTTAAATTAGAGCATTTTTAAATATTTCTGATAACTTCATATTAAAGCAGCTAATTTGTGTATTTTCCACGATAATTCAAGTGCAAATTGAAGTAGCTAAATCTAATTGCAGACAAATTTTATACTTATATTTCGACTTTTCACATGAAAATGCACCATTTTATCCCTAAGGCCTTTTAAAATATTGACCTTCAAAAAATTGACACACCCTATTAGCTATATCAAATAGATGACCTAAGGAATGGTGAGAAAGAAAAACATTAGTGTCATCAGCGAATAGTATAAATTTAAATACAGATGAAGTCATGGACAGGTCATTAATATATAAGAGGAAAAGAAGTGGTCCAAGTATTGACCCTTGGGGGACACCACAGGTAACTTCCAAGGCCACAGATTTTTGACCCTTAAAGTAAACATATTGGCTTCTGTTACTTAAGTAGTCTAAAAACCAGGAATTACAAACACCTCGAAAGCCATAGTATTCAAGTTTTTTAATCAGAATTTTGTGGTTCACAGTGTCAAAAGCCTTAGACAGGTCAAAAAAGATACCCAAGGAAAATTTTTTATCATCCATTGCATCAGTAATATTAGATTGCAAGTCCAGTAAGGCCATATAAGTTGAAAGGTTATGCCGAAATCCATATTGCGCAGAGGATAATAGTCTGAACTTGTTAAGATAATCAGTTATTCTATTAGACATAAGTTTTTCAATTATTTTAGAAAAAAAAGAAAGTACCGATATTGGTCGATAATTACTAGTCATATTCTTATTCCCAGTTTTATAAATTGGAGTGATTTTAGCAATTTTTAACTCATTGGGAACTAATCCAATAGAGAATGAGGCATTTATTATAGAGCTAAGAGGGGTAGCAACAGCATTTATAGTTGCTTTAGCTATCAGGGGGCTAATTTCATCAGGACTAGATGACGAGGCTTTCAGTAAACCAGAAACCTGTATAATCTCAAGATCAGAAGTAGGAGCAATACCAAAAGAGCACATAGGTGGAGTGGGCATAAAGTGCTCAAAGGAGGTGGTTGCTATAGGGATTTTAGCTGCAAGATTAGTGCCTATGGTAGTAAAATAACTATTAAAGGAATTGGCGATGAGTACCGGATCCTGCACAAGTTCCGACCCAACAATAAAGGAGTCAGGGAGACAAGATTCTTCCTTGGTATTAAGAATTTGCTTAATTATTTTCCAAGTCTGATTAAGATTATTGCCACACTGAAAAAAGCAATCAGAGTAATAACGTGATTCACATTCTTTTCTAACAGATTTAAATTTATTACGATATTGAGTGAATAATTGTTTATTTAGAGCTGTAGGGTTCAACAAGTACTGCTTATGGAGTCTAGATTTTTTCTTGCAAGATTTTAGGAGTGATTTAGTCATCCAAGGTTGTTTAATGAAATTACGACCCTTAGTTTTAACGGTTAGTAATGGAAAAGCTTTATCGTATAACATTTTATACCTATGGAAGAAAGCAGTATATGCTGCGTTCGGACCACTATTTAGGCATAAAGCATCAACAAAAGCCCAGTCAGTAGAGTTAAGAGAATTGGTAAATGCTTCTTTGGCTTCCGTGGAAAATTTGCGTACCCGTGAAAATGGAGCAAGAGGCTGAAGTCGGGGGCAGAGATCAATGTGAAGAAGGATAGGGAGATGATCCGAAATATCATTAATTATTATACAAGAATCTTGCCCAAGGTTTAAGCAGTTAGTGAATATATTGTCTATGAGGGTTGCAGTAGTTTCAGTAATCCTAGTGGGTCTAAGGATGGTTGGGACAAATTTATGAGAAAACATAGTACTCAGAAAGGTTTGAGAGAGGGGGTGTTCACTACATCGAAGGAGATTAATATTAAAGTCACCCATTAAAAAATCACGGTTAGTAGACTTAGATAAATATGATAGCGAGTTATCAAAATCCTCAAGAAAATCCGAAATCGAATTTCCAGGGGGGCGGTATACAGAGCCAATTATTATATCTTTCTTTTTATTTTGGGGCAGTTTAATGAACATACATTCAAAGGTATTCATTTTAGATTTTGTCCAGTCCGCCTCCAGGACTTCAAATTCAATATTAGCTTGAATAAAAAAACCAACACCACCACCGCCTCCAACCATCCTGGATTTATAGAGAAAGTTATATCCCGGGATTGAGATAGTAGACGCCAATTCGTCAGATAGCCAGGTTTCAGTAAGTGCAAGAACTGATGTGTTAGATTGGGCCAAGAGGAGATTAATTTCAGGAATCTTTAAATTCATGCCACGACAGTTAAGGTGCATTAAACAAAAATGGTCAGAAGCATTGAGGCTAGCATAAAATTCAGGAAGCTGAGTAACGTCTTTATATGTACTTGAAAACACAGTCCTAGAATTGTAAAAGTTATAGTCAGCGTCCAGATCCTCATTCATCAATAGAGATCTACATTCATCATTAAAGTCACACAGTTTCAGAAAGAATTCACTGTTGTCAGCCAGCAGAGAAAGTCTAGATCTAGTAGTATTTAAACCTATACACTGGCCAGTATCATCATCATCATCATCAACAGAATTAGCAAATGGGAGATTAGCATTAACACACTCATCACAACACCATTTGGATCTCAGTGATCCCTGTGCTCGGGAGACATAGCACTGCACATGAAAGTTAGTCTTGCAAACTGAGCACTGAATATAATCAGATGATTCATTGATAACACATCCACACTTAAAGCAATCATAAGACAATAAGGACATAAACAAACAATAAACAAAAAACAAAATCGAACACTATAAAAAGAGATAGCAATTGAGATGGCGATTGATTGCGTAGATGTTGAACAAGATGAAGATGGTGATGATAAATTATAGGCCTATTCGTTTCATTGAGGTATTGCTGATGTATGGCAGTCAGGCATATAACCTAAGAAATGATTAAAGAAAATTATTATTTTTAAAAATCCAAGGCAATTGATGCAATTCAGATAGAGGGCCGAGCGTATCAGAAGATGTAATGTATATATCGTTCTTTTTTTGGGATAAATTAAATATGCTCATGGCCTCAGCAGATGGTTGCTATATTCTAGATAATGTCTGATCGCAAGTCAAACAGACAGATAGTCTGAGAATGCAAGGACAGAGTCTATAAATGAAACTAATCCAAGAAATGTCTTCAGTTGAGATCTGAAGGTCAGGAAAGACCTTATAGCAGAACTGATGATGAAAGAGGGTATACGCAATATGCAAGAGAACATGAGTGCCGTCCTCGAGCAGTACACGCCTTCAGGGAACAGTCAGATCAAGCAGATCAGAAGAGACCTGGTTGAGCGCAGAGAAAAAACCGGCGGGAAGTCAGAAGAGACTGAAAAATGAAAATACATGTCATAATTATATGATGATGGTCGAATTAAAGGCAGAGTCTTCTACACAATTACTGCCAAGTATTTAAATAAATTAGCAGTTCTCAAGGTAGCTGCTATTGAATTAGTAGCCTATAATTAATTAATTATGCTTTCATGTATTTGGATTTTAAAGTGTCTTCATTTATGACGGATATTGGCGGTGGTGACTGGACGGGGGATGATTTGTTTCAACCAATTTGGGGTGAATTGGAAAGGATGATCTTAGCTACGATGATGATGATGTTAATGATGATGATGATAACGACGACTATGATGATGATAATTATGATGATGATGATGACAACGACAGCGCCGACGAAGATGATGATGATGATGATGGTGGTGGTGACGATGACGATAACGATGACGACGACGATGGCAATGACGACGATGATGACGATGATGATGTGGTCATTCGAAACTTAAATAATGTAGGCCTACTCCGAAACATCTGTTTCCACCTATTGCTCAAGGCCCGTATGCTCTGCGCTGCAGACCACGTGACTTTGAATGGCCAATCAATGAAAGACGATTTTAACTTCATATATCAAGTATAGCTTACTCCTTCGGACTGTTCGCAGTGTTAACTCTATTATAGGGAACCTGCACAAATTCTTTTTCATTGGCTAGAATTTTGGTCCACTTGTTCAATTTTTTCCTCGCGTATACTGCGGTATTATGTCAAATTAATTTTCTTGAATAAACTAAATAATTATATTAGCGATCGAATGCCTCGTGGGACGCATCGATATAGCAGTATATAATTATATTTTGTGCCTTTTAACGGAAGGGTCGCAGGTTTGAGACTATCTAAAGTCACTGCAACTACCTGTGATGAAGGTCATCTTTGGGTGGCATACATGTAAAAGCCAATGAACCCCTCTTACGGCAGAGAGCTCATCATCATCATCATCAACATCGTCGTCATCATCATCATCATCATCATCATCATCATCATCATCATCATCATCATCATCTTCATCATCATCATCATCATCTGATGCTTTATCCCTGGTTTTCTGCTTCCGCAGCCGATGATTCCGTTATTCGAGAGTACTGTGAAGATGAGACGTTCATTGCCAACTGCAGCAGCAGCAGCTTCTCCTCTTCCTCCTCATCCTCATCCTCATCCTCCTCATCCTCCTCATCCTCCTCATCCTCCTCGTCGTCGTCGCAGACAGACCAAGTGGTCGTCATCGACTTCGCCAGGTATACATCCTAATTATTTCTCATTTCCACCTAATCATGAAATTCCTGCTGCCACTTGAGCATGCCTTCCAGGATCGACTTGCCCTTTCATATCATTCAAGTGTCTTTCGCATATGAATATAATTATATAATATATATGATATAATATAGGCTATGATATATATTATATATACTGTATATATACTATATAATTTATATATAGTATATAGTTATATAGTATATATGCTACTGTACATTATTATTGGCCTATAATAGCATTATTTGTATTGCGATATAGGTATACACAAATTACACATGTACGTTAAATGTTGCTGAACGTTGAAATATTGCAGAAGCGTGTAGAGAATATTATGTAATATAACACTGCATTGCATAACTTGTTCAGTAAGATATATATATATATATATTTACATGTATATATTGTTAATTAATTATGCATACATGTATGTGGCATTTCAAGTATTTTACCGTCCTGCCACGGGGGAAAGTTCTTCCCCTGCAACGAATCGCAACCTGTAGAGGAATATAATTACATGTATGACGTTATTTAAGAGAAGGGCATTGTTGTTTTTTCCACTGTGAACTAAGTTGACGTTAATTTTTTATCTTTCGTCGTGTAGGCATATTAGGGATATTATAAGTATTAGGGATATTATGTTCGGTGCCTTTGAGTCGGTTCTCGAATCCATCTTAAACGGCCTCAGAGGTACCCTTAGCAAGTCGTTAACTCTCAATTGCTCATACGCTTCTTCGTGAAACTCCGACTCAGTGTCCGCGCTACAGTCGGGAGCGGCTCCGACTCCGAGTAGTAATCTTGAAAGGCGCTGTAGCAAGTGCTCAAGTATAGACATAAGTCACGACTTAGCTGCAATGTCAAAGGTCAACCGAAACTCTTATTGTAGGTATGGGCGCATGCGCACCGGAAGTTGCCTGGTGTCGAGCTACGGCGCCATTGGCTGCACGAAGGATATCCGGTTTCACTTGGACGCCGTCTGCTCCGGTCAGCCATCTTGTAAGATCAACGTCAGAGATCTTCTCGCGCACAATCCGTGTCCCAGGGATTTGCGCTGCTACCTTGAAGCCAAATACAGCTGCGTCAAAGGTAGGAACGTTGACGACGATCCTGCACTGGCTTCCTGACCAAAACCCTTACAAGAGCAAACGCCGTTCCAGATATTATAGAGCTTATGTCAATTTGCACGATTATGTTTTGGTCCACGTCTTCGTCTGTCTGTCTGTCTGTCTGTCTGTCTGTCTGTCTGTCTGTCTGTCTGACTATAGGTAATCCGAGCTCGTTATCGCTTTTTAGGTTTGTTTGCGCGTGCGTCTGTCTGTCTGTTTGACTGTTCTGTCGTCTGTGTTAATTTTATGTATAGGCCTACGTCTTTTCGTCTGTCCATCCGTTCGTCTGTCTGACTGCCTATCTATCTGTGTATATCGGTCTGTCCGTTTATTGTTATCTTGAGATTTCTAGACCGCAGAAGGATTCAAAGTAGCGGAGACCAGTTTAATCACAGGCGCTTAGTCAAAACATAATCGATAGGCAAAAAGACCCGGAAGAGGTGAAAACAAATTGACTTCAGGTCTAGAAACATGCATGCAAATCAAGGTCAGACAGTTGGACGGCTTAACTGGATGGTGCTTAGAGTTGAAACGGACAGATATACAAGGGAAGGAGGAAAGGACGGAAGGAGGAATGAGGCTATATTAATACACTATGATTATAGTGGAAGAGCAATATTTTCAACTGGGAATGACAGAACTGCCTATGTTGAGACAGCAACCGGTTAGAGGTTGATTCGCTTTGCTAATAACTCACAGTTTTTCATTTTGTGGTTTCTTGTGACCTATATACATATAGTTTTCTTACGCAGTGATCGTTAGGTTCATCAGGTAGGCCTATTCTTCGTAATTCTGGTGGAGATTCATTTCAGGCGGAACAGGAAACGATTTCCATACTTTACCAATGAGATGACATAGAATTAACCCTATGACGCACACCTTCCGCGCCAACGCATTTAGCACACCTGGGGTCCAATGGACCCCACCGATAACATGGGTTGAAATTATATCAATTAGATAGAACTTGGGAATGAACGACTTAAATGTATGTTGTACATAGCACATGCTCTCATGGAACATGTTTGGGTCAATATGTAGGCCGAAAATTAACCCTCTAGGGCTGCCAAAGAGAGCCGGTGGTATTCCCCCCGTTAAGTTTTCTCACCATCAAACATTTCTCGTATGGAATAAAATTTTGACATTTAAAGTACTTTCAGGGGGTTCATTTACACACATTTTGAGGTAAGATTTGTGATGATACCCCATACCGTTCAAAAGTTATACCCGATATATCCTAGTTACCAAGAGGGGGGTGGAAACCACCAACTTAGGTTAGCGACTGTAATATTTTATCCGTCATTTATTATGAAGAAGAAACATTCTGCCCCTTCATAGAGGGAAAGTAGGGCTACATTGTCATGCTAAATAATTTGTCTTTTCATAACCGGAAGTGCTCAAAATAAATTAAAATTTGTGAGAAATGGTGATTTTCATAAAAAATTCCTAGCGAGAATTTCTAGCTTTCTCAATAATTTTGACCAGTGGCGCAGCCAAAAAACATTAGGAGTTGCCATTTGTATGTATGTATGTACATGTATGTATGAATGTATGCATGTATGTATGTATGAATGTATGTATGTATGTATGTATGTATGTATGTATGTATGTATGTATGTATGTATGTATGTATGTATGTATGTATGTATGTATGTATGTATGTATGTATGTATGTATGTATGTATGTATGTATGTATGTATGTATGTATGTATGTATGTATGTATGTATGTATGTATGTATGTATGTATGTATGTATGTGTGTGTGTGCATTTATGTATGCGTGTATGTAGGTATGTATGTATGCATTGCGCATGCATCTGTATCTGTGTATATATGCATTTATGTATGCATGTATCTATGTATGTACGTACGTACGTACGTATGCATGAATGTGTGTATGTATGTATGTATGTATGAATGTATACATACTGTATGTTTGTAAGTATGTATGTACGTGTTTTTGTTTGTATTTATTTATGCGTGTATATGTGTGTGTACGTACGTAGGCTAATCTATTCAGGCACTATTGTATGCATATGACTATGTAAGTAATCCTATGTATGCTTGTATGTACAAATGTGTGGTGTATGCGCATGTATGTATGTGTGTATGTATGTAAGTATGCATGTATCTATGTATGTATGTGTGTATGTTCGTAAACATACATACATGCACACATACATACGTACATGCATACATACATAAGTACATACATACATACATACATACATACTCATACAAGCATACATACATACATATATTCATATAGATATACAACATACATGCATACATGCATGCATACATGCATGCATGAATGCATGCACACATATACACAATACATACATTAATTAATATATACATTCATACATACACATACACACATATATACATACATACACTGTACCTAAGTATAAACCCAGGGACGGGGGGTAATGGCGGGGCGGGGGTAATGTCCCACTGTGGGTAATGTCGAGGGGCAATGGGGGGGGGAGTAATGGCATGGGTTATGGGCCGGGGGTATGTCCTGTTCCCATTATGCTATAGTCGATGCAGCATGGATCTATCAATGCTGAAGCCTGGGGTCCGTTGGACCCCAGGTGTGCTAAATATGCCCTAGGTGTCTTTCTGAATTTTTTCCAAATCAACCAGGAGTGCTACAGTCTCCCAACTTTTTTGTACATGTAGGGGGATGAATTGTTGAGGAATTTGAATTATTTCAGATTTTTACTATTCATATCAAAAAAGATATTCAAGATATCGCACCTCTGGGGTCCGATGGACCCCAGGTGTGCGTTATAGGGTTAAAGGTGGAGAAGATTAAGCTTAATGTTAGGATGGAACTTGGAGTCGAGATGCGGGTTGAGCGGAGTGTGGTCGAGTGGTCGACCCGTCAACAACTGATGAAGATTATAAGAAGGCTACCAGCTTGTAAGACAATATCTTTCGGCCTATGTGTTAGTTAGTCTGTCTGCCTGCCTGCGTGTAATCATGAGCTCGTCTCTCCGTCTATCTCTCCGTCTGCCTCTCTCCGTCTGTCTGTCTCTCTGCCTGTTTGTCTGTCTGAGTTTCTGATCATTCGCAACTGACTGTGGTCAGATTCAGTAAAATGAATGAGCGATACATACATGTGCATGTAGCCTATGTGTCTTCACCGTTATGTCATTCATTTGTCTTTCTCATAAAGTGCTAACCTCCGACAGTGCACACAAATGCCGGCAACGAACGCCAGTCCTTGTGACGGATCGGATCGGATACCTATCCAACTACATCACGGAGCAGACAGGATGTGGAAGCATCGACTCTCCGTGGCACATCCTCGCCTCTCCAGGACAACGGATCAACGTCACCCTGCTGGACTTCGGCTGGAGTGGAAGCCAGGCGAGGGAGACGTCCATCGGGGCGGCAGGGTCAGTCTGTCAGGTCCTGGCGATCATCAAGGACCGCGCGATGGGAACCTCAGAGACCGTGTGCACGAAGACGGAACGACTGAGTCACGTTCACTATTCGGTCTCTCACGATCTCGAGATTCGAATGGTTCTGAAGTCGAAGCGAGATGATCAAGGAAGATATGTGCTTCTCAGATACGAAGGTTTCAATAATAATAATAATAATAATAATAATAATAATAATAATAATAATAATAATAATAGTAATAATAATAATAATAATAATGAATTAATTAGGTCTATTACGCTTCGTGATTTCTCCCCCACCCGATGCAGAACCATGGATGCGTTGACGAACAGCTGAACCTGAGAAACAGTTCGTTGTATTCTAGCAACAAAAAGCGACGAGCATTGGTATAGGCTATCTGCTCTGTCATAATTCCATTGGAGTCTTAAGTTCTTAACGCGCGAACACACACAAGAATAAAATTTATTCTTGTGTGTGTTATTATAATAGGCCTATATCATGGCGGCATATCTATTATAATTTAATTATAATAGATATGCCGCCATGATATAGGCCTATTATAATAATTATGGACATGATAACTTAGGTCATATCATCATTACTGTTATTTTTATATTGCCTGCCTATTTTTACAGTAGGCCTATATGGTCAACAACGGTGTCGTTGGAATCTTGGACCTGCCTAAGAGCAGAACACCAGTGGCGTCATCAGGATTTCAGTTTTGGGGGCTGTACTCACGGAGAAAATTTCCATTTTCATTCGTCCAAAAATTTCTGACGACCTTTTTTTTAGTCATTTGGTAGAAATCTCAGGAAAATTTCCCATTCTCGTCGCCAAAATTTCTGACGACCTTTTTTTTATTCATTTCCTAATCATGGAAATATTTTATTTTTACATTTAAAAAACCGGATGGCCTTTTAAGGGGCTTATCTCCCAGCCTCCTGGCGCCGCCACTGCAGAACACTAAAGAAGATTTTATAGTAGCTTAGAACCTTGCTTTGTCAAACATTTCGCGGATTTCAGTGATAACAATTAATGCCATTAGCTTTAAGCTTAACTATGGTAGCAGCATCATGATGCATTTTTAACTTTTACTCCTATGACATAATTGACTCTCCGCAATTAATAGTTTAATTATCTTTGGTTTCTCTTGGTCTTTACAGTTGTTGGATGCGCTGTCGTTGAAGTTGGTGCTGACATGTGGTTTCGAAGGCTGTCGTTCAACACGGCAGAAGTAGGGTGCTCTAAAAGAGATCTCGTCTGGAGATTGGTTTGTGATAGCGACCACTGGACGGGTATCATTGGCAACTGCTCAGACGGTATACAGCATATATAAAATTATATATAATATATATATTATATAAATTATATATTATACATTATATATACAACACAATTACTTATAGAAGAAGCTCATCTTATATGCAATAGATCTACATGTAGACCTATTATAGTATAAGCTTAATATAAACGCAATGATTTCTGTGGTTGAGCAGTTCATTACTGGCAATCGACTATTAATTCAATCAACTTCTAGTAGAATTACGCCCATTTTGGTGTTCCATACTAAGACGTTGATTGAAAATGACGTGACGCCTTTTTAAAGAGGTGGCGATGGATCTCACTCGTTCAAGAGACTGTGGAAGAATAAACAGAGTCTGCCCTAAAAATTTGACATTTCAGTTAGCCTACTCATGTTGCAGCTCTAAATTTGCAAACACAAGGCTGAATGAACATGCATTAAACACATCCGACTAGTTTAGCGAATTTAGGCCTACGCTTGTTTCTAGTCAGGCTGGCAGTGGAGGACAAACTGTAGGAAGTGTTTGTGTATTAGTCCTATTGCATGACAGTCTGACAGAGTTGTCTTTACATTTATTATTTGTGCTGCAGATTCTGCGACTACTCTGACGGGTCTGATTACGCAAGGATTCCTTCATCTTCCTTTCGGTAGGTTTATTTGCACCCCGAAATTTGCCGCTGTCTTTTGATAAGTTCCGTTGCCAACTATAGTAAAGTAAAGTCCTATCCCGTTCCACGAGGAACATAGGGAGGCGCTCATCTCCTTTTCCATAGCCCTGAGCCAGCAATGGACGAATCCCAAGGTCCTGGACACGGGGCAATTTGCCAACTAGGCCTATAGCAAAACTATTATTATACAATCACAAGAACTATACAAAGACACGTTTTACCAGTAGGGCCTATATTTGTAGTCGCTAATTCAGTCATCCAGTCCTTCAAATCCAGTTTCACGGTTTCAACTCGTCAAATTTTATAGCCTACACATTTATATTGACCTGTTTTGTCTTTATCTGCAGCTTGTGTAGGCCTATCATAGGCCTACTGCCATTTTATTCACGTCTGCACAGTATACCCGAGAATTTTTCGCAGTCGTTTTCACAATTTACTCTTACACTTCCTTTTATACCTGACCTGTTACAATTTTTATTATAGGCCTACCCTAGGTCTGCAATCAGCGCAGTCGCCGCAGGATTTGTTACTTCGCGTGCTCCCACTGCACTATTTGAAGAAAGCATTCAAATGCAACTCAACAGCATGATGCCATAATTAAATAGATAATCACAGCAGGATTACCCTTTTTCTGGACTCGCATTTGTATAATGGTTATATTATAATAGGCCTACCTGGTATATATTTTACACTTGAAAGCCAACATTTAGTTTTTTCTATCTCTTTTAAACTGAAAACGTGGAACCATAATTATATTCCCATTAATTTTTATAAACATAGGTTAGATTAAATCGGTGGCTCTGCTGGATGGCTACTAACCATAGAATTGTTTATTGTTTACAGCACCGAATAGACAATAACATCATGATATTTTTTTAAATCAGCAATATTTTATATTGGTTCGTACACGATGATTTCCTGCATCAAAGATCGCATCGTTAACTGAGCAGAAGTAGATCTAACTATCATCTATGGAATGTGTTCTTAGAGGATTTTTCCTGCAGTGTAGCTGTTCTGGAAAAACGACATACACTGTGTTGTTGTTATTTTAATGCAGGTGTTAATATCACAATCATCGCAGTTGTTGCTGGATTAATTGGTCTTGCTGTTCTCATCGGAGGTCTCTTCATTCTACGAAGGTCAGAGCAGTTCACAGAATGATCTACAAGCTTTTCATTAAAAGGGTTTTATCGAGTTAACGCATACGTAGGCCTATATAAGTATACGAGAGCGGAAAGCTGTATGGAAAGAGAGGCAACTATAACATACTTCTGGGACCATAGGCGTAGTAGACGGGGGTCCAGGGGGCAAATGCCCCCCCCCCAAATTTCGGGCAAGTCTGATTTTTCGGGCAAGCAGGCCCGAAAAAATAAAAAGTTTTTAAATTTTTATATTTTAAAAAATTTTCCGGGTCTTCTTGCCCGAAAAATCAGACTTGCCCGAACATAAAAAGGGTCGTCAGATCTTTCTGGCAAGAAGTAAAGGGAAATTTCAAAAGATTTCGGCCGGATGACTAAAAAAAGGTCATCAGAATTTTCGGGAAAACGTAACGGGAATTTTTCTTAAGATTTCGGCCGGATGACAAAAAAAATTTCGGGCAAAAGTCTAATTTTTGCCCCCCCCCCAACGCTGAAATGTCCCCTATGCCTATGTCTGGGACGGCAATGATCTGCCAAGTTCGAGGAGAGGGAAGGTGCATGGTCTAGAGAGCACCTGTCTAGCATCTATATGGACATAGAAGAGATTACGATGATGATGGCTATGATGATGAGCATGTGATGACGAATGCGATTATGAAGCTACCGAAGACGATAATGATGGTGGTGGTAACATGATAATAATGATGATGATAGTGATAATAAATAATAATAGTTGTTTCGATGATGATGATGATGATTATGATGATGATGATGAAGATGTGTTATTTAAAGGAGACTGACGTTGGACAAGATGCTGCATCAGCCGACATCGAAAGACTTCTACTTTCATCAAAAGTCCAGCCTGACGAGCGACAACAACACTACCGCCATCTGTCGCGTTCAGTCTGAGGAGGATGAAGCGACATCAACAGAGGCCATGGTCCCCAACGCCATGACCCCATCAGTGGGTATCCTCGGTGGACCCCCGCCGCCCCAGAGGCCTCGGGGGGTGGCCAGCGGCGGGGACTACACCCGGTCGTCATGGTCAGACTGTGGTCGTCTGTCGCCCAGTCTGTCTTCCTTCCGTCTTCGTGCGATGAACGAAAGTCCCCCTCGATACGTCGAACACATCTATGAAAGCCCAACGTCCATACGCAAAGACCTCCTGGCGGCGGCTGCGGCTGGAGTCAACGGCAGCAGCGCCGCTCGCGACAGTCTACAGTACTACGAGGTGCACGAACCAATGCAGCAGCAGCAGACGACCTGCAGACGCGTTCACGACCCATACCAGATACCGAACTGAATATGGCGCTTCAGAAGCTAGCAAATGCTACTACTACGTTACTACATTAGATCAGCATATTATAATTATTTTGTGGGGGTGTTCGTTTGTAGGCTACATTTGAATGTTTGGTTAAGCGTCATCGGTCTTTTGCATGCAGGACTGCACCAATTAACCTATAGGCTACAGATGAGTATATAAATTATTATGCTGGTCCTGAGATGCGTTCCGCTTCGCCAGACTTTGTGTCGACAAACAGATCAAAGACAAAGAAATAAATTGATATCGACAAAATAATGTAAAAGATCGTGAAATTAATGCGCTAAGTTATATGAATGTGAGGCTTAGGCCTAATGATAATCGAGATTTCGGCTGAGCTGACACATACCAAGAAAACGTCTTGCGAAATATTCTTGCACAAATAATAAGTCATCTTCCATTATAAATTATAATTATTTTTCATTTATTATAGATTACCCAATGATTAATCAAATGGCCGTCACGAAGAGATCTTCACCTGAGACGGAGTAGCCTAGTGATTGTGGGTGATTTACCTTAATCATTAATTAACCAAATTATTCATGTCTAGGCCTATGTTTTTAGAGAAAACGACAAAATGGAAAGCTAACAACGGGTTGCCAACAAGCGATGTTAGCGCCAGTGTTAGGCCTACAGTTTCAGTTACAGATAGGCTAGGCCTACCATATTTCTTATTTTTTCAGTTACAGTTACAGTTAGGCCTAACTGCAGCCTGATATTTCAGTTTTTCAGTTACGATTTTAATAAGGAAATGATTTAAAAGATTAACCCCATATTACCATCCTTTGACGTGCCAAGCACATGTTTGTCAGCGTCATTGCCAGCAACAGAGCGAATACAACATCGACTCTGGTCTTCATAACAAAAACATTCCCATTTCCCACACGCCACATTCTACATGTAGGCCTACATTTCGACCGCTAGGCCTACTTGACTTAAACATTTTCGGTAGGCCTACTATAATTTTAATTAACCCGAATTAGTTTCCGATATATTATAAGAACCATTTCATTTCGGAAAAATTTTCAAATCCAACTTCTGATTCAGCGATATTATTTAATCAATCCAACTTCTATTTGACCAGAAATTACCTCCATCAATATAGGCCTACGAGAATTTCTAAGAGCTGCACTAACCCTAACACTAACCCTAACCGACACTAACCGACACTCACGAGTCACGACAGACTACCCTCTTGGGATAAATAGTCTGTATTTTTGGTATGCAGCAACAACTCCGACAACGCTGTAAAAATAAGTTTACAATAGGCCCCTATGCCTATAGAATGAATACGAAATTAATTTGGGTGGATTAAAATTATAGGGCCTAGTAGCCTACCCATTTTTCTAATAGTGGCCAATTTTTTACCTGTTGGGGACAAAATAATGAACGACGACACAACAAAATGGAAAGGAACCGGAAGTTGGATTGGTCTGCAATTCAAAAGGTAAGTACTTATGAAAAAGGCCTACTCATGATGTTTGACTTTAAAATTAACGCTTTAGGGTAAAGACGCACGCTGCGTGCCCGTACTCCAAATATGGCTGCGAACGAATGCAATAAAATTAGAGCGCGACCATCGACGACATTGTTCATCAATTCAGCTTCAATTTCAGCAGAATGTCTGCACTAACCCTAAAACTAACCTAGCCGACCCTCACGACGCCTAACCTGAGCCCTCACCGACCCTCACGCTTTGCATGTTGAGATGCATGTTGCGATGTCGTCGATGGTGTCACGACAACTCGTCCACCGACAACTCGTCTAACGACAACTCGTCCACAGACAACTGGTCCACCGACAACTCGCCCACTGAAATAGAAGCCGGATTATCGAGAAAACGCTTGGGAAATAGAAGCTGGATGAAAGTTCTTTATTTACAAAATAAGAGCTGGATTTATGAAAAAAGCGTCTAATGGTTTCCTTGCTTAAATAAAAGCTGAATTGGTGATTTTCATCATGTGTTTCAACATGCATCCAGCTTCTATTTCAGATCGAACAAAAACTTGATCCATCTTCCATTTCTTAAGCATTTTTTCATGAATCCAGCTTCTATTTCACCTGTAAAAACCTTCATCCAGCTTCTATTCCCCAAGCGTTTTCTCAATAATCCGGCTTCTATTTCAGTGGACGAGTTGTCGGTGGACCAGTTGTCCGTGGACGAGTTGTCGTTGGACGAGTTGTCGGTGGACCAGTTGTCGTGGAACCTCTTTAGTTTCAGTTTTAATTGAAGCTATAGTTGTCAAACATTTACCAATTATTTTGCTATTTGAGTTACAGTTTCGGTTAATAGAAATAATACTGGTTAGCGCGCAGAAAAAACGCCCCGTCTTTCGGCCTTTGGAAGAAGCCGAACCTCAATTTTCCCAGTTGCTGTTTCTGATGCGAGAAGAGTTCACGAGACACGACGTCGTTTAGATTTATTAGTAGGTTAAACGTCTTCTCAAAGCACAACAGTAGCTTAATGCAAATTCTATGCAGTTCATGGAATCAATATAGCCTAAGGCCAAATTATTAATCAGAAAACGTAATTTAAACAGCGGCAAAAGTGATAATCCAACGATAAAGTGCATAGTAAAAGAAAACAGCCAATAAGCGATTTCACACGAGCGCGGCGTACACTTGATGATATGGTAGTGCCACCACTGCAAGGAAACGACAGCCACAAATTTGGAAAGTACAAGAACTCACCCTCAAACGTTTAACTTATGTGGCAGGCTAATGGACAATTATTCGTGACATCTTAGAGGCTCTGCTCAATCAATCAATCAATTAATCAGTCAATCAATTAATCAGTCAATCAATCAGTCAGTCAATCAGTCTGTCTGTGCGTCTGTCTGCCTGTCTATCCGTCCGTCCGTCCGTCCGTCCATCCATCCATCCATCCATCCATCCATTCATCTATCAATAGCTCGCTCGCTCACTCACTCACTCACTCATTCAATCAATTACTCAAGCAAGCAAGCAATGAAGCAACCAAAATGTTTTATTTTTGCAATCAAATCAAAGAAATCAAGTTTACATATAATCGTAACACGACTATAAAAACGGAGGCCCTAAACTTAAAGGGATAGAGAAATCCTGCTAACAAGAAACCAAAATAAGTTAAATAACCAATAATTAAATTATTAAATGCCAATAGATGATGGCCTTAGCAAAGGTTTACCATAGCAAACACGCAGTGACAAGGTAAAAGCACACACGCAGTGACAAGGTAAAAGCCGAATAAAAGCTGCATGAACTGAGGACAGCAAATAAGCAATTTAATGAAACTGAAATGCCTGTGTCAAGTGAGCGTAGTGGCCGACGAGAGAAGGCTGAAGTTGGTGAGCTAATGAGATCACGAAGATAACTGGATGATAGACCAGAGTATGATTGGCATATTGAAGTAAGGACCTTGAGCCGATTCGAGCAGTGACGGTGAGCCACTGACGATGATAAAACCTAATGAGGATTATGTGGGACGAGCCACAAGCGAGAATTCAGGCTATAAGTCTGGCAGCTGCAGTTACAGAGGAATGGAGAGAATTTTTGGAAGACCGACCAAAAGCGAGTTGCAGTAATTAATTCGGGAGCAGACAAAGGCATGGCTTATAGAGGAAAAGACACAGGAGAGAGAGAGCATCGAATTTCTGTAAGCCATCGCAGGTGAAAGTAGGAAGCACGAGTGAGATTGGCCATGTGTTCCAAAACGGTGAGCGTGCTATCGAGAACAACTACAAGGTCGCAGGCACTGCAGTAGAGAGTGAAAGGCGGGTGTCTATCAGCAAGGAGAGAGAGAGTCAAGCTTGAGCAGCAGCTGCTGTTGGTGCGTGCCAAGCCACGTGATCTGCGTCTTGCTGAAATTCAGAGAGTCAGAGTTGGAAGACTGTCGAGGATATTCAAAGATGAGACGGTAGTTTATGCAGAGGTCAGGATTCAAATTAGGTTTTTTGAGGGTGAGGAAAACCACAGCTCGCTTTTATGAGTCATGCAGGACGTTATAGGCTACTTCAGAGTGTGACCTATTGAATAAACGTATTACAGCCAAAACAGTAAAATACCATAAACAATGTCAGCAATAGGCCTAATAAACAATTGAGGAGGAGGTCCCAATTCACAGGTCTTCAGATTTGAAAAACAAGCAGGCGACGTATGTCAGTTTCCAGGATCGGTCGAAATCCATCGAGGACGGATTTCATTCACATGACGAAGGGTGCAGGGTGACGTTGAGTTAGCGAAGGTCATCCATCTTGGTAGATTTCATTGTGAGGATGTCACTGGATGAGAAAGACTCTGGCGGTCGAGAAGAGCGTCCCATAAGACCGGAAATAGATAACCATAATTTATAGGCGCTTTGGGATTTTCTCTAGAAACAATTTCCCAGTAGGCCTTTTTCCTTGTTACGGTAGATTTGGTAAAAAGAACTAAGCTGAGATGTCCAAGTCAACCGATCGGCTGCAGGATCTCTAGTCCGACGGAAACGTCTCTCAAAGCAGACATAATGTGCATGTGAACATGAACACCAAAGATATTTGATTACAAAAGCCATAGCAAAAGCTAACCTAATGTCTAAGAATGTGCGTCTAACATCCATGGTTTCATCATGGTAATACAAAAATTTCTTGGAAAACATTTATTTCCACCCACGTACAGTTTCCAGAATAACGTCTAAGTTCAAATTCACACAGCCATTGCTTGTCAGGTTTTCAGCGCTTGCAGGAACCAAGTTGTAGTCGCGTGCAATGTCTTGATGCAGTTCTTGAAAGAACCATCGCATCATTTCTTCAAATTTGGTCACATAATGAGGAGTAAATTTCCAATCCTTGAAGTGATCTTGCTTTGCCTTGCTCCATAACATTCCACGAAATTCTCTAAAGTTAACACGATCCGCATCTTTTCTGTTGTGACACGCCTGGCTTATTAACTCCCTGCTTGGATTAAAATGGATTCCGACGAGCCCGTTTGGCTGATGACAGGTGTGATGCTTTTCGATTTCTATGTTATCATCGTTTCCAACTTTATGTTCTGACGATCCCCAACATAAGGCGCCACACCAGAAACAGTGCTCAGTGCATCCTAATCTAGATCTGATTTCCGGATCCTCAGAAAGTGTCTTAAAAGCCACATTTATTCTCAGATTAGACTGAGAGTAGTCCTCAAGCTTGCGTTCGATGCTATTTCGAAAAGACATAAAATCGTCATCTTTTATGTCAAGCTTGCTAAAATATTGATCGTCATTAGCTTTTAAACGCTGCTGCACAATTTTATCAACGTCCACTGTATTTGTTGACACCCTTATTTCCTGAAGTAAATTATCTAATTCTCCCTTCAAAATGTATTCATACTTCTGTAAAGCAATTTCTTCGGTTGGCCATGAATCGACAGCCTTATTGAACCACATCTCAATGGCTCTCTTTGGTGATTCAAAATGTTTTAAGGCACTTTCATTATTCTTAGCCGCGACATCCAAAGCCAAAGTCTCAAAGTACTGAAGCCTTACTGACTGGCTATCAGTTGTCCATGACAGGTCCATTATAGCTGCGACTTTGGCGTCATAACCTGCCTTTAAGGCTTTGTGCTTGATAGCTTCAATTAGCTTGTCAGCCTGCACTTCCCCTTCAGCTGCATTAGAAAACCCAGAGTTTAACCTTGTCTCAATTTCATTTCTGTATTTCTGTTCCTTTTGATTCAGAATTTCACTTTGTTTATTTTCACGATTCCATAAATTTTGCAACTTTTCTAATTCCTGCTTCAATTTTTGCAATGTAAAGATTTGCAGTTCGATCTTCTTACCATCTGAAATCTTTTTATTTGGAAACACTCTTTTTATTTTTTCTTCTTGTTTCTTAATTTCAGTTGGAAATTTGGCTCTAATTTCAGTGACCATTCCTTCTTCAAATTGCATTCCATTTCGATAACAATCCGATTTTTTATCGATTAGAAATTTCTTGACAAATCCTTCAAGAGCATGTCCTACTGCACTGCAATCTAACTCTTCCTCTTCACTTTGCTTTGGTTCTGGTACAAAACGACGTCGAATTTTACCAATAAGTGATTTTTTTGATCCACCTGGGCGTCCAAGATAAACTTCAGTTTCAAAATTCTCAATGACCTGAGGTGTCACATTTTTATATTCCTGCTTCAGAGCACGAAAAAACTTTGTCGGAAGATCTTCTACAGTGTCCTTTGATTCTGCAATTTCCTTAAGTCGGTTCCATATATGATTTTCGATATTCTTTTTCTCTTGTGGAGTAAAGGATCCGTTTGGTCTATCCGAAAGCACTTGCTTCAACTCTCTCGATATTAAATCTGAAAAGTTCGAAAAGCATCCCTGCCTTACGACGGATACATGAAATGTCTGCTTCAGCATTTTTATTGTTGTTTCCTTAAGTTCATTTGTGTGCTTTTCTAACGTTCTTTTGATATCTTCTCTCCATTCCGACTCTTTGAGTTCATTCAATAGCTCATCGTGTCTTAGTACAAACTCTTTGCAGGTCTTACAACGTTTTTCCGAACAGGTCATTGGTATATGTTCTAATTTTTGTTGCATCAGTGTTATTATTTTCTCAAGAAGCGATTCTGTTTCTATGGTGAGCTTCTTTTTTATCTTTGTGCTGACAATCTCCCTGATTTCTTTGGAATGTCTTTCTCGATGACACCGAAAAGAAGAACTGAGGAGTTCTTTAACTTTTGCGACTCGCTTTTCAAAATAGAGAAAATCGGTTATGTGTTTCACGTTCCTAAAGTTCAGCGCAAAATTTTCTTTCGTTACACAAGTCCAATAGCTTTCAAAAAGCTGAGACCATCTTGCAAAGGTAAACTTGCTTTCTAGACTTTTTGTTCTTTCCATGATCTTCTTATACAAATTCACAATATCCTCATGGTATGTCTCAGATGGAGGAGAATTGACACTTGATCCATCCTTGAAGGGACCAAAATGCTCAAACAGATCACCCGACTGAATTCTTGATGTCAGTTCCTCCAAACACTCGGAACAGTTCGATCCAATCTCAACATCATTTTTGTTAATCAACTCAAATGCATTATTTACGGCATCACAAAATTGAGATTTTGCTAGATCGACTTTATTCGTGTTTCGTTCCTGCAAGTGTTGAACCATGATCAAATCCGGCTTAATTCCTCCCTCTCTTAGGCGGGCAATCGCAATAAAGGCTATCTGCAGAATTTCAGTCATTTCAGTTAATCCTTCTCCTTGAATATTTACAATTGTCAGATTGCTAACGCCGATGGCGTACGTTGCCATTAAACGGTCCTTTTGTTCTGATTTCGAGTCATTCATTTTCTCAGGCGAACAAAGACCTTCTGTGTCGATGACAATAACAGCATCGAATTCATAATTATATGTCCTGCGAACGGTATTGTCGAGAAAGATCATTCTCATAAAAAGACCACGACTGCTTCGCCCAACTGAAACGGCAAATCGACAGGAAAACAAGGCATTCAGCAGAGTTGACTTTCCGGATGACTGCAATCCTATTATGCTTATGACGAACACCTTGAGAGAGGGCAGCTGTTCCTGAACGCGCCTGCAGATTGCTCTTAACCATGTCAGCTGAATCCGACCAGAATCACCGTTCAACAACTCGATTTCGTGTCCGCCAATTAAAAGCTCAGCGTAGTAATTAAGAAGTTCCTGAATATTCGCAGAGTCACATTTTAGATTACCATTGCGCCATCGCTCATACAAGTCACCAATTAATAGAAAGAAATGTTCCTGCCCTAATGTAATATTGTCAATTTCATCAAGCGCTGATTTCAATTTATTTCGTGCTTCTCTTTGTCTATTTTGAAACTCGGCGTAGTCACTGCTATCACTAGATGTCTTAGAAGGTTTGACCATTCGACGCAAATTTTCTCTTGCTTCTATAACCTTCGATCGCCCAGTCAAAGAGTCTGCGGCAGACAGCTTAGAAAGTTCTATTTTCAGGTGAGAAAGAGCTTTCTTCGATGTCATAGCGCTTTGGTTTTTGAAGATATCAAGAGTCAGATTCACCAAGGTGCATAAGTCTGCATTCCTTACCCATCTATTTTCACCGCCGTTGCAGACTGTCCTTATGAATTCCTTTATGCGAGAGCATCCATGTTTTTTAACAAACTCAACAAGTCTGCATGATTCTGGAGTTCTAAAATCGCTGACAAGTCGCAGATTACCGTGAAGAGAAAAATCATCATTCACTCTACAATCGCTACAATCATTTAATGAATCTAACATCAATTTCCTTACAACATCGTGAGTGTTATCATTGAGCAATGAAGAAGTTTCTATCCAAGGCACAGCAGATGAACTACCTTTCTTCTGTTTCTCAACAACTCTTATTGGCCAGACACGTTTCTCTTTTAACATTTCATTTAGATCTTTCCACTGACCTTCACTTGCATTTGGCATCAGAAACACGACAAAAGCAGCTGCGAATTGTTTTATGTACTCTAGCGTTTCTTGATACTTCATGGCATCTCCGTGTAAGTTGGCCAAAATCGCCACTGCATCATGAGTTTTGTAATATTCACGTACTTTTTTCCATGTTGTATCGCTACACGTTTCCTGAGTTAGGCAAATAATTTCCACAGTCCCATCTAGCGTATAAGGTCGACCGAATTCATGGCCTGGCTCAGTGCATGATGAAAATGTGTACCGTTTTGCCATCAGTTGGTTTAGAATGACACTTTTACCAATTTCACCAGATCCGAGACGTATAGCTACTACCATTCTGAATGGACTTGAAAACAGATGATTCTCGATTATACTCCCCGGCTTCGACTCCCACTTCTGGGTGAGATTCTTCAAGAGTGGAAGTGTCACGATATATTTGTCATTACAAGAGATATCTGGAAGAATGAATGGAAGAGTCATGGGATACTTTGACATTATGCGCAAGATATCCTGCGCAACGAAACAGTCAGCGGTGTTGAAGATATAAGCGACGATATCAAGTCGAGATACTGGATATTCTAATGAAACCGAATTAGATTTATTATGAGTATCACCTTCGATAGCTGAGCGTTGATCGATATGGCAGGTTTCATAAAAAAATGGATCTGCATAATTTGGCGTTTCTTTTGATTCACACGAGAGTTTCGACATCTCGAAACTTAAAGAGCCATCCAATACGAACGGAAAATCAACGTTTGAATCACTGCTTTCACACTCTCTTAATTCAAGCGGAAATAAAGGATCGCCAAGATTGGATTTCCTTGCACGTTGCTTAGGCTCTTCGGAAATAAGATCAGACAGGTTCTGTGGATACAGAACGTGACCATTCCACATTTTTAAGCTTTGAATAATGTATGGAAGTACTCTATTCCAAAATGCTTGATAGTCACCAACCACAGTGGATCTTTCGACGGCAGGATGGATCTTCATATATTCACAATCTTTCAGCATTTCACCAACCTTTGGGTTGATTAAAGACAGAAGTGCTTGTATGCTTGAAGCATTTTCGTCTTCATTGAAGTGAGATCCACTGTCGGTTTTCAAACCAGGCACAGTTTCCGCTCGCTCATCTTTAAAACGGAAAAAAAAGTATAATATTAGAATTTGAGATTTGAGATTTATAGTCTTTTTAGTGGAAATGAGATAATATTCAAACAACGGTGGAACCGTTATATTCTAACTACGGATAGAGGGAAGAACAAAAGGAACAGTGTTGAGTCATAATCAATAGTGCTTGCTCCGTTGCTCGGGAACTAAGAGATCAGGTCGATCCGCTGACCGAAGAGGGTGGGAAGAGACAGCAGAGAAGGATTTTAGCATTATTTCGCAAATATTTATGAGCAAATCTGTACTACGTTTGTATTGAACACGAGAGGCAAAGCGGATCGAGTCAGCGTATTACATCAGATATGTAGAAATGTGTGAGTCGCGAGGGAACGGGAGTTCATGACTACATGGATCGAGGACGTAATCGTAATCGTAAACTCCTGATTTCTAAAGCGCCTCTAGAAAGCCAAGCGCGGTGCACCGGCTTATTCACGAGCGCTGCGTTGAGTCAAAAGGGTTATCCGTAAGAGTACCATAGTCATGGTATCCAGGTCGCGTTTCCGTAGGATCAGAGGGGTGGAAACAGCTACTATAGGGTGGGTGTCGTCTGAGCCGGGAATTGGAGGGTGGAGTATCAGATGAGACAGGGTAAGATTTCTTGAAAAGTAGTGTCTTTAGTTTCGAATGAAAAACCCGAGGTGTGATGGATAGAGGAGCTTGAGGAAGGTGATGGTGTGTGATTAGTATACTGGTAGTGGAGGAACTGAAAAGGATCGGAACTCAGTAGGCAGATCATTCCAAAGGCGTGGTGCTGAGTTGGATATGGCTCGGTTGGAGAACTTCAGATGACTAGTGACCGGCGGTCGAGAGAATGTAGCCTAAGGGAGGCGGATGATCGGGTAGAACGGATAGGCTGGATGGTGAACAATTCGCGAAGATATCTTGGCTGGGAGCATTGTAAGGAGTTGTAGGTTAAGGAGAGAACTTTGAAGTGGATTCGCTCTGGGATTTTTAACCAGTGAAGTGAAATTTCAGTATTCAATGCGACAGCATATGAAAGCACGGACTTTTGGTTGTAAAGGCAAAAAGAAGAAAATAGATCTTCCGATGGCTTAAAAATGTTCATAGCACAATTTGAGATCATGTCTTTTAAACATTATGGACTTTCCAGCGTGATATACATTCGGTAGAAAATTCATGAAAATGATATCTTGTCATTCTCGTTTAATACCCATTTATTTTACTAAAACAGTTGAGCTATTAAAGTACTCTATGTGCAAAGGTCAGTGGACCTGTTAGCATTTGTAAATAAAACTTACCGTTTTCTGAGCCTTGGTTTTTCTGCGTTACGCGGCATTTCTTAGAATTGCCACGATGCATTTTCTGTTGCAACAACTCGGCTTGAGAGCATATTTCGTCAAACGAACTACAAATTTCGCATGGCAAGCCTTCCAAACTTATTTTCTTACAATACATTTTGAAGCTGTCCAGGATGACCAAATTTCTCTTGATATCATCGCTTTCGATAGCATATTGTTTTTCCACTGCGTACTTGTTCGAAACAATTTTTTGCATCATGATTTTCCTGTCGATATCGGTCAGTTTTATACTTGATTTTGCAAGCTCAATTTCCTTGGCTTTCACATCATTATGAAACTTTTCTTTTTCGAGATCCATTTTGCGTTTTACATCCGACAATTCTTCTATAAATACGTCAGCGTCCTTAATATAGGATTCTATCTGCTCTCCAAACATTTCAGCAATTTTCTCAACGTCGGAACAACTATGAGAGCTGTGACCTTCAATCGAGCAAGTGTTGCAAATTATTTTCCTGCATGTAGCACAATATTTGGTCATATTCTCCATTTCATGTGTATCACATTTGTACTGTTTCTGTTTGATTCGACATTCAGTGACGATCTGATGACCTTTGCTAAGCTTATGTCTTTTGTGTTCACCGTGACATTTTTCGCACAAGTTATCTTCACATTCCACACAGTGCACGCTGGCAGATGGTATCTTGTCATTCGATTCCAGTTCGCAATTTGACTGGCATACGTCACACAGAATTCTGCTTACCGTTGGCGTTAATGACTTACTTACATGTATCTCCACTAGTCTCTGCATAAAGAAGTTTGTCTTCAAATTGCTCCACCCTAATTGAGGAATTACGAACTCTTCTCTGCAAAGGGGGCAAGACATTTTGTCCCCAGGTTTTAGATTCGCCTCCTCTCCAGTCAGTTGTAGACATTTTAGGCAGAAAGTGTGAATGCATGGCAAAATTCTTGGCTCGTTAAACAATTCAGTGCAAATGCAGCATTCCAATAAATTTCGAATTTCTGTATTTAAATCAGTTTCCTCTGCGTTCATTTTGTTTTCCTGTGCAACACAAATGCTTCGAAAGCTGAAAAACAATACGTTTAGTGTCACAACAAGTAGAATTTCGTAGGATCCGAAAGATAATTCGAAAGCAAAAACATAACTTATAAGTGACTGATCAGCATTTTCGAAAGTGTTACAAACACATCCAGGACTTTTTAATGTGCAATTCTACACAAAATGTGCTGTTGTAAATGAATTTGTGCAGTTGTAAAAGCAGTTCCGTGCAGTGGAAAATCATTAGAAAAAGGTAATTGCAGCTGGTTCACCGCGGAAGAATTAAGTTAGGCCTAAAGGTCGAAAAACGTCTTTCTTGCATGTGCAGTTCTAAAAATTTCTTTTAAAAAGCCCTGCACATAGGCCCTATCTTTCCAACAAGACTAGTTGCGATGCCTAGATTTCTTGCTACAGCGTAGCAGAAGTCTTTCCTACATGAATCACCACAGATTTGGATAATTGGTTTCTGAGCAGATCCTCCTTTGGCAAATTCTTTCAGAATTCTGTCTCACCGTAGGCCTACGTAAGTCCTCTGTAAGCTATTCTGAAACAGTTTCTGGAGGGAAATAATTCATTTTGTGTTAAAATAAGCTCTACCATAGGAGGCTTTACTTCTTTGAGAGGAGTAAATGCATGTCAGTGTAGGCTACTGTGTGAATGTCAGGGGTTATTTTAAGCAGCTAAATTTGTAACTGCTTTGCAGAACTGTTTTTATATAATACTAGCTGTACCCAGCCACGCGTTGCTGTGGCAGAAAAGACTTCCCCTCTCCTCCCCCTCCCCCTCCCCCTATCCCTCCCCCTCCCCCTAGCCCTCTCCCTCCCCCTCCCTCTCCCCCTCACACCGTCCTTTACTGACAGCGGATAGAGTCCAAGAATGTTGGAAGGCCGTAATGGAATTATTTATGAACTCGCTTATGACGTCACGGGACGCGACCTCATTGATGTTTTGTCACTGTGTTTCGGTGCAAGCGTGCGGTTTGGTTGAAATTGCAATTGGCGGTCAAATGGCGGTCGAACGGATTGCAAAGTAAAGTTCACTTTTTGTGGAAACGATTGGGGTTTTTTTTGGAGAAAAAATGTTGTGACCTGGTGCTATTGGAATGGAAGGTTTTGGTAAATTTTCAAAAGAATCGGTGCGTTACTTTCGGCGTGATCGTGACCGCAGTATTGCAAAGTGAGAATTTTTAACTTTTGGGGAAACGATTGTTTTTGGGGGGGCGTGGGGGGGGGGGTAAAAATGTTGTGACCTGCCGCTATTGGAATGGAAGGTTTTGGTAAATTTTCAAAACAATCGGTGCGTCACTTTCGGCGTTATTGTGACCGCACTATTGCAAAGTTTCATTTTTATTTATATAGATTGTGACAGTGCGACCCCTGTGTTTAAATTATAATTGCAATAGTTAAGCTGTAGCCTACAGCAAACGATTTGTTGCAATAGCCTACACGCAGTGTATCGCAAACTGTGAGATTTCAGGTGTGCCGCGAGAGAAACCTAAAATTTGTAGTCTTTTAATTGACTTTAGAAGAAATTATTTCATAAATATGATAAATACAATTTTCGGCTTCCCAATGTTTTTATGTGTAAGAATAGTTTCTCCTCAGTATTTAAAAACTCTAGTGACGTTGTTCTACTGATTCTACTCTATGTTATTTACTCTTCTCGACGTCATTATTATGGAGATACAAACATAGACTACATAGTTAACTCGTTCTGTCGACGCCATTATTACAGAATTACCAGTAGCCTACATCTCTAACGGTTCCACGACAACTGGTCTACCGACAACTCGTCTAACGACAACTCGTCTCCGGACAATTGGTCTAACGACAACTGGTCTACAGACGAATAGTATTGACGAAATAGAAGTTGGATTTACGAAAATGTTTTTTTTGCTTAAATGGAAGCTGGATTGATGATTTTCATTCATGTATTCCAACATGCACCCATTTCTACGTCAAATCTAAAAGTACCTTCATCCAGCCAGGGCCGGCCTTAGCTATAGGCAAAGTAGGCAGTTGCCTAGGGCGCCGCAGGCTTGAGGGGGCGCCACGACACCGGCGAATTTATTTTTTTCACTATATTCTTTTAAACTCAAGACTTGCGCTAATGAAATAAATTTAAAATAAATTATTGATTCATTGCGCCTGTTCAGGCTGTCCTAATTCAATTTCAAGTACTGCATAAATTTTATATCGACAAATAAAATTCGATTTTTAACGGCATTCCGTACTCCTTGCATGCTTTAGGATACAGAAGCTAGAATACGCAACGCTCAATTTCGATATAGGTAGTGAAGATGGTGCAAGAAATTAAATGTACGAAATGGGAGTAGGCCTTGCTGAGTATGAAGACGAGATTACAACATTACAGCCTGCCCTTTATTCAGATTCAAACAAAAAGTTTAGTAGGGACGACGATGAAGAAAGGGCAGTATAGCTGAAGCAGGGCGGACCTTAGGCATAGGCATAGGCGTAGGGGACATTTCAACGTTGGGGGGGCAAAAATGAGACTTTTGCCCGAAAAAAATTTTCGTCCGGCTGAAATCTTAAGAAAAATTTCCGTTACGTTTGCCCGAAAATTCTGACGACCTTTTTTTAGTCATTCGGGCAAAATCTCCATTTTTGTTCGGGCAAGTCTGATTTTTCGGGCAAGAAGACCCGGAAAAATAAGAAAAGTAAAAATTTTCTAAAACTTTTTTTATTTTTCCGGGTCTGCCTGCCCGAAAAATTCGACTTGCCCGAAATTTGGGGGGGCATTTGCCCCCTCTGGACCCCCGTCTCCTACGCCTATGGGCATAGGCAAAGCAGGCAGTTGCATGCATGGGACGCCAAGTTCTAGGGGGCGCCATTTTCATCAAAGAGGGCGCCATTTCCACAAGAGTGTAGGTCTATTTTAATATTTTTTTAACTTTAATATACCATTCTCCACAAAATTGAATTTTATCCAGCCTTCAGTGTACTAATAAAAAACTTATAATGAATTACTCAGTTGAGCGTACAAGGCCGTAGGTAGGGGGTTGTTTTGGGTGTTTGAACACCCCCCAAATGAAATAATGTAAAAAATGAAATAATTCTGCATTTGCTAGCACATGACAGTGCGTAATGCAATTTTGAGCAGAAAATAGTCGAAAATCGCGGAAAAGTGATTTTTGGACGTCAGAAATTCGACGATAAAAAAGTCGTCAGAAAATTTCGCCCAAAAAAGGCGGCCGCAGCGTGTAGGCCTACGCACCTCAAAATTCAAGGTCAAGGAAACATATCCCCCGAAATAAAATCCTGGGTATGACGAGCATATACCGGCTCTGGCTAATAATATTCATCTTCAAATTCGGACGTGGGCTGAACAATTGAGTGGGGGAAATCTAAGGGCGCCAAATGCAGGCCTATGCCTGGGGCGCCAAATGTATGCCTTGCCTACAATGCCTAGGGCGCCATTTGGGCTAAGGCCGGCCCTGCATCCAGCTTCTATTTCTCGCCTGTTATTTTAGTCAATCCAGCTTCTATAGGGTGTCTCGATAGGTCGTGAACGATTTTGAATGCAGATAAATATATGTTATACACAATATAATGTGAAAAGTTTTATACTGGTGGATAGGTTATTCAAATGAAAATGTTAATATAAAAAAATTAGATCACTAGCTCACTTAATAAAATTGTAGCGCCAATATCCGTGACGTCATCAAATTCGTGCCAAATAAACGTCAAGTTAAGCCGCAAACAATACTGTACGACCATCATTGTTAATCCACACATAATTAATTAATACAAATTAGCATTTCATCATCATCATCATCAATATCCTTAGGCTCAATGCCCGTAGGAGTCCGATGCCACTCTCTGTCTGAGTCTGTCTCGTGCCATGTTGCCCAGCTTCAACCGGTCCGGTCAGCAGGTCTGCTCCATACCATTAACATCTTGGAGCAGACCACATTGTCCGATTGAAGAGAATCGTGAAAAAGAGGCACGAAGGACAGCGTGGGTCAATGCCCGTTGTGTCCCACGCTCTCTCCCCCGACCCTCTCCATCGGTCTGTCCTGACCGACCTGTGCATGTCTGCTTCACATCATGACACCTTGAAGCATCTAGGTAGCTATGTTACTTGTGTCGTGGTTTTGGCGGATTACAATCGTCTTGGTTTTTCACTGCCAGTGTATCGCCACCCATCTGGCAAACCTTCCTCATTTTGTCCGGGCTTAGGACCGGCACAGGGACGTTGTTGGTTCCCTGTGGCAGAGGATGGATGCAGTTTAACGTCGTGCCCAGGACCAATTAGCATTTAGTATTTAATAATGTTTCCTTTACTCTTTAGTACAGCCTCAAGTCGTTTAGTCATCGAGCAAATAGATTTTTCAGAGTTGTCAGAGGTAGGCCTATTGATGTCCATGCCTTACAAAGCCGACGTTTTAAGGTGTTCAGTGTCTGGGGTTCGGGTTCGGCATAAACAGTTGGATTAGCAAAACTTCATATCATTCCAAATAAAACTTCAGTCACTTCGACTTATTACATCAATGAGATACAGGAGAAAGAGGTCGAACCCGCATTCCAGCGAAGTGCAGTAGCCTATGCACTCAGTTCACAGCCACAAAAATGTTTCGTAATAACGACGAAGGATTATTTCAACAGGACGGTGTACGACTGCACGTGCACACACATCAAAGGCCTCAGTCGAATGATTGAACAAGAATATAAATGGATAGCCTACATCTCACCGAGGGACTGGCCGCCTAATTCGCCGGGTTTGTCAAAAATGGAAAATGTTTGGAGTATTATGGCAGCAACTGTTTATGCCGAACCGAACCCCAAACGACTTTAAAACGTTGGCTTTGTAAGGCATGGGCATCAATAGGCCTAGGCCTACCTCTGACAACTCTGAAAAATCTATTTGCTCGATGACTAATCGACTTGAGGCTGTAATAAAGAGTAAAGGAAACATTATTAAATACTAAATGCTAATTTGTATTAACTAATTATGTGTGGATTGACAATGATGGTCGTACAGTATTGTTTGCGGCTTAACTTGACATTTATTTGGCACGAATTTTATGACGTCACGGATATTGGCGCTATAATTTTATTAAGTGAGCTAGTGATCTAATTTTTTTATATTAACATTTTCATTTGAATAACCTATCCGCCAGTATAAAACTTTCCACATTATATTGTGTATAACATATATTTTTCTGCATTCAAAATCGTTCACGACCTATCGAGACACCCTATATTTCACATATAACAATATCTTCATCCAGCTTCCATCACTTAAGCGGTTTTCTTATCAATCCTGCTTCCATTTCAGATCTAGAAATACCTTCATCCAGCTTTTATTTATCATGCGTTATTTTCGTCAATCCATGCAGCTTCTATTTCACCTGTAAGAGAACCATCATCCAGATTACATTTTTCTTGCGTTTTTTCATCAAATGCAACCTCCATTTCACCTCTAAGAACTATCATCCAGCTTCCATTTCTCAAGCGCTGGATAAGTTGTCAGTAGACCAGTTGTCGTTAGACGAATTGTCCGGAGACCACTTGTCGTTAGACGAGTTGTCGTTAGACGATTTGTCGTGACACCATCTCTAACGGTGTGAGTGATTCAGGTATATTCTTCTACGTTTTTATTTATCACTAGCTGTACCCAGCCACGCGTTGCTGTGGCAAAAAAGACTTCCCCTCCCCTACCCCTCCCCCGTCCCCTCCTCCTCCCCTCCCCCTCCCCTCCCTCTCCCCCTCCCCTCCCCCTCCGCGATGGCCACGCGGATCACGCCATAAAACGCTTGAGCAAGAAGGCCGTAATGAAATGCGAAGGCCGTAATGAAATGCGCTAAAGAAATTTACGGAACAAACATGCCTGAATTGGTATGCAAGGCTTATTGACGGAGGTAGGCTGTGTGTTGAAAACGGCGGAATTTGCAAAGTTGCTTTTTTAGCTTAAAAGATTGCGCTTTTCCCCAAAAATCATTCTGACAACCCGGCCGTGTTGGAACTAAACGTTTTGGTGAAGTTTCCAAAGCAATCAATGAAGAAAGTTCGGAGATCTTGCGTCAGGTGCCAAACGCGGTTAGATTTTTATATATATAGATTACTGAAATATGAAACAAATAGTTAACTATAAATAAAATTATGTGAATATATTATTTTTCTTTTTTTCTTTTGTTAGCCTCAAAAATTCAAAATGGAAAAATTCTGTGCAAAAAGAGATATAGCCTAAATGATGGGAAGGACGACAGTAAACTGAGTAGCCTAGAAGGAAACATTTTCCGATAACCAAACCACCCGGTTTATCGAAACGTAAATATAATGAAGATTTGATCGGATTTGGTTTCATTTCTTCCGAAAAAGACAGCTCGCTTCCGTGTTGTTTGATTTGCTCGACAACGCTTTCAAAAGAGGCAATGGGTAGATAATTAGTAACGGCGCTACAAAAATTCTTAAAATATCGGGATCGCTCGTGACGTCATTGGAATGTGTGTTTATATGGCGAGACCGAAGTTAAACTCAAATTTCCCATGTATTTCTGTACATTTTTGAAAAATTATATAAAATCACAGGATCATTCTAGAACATTGGGAGTAGGCGCGTTTGAATACTTACGACGTTCATATGCTTAGGTATGTATGAAAATTTTGACGTTCTGAGCACATGTATACTTCTATACCCGTACCGCGTCTTGAGTTAATATGCTCTCGTAAACAAGCTCATTCGTCGCATTAGTGATGATTATTCAATGAAAAATGTGCTCTAGTTTCGCTATTGCTAGACTAAAATGACAAGCTAAAAATATGACAAACTGTAATTATTGCCGTTGGCTTTGCAATTGTAATAAATTTTAATTGGTGGGCCGCGACACAAAATTTATCTGCTGAGTGTGCCGGTATGCGAATTCGGATTCCCTACCCGGTTTGGGGAATACAACGTGGAAGAGGCGTAGACCATAGGGGGAGAAGGTAGTTGGTGTTAGCAGTTAATGGTGAAGCTGTAGGCTATTAGCTAGACCAACAACTGCTAAAGAACCAACGGAAAAATCTTTAAAATTTAATGACAACACTAACCCTAACACTAACCCTAACCGACCCTCACGACGGACAAATCTTAAGAATCTAATGACGACACTAACACTAACCCTAACCGACCCTCACGACGCAAAAATCTTAAGAATCTAATGACGACACCAACACTAACCCTAACTGACCCTGACGACGCAAAAATCTTAAGAGTCTAATGACGAAACTAACCCTAATTCTAACCCTAACCGACCCTCACGACGCGAGACCTTACCCTATAGGCTACGCGAACGACACCTAGGTCTTCTATGTTATAGCCATGCTTAAATTTAACGATAAAGAACGCTAAAGTGAGACATAATCACCTGTGCAAAATGTTCCTCCATACGTAGGGTCATTTGTAAGAAATTTTAAACGTTTTACACTGCAATTCGTCTAAAATCGTGAGAGCCTGCATGTCGCACGTGTTGTTGACATTATGCTACGGTTTAAAAAGAGATGGTGAGAAATTGTACTCGACAACCTCCTCCCCTACGGAAATCGCCTCTTCCACTTTGTATAGCGCAAACTGGGTAGGGAATCTGAATTCGCTGCCGGTATAAAGGTTTCAAATTACCCCCTCCTAAACATTACCCCCCGGTAACTTGAAACCGGTTTCAGATTACCCCCGGAAACTAGATTTGCATCAATCATCGCATTTATTGCACTAAAAATTCAGAAAAATCACCCCGCTTCTTGTTTTGGTCTGGAGATTTTCATCGGTCATCCAACTTCGTGGTGTGTAATCAATATTTTAATCGGAAAAAAATAATAGCCTCGAAGCCATTTCTCCATGTAACTTTAGCGGCGTTTTAGTATTTCAGTTACAGATGAAAACATTGATAACAAACCACGAAGTGGGATGACGGATGAAAATCTTCAGACCCAAACAAGAAGCGGGATAATTTTTCTGATATTTTTAGTGCAATAAACGCGATGATTGATGCAATATACAGTTTTCAGGGGGTAATGTTTAGGAGAGGGTAATCTGAAACCTTTACACCGGGAGTTTAAAAAGTTTGCGCTACACTGGCCTACAGTGACTGCTGCCCAACCACAGCATATTATAATTATTTAAAAAGGTTATCATTCCTCAGACGTATTAGCCTAACATTCGGTGAAGTCTTCTATTTTGCTTGTAATCTAGACCAGCGGTTCTCAACCTTTTCAGACCCACGGACCCCTTTTCAATTTTTGGTCCCGGTCACGGACCCCCAATAAAATTTGGCTCCTTTTGGAACATTATCGCGACTGTGCGACTCTATTATCCTATATAATAGTAGGCCTACAAGTATGTTATAGGCTAATAGGCATATAGCTTATGCCTCTCCACTCCTGTAGTACAAATTTATATTACCAAGAAGATTATATGAAATGTAGGCTATTATTAAAATAACCTGTATTTTATTTTAATGTAAGCTTTGGTCATGTATTTTCGAGCACAGTTTACTGCTCGAAACATTCAATCTGAGCCCATGTTAAACCTCAAGCCGTGTTCGATAATTTTTAATTGTTAGGCCTACCAGGGCAGAATATCCACATTCACAAAGAATGTTGATGATGTTGCATCTAGACTAGAGAGTCTGTTACAAACTTTTCCCCGTTGATAACCAGTGAAATTCGGTTGACCTATAGGCCCTACATCATTAGGCTAACTGTTCATGATTTCCGCATCCCAACCTAATGTAACAAAAAGAAGAGAGTTTAGTGGACGTGTCTTGATGAAAAATTAATAATTAACCTAACCATTTTTGGCTATATAGATTTTAGTCTGCTGCACTCTAGCGATTGAAACAAACCAACCCATCTAAAACAGATGATTTTTGTCATTGACCAGCGTATCAGGCCTATTAGTTTCGTATCGCTACTGAAAAGGGGAAAAATTGACAGAAAATTTATCTGTTTATATTTTTTAACTAAGAAATGTATAGCTTTCAGGAATTGCTTGCGGACCCCCAGACGAATCGCCGCGGACCCCCAGGGGTCCGCGGACCCCCGGTTGAGAACCGCTGATCTAGACTCCATACTAGCATAGCCAACCTCACAAATATCTTTTTCTTCTTTGCATTACAATCCTAGCCATGTTCTTAATGTTTACTGCCTCCAAATGCATAATGTTAATATATCATTATATGAGTAAATGCAGGATGTCTGTGGCTGCCTCCTATTAAGACTGTTGCCTGCTCCCTCCGCCTGCGATCGCACAACCGAGAGAATGCGCTTGCTCATGCATTAACTAGCGAGAAAAGACTTCATTAGCCTACGTGTAGGCCTATGATACTATTGATACATAAAAATTAAGGGTGAAGTCGGTGTCTGGCACTCTGGCTCAGCGATTTCCGTCAGAACGACAACCTGAATTCCCCCGCATACATACAAAGCAGTCTCTCTCTCTCTCTCTCTCTCTCTCTCTCTCTTTCTGTCTCTGTCTGTCTCTGTATCCCTATGCCTTTGTTTCTACCTCTGTCTGTCTCTGCCTGCGTCTGTCTGTGAGTTAGGGCGGTGGTTTTTCTGAATTTGACGTGCTTATGTTGCTGAAAAGTGAAAACGTTAAATTTAAGAAATCAATGTGCCTTTCGGTGACTGCAGGGCCGGTATCACGAAATAGAGTATCCACTGAAATTGTATCCTCTTTGGGAAATTAATTGACCGGCCGGATGAATCTGAACGTGAGGATAGGCCTATCCTTCATCATGCAAAAGCATCCCCCATGGGTCGTATGAAATCATCCCCTCCAAAAGTATCTCTACAACTTAATTAGATTGTTTGCAAGTTTGGCCAATTTAGAACTATAATTATAGCCTATGTCAGTCGTGGTCGTGAGCATACGTTGGCATACGTGACATAGGTGAGCTGGACGGAGCGAATGACGAATGAAGAGATGCTGCCATGAGTAGGAGAAAAAGATCGCTGCTGACAACTTTAAGAGTAGGGCAAAAGAACTTGATTGGACACAAATTAAAAGAAGACTCCTCTCAGAGAAATCATACGCGTGCGATTAACGCGTTAAAAAATCTTGCGATTAAAATTTTTAACGCATTAATCGTACGCGTTAATTAGATCTGATTAAAATGGAATCAGAGGCAGAAAACTAGTTTTAAACGGAAGGCTCATACTTAAAACTAGTGATACATTATTTGGCAAATATTCCAAAAAAGAATTTGAGTGGGTTATTATCGTAGCAATTCTTTGCTCAATTATCGCCTAACATGCGTTAAACGCTAACTATAATGAGCCGTCGACATCGGCCGCATCGCATCGTCCACTAAAGTTGTTTCCTCACCCCGTCAGACTACATTGGTTGAACTCCAGGAGATGGCAAGACCATTGGATCCAGGTTTCAAATGATAAATGTTTACAGAAGAACAACTGAGATGAGGTTTGGCAAGAACCGCAACCTCTTGTGAAAAATTGTGACTAAATAATGAGGTTCAATATAGACCTAGTAGACCTACTGTTGTTAATAATAAGAGCATCCCTTGAACCGACCAATACAAATAAACTGGTCTGCACAAACAATTGGCTGAATGAATAATTAATTTTGATAGTCAGAAAACGGTTGCACAATTTTTATTTAGGTCTATATCGTTTTAATTAAAGGTGGCTCAAATGAAAAAATAACGGAATTTGGAGGTTTTGACTGATTTGAACAGTGTTTCAATTCAATTCTGTCTGTCATTAAAAAAAACTGTTCAATAAACTAAAAGCAGATTAAATAGGCCTAAGCCAAAGGTTATTGAATATGTTTGCAATAGAAATAATGCATTCAGTCATTAAAATTATACGCTTCATGGGTCCTTAGAAAATAGTCAGATTAATATATTTGACGGAAATGTATTGCGATTAATTTGGCGTTAATTGCGATTAAAAAATTAATCGCGCGATTAATTTCGATTAAAATTTTTAATCGAACAACAGCCCTAATAATGATAGAAGAGAGATTGGAGGGCCAGAGAAAGAGACACAGAGATAGATGATGCTGGGATTGATGATGACTGACCGATACAACGAACTTTTTTATTTCAATTTGTTTCTAATTTTTACCTCACAATTATAGACTTCGCCTCTTAATAGTTGTTAGGGACCCGTGAAGACTCTGCACATAGCCTATATCCGGCATATATAGATTGGATCAGCGTCTGAAGTGTCCCAACTGCTATCATCTCCACGGTGTCCACGCTCGTTGGAGGCGACGTTTGAGCTTATCAACGTTCTTTGGCTCATTATCTTTATAAACGCTCAGAGATAAAAAAAAATACTCAACAAGTTCTCAATAGGAGAACATACGCAGAGAGGTCCGGAGAGTTGGGTGACCAATCCGTCGGCTTTATGTGTGACGGGAGGTTGTCGTCTAGCCACTTCGTCGTCACAGCTGATGTATGACAGCGTGCACCAGCACTGCGCCATCCTGCTGAAATTCTCATAGAAGACCTATAGAGTCCTAGACCATTGTCAACAAATAACTTTCATCTACGCCGGATAGAGTCAGAGCTGTCATTAAGCAGAAGCGAGATACTGTACGCTAATAGCCTACCTCTGTATGTCCTATGTAACAATAGTGTCTTTTTCACGCTTGTGTACGAGACTAGGCGTAACACAATGCCATTTTCTCTATACTGTGTTAATTTGATGAACGCAGTTTTTTTACGCAAAAACTGGTCGTCTTTACCTTTTGTTATAAATAATGGCAACAACGGACGGAATCATAATCAAATTTGTACCAGTATCTTTCACTTGACATAATTAATAATTATGTACAGTATGTATTGGACACTTTTTTGACAGTGTAAATCTAATGCCTAATCTCTATCGAGTGCGGGCGTCCCGTAGTGCAAAAATCAAAACTTGGCAGCCCTAGCTACTCTGCCCCTCTGGCAAGCGGACTCGAACCTCCTTCTGACTACCCTTTGATCAGCCTTCTGACTTGATGCAGCGCTAGTAATAAGCTGGTGACTGCGATTGACGTTTGAGTGGTGCCTTCGAAGTTTAGAAATTACGATTACAATTTAGAGTAGGCCTACTAGAGCAGCGGTTCTCGACTTTATTAGTGCGGTCACCCCTTGGCAACATTTCAAAAGTGACGAACCCTAAGAACAAAATTGATTGAGTAACCCCCCTTCAATCAATTTTCTTACCACTGTCCAATGTTTTTCATTATGCATTTCATGGGCGGAGTTTGGTTTCCGTTCTGGGGGGGGCTGAAAACTTGGGCTCTGGTTGGGGCGGAAAATTTTTTGTCGGCCGAAAAAGTTGATAACCTTTTTTTAGTCATCAAATCTATATCTCCAAAAACCCATACTATTTTCTCCGACAAAAAAGTTGATGACCTTTTCTTAGTCATTCGATGATTGAAGTTTCGTTCGTGAAAAGAGCCATTTCTCCCAAATATATTTTCGAGTCTGGATTTTCATGGGGGGGGGGCTAATCCCGGGAAAAGATACCATATTCATTTTTATGGTAAAAAAGATGAATCTGGGCCTTCTTGTGGGAGGGGGCTTAGTCCCCCCCATAGCCACTAATAAACTCCGCCCCTGATGCATTTTCACTTCATAATTCGAAAACTACTTTTGCAATTATGTGAAGTTTCCTGTGTTTGGCAGAAGCGCTCCCAGTCCAGCCACGGCTAAAGAGAAAGGACTTGAGTAACTACAAGTAGCAAGTACATGTAAACTATAGGTTTACGAAGCCTGTCAATAATTTATTCTAGGATAATATTTTCAGCTAGGTCTAAGCTTATTGGCCCATCCGAACGCTTATTTGAAAGACAAAACGCCGAAAAATTTCAACAGTTTAACAAATTTTATAGGCCTACGTTTTTATAATAATTATTTTGACTAGTTTCGATACAAAAATTATGACGAATTGTGATGAAGTGATAACCATTCATCGTCAATTGTTAATTAAATTTTGTCTGACTGAAACATGGGCGCCCGCATAATTTTTTTCAGGCGGGGGCAATTTTTTTTCGATGATCACAGTTACCGTAAATGTTTTAGTAACAAGAGCTTGAAAAATGCAAAGCTGGAAATTAAGAGCACGAGTTTTTTTCAATTAGGTTTCTTAATGAAAATATTTCAGTTTCATTTTGTGTATCAGCTTTAATCTGAATAGCCTAGTTTCTTTAGTGCGAAGAAATAAAAAATAAACAGTAGATGTTAAAAGTGCCCCCTGGAAAACTGACATCCATTTTTAGCTATTAGTCTTAATTTTTTCCATAGAAAATTAATTTTATTGATGATGCACAAGGTGAAAGTAGGAAATCTATATCTATAGGCCTAAACCTCCAAAAAATAAACACGCTTTTAAACACTGCTTTTAATTGTCTGCCTTGCACTTTTCAAGCTATAAAAAGTGACACTGAGAAGTTTACATCATGAAACCTCTATGAAAAAGCCCATGCATGTTCTTAATTTCATGCTTTGTGTTTTTCAACCTCTTGGTATAAAAATCTTTGATCGTGACCATCGCGTTTTACCCCTCCTGCAAAAATTTCTGCTGGCGCCCGTGCTTGAATGTAGGCCTACGTAGACCTACACTGCTCTTCGAATTGTCAGTTTATCACCAATTTAAGTAGTTTGCGTACGCCAACCTGAGGCTTTGATGAAACTGTGGTGAAGTAACACCAGCACAACTCAGATGATTGTAGGTCTAGACAGGACTGGTACGTAGGGTCTACTACGACCGGATAATTTCCGAAGACTGCGACAGATCTAAAATGCTAAGCTATATACAGGGATGACACTCTGTATTTAAAAAAAGGTCAGATGCGGTCTAAAAAAGCTTTAAAAAGCTAGACAGAGTTTTACGTAGAGTAAAATGCTTGGAATTTGTCGAAAGTTCTAATGAACTACAGGTAAAGTATGCATCGGCTACATAAATATATTTAAAAGAATTCAAAATAACATAGGCTATAGCCTAAAACAAAAAACTCAAAGCCCATAATAGAAAAAGGCTTTCATAGATGATCATGCCATAGAATCACAGAAGACCGAGTCATGCAGTTCCAGACCATGATAATAGCCTAATTATGATCATAGTAGAACCTATTAGGGCCTATATAGATTGGCTATCGTGAGGTTAAGAGTGTGGAGTGTCTATTTGGAGAAAATGACTTAAATCAAATAAGTTTACACAATCATGTAAGTAATGTTTCAGGAATCGTTGATAATTCACGTTTTCAATGTGTCAAAGCCTCCGTGAAAAAGGCTACATCTTGAGAAAAGAACCTAGTAACCTAGGCAGGAGCGAAAACCTAGATCAAAGTGGAAAAAGCAAAGAGTGGCATCCCTGAGATTATATGGTTAAGCGTCTGTAACAAAACTTAGTCGTTATAATTATAATATTGACAACAATGTGCAAGAAACCCATGGATTTTCCTTTAGGCCGCAAAGTTGTGAAACTGCTGTAATAGCCTAACCGTCAAAGTCACGCATGAAAACTATCTCGGTTTTCAATTCCAAAAACTCACCGCCTTAGCGGCAGGGCCGGCCTTTTCCCAAATGGCGCCCTAGGCAAAGCATCCACTTTGGCGCCCAGGACAAAGCATATAAAAATCTACACTAGTCTTGTAGGCTACATTTGGCGAACCAAGCAAAGCAAAGGCCTACGTTTGGCGCCCTCCATTGTTCAGTTCACGTCAGAATCTAAAGATGAATTAGCCAGAAACGGTATACGCACGCGGCTCAACTGAGTAATTTATTATAATTTTTCTCTTAGTACACTGAAGGACTAATAATATTCAATTTTGTGGAAAATGGTTATAAGTTTACAGTGGCCTAGCCATGCCCGGGAAATTACGGCCAATGCCCGTATTGGCGATTAGCTCTGACCGGGCTGCGCGGGCAGTACTCGCCCATAAATCGTAATTTTTATTTGGATGGCTTTTGATGCTATTAAACTTTGTGTTTTGGGATAACGATGTTACAGTTGCATGTGGGCTAATATTGAATCTTGCACCGTCAAAAGACTCACTGCATGGTCTAACTAACACGTCAAATAGAACTTTAGGCTACAAGTAACGAATCTCTGTAGCCTACTCATAATAATTTATAATACAGGGTGGCTAAAAAAAAACGTACCACAGGATAAAATGCGATAACTTCTCAACCGATTGACATTTTTCTCCGAAAATTTTCCAATTTGTAGGGGAATGAATTTTCAACAATCCCTGAAAGTTTCAATTGAAACTTTTCATGTTTGCAAAAGTTACAGCTGTTCAAACTTAAAATTTGGTTTTTTCAAATTTTCGCGGAAAATTAACGTCACTTGTAGATTTCCATGTCAAATGATATCACTTTTCACTACGACCTCAGAATTTCGTTTTACACTTTATTGTAAGGTATAATGAGAGTGTCCACTCCCTGCCTTAGCACAAGCTCAACTTCTTTTTGTGAAGCTCAGTATGGCCTTGTTGGTCGGGTCCTGCGGCAACTGACCCCACATTAGCAGCAAGACTTGCTTCAGCTGGCCAATGTTCTCCAACTTGGGATGAAATGTCTTGCAGCGTTCCAGAATAGTTCACCAGACGTGATAAGCAAGAGGACTAAGGTCTGGCGAGTTTGTTAGTCACCTTTGCCAATAAATTTACTGCATTTGATGGCAAAAATAAGGTAGCGTCATCATAATCAGCCTTGCCGTGCGAGCAAGCAGGCGCACCGTCCTGCTGGAAATTAAAACCAGATGTTAGAGCATGCCTGGTCTTCAATGAGTCTGGGTAAGAGAGTTCAGCGATGAGTTTGACATTTAGCCTACTGAAATACTGAATGGTATTAAATGCAGTCTTTTCTTGCAGCTGTAACACACGCCAGCATAGCTGATACTGAAATCATGATGTGCTTTGCAAACGTAACCCTTTCGAATACCAAGCGAATTTCCTGAACATGACATTTTCCCCCGTCAGACCAAATGACAACTTCCTGCCTCTCTTCCAGCATCTGACCTTCGTTACATAAACACGTTTGCAGATTGCCTTCAAAGTGCTTCAGGCTTCACTTTTCACTGGGTCTTTTGCTATGACCGCGCGATGTCCCAGTCTCTGTTCACGTAACGTCCGAGTTCCCATTTTATCCTCTGCAGAAACTTTGCCCATGACGTTCAGTAACGGATTCACAAACTGAGGCCTTAATATACAAAATATGACCATATACTAACAGCTTACATAATAAACAGCTTATCTACAGCTCTTAGTGAGGTTGTATGACATTGTCATCATTTTATGTGTTGCAATTTGCCAAAAAACGTAATGAAATCACATGTAATGGAACAAGATTCTCCGGATATTCAAAAAAAGAAATTTTAAGTTTGAACAGCTGTAACTTTTGCAAACATGAAAAGTTTCAACTGAAACTTTCAGGGATTGTGGTAAATTCATTCCCCTGCAAATTGGAAAATTTTCGGAGAAAAAGGTCAATCGGTAGCAAAGTTATCGCATTTTTTCCGGTGGTACGTTTTTTTTTGAGCCACCCTGTATACATGCTGTAGGCTATGCCGTCTGCCCTTCACCATCTGCCCTTCGTCAACCTGATATCATTAATGAATGTCAAACCATGGACGCCCGCAGAAAGTTTTGCAGGAGGGAAAAAACTCGATGGTCACGGTTAAAGTGTTTTGTAGCAAGAAGTTGAAAATGCAAATCAGAAAATTTAGAACATGCACGGGTATTTTTCATAGAGGTTTCCTAATACAAATGTCTCAGTTTCACTTTCTTCATTCCACCTCCTCTTCCCCTCACCATCCCCTTCCCCTCTTTCCCCCTCTCCCTCCCCTCCCTTTTCCCACCCCCTCCCCTTCCACCTCCCATCTCCTCTCTCTCCTCCTCCCTCCCCCTTCCCCTCCCATTCCCACTTCTTCCCCGTCCCATCCTCTCACCTCCCCATCTCTACGCCCTCTCTTCCTCTACCCCCTTCTCTTTCCCTCTACCTCCTCCCATTCCACCTCCCCTCCCTTTCCCCTCCACCTCCCCATCCACGTACCCTACCCTCCACCACCTGCCAGCCCCCTCCTCCTCCACTCCCTCCCTTCCTCTGCCTCCCTGCATCCCTCCTTCCTCCATCCCTTCCCTCCGGTCCTTCCCTTCTCTCTTCGTCTCGCTCCTTCCTCCTCCTTTCCTCCCTCACACCGTTCCTTCCCGACAGCGACATATGCGCTATAAGTCAATAAAGTAGGCCTATGTTTTAAATGTGCACAGCAAAATTTGCATATAATCTTCGAGTAAGTTGGTCATCTCGCGACTTTTGGGCGACTTTACAACGTGATTTCGCGACAAAGTGTTTCCAAAATCTGGCAACCCTGATCGAATCTTTCAGTAAGCTGCTCATCTCGCGACTTTTTAGCGACTTTACAACGTGATTTCGCGACAAAGTGTTTCCGAAATCTGGCAACCCTGATTGACGGGCAAATTTGGCAAGTTGTTTTTTTGTTCTAAAAGATTGCGCTTTTTCGAAAAAAGCATTTTTCAAACCCGCGCGTTTTGGTGAAAATTTGAAAACAATCGGTCAACAACTTTCCGAGATCCTTGAAGCCTACACAAACTCAGTTAGCCTACATTTTTATTTATATAGATACAGTTTCTTCAGTGCAAGGAAATTTTTTGACAACTAAAAGTATTAAGCAGTTATAAAAATAGGTTTCAACTTTTCAGGGGGGAGCAAGTGCCCCCTCTTGCCCCTATGTGCGGGCGTCCATGTGTCAAACTAGCATATAGGCCTACGGTTACAAAGCTTGCTCCATTATTCCAAGGATTCATATATCTTTAGCGCCATGTATCTACACTGTGAGCCATAAAAAACCGTGTCACTTTATTTTAGCTATATCTCGGTCGGTATTTTAACAATTTTTATAGTTTTTGTGTCGTTTGAAAGAAAAATTAAATCTCTACGATTTACTTATTTACTTGCGCGATGACGTCATATCCGTTTCGCAGCATAATGTAAATAAAGTTGATGGTTAAAAATTTGAGTTAAAATTTTAAAATGTTGAGCTTTGAGGATAAAATTTTAATTAAAAATCTGCGGGAATGCAAAAATTATTCTTCTAGACGATTAATTAAGGAGTTTCCGAACAAGAATTGGAAAAGAAGAACATTAGATGACATTCTGCGAAAGTTGAGAACTAACGGTTCAGTTGAACGCGCTGCGGGAAGTGGTCGGCCAAAATCGTCGCGAACTGAAGATAATATCGCCGCTGTCAATGAATTGGTTCAGAGCCAGGAAGACAAGCCTAAAACACATCGTTCAACCAGACAAATTGCGAGAGAGCTAAATCTTACACAAACGACGGTCAGACGCATTATTCATAACGATTTGGAACTGAAATGCTTAAAAAGACGACGGGCTCAGGAACTGACCACCGCGAATCGTCAATCTCGTTTGGTACGAGCTAGACAATTGCTGCAGCGTTTCTCAGTGTCGGACATCGGTTTCATTTTCTTCACCGATGAAAAGTTATTTATTTAAAGGAAGTCATTTTGAACACAAACTTTAAACAAATAAAGGCACTGAAGAATTGTTTGCATTTAGGCCTAAGTAGTAAAAATGCAGCATTGATCGATTCTCACGTGTTTTTTAGTGTCTTCAGTTTCGCAAGACAAGTTTAACATACATGTAGGATGAAATCGATAATGTTTGTTTCTGCCCTTTAGAGTATTGATTCCTGTTTAAAATAATGCAAAAAGTGTAAAAATCGATAAAGAAGTGACAGAGATATAGCTAAAAATAAAGTGGCACGGTTTTTTATGGCTCACAGTGTAGACAAAGATATTAGAGTCGTAGACTAAGATGCGCCACATAATGCATCATAATGTACCTTAATGGTCACCTCACCTACCTCGTGATGGGTTTTAGCGCTATAAATAGAACGAAATTGCATTGTCCAGATGCCTGTAAGCATTGATATGTATTATATTAGCTGGATTGATAACGCTTCGTATAGTGGTCCATGGCTTACGGCGAATCAGTCGCGACTTACACTTAGGGCAGCGTGTGCTTGTTCCTATCTAAACCCATGTTAAATTCGTCAACTTTGAATGTATTTTTCAAGAAATCTGGTCAGTGGCCGCTAAATACAGTTAAGTTGATTGTTTTGTATGTCATTCAACTCAAAAACCCTAAGCTGGTTTTGAACAATTGTGTATCATTGCTGAGAAATTTGTGCTTTAAAGCGAAGTGTTGTGACGCCTATCTTTTACTATGGTTTGCCGCTAGGAATTCTGGGAGTTTCTCCAGAGAATTCTGGGATTTGCCTCAGAGAATTCTGGGATTTGCTCTAATGAAACATTGGCTTTCCCTAAATGAGCGATAATCCGAACTTTCATAGGCAATCAGCGTTCCAGTAGTATATACTACATTTCAGTGCCTGTAAGAGTCGCACGTTTTAAACATAAACCTTCTAATAAAATACATTAGTATATAACAGTTATTATTACTCATCATATTTAATGTGCAGTTTAAATAGTTATGTTAGTTTACGGAGGCTGTAATTGTCCAATCGTTGTCGTATATATTTATCCATTTTGCCCATGGCGTCTATGGTTGCTAGGGCGGTTGCTAGGAGCTATCAACCCCGTCACAACGTGGCGCCACGGTTTGTGTGCTTTGACCACCACCCAGACCAAATATACAGCGGAGATAGGAGGTGTCACATCTTAGTCTACGACTCTAATACGACTCTAATATCTTTGGTGTAGATGTCTATTATTAGGCCTATTCGTAGGACATTCCCACAATCATGCTCTCCAGTTCAGCGCAGGAAGAGAGGGTCAGAGGTCGCTGACCTTGAGGAACGGGTTATCAGTCCAGGCAAGGTACATTTCAAAGTTGGCCATCCCTTCGACTTAGAGCCTCTGAGGAATGTTTGAACTGTTCAGTTAGCGGTTTTTCTTGGCAAGAGCTCCGTCTATACCAGATGGAAATTATCACCTTCTGAAGGTCTCACAAATCATCAGCGCTTATTCGGTAACAACCTGGATGGGCTTCCTTTGACTATGCGACACCTCTCAAGCTGTTCTCAATTCCACAAAATTTATAATTGTTGAAGACTCTTTTTCGCTTGATCTCGGCCGGAAGCGCCTCTGATAAGGTACCTTGAAGCGTGCTATGTAAATTCTGATTAATTGATTGATTGATTTATTGATTGATTGATTGATTGATTGATTGATTGAAAAGTCCTACAATAAAAATATAGAATTAGGCTAGGCCTATAGAGCACCACAATTGCGTTTTCTAAAGCATAGAGTCTTTGTTCGATGTATAATCTTTGGATGGAGGAGTTCCAAGCATTGGTTCCAAGACGTCGCTAAGAGTTGCAAAAAATGTTGCGATAGAACACGTTTTATTTTATCAGCGGTTTTGCTGTTGTTATTCTTTCTGTTAGGTGGAGTGACCTTCTCACTGCTCTTTCTAAATTGCCGACTCTATTGAACGCGCTTCACTGCACAAGCTGGTTGATAGGGTTACCATAAGTGCTCAGATGAAAAAGAGGACACAAAATGTTCATCCGGTTACCATCTCGTAGCGCGCTCCTAGCTTCATAGTGCTAAACCAAAGTCAAGTGTTTTACAACAAAGGTAACATTAAACTACACAAAATAATTGAAAATATTGTTCTTATTGTACATGGTTTATTGAGTCAGTGTTCAGTACTTCAGTTCAGTAGCCTACACAATACACATTACATTACTGTCAGTCTGTCACTGACTGTACACAGAAACAACACAGTGAATTTCTTACTTACGCACTTACTTTCTTACCATAGACAGAGCTTGGGGCTCAGCCCAAAAACTGATGGCCTTCAACAAGTTAGGCTGACTGCTGAGAAAGCCTGCGCATTGGGTTTTCAGTGCGTCTGTAAATACTCACATTTCGGCTTTTTTCAAATTTTTTGTGAATTTGAATATATTAATTTTTATATTTTTATTTACCATTATCATTATGTAGCCTACATTGTACAGTGTATGCCTACCTAGCGTTAGGCCTATATCTATGCGTTTGAAAAAACCGCCCCAGGAACCAGAAGTCCAATGTTATCCATACGGACCATTTCAATGCATATCATTGACCTAAATATTGCTGGAACGCGCCTTTAGTTCACGGAACGGAATAGTATATAACACTGAAAAGACTTACTGTCCCGAAAATTAGGTAAGATCGATCGATCAGGGAACAGGCGGGGGAAAACCCGGACAAAAGCCATATTTCTCGAAAGCAGCCCGGACGCCCCGGACAGAGGCCAAAAAAGAGGACATGTCCGGGGAAACTCGGACGCATGGTAACCCTAGGTTGAGCTATCTAGCTGAACATGACCGCACAGAATGAACAGCACAGTTAGGGTTACCATGCGTCCGGGTTTCCCCGGACATGTCCTCTTTTTTGGCCTCTGTCCGGGGCGTCCGGGCTGCTTTCGAGAAATATGGCTTTTGTCCGGGTTTTCCCCCGCCTGTTCCCTGATCGATCGATCTTACCTAATTTTCGGGACAGTAAGTCTTTTCAGTGTTATATACTATTCCGTTCCGTGAACTAAAGGCGCGTTCCAGCAATATTTAGGTCAATGATATGCATTGAAATGGTCCGTATGGATAACATTGGACTTCTGGTTCCTGGGGCGGTTTTTTCAAACGCATAGATATAGGCCTAACGCTAGGTAGGCATACACTGTACAATGTAGGCTACATAATGATAATGGTAAATAAAAATATAAAAATTAATATATTCAAATTCACAAAAAATTTGAAAAAAGCCGAAATGTGAGTATTTACAGACGCACTGAAAACCCAATGCGCAGGCTTTCTCAGCAGTCAGCCTAACTTGTTGAAGGCCATCAGTTTTTGGGCTGAGCCCCAAGCTCTGTCTATGGTAAGAAAGTAAGTGCGTAAGTAAGAAATTCACTGTGTTGTTTCTGTGTACAGTCAGTGACAGACTGACAGTAATGTAATGTGTATTGTGTAGGCTACTGAACTGAAGTACTGAACACTGACTCAATAAACCATGTACAATAAGAACAATATTTTCAATTATTTTGTGTAGTTTAATGTTACCTTTGTTGTAAAACACTTGACTTTGGTTTAGCACTATGAAGCTAGGAGCGCGCTACGAGATGGTAACCGGATGAACATTTTGTGTCCTCTTTTTCATCTGAGCACTTATGGTAACCCTAAGCACAGTATCAGATTTGCTATTTGAATATAATGTGAAGTCGTCTGTAATGTCAGAAATTTAGTTCTAGATTTTTGCTCCATCTGCGTCCCAACCCAGCTCGGCGATAATGAGTAAGCGGTAGAGTAGGTTAAGCTTACACTGGTTGTACACTAATTTGGAAAGATGAGACTGGGAGGGAGAGGAATGGCGCCCGCCCATTATATTCCGAGGCCAAGAAAATGAAGTCACTCGTTAACGCTTCATACTGGCCGCTTAAAGCTTTTAAAGAAACTGCTAAAAATTGTCCTTTTGTAGACATTGGCTTGATTTTTGTAGATGTATCATTTTCGTTGCAATTGGTGCTGAGATAAATGTATGGAAGCATGACATCAGAAATGAAAGAAATATTAGATGTGAGTGTAAATTTATCTTGATATCTTTTCCTTAATTGTAATTTATTGCATCAATTTTATGTTAAATATAGTTTATGCTCCGCAAAAAGCAGATTCAGAGGTGTCAGATTGTCACCTGAGAATTGTCTTAGCGTCTCTTCATTTTGAAAACTCCAAGAAAAGGAGGTAGAGGTTTTGGCAGCATTGGATGGGAAAACAGGAAATTCAGTGCAGTGAAACTTTATGTATAGTTGTTTTATTAAAACTTCAATACATTAAAGATGTTTCTTTAAAAAAATAACAATTATAGTTGTCCTTGAGAATTTGTTTAATTAAAAAAATATAACAAATCCTTCTCCTAAAATATACATGAAATAATAAAAAATTAAGGAACAGTAATATTCTCGTTGGTGTATGGGGTGCAGCAGCTCAAAATACTGCATATACCCCAACAACAGGAAGAGGACATTGATAAATGAGCCTAACCCTCAATGCCAAATGTGGGTTACTTGGCGCTCGTGAATATGCTGGTTCCCTGTTCTTAGCTTTCAAGCGATGCTTTAGAAATTTGGAGTTAAATACCTTAATTACTCATATGAGAGTATTTGAGTAAACCCAAATGTCAACTCTTGGAGCACAGTTCTTTATACCTGTATATCAGATTTCTTAAAAATGAATCGACCAACAATCGGCCTTATGCCTGCTTGACTGGGAAATTCCATCTCCCAAGTAATGCTAATAATGACACCCATATCTTGCACCCTGCGGTAATGACTAAACAAAATTCCCAGTCACTTTCGTCTCAAGTGAGAAGAGATAATTTAAAGCTACTTAATTGTTAGCATTAATTTTTTTTATAATAACATTTTCACGACGAGTGTGTTTTAACATGAATTCATGGAAAACATATCCCTCTTCTTAATTAAATAATAAAATATTTTATGATTAGGTTGCAATTATATAGGGCATTCAAACTCATTGAGCAGGGTTGTGTGCATGTGTTGAATAAATTATTTTAAAAAGTGAGAGCTTGCAATTGGCTTAATTAAGAGTATCATCATTATGGCCTGTACTTGATGCAATTGTTCTGATGTGTGTTAGAATTCCTGCGTCTCTACAACACAGCTGGTACGGAGTAAAACCCCAGTTACCAGCCTACAGGAACTCTGCACAAAGCGTGGAATCACGCCAGCCTATGAACTGCTGGCTAGCGAAGGTCGTGTTCATGAACCGTTGTTCATCTTCCGGGTCACTGTAGGCGAATGCAGTTCAGAGGGCAGAGGTCAGTTTCACCAAAGGGCAGAGCTCTTCTCAGCAGTGTTTATATGCAATAATGTAATAGAGAACTTTGTTAGACAAATAGAATATTTAAAATGATATTTTTATATGATTTTGAAGTATATAAAGTGCCATATTAAATAGCCTACTCCTTGTTTTGACATATTTCAAATGTATTTTAGCCATCACAGAGTAGACATAATATTTCACCAGTGAACTGCAAGCCAGTGAAGGCCAGTTCTCAAGGCTGTTGAGAAGCACCTTTACAAGGAATGTTTGAGTCTGTTTTACTCTGTGCAGACATTTACTGAAACTTGAAAGATAATTGACTGAATGTCTTTGTCTATAATAGGTCCAAGTAAGAAAAAAGCGAAGCACAATGCTGCCGCTCTACTACTCGTTCAATTGTTGCCAACTGCCACAAACAATGGGCAAGCGTTGGTGGAATATAGCAGTTGCAGGTGACTATGTTGCTGTTATTTTTACTGTGAATATAGCCAATCAGGTTCTACATAAATTTACTGTTTTTTTGCTTTTTGTAGTTGGCTTCAACTGCCAATTTGGTAGCATACAAGCAAGGTACACAAGAAATTTGTGTTGTATCACATAATAAAGCATAATCTTACAGGTGGAAAACCAATGATGTAGCATAGAAAAATCGATGACTTATGCACTTACGACTTATTTTTATGCGAATACACTTGCTGAGCAGTTACATTGTTGCTTCCACAGTAAATACTGCGAAATGTGGTAGCGTATAGTTATTAAACTTCCTGCTTTAATCTTTAACACTAAAAATAGCTTAGCTGGTGTCTTTACCAAAGTTACAATAGCTCACATGATTTGGAATTTCAATTCAGGTACCTTGAAATGTCAGAACAGTAATTTTAATGTGGCCAGAAATGTAAGTGTTTTGGTATTGAATCACAGTAACTTTATCCATAACCAGTTAGCCATTATGAATGATGGCTGAATATTTCTAGTACTGATGAATACATGTTCTAGAATCAACTTTGTCTGGAAATCTGCTTGAAATCGTAATTATTATAGTTTTAATTTTTTTGTGTATGGCAGTACGCTTTCACTGCGAGAAGACCTGGACAGTAACGATTCTGTCAACTATGTTGGAGAGCTGCAGGAATTGAGTCAGCGGCATCTCTGGCCGCTACCTGTGTACGAATGCACCGGTGAACTTGGCCTTGCACACGAACGAGAATTCGTCTGCACTGTGCGTCTGTTCAGCCTCTCTGAAACAGGTTACTATGCTGCTAGATTCTTTTCAGCTTTGTTTTCTTAACTATAGCCTTTGAGGTTGTAGTGACTGCATTACTAAAATTGTGTCTATTTGACTCACAAGTAGCTATATATGAAATTTTATTATTACATGTTAGACGGAGGCAAAAGAGATGTTGCTACTTTGTTCTTCTTCTTGTCCTTCCGGCTGGAATTAATCCCTCGCAGGGGAGGGGTCAGCCACTCGGATCAGTTTTCTCCACAGAACTCTGTTTGCCGTATCTTCTCTCCTGAGGTTGAGAAGTTCGAAGTCCTGTTTGATAGCATCCATCCATCTCTTTTTCTGTCTTCCTCTGCTTCGTCGCCCCACCACCTCTGCCCTCATCACTCTATATAACATGTGATCCATTGAAAAAAGTGAAGCAAGTGTTTCACAGGCCGGATGCCCTTCCTGACGCCCTGTTAGCCCTGCCGCTGTTGGTCCGCGACTGCTTATTCGTCAGGTTTTACCCTGCTTATTTCGCAGCTAACCTCTATATCTAGAGGCCACTCCACTATCCGCCACCTGTGGACGCATGGGGTAGCAGTCAGCTCTGCATCCCATTAGCTCTGCATCCCAATGATATGTTGCTACTTTGTTGCTAGCTCTGCATCCCATGATATTGAGAAATTGAGAAAGCACGTAATGGTTACTTTTACCCTTAGAGGTGTTCCATCTGGAATTGAAATAATCTTTGTTTGGAAAAACGACAGAGAAATGGCAGACTAATCTTACCTCGCTTTTAAACCTTGTATGTTAATTGTATTGTATTGTATTAAAACATTTAATAGTTAATAGTTTAAAGGTGTGATGCCTTTTACATGTTGCAATCGGTTTGGATTAAGAAATGCATGAAAGAATACAGCAAGAATTCCTAGGAATTAAAATTAGTTTTTCAGTGTAATATTTCTTTGGCAAATATTATCTGCAAGTTTATACACAAAGAACAACTGACAAGAATATTCAATCGCTTGTTTGCATTTTTCACATTTGCTATTTGACTATGTAATGCATTGCTGTTGGTCTATATGAGTGGGGTAAATGGCTCATTTGGTGTATCTCTAGTGGTTAATCAATCCAAATGTGAATTATATTGAAATTTTGGTGAGCCAATTGTGCGCTAACAATGTGTTAAGCCGCACCTCTAACACCACCGATGTGCTTTCCATTTGTAAGGCACCGGGAAATCAAAGAAGCATGCGAAGAGAAATGCAGCCGAAAATCTCCTCAAGTTGATAAAGAACAACACGGACGTTGAATCACTGTCGAGTCTGCACAGTTCAAGCAACAGTGACGACGTCAATGGACTGGTAAGGCGTAAAAAAAAAAGTTGTGTGTTTCCGGTCACGCGACCGACTCACTTTTTTCGGCGCGACCCGAAAGTTTTTGTAAAAAACAAATTTCTAAAAAAAGCTAACAAGTGTATTAATCCGCAAGTTGGTTATTTAATCATAACATTTGTTTTAATTAAAAGTTTTGCCTTTAAAATATGCAGTAAAGGTTTACAATTTCTCGGTCGCCGGCGACGAGGTAAGGTCGCCGGTATGAAAACAATATGGCCGCCCCAGATATGGAAAGAATAGAGCGTTCTGACCTACGTCTATCAAAAGTGCTAATATAAAAGTGTCGGTCTTTAGGTCTATAGTCCATCATAGATAATTTTAGATGTCTATGAATATATTAAACTAGAAATGCGAAGCTCAACGGTGCCCGACGACCATCGATTTTTGCTTCATAGCAACTGTACACCAGACAATTTTGTGTATGTGTTATATCATTCTATTCTTAGCCTTCATACATAAATGTTACTTTTAATGTATACACCATTCAACTGACACCATTCTTTAGCATTTAATCTCCTCTTCCCATCCATACGTCCACAGCTGGAAACAAATTGTGGGGTACTCACAGATGCCCCTAAATGTACACTACCAGAATTTTTTTAAATTTCCATGTTCAATCGTATAAATAGTAATGTCCAAATTTCTAAAGCGCCACTCGAAAGCTAAGCGCAAGGCACCAGCTTATTCACCAGCGCTGTGTTAAGTCAGAAGGGTTGTCCATGAATGGAGTAGTTCGAGTGGGTAGTAGTCCGGATACTGAAGAATCAGAGGTGGGTGGCGGTTAGGTCGAGAGTTCGAAAACGGAATCAGGTGAGTAGGCTACATATATAAAAATATTTTGTGGCTGTAGAATGTGAACAGAAAAAATGTGTTGAAATTCATACTATGCAAAACACAACGTGCCTAGAAATTGTGAAGATACTATATTAAATGAAGGAGTTAAATTTTTAGCAGACTAGTCGAAATCTGCAAAGCAAATGTTAGCCTATAGGGAAATACGTTAAATGTCAGCAATATTATGCCTATCATATCTTTTTCAGCTTTTCACATAAACACATGATTTTAACAGCAGCCTTTAGTATTTAATCTGTTTTTCAAACACACTTCGTCCAGAGTTAGGCCTATGTGCAAAGACCGTCACATCTAACACCCCGTCGCTCGCATTTCCATCCCACTGTTGCTATAAGTGAAGTGTCAAAGTCATTTCTTCTGTCCAAATGCACTTTATTTTCATTACTCGAAATATCAGACCATTTTTAATTGTCAAATTTATTTATCAAAGCTGTAATTAGTTTCAATAAATGATTTGATTTGAAAATGTTCACTGAAGCGGCGCGTTTATTCTCTATTCTAATCGGCCGCACGGGCTGCCATTTTAATTTTAGTAACTTCAAAGACATGCGTAGAATCAAATTCCGTTTTCATTGGTCAAATGGCGCGTTTAGGTTTCATTTCAAAATATATCTTCCACCCATTTCCATTCTTATTTATATAACCTTTGCATAAATGACGTAAAGTTTCAAAAATGTAATACATTTGATAGGTCTGTACGTCATTATAACAGCATAATTCTGGTACGCTTTACTGCACGCTGGTCATCATCTTCTAGTACATTTAAGTGCAGGGTTATCGCTTAATAAAATATTCTTTAATTTTAAAATCTACAAATAAAGCTAGGAAATTTTTTAACAAATGGCAAATGGCTATACTTACTTATTGTTTAAAGCTTCACCTACAAAACCAATATCAAGCCAAATCGCTAACTTGGTGGTCTATTGATACAAGCCTTAGCAACAGCGTGATTGACAGCACCCGAGCGGCCCTATCCGAATTTTGTCTGCAAAATGACGTCCTTGCTAGTTGTTTTGAATTGTGCAAATTGCGCAAAAAAATTAAATTCTGGGCAACCCGAGAGAACTTTTAAAAGTATAGATCACACTCAGACTTTTGGATCGTTCGCAAGTGAGCATCACAGCCTGGGGGCTGCTTACATTGATTTGTCCGCATCGGATAACGGACCGTGGACACGGGTCGAACCAGATACGGTGGCAGGCAGCTTGTTTTCAAGTTTTCCTGATTTGAAGTATATTCGGCTGAAATGTGACATTCCAGAAACTGCATCCCTTCCAGGCACGTCTGTGAAATGCGCATTTCAAATGATCATGTCTGAGGCAACGGAAAAGTGTGCTCCTCTTCAGAAAACAAGGTTTGTGGGAATGTATTACACTTTTTTATTTTTGCAGCATCATCTAACATGCTAAAGATGTAGTGAGATTATTTCTTTAGTGCGATTAGGCTATTACTTATTGTTTAAAGCTTCACCTACAAAACGCTATATAAATGGAATGGCCTTCCAGACTGTTGGGCCAACCACAGAGAAGGTTTGATTCTTCTTGGTGCAGTACAAGCAAATGAAACTAACAGGACTATCATTTCGGCAGAGCGTAGGGGCTTCTGCTATTTGATATACTCAGATAGAATGCCAAAATTGGTGCAGCATGTACCTATTTATTTATTTTATCATTTATTTATCCATTTATATAGCGTCCCTTCAACCTCACTGCTCAGAGGCGCTCCCGACTACAGCACCAACACTGCGTCGGAGTTTCACGCTGAAGCGCACGAGCAATTGCGAATGAAGGACTTGCTGAAGGTCCCTACATGGCGGCTTGAGGGTGGATTCGAACCTGAAACCCTCCGTCTCCATGGCACCGAACACTACCACTACACAGTGCCACGTTTGTGCATAAATAGGCAGTTGCGCAATTTGGGGTATAGTATGGACTGGTCTCTATACTGATTTTGTACGTGGGTGAAAAAGAGATGAGAAAAATAGCCACTGTGTTTTGTTTAATACATTTTTGTAAATATTACACCAGCTCAAAATATTATGAACTTTCATATTTAATATACAACCTCCAGTTTTTCGTGTGCAATCAGAGTGTCATTTTGTTTTATATTGATGTCATTTTCAGATGTGGTGAATTGAACCGGAAAGATGAGCTATACAATGATATTGCTGACCTATTTTCACAGAAGAACTGGGTTTTCAATAAGACGACAGTTCGTCAAGTTTCAGTCGAGTGCACTGTGGAACATCGTCAAAAAGCCACTCCTGGAGTGAAAGAACAATACATGATACTGAATGCATCCATGATAGCATCTAGACCACTACAGCCAGTCTTCTTTGACGAAAGCAAGCATTTGATGTCTCCATTTCAAAACAACATGCAACGTTTACGGTTCATCGAACAGCTACACCTAAGCATGCCAGTGCATCTTTATAAATATTGTCCAGGTGGGTCTCACGTCACTGTAATTTGCATTGTCAAAGTTGAGGATGGCATGAGTGAATCGGAACAGCTGACCCAATCTGCTCGCACAATGGCTGAGATAAAGAATCAACTTCCTGAATTCCACACACGATGTATGAAACGCGAGTTCAAGTCTAAAATTGCCAACCTTGCTGATGTGTCGCCCAGTGTTCTTGACTTGATATACAAAGAACTAACCATGGACAGTGCAACTGCACAGCATCCTGAAACGCAGCAAAGACTTCGTTTGATTTTTCTGGGCAATACAGGACTGTTGCCAGATTTGCGTAAACTCAATACTGGGAGACCAAGTGGTACATTTGATACTTTCTTTTCCTGTCTGGGTCAGGTCATCGACGAAGTCAGTGCAGCAGACGAGCGTAGGCACAATATAGCTCATATGTCAGAATGGCTCTCCATCAAAGATCTTATGAAGAGAGCTGCTGATTTATGTCCTGAGAACACGCCAATTCCTTCGAAGGCTCTTGTCAGGCTACAATTTACCCCTCGTAATCCATACATACATGCAGCACTGAATTTTACATCACGGTTTGATGTCCAGTTCAAAATTCAACGCAGGCAGCTTCGAGTCTCTCATCCTGACGATCACTACTGTGCTGCTTTGCTGAAATATCTTAAGCACTTGACAGTCAATCTTCGAGATTCAGCCATGCTCATTTGTTGTGATGATAAGGCGAAGATTCATGTAGGTGAACCTGGATCGGTCATGTCAACTGGAGTTAGAGGGAAGAAATCTCTTGCACCAACGCAAACAACTTTAGGAGCACTTGATCATGATGTGAACCATAAAGGAAGCCTTACTCCGTCAGTTTATCTGCGCTGTGACATTCCACCAGAACCAACAAAGTCATTCGTTCGTGGGAGTGTCACCACAGTAATAAATGACTCTGTCTTTCAGGTATCAAGTGCATTCAGACATGCATCATCTGTTGTCCAACTTATTCGCAAGGAGCCACAAGTTCCAGCAATACTGTTGAAATTTTCGGATGAGGGAACAGATCAGCGAAATACTCTTGAATCTGTAAAGTGTTCACTCATCTGTATTTTCAAGGAACTCAATTTGGATATGTTGATTGCTGCGAGATGTGCACCTGGTCAAAGCTGGACCAATCCAGCAGAGCGGATTATGTCAATATTAAACATTGGTCTTCAGAACTGTTCTCTGGAAAGACAGGCTGGTGATGACACTTTGGAAAAGAATTTGAAGTCATGTCACTCCATGGACGATATTCGAAAACTGGCAGAAAAACTCCCAGAAGTAAAGGATGCTTGGATTTCATGCATGCAGCCATGTATCAAAACAATTGAAAACAGATTCAGCAGGTTGTCACTGAAAGAAAATCCCGTTCAGGTGGCATGTCCTGTGGAAGACGGACACGTTCAACTTCTCCAGTCTCATCTATCAAGATTGTTTCCGGATTTGGATGCAACTAAGCTGACTAAGGTCTTTACAAGGCGCTGCGCTTTGTACCAAAATTGGTTGGATAGTCACTGTCGCCAGAGGCAGTATGTATTTCAGATACGGAAATGTGACAATCCTGCATGCTGTGGTGAGCTCCAGTCCACCAAGGAGAAATTGATTTGGCTGCCGGATCCTCAGCTCGATGTAAGTAATGCTGGACATTACATGCCCTTCGACAAAGTCTATGGTGCTGAAACCAGTGAAAATGATAGACCATCTGCAATACAAGCAGCTGAAAAGCTGCATGCTTCCAAACAAAAGACAAAGAAAGCTTCTCAGCCATGTGCTACAAAATTACCAGAGAAAGCAAGCAAACTCCTGTTGTCTGATGAAGCACTTTATGCGGATTCATCTGTTTTTACAGCACAGAATGCTCAGGTGATATGTGAGTGCGTTGAATGTAGGAAGCCACGAGTCATATATAGTAAATCAAAGTTGACGGATAGGCAAAGGATGCAGATGGCGCTGGTGATGTCAGAGTATGAGTACTCATGTGGAGCACCTGCCACTCCACCGGGCCATGGACTTCATGGACACGTGTTTACTAGGTTGAACATTACGTGCGAAAACATTATAGAAATTCCTTATTATAGCGCTGCTATAGGAAGGCATGATCTATGTTGCTACTGCGGTACAGGTGACACAGAGCTTAACATGGAACTTAAAAAGAAATATAAGACTGTGTTGCCAGTGTGCGCTGATTGCAGCAGTGCAAAGCTAGAAACACCTTGTTTCCGTCCGTTTGGAAAATCTGACTGATTTACTTTATATCGTGGAATGAAGAAAACTGTTGGCAATATTCGTTTTGTAAATCGAACTTTATTCAAATTATATGGCTAGTCTTCGTTAAAATAATGATTGTTCTTTCATAAAACTGCACTAACTGTAGAAGTTTGTAATTTAGCTTAATTTCATACCACATTATAATTTAGCTGTTGTGTTGTTATGGAAAATCTGACTGATTTACTTTATATCGTGGAATGAAGAAAACTGTTGGCAATATTCGTTTTGTAAATCGAACTTTATTCAAATTATATGGCTAGTCTTCGTTAAAATGATTGTTCTTTCATAAAACTGCACTAACTGTAGAAGTTTGTAATTTAGCTTAATTTCATGCCACATTATAATTTAGCTGTTGTGTTATTATAATTATGTGCAATCATATTTACTTTAAAATATCAGGATTCTATCAGTTGGACATTCTATACCAAGGATATACCAAGAACATTGTACTGCTTCTGTATCAACATTACACTTAAATCGTTAAACTACAATTGTGAAATGTAATTTTTTGCATTATGTATAATGTACTGTAAATGAAACAATCCTTGAAATGCAATTGTAAAATGTTTATTGTTTGCATTATGTATATGAAAATTATATATATATATATATCAGAAAGCGTTTTCAAATGTTCTTTTATTAACATACAAGTATAACAATATAAAACAATATGCTGCATCAGTTTGCCTTTCAATTTCGGTACATGTACGTCACTATGGCGTTAAAAAACACCGGGTTGTATCAGGAACGGCCTGCATAAAAATATTTTGCCAAAAAAATTTTTTTCCCCAAAAAAAAATTTCCCCAAAAAATTTTTCCCCCAAAAAAAATTCCCGACCTACCGACCCAATTTTTTTTGCCCATGTGACCGGAAACACACAACTTTTTTTACGCCAAAGAGCTTTTTATTTTAAATTTAGATGGTATTTATAGTCTGTGCAATGATGTGTGCAATGATGTATATACTAGTGTGGGGCGTGGTGGTGTAGGGGTATGGTCATTGCCTTGGAGCCGGAGGGTTGCTGGTTCAAATCCACCTCAAGCCGCCACGTAGAGACCGTAAACAAGTCCTTCACTCGCAATTGGTCATGCGCTTCGGCGTGAAACTCCGATTCAGTGTCCGCACTTTGTAGTCTGGAGCACCTACGAGTAGAAATCATAAATTGATGCTATGACAAGTGTTCATATTATACATACATACATACATAGTGGGTTTTTTATTGTTTGATTGATTTTTTATTGAATTTGTTGTATCTGTTTCAGTTTTATTTAAAAATTCACTTTTAGAATCACTTTAGTGCCATTGATCTTTTAGGAAACTGTTTCTTTTAAGCGCAAGTTGCTGGCTGATAAGCATTGAAGCTCTTAGCTTTGTTTGTATTTTGAACAGACGTATGAAGAGGTCCGTAGCACTGTGACATCGTTGAAGACTGGGTGCAAGATTCAGACGTTATCTCCGCGGGACAGCGTGGAAATAAGCCACTTCTACCAGGGACTAAAATATCGTACCGGGAAAACCCTGGCCTCCCTGCAGGTGCTAGCCCTCAATATGCCAGCCACCAACTACTGCCAGATGCTGCAGGAGATTGCGGAAGAGCAGAACTTTGAGGCAGTTTATGCGGACATTCCACACTTAACAATTGCAGGCTAGTACTATTGTACATTGTATTACACCATGTAGTATTGTAGTTTGTCTAATTTATGATGCCTAAGCATACCTATTGACTGCATTTAGTAGTTAAATTTTATTTTACGTCGACTCATTCTTTAACCCTTTACTGACCAAGGTATAGGATCCTCCCCCATACCATTTACCACACTTTGGTCGGTAAAGGGTTAAAACAGTTGTGTGTGTGTCTGCCGTTCCGTGCCTTTGTTTACCAGCAGTACATTAGTATTACTTCCTCTATGAAAGTCATTGAGTGTTTGTTAATTGCTTATGCATTAATGGTTATATTCAGTGTGCAGTTGTTGTGGTTGTTGACTGGTTGCAATGTTTGGTGTTTGGATCACATTTTCTATGTGTGCACAAAGGCTGAACATTGCTGAAAACTCAATGATGATGTTCATGTTTTAGGGTCACAGACTGTATACAATACTATACATGTATCAGGACAAGGCACCTGTATAAAAAGAAGAAAAGCTATATTTTACATATATTAATTGGCATATGATATATGCTATCGAACCGATCTGTGAAGGTGCTGAGATCATGGGCGCCCGCAGAAATTTTTGCAGGAGGGGGTAAAACACAATAGTCAACGTTAAATTTTTTAGCAGGAGGTCAAAAGATGCAAAACGGGAAGTTAAGAACAAGTTTCTTGATACAAATGTGTCAGTTTCACTTCTAAAAAAATTTCTAATATGAATTGCTTCTTTTTGCAAGGAAATATGCTTTAAAAATCGAAAAGTAATAGTTAAAAGTAGGCTTTTTAATTGTCTAATGCGAAGAAATTTGTTATAAACCCCAAAAGTAGTAGTGAGAAAAATAAGTTTCAATTTTCCAGGGGGGGCAAGTGTCCCCCCTTGCCCCTATGTGCGGGCGCCCATGGCTGAGATGTCGCTATTATGTTTCTACATCATCCAAAAACACGTGTAGCCAGTAGGGTGTGTCAATTTTTTGAAGGTCAATATTTTAAAAGGCCTTAGGGATAAAATGGTGCATTTTCATGTGAAAAGTCGAAATATAAGTATAAAATTTGTCTGCAATTAGATTTAGCTACTTCAATTTGCACTTGAATTATCGTGGAAAATACACAAATTAGCTGCTTTAATATGAAGTTATCAGAAATATTTAAAAATGCTCTAATTTAAGTTTTCGCCTATTAGAATTTTATGTATAAAATTATTGTTTGATGTTTAACATTGTATGTTAGTGTCTTGCACCCATTAATTAATTATTAATCTGTTGTACAATGTGTGCAACAAAATAATAGTCTTGCAACTATTGCATGTTAGATTTTTCACAGTCACTCTTTGTGTGTTCCTTTTAGATAGTCAAAATGTCCAATATGAAAACAAGATTGCTAGCTTGGACTCACTTACACCACTTAGTCGGTTCAGGCAGACAGCTTCCTACAGCTGAATTACCAACTGTCAGGGACGTCATTAGATATGGGTTGTACCTGAGAGAGATGAGTGACCAAGACAGACGGAATTACAGCAATGACCAACTTGTCACCGAATTAATGACTGGAGTTCTTGCTCAGTGGTGCAAAGCAAATCCTAAATTCACTGAGCCAGTCATAAACGGTCATACAAGAATCAGAGCAAAGTTGAAATCCATATGGGAGCAAGGAAACAAGGTGTCCTCTGGCAGAGCGAAGTTGGAGGAGAAAGATAGGTTTATGGAAAAGCTTGACAGACTCATGGACATTCTAACCTGTAAGTGTGACATCAAGAGTTGCACTGATGTGGGTTGCAGTTCTCCCTGTGTTGGTGGAGTGCATATATTTTGTGACTGCAGTAAAGAGAAAAAGATTCCAGTCATTGAGCTAGCTTTCATCAAAGGTCAAAGAGAAAAAGTTGGAAGCATTGGACCTCATCAGATCGGACCAGTTGACCTCCCAGAGACTAGAAAGCAATTGTTGCAACAGGAAAGGCAAGCAAAAAGGTTGGATGACGAGAAAAAAAGGAGAATGGAGAGAGATAAACAAAGCAGACAAGAGGAGAAGATGACAGAGAGATCTATGCATGAATTGCAGCAGAGAGAGTTTGATGAGTGTGAAGATATGATGGATGAATCAGAGATGGACAATTGCAGTGATGAATACAACCCTTACTTGCCTGATGAAGGCGAGGCTTCTGGTGGTTTAATGAAAATTGGGAAAAGAGCCAGATACAATACTACGGACATAACCAACATAGCCTTGGCTAGCCTAAGACACCACACTGGGTTAAGGGAGACAGCGGAGATTGCCACTGCTGCCTGGATTGATGCCGGACTCGTTACTCACTTTGACACTACTTTGGTTATTGATCACAACAAGGTAAAGAGAGCTCAGGAGAAAGTCATGAAGGAACTCGATGCAAAGTTTGAAGACGAAATTCAGCAGAAAGGCATAAGTTGTATTTTCTTTGATGGGCGCCGTGATGAAACCAAGGTCATGTTGCAAGCAGAAGAGAATGGCAAAATGTATCCAGGTTTGGTAAAAGAAGAGCACATTACAGTTTGCATGGAACCAGAAAGCAGATATCTGTGGCATTTTGTCCCTGCTAAGGCAACTAAACAGAAATCACATGCTGGAATAATTGCTGACAATCTGGTTGAGTGGTTGAAAGAAAGAGGAGCAGACAAAACTCTTCAAGCTATTGGAGGTGATTCTTGTAATGTAAACACTGGTTGGGAGGGAGGAGTAATGCATTATGTCGAGGAGAAGCTACAAAGGAAGCTTGTGTGGATTGTTTGTGATCTACACACTGGAGAGCTGCCACTGAGGCACCTAATTACTGCTCTAGATGGCAAGACACTAAGCAATAACAAGTGGTCAGGTCCCTTAGGAAAAATGTTGGATTCCGCTACTGACCTGGAAATCAATCCTGATTTCACAAAAGTCTCTGTTGGTCCTGGTCTCCCTCAGCTCAGCGATGAAGTAGTGAAAGACTTGAGTACAGATCAGAGCTATGGCTACAGGATTGCTACTGCAATTAGAACAGGACATTTGCCAAAGGATCTGGCTCTGTTGGAGATAGGACCTGTCTCCCACAGCAGGTGGCTCACAACAGCTTTGAGGTTCATGAGAATCTGGATATCCAAGCACAATCTACAAGGAAAGAATCTGAACAACTTGAGGATGATTGTGGAGTTCTGTGTTGGAGTATACATTGTTAACTGGTTCAACATAAAGATAAATAGCAACTGGACACAAGGACCCAGCCATCTTGTTTTCCAGCTTCAACTGATCAAGGAACAAAAAGATGAGGTGAAAACGATTGTAATGCCTACAGTGAAGAGGTCTGCTTGGTACAGTTTTAGTGAGTGTGTGCTGCAAGCAATGTTGTGCAGTGACAAGGAAGGGGAAAGAAGAGATGCAGCAGAGAAGATAATGAAGATCAGAGGTGAAGGAGATGAGACAACACAGCTTGGAGATAACCGAGTGAGACCTAGGAGAACACCGAACATCAACACTGAAGCGACTACAATCTCGCAACTGATTGACTGGAGCTCTGGAGTCTCTGAACCCCCTCTCACCTGCACCTTAACAACAGCAGAGATCAAGGCACTTGTAGACAACCCAATGGTAGTTCCCAACTGGCCGTCACACACACAGTCTGTGGAAAGGTGTGTGAAAATGACAACCGAGGCTGCTAGTCATGTATACAGTCATGAGAGGAGGACCCACTACATCAGAGGTCAAATGATCAGTAGAGAGCTCATGGGCCGTAACAGAAGCAAGCAGGACATGATGTCTTTGGTTGATTTTGCACAATTCCGTTAACTTGACTTCACAAATGGCATTTTATAGGACATTGAGTAGCTAAAGTTTTTCCAGTTCTATTGTATGTTAAAATCAATTGTATGCAATTTATAGCTCATTTCAACTGTGAATTGAAGTAGCTAGCACTGCATAAAAACTGTTTCTGAAGTTATATTTGGGTTCAGCATGAAAAACTGCACATTTTCATCACTAGGCGTTTTTGAAATTCAATTTTTTTAAATTTCACCCCTCAAATTGACACACCCTAGTAGCCAGGGTCTACCTTTTTAGGCTGATGTGGTGTGTGTGCTGAGCCAGTTTAATAACTTGATGAAGTGGTGGGTCCAGCTATCTGGATTGGCCTCCCTGCGGTTCTCTGTTCTCTTCCCCGTGACTCTGCTGGCTCTTTCTACCGTCTTCTCAAGACCTTTCTTTTTGACCAGGCCTGGGTTGGGAGTACCTCTGAGTAGAGATCTTGAAGGCCGCTATATATATTCGTGTGATTGATTGATTGATTGAAGTGGTAATGATTGTTGTTTTGTAGGTCAGTTCCAGTGTCTCGTGCAGCTGTCAAGCATGCCCGTTGCTGTCTGTCAGGGCGTCGGCCGTTCCAAAGACGAAGCGCGTTCGATGGCTGCTCACAACGCTCTTCAATATCTCAAAATAATGACACGCAAATAGACGGACACGACGAGCCCCCGTCGTCATCGTCGTCGTTAGACACTTGTGCCGCTCTTCTTCATTCGGTCTCTCCTGACTTTCCTGCTGTGCTTGATTTCCCTGTGAATGCTTATCAATCTCCTAGTCTTTTGTAATTTAAGTTTATTTTGTAGAGCGTAGAGTTGCTGTTCAATTGAAGGTGATCTGTTTGTGTGTAGCATCTTGGAATTTAGATTCGTGTAGTAGTTTGCACAACTCGGGCGATTGAAAAATTGTACGTGTAAATACGTGAGCTGTGTTAACATCAGTTTGCCATGTAGACCAAATATACTGCTTTCCAGTTTATTGAATTAAAGAAAACAAATATCAAAAAGATTTAAATGAACGACTTTGATCATCTTAAATTCCAACTTGTTTTGTTCTGTAAAGATTATATCCAGCTTGTTTAGCTCTTGCTGTGTTCAACGTAATTCGTCATCTTGATTAAACTTTTGCGGGGACATGCTGGAAATAATGAGTTAACCAATTGAAGCTTTTGTACAGCGGAGTTGAGATCATTTGTGGGTAAGGATGTCTGTCTTTTCCAATCATTCTGGTGGTTGTGTTTGTGTTGCGTAGTTTTCTAAGGTCTTGCTTGTATGAAAATATGGCCTAGGAAGTCTACAGCTGTGCTCGTTATTTTCGGAAATTGTATGTACAATTTTGTTTCAGTTTGTATGTTTTCTGTTTGTAGGTTAATCAAATGTTTTTGTAAGGATTCAGCATACAGGATGAACTGTAACAATTTCGTGTTAGTTTTCTGGCTGTGATTGTGAGAGTAGATGACTGACACAAGTAATCGATGGGTAGCAATGGGTGACACAAATCGAGTTGATGGGGGACTCAACCAGTGTATAGCCATAGTAGGCTATATATACATATCAACACTGTGAAAACAGAACTAGACTGGTTAGGTTGATTGTGGACAAAGAAAAAGATGTCTTTCGATCCACGTGTCCAGCCCCTCAGACTGAAACTGCATCATTGCAGGTATGTAGGGTATATTGGAAGATTCATTTTCAGCAGATTCTGGATTGCTCAAATGCTGACCAAAATGTTTGGTACTAAATTACTGATACTATTGCATTTGGTTGTCTGTTTGAGTGATCCAGAATCTGCTGAAAACCGATCTTCTAAAGTCCAATAATCATATTTCAGATTTCTATTGCTTGAAGTAGCAGTACTAAAACATCTTTTTTACACCCATCAATGGATATAGGTGCTAGCAAACAGTAAAGGGAGATAAGTCAGTCTATTAGTCAGAGAACCCTTAAGGAACTATTCATCCTGGACTACATTACTTAATTAAGTTGATTTAAGGTGACAATGATAAGATCAACATCTAGAAAGCAATTTGCTATCATAATTTTAAAGACATTGTGACACTCGGTTAATGGAATGAAATTTTTGTGCTGTGAACTAATATTGAAACAGTTGAAAACGATTTGCCTAAAATTAAAATGACTAGGCTAACGATTAAGAAATTAAGTCTTTGCCTAAGATAAACAACACTAAGAACTGGTGTCAATGAAAAGAAGCCCAAACTAGGCCTTTATCTTCTGTCGCGTTCAATTGAGAAGCTATTTTTAGCCAAAGACGTAGTTGTAGTATAATCTGGATGGCTCAAGCCCATTAATACGCATTCGATCACAGGCCCATATTACACACGTGGTATGCTGGGTGGGTGGGAAATCTGTGATAGCCTTATCAACGAAAGTAGTATTATAGAAACAAGACCATTCTACAGTATACACGGAGAAAGTGATAGAGAACTCTTGTGAGCAAAGGCACACATTCAAAACAGGAAGTTAAACATCAGCTGACGGATGGTTTCCACTTTCCACATAGGCCTAGGCTAGGTATGATAAACCAATCTAGATCTCTCTGCAGATTATGATAGGTAGGATGACCGTAATCACAATCAGTGGCGGATCCAGAACTGTTCGAAGAGGGGGGGTCAAAATCTTTGGTCTTCGGACAGGCAGGGACAATTTTTGTCGTTGGTTGTCCAAAAAGTTGACCTTTTTTAGTCATCCGGCCGAGAACCGAATGGGGGACCACGTCCCATGCAATTTTTAAATGGGGGGGCCATGGCCGGATTGGCCCCTCTGGTTCCGCCCCTGCTCACAATGGCCCATATTACAAGCTTCCCCATACAGCATGACATTGTGTTTGTGTACTAGGCCTACGTACCGCGTAGGTCTAGGCTAGGCCTATATATAATTGTGTGTCATCGCATGATGATAGTAGACCTACACTTAGCCTATAAATTATAGTGGACCATGTGCATAATAATATTTGTAAGAAATGCAAAGACATTCTCACCGTGGGCGTATTTAGGAGGATTACGGGTTAACCCTCTGAAATATGTAAGCACGAATTGTATATAGGCTATATAAATTATATTCTGTGCATTTTCCGATCATATTCAATCATTGTAACCCCCAATGCGCCCCCCCCCCCCCCCCCAATTGTTTTGGCTTCACTACTGGTTCTCTTTATAAAGGTCTACCCGGCTTACCGTAAATGAATTTAAAATGTAAACCTTCTGGTGTCATCTGGTTTTTGACTAGCCTATGATGTAGGTCATGTAAGTTAGGTGAGGTAGCCTAGTCTAATTGAACCGGCCTATTTAATTGTTCTTCTGTGAAAAACTATTCCGTGTGTTCTCAGGAAAATTTCCAGACAGCTGTGTTGAACACGTAGGCCTATTATAATAGAGTGGCTAGTTAATAATAGGTCTCTATCGACAATATATCTTACGAGCCTATTGCGTCAAAGTTCAACCAATAGCGCGTAAAAGACCAGGGCTGGTTGCAGTGGTTGGTGAATAGGGCATAGGCCTACGCTGGCAAGGGCAACTAGTATACCCCGCAGTCGATCGAGTCGTGGGCTACGATCGACTTGGCTCGCGTGACGATCGACTCGATCGACTTTGTCGACTCGCCGACCTTTCGACGACTCGATCGACTTGGCTCGGCCGACGATCGACTCGATCGACTTCGTCGACTCGCCGACCTTTCTACGACTCGATCGACTTGGCTCGGCCGACGATCGACTCGATCGACTTCGTCGACTTGGCCTAGTTTTATCTCTTGCTCACCTCTGCAGTTATGTGATCTCAATATGAAATTATACAATAGTAGATATGTGTCCTAATCTGTGTGACGTCACATTGAGCCTAATTTCGATTTCTCAGTGAGTTTATATAATAGTAGACTTGCACTGAAATCGTAGTGACGTCACAAATTATAGGTCTCTTTTTAGATTATGAAAACATGCGTCAATAATTATTACAGTAAATCTGTATCATAGTCGAAGTGACGTCACAAGAGGCATAGCTTATTCTCAAAATGAACTTCTTTGATAGTAGATCTATATCATGATCGAGGTGATGTCACAATGGACCTAGTTTTATATTCTCAAACTGAACGTATAATAGATTTGTATCATGATCAGAGCGATGCTGCGTTAAAACAGCCCCAGGTTTGCAATATGAAAATGATATAATATCTGCAGATCTGTGTCATAATCGAAATAACGCCATAACAGGCCTAATTTCGTTTCCTCGGTGAATTTGTTTACTAGTAGAATTGTATCAAAATGGAAGTGACGTCATAAAAGCCTTTAAAAGGTCCAGTTTTACATTCGCAAAATGGACATCTATACTGGAAGATCTGTACAGCCTACTAATGGAAGTGGTGTCACAATAGGCCTTGTTTATATTACGTTTGTATCATTGTCGAAGTGACGTCACAATAGGCCAAGTTTTTTACATTCTTGAAGTGAATTTATATAATAATAAAATTGTATCATAATCAGAGTGACGTTACAATGGGCATAGTTTTGTATTCTCAAAAATTAAGGAAATTATATGATCGAAGTCACGTCACAATAGGCCAAATTTCGCTTTCTCAGTGAACTTATTTAATTTTAGAATGTTTGCCATAATTGACGTGACGTCACAAAAGGCCCAGTTTTATATTCGTAAAGTTATTATCTGCATGTAGGCCGTATACAGGCCTATAATAGTAGATCTTTATCATACTCATAAATCAGTGGCGGATCCAAGGGGGCCAATACGGCCATGCCCCCAATTCAGATTTTTGCATAGGGCGTGGCCTTCCGCCATCAGATTTAAGCTGTAAATCAACGCAACGAAAACGGGAAGTCATCAGATTTAAAATAATCGGAGTTGCCACTTGTTTTTAAAAGTTTTGGTGGAAAAGACTAAAAAGATTTTTTCAGCGGAAGATCAACGAGAAAAAATGTTGTCGATCCAAGACCAAAACTTTTAGGCCCCACTTCTAACATTGATGTACTCATTCAACTCAGATCGAAAACGTACGTCTATAGCCTAGTCAACTTTCTCAGTTCCACTAACACGAAATCGCCAGCTGTCAAAAGATTCATTAGCTGCACTTGTGTGCAAAATGTGAATTACGTCATTACTATAATGTATCTATAAGCTTACTATAGGTCACCTTGAGACGTCAAGATATAGTAAGTAAACTATTTGCAAGTCGATCTAGTCGATGAAACAACGATCGACTCGACTTGGCAAGACTGACGATCGACTCGACTTGCAAGTCGATCGAGTCGACGATTTTTCGATCGACTCGACTTGGCAAGACTCACGATCGACTCGATCGATCGACTGCGGGGTATAGCAACTAGACAAAGCATCAAGTCTTGATAAACAAACTGTATAATGTTTGGTAGCAAAGGTGCTACTGTGGTCGGTGACTCGGTGGCGGCGCCAGGATTTCATGTTTGGAGGGAGGGGCTGAAGCCCTAAGCCTTTCTTTCGTCCTTGGGGAAAAGGTAGGACATTTTTTCCAGGAGTGAGCCACATTTATGGGGCTAAGCCCCTCCTAGCCTACCTCGCTGGCGCAGCCACTGACTGGCGGCCACATAGGCCTAATAACAGCTAGGTTGATTACATAATACGACATTACTGCCTGCACTGCTACTAGCAGTCAGACACTAGGCCTATTATAGGCTACGTGTAGACCTAGCTAATTTGTAATCCACAACGAATATCTAGCTGAAGAAGACAAATCTGTGTTTATTAATGTCAGACAAAGTATGGCACTTAGCATTCTGGGTATATAGGCCCTAGGCCTACATTGTTTTCAGATAACAGATTCTGATATTGACAGGTCTAGGCCTAGACTATTAATTTGAAAATAGGGAATGACCTAGTGTTGTAGCCTAATCGCTTTAAGTATTATAAATAGGGGCAGCCTACTACAAACGAACTCCATCCAGATAGGCCTACTTTTGCACCATCATGTAGTGCGTCGTAAGTGCTACGTTGTGTCCCTGAATAGATTTATAATAAAGCGCTGCAGATGAAGAGGTATGGCGTTGACAGAAACTCCCACTCGTCGTGTCAGCCGCTCCTCCCCCTTAGGCCTACCGTGCCTTACGCCAACCGCTACGGTAGCAAGTTCATTTGAAATTAAGCAGACGACGCGTCTTAGGCCACCGCGTGCACTATTCCCTGCAGCGTGACCAATCGCAACTGTTCGCTGTCCTACATGTATGGTCGGCCTAGCAGAATGCAGAGGAACGCCTCGATTATCGCTCAACAAAAGCGTAGCGCGCTGCATGGATGCCTCCTATAGGCTGCCACTGTTACTTGACTAGCACAGTGCTTTGACAGCGCTCACCATTTGACACGGTGCACAGTGTAACATCGACCGTGCCAGGTACAAAATAATCAACTCGGGACTACAGAACATCGATATACGTGGACTAAGCGCGCTGGTAGTGTGAAACGCACCGTGACCAGTGCTTTCTCCCTCGTGCAAGAGCAACTGGAAAAGAGACCGGAGCTCAGGTTACCAACGAATTAAATAAGGCGTCGTTTTATTTATCACCTGATTACATAGGCTACGGAACCTAACTTCAGAGGAATAATCTTACGGTAGTTTTCTGAACTCTGTAGGCCTAATTAACGACAAGAAAGGGTTAGGAGAAGCCACAATCATGAACTGGACAAGCGGTGAGTTTTTTTTTACCACGTGCTCTTCCACCTATGTAGCCTATATAAGCTAGGCCTACAGTATGTAGGCTAAATATAATAATCAAACTCGTAGTAGGCCTACGTTCTGCTACATATTATAATAAGCCTTAAGCCTAGATTATAACATTGCTGCGACAGGCCAACTTCGCAGTTGATGGATTTAGCAATGCAATAACTCACATAGGTTACAGGCATATAATAAATAGGCCTACGTAAAATAGTCCTAATAAATCTCGTCCAACCCAGTGGTGGACTGTATATAGGCATACTCTCTTGCAGTCCGGAATTTGCTGGCTCAGTTAGCTACGGTGGCTAGAACTTAAAGCGCAGTGAATGTGGACTCCACAGCACGTAAAAGCGCCTGTTCGCATAAGCTTAGCCTACCGATGATGGCTTATTGAAGAGATTTGAATATTGTGATCGCACGGTCCTTACACGGGGGACGTACGGCGTGACGCCTATGCAAACAGGTCGAGGCAGGGTGAGAATTGTCGGGGTTGCCCTATAAGTCTTTCTCTGCAGTTGAGTCTGTAGCCTACAATCCAACTTCACAATTATTTGGCCTACAACTCTCCGTCTCTCATACTGGTTGGATAGCGTTGGATGGCGATGATGAAGGATAGGGCCGATAGGCTATTAGGCTATTATCGGTCGACTTATCCTCGAACACTGCAGTCAAAGGCCTACTCGTTGATCGCTATAGAAATGTGACGCAGGGATACCTGACTGTATACATATCCGTGTAGCTTCATACATACTCAGTTACACAGGTCTACAAACAAAGAGGCTTATGCGTCATTGGATTGGATAATTATTATGCCCTATAAAATTAAGCTTACTAGCTTTATAATAGAACCACCAGAAGTTACGAGCTGCAAGAGGTGGTTGTTTTCAAGTTGGCAGCGTCATGCCAGGTACGGCATGAGTTTATTACGGAAACAAACAATTAGGCGGCTTTTAGGCCTATTATGCCTATTTAACATGACAATAGCTTATTGTGCCTATTTAACATGACAATAGCTTATTGTGCCACACTTCCGCTTCCTTGTAAAGCAATTATTCAAACATTCAAAGCTTTGACAAATACCTGCCTATCCAGGGTCAATTCGGTCAAAATCCCTTCGCCCCTTGCAGTTTCCAACCAGAAGGCATAATTAAGTCCTGCCTCAGGTGAAGATTCTGAAGTTCTGAAAGCAATATTATTATAACTTCTCGAGGAAAATCCCTCCCTAGATGTTTGCACATAACTCAAAGAGTTTAAATACATTTGGTAGCCTAATAAAACTGTTTCAACAGTTTTTTGTATTGAACCATCAATGGCCGGAGTTAGGCCTACACGCAGCAGGGCAAAACCCCGCACAAAATTGAATTATGTCTAGCAGCCTAGGCTTGGCCTACTGAAGCTCATTAGCTCAATGAGTGAGTGAGTCAGTCACTTCCAGCCTAATCAAAACTCAGTCCAGAGGTGACAGTTATTTTCAGAACAGCGGAAACGTCAAATCGTTTACACAATAGATTCTCTTTGCAAGTCAAATAATTATTCATTCGAAACTTAATTAGAAACGCTGCACTTTATATTCGTCGACTTTCAGATTAGTTGTGTGTGTGTGACTGTGTGTGTGTGACTGTGTGTGACTGTGTGTGTGTGTGTGGGTGGGTGTGTGTGTGGGTGTGGGTGGGTGTGGGTGTGGGTGTGTGGGTGGGTGTGTGACTGTGTATGTGTGTTTGCTGTTTAACGTCACTGTGTGGTAATAAAGACCATTAGCGACGCCCTCCTCCTTTATCCAAGCATTGGACTGGCACTTGCAGAGTGAAACCAGTGGCGGAGTTAGATTAATTGTGAAGCATATTATTCTGCCAGTGCTCCATAATTTTATTCATAGGCCTAGGAGTTTCATTAGTATGCATTTCGTGTTGTCTGACGCAGAAGTACTGATCTGAATGTCGTATAGCGGCTATAATAGCCTACCTGTGAAGGAGGAGGGCGTCGCTAATGGTCTTTGTTACCACACAGTGACGTTAAACTGCAACCACTACTGCTGTGATGACATTAAATGCATTGCGAAGACGGCCGAGGATAGAGTAGGGTGCCGGCAAGTCCATAAGACACGGTGAGAAAGGCCGGGAGAGGGTTGTGGAATGTGGATGTTCAACTCCCCATTATAGTCTTTCTTGGGAAGACACAGTAAAGTCCTCATTTTACCCCCCCCTAGTCCACGTAAATCAACATCTAACCCCCCCCCACTGTGGCCCCCAGTTATTATTCTACAATTTTCATACGGCTTAAAAGTGAAAATTTTAATGTCTTTCTGTCGTCACCCTGAGTGTCATGGTAGTAAAGTTTAGTAAACAATTCGATTGGATCGTTTTACACTCGTAGAGACACGCATGGGCTTCCATGGGACAATACAGGCCTACTGTAGCGCTGTAGGGAGTAGGCTACATTGGCTCTAGATACGCAATGTGTTGATCGGCATTGTCAGGCCATACAGGACCCAGCCTTACTTAGACCCACAAGTTCAACTTACTGTCATTAAAAAAGACAACCAGCGAATGGCATGACTGAAATTCCAATCCTCGTCATACCTAAGCAAATGTTTATACTTTATAGCCTATATGTAGGCTATATTTGATTATGCAGGTATATAGGCCTATTTTTAATTATCCTCTATACTGCTAAAACAAATTATCTGCATATAGGCTATAGGATACAGGCCAAGATTAGCCTACATGTAGGCCTACTTTCCAGTCAACCTAACATAAATGTATTGGTTCACATGTAGACTTCAGAGAGTCAAAATGTAAATTAATACCGTAGTCAGGGTTTAAAGTGTGGCAGGACGGTCATGGACGGTGTCCTGGCACTTATTTTCAAATCTCTATGCCGTCCTGCCACTTATTTGACCAGCACACCTGAAAATGTAAGGGGCACTTCTTTCCAATCTCTGAGTGTCAACTCCCAGACCGGGGCTTGAACCGCAGTCCGTTGTATCCAACAGACGAATGCCGCTCTCGCTTACCGGTGCAGCTAACTAGACCAGAGAGAGACATAGACTATATTATTATAAGTAGGCCTACATAACTTCGTCTCTGTCCGGAGTCGTGTAGTGTTTTATATATGTATTATATATATATATTTTATATATATATTCATTTTATTGAGAAAAACCGATTGTCACAATAACACGATGTTTAACGAACGCCAAGAGAGCAGCGGATAAATCATAAAGCATAGTCAACTTTTTAAACGGCATTCGTGATACGAATTTTTGAGCGCAAGTCCAAAGCAGAATAAATGAAGGAGGAGGAGGAGGACGATAGCCATCTTTAGGCATATTATAACACAGTTTTGATAATAGAAAAACTGCTACTATAACAGGTCCTGCTAGTAATGCAACTAAAGGCCCACACGTGGTCGCTCAGTAACCTCAGTTATAATAGCAGTTCTAAGGTCGGTATGTCTGTTAATCAGGACTAAAGTCAGAGCTGATGTTGTCCTGCAACTTTATTTACGGCACCCGCTGAATACAAAGTATTATCTCAGCTGGTGTTTGAACACACGCAGCTTGCAGGATGCATTTGACGTGCTTGCCACTTGCAAGGAGGTCCCCAAAAATTAATGACATAGGGCAAACTTCCTATCTAGGTCAGCTCGTGGTGGCATAGAACATAAGCTAAGCTTTGACCATAATAGATAGGCCCTACGAGACGTGATTCATTGTGTCCCTATAATTGTAGGCCTACTGTGTGTTTAACTATGCTAACTAACATGCATTTTAATGATTATACGCTAGAGTCTATTAGTCTCGCAATCTCTTCCCCCCCTCTCTCTCTCGTTCCGCCTGGGTGACGCTCAATGAAGAAACTTCGGTCTACTAACCCAAAGTGACATACTAGATTCTTCAACCAGCGTGAGTGGAATGATCTTGGTGTGTGTGCGTGTGTTTGTGTGTGTGAGAGGGTGTTTGTGTGTGTGAGAGTGTGTTTGTGTGTGGGAGAGACAGACAGACAGACAGACAGACAGACAGACAGAAGGCTTTGTGCGTGATTCTCTCACACGTATTGCATCACTAAAGTCAACCCTGGGCCTACATGAGTACATGGTGTACCGATATAATTCTTTCGAGGGCAACGGCCTTTGTTGCCATATTAAGCTGTTGTTAAAGTACTCTGTCGGTTCATCAAGACATCAACCCTATCTAAGTATCTATGCACTTGTTTGGGCAGAAAACAACAACCACACAAAACAACAACGACAACACTGAAGACGTCAAAGGTCATGACTCATGATATTATTTTTATTATCTGCCACACGAATCACACGATGTCGTTAAACCCTGGAAGAATCAAAGAAATGAAACATCAAGCGACTTTGAAACACATTCTAAGGAGTCTAAGAGAACTCCAAACTATCTTAACTAACCTATGGTACATGAAGCTATTGATGCCAACAGGTTTCGTCTTACTATAATCGGTCTGCAGATTCAAATGTTCATTAAATGGTACGAGTGGATATAACTGCAAATAAATGGCACAGAAAGTAAATAACTGAAATGGAATTAAGTTTGTTAACATTAATATCTTTGAGACTTTAGAAAGTTAGCCAAGACCTGCCAATTAGGAGCGGGTGCAAATCCACCATACAAACACTTCTACTCTTATTAAACCCTGTAGATTTTAATCACCAAAATAATGCCATTCATATATTAATTATAGACCTGCAGATGTTTTGTTTTTCATTTATGACAAATGCACTTTTCAAGCAGTGACCTAAAGCGACGTATCGAATTGCCAAAAAGAATTGGTTCTATAGGATTTAGGCCTAAGCCTATATTGTGTAACTTCAGTGCATCGATCTATCCAATAGCGGTTTTATAGCCATCACTGCAATGATCGTGTATACGTGGCAGGCCTATTCGCAAATGATAAATCTTTTATGTGGAGATTCGTCTTCATTAAAAACTCCTCGGAGGCCTGATAGCATCGCAATTCACAGTGAATTATTGTAATAAACAACTTACAATGTTTATATCAGCTGCTTAGTTGCATATCCGAGTCACAGTTCAAAGAGCAATGCTCAGCTTACACAATATATATGGGCCTAGGTTAATTTGGTTAGGCCTATACCGTTTGCATGATGTAACTTGTTATGCAAGCTTTTAATTGTATCCTATTGCATTAATCAGCTGCTGTTGCAGTTTGTTTTGAATGCTGATGCTGTGAAGACATCTGATCGGTGGTCTTGTTGTAGGACAAGACCTCTGGACATTATTACCTCCCTCCATCGACATAATTTATTTGACATGATTGATCCCCTCCTCCATTTTTGTGTATGACATAATCGCCAGTGCAAGTGCACCTCTGAACACCCACATGTAGGCTATAACCCATGTCCGCATACTAGGCTATTGCGTCTTTGGGTTAATCCTATAATTGCAGCTTAAAAACTTCATCTTTGTAAACAACCATGTGTCAGTCATTGACTTTTCAACTCATGTACACGTGTATACACACTTTACACAGCGTCTTTTTCCTTGGCCTGTATATAGGCTGGGAGGTTCGACGATGCGATGCTACCGTATCAATGACCTTGGGATCTTATAAGTTTATTTCTGACTTAAGAACGAAAAACACTCTAATTTGCCTTCCCTCCCCTTCTGTGTTTTATTATGGAAATGGAAAGTTTTACTTTGTACCATCGGTTGGCTACAATAAAACCGCTGATTGATTGATTAATTGATTAAATGATTAATTGATTAGCCTAATTGATTAATTGATTAATTGATTAATTGATTAATTGATTAATTGATTAATTGATTAATTGATTAATTGATTAATTCATTCATTCATTCATTCATTCATTCATTCATTCATTCATTCATTAGGCCTACATTATAATGGGCCTATGATACTCTATGTAAATGTTCTGGTGCTGTAAACATTATTAATTATTGTTGAAGGTCCTGACGAACCGATTCCAGCGGATGGCATCGTCACGTGGATTCGAGAGAAGGGTGTTCGTCTGAGGATGACGGACACGGGTCCAGCCGCAGAACCTCCTCTCTCCGTCATCACCGTCATGGAAAAGACGGTCGAGAAATTCGGATCAAGGACTGCTCTCGGTAAGCGAAAAATAATTCGATCAATAGAACCATAGGCGTATAGGAGAGGGGGGTAAATCCCCCAAATTTCGGGCAAGTCTGATTTTTCGGGCAAGCAGACCCGGAAAAAGAAAAAAGTTAAAAAAATTCGGGAAAAAGTACCGGATGACTAAAAAAGGTCGTCAGAATTTTCGGGCAAATGTAAGGGGAAATATTCTTATTGTCTTCTTCCTCGTGGTTCATGCTTCCGAATCACGTAGCGCCACACTCCGTATCTCCATATTATAGACTTGATAATTCGTTTCTTTGGATACTTATTTAGATACCCACTAATTAATTCCTTTATTTTACAAAGGACACATTTCCCCATGTATAATTTATTTTGTTCTGTCATAGAGACCCCGCGCGTTGCAACCAGAGCCTCCCAGAGGGGTCCATTTGTTAAGGCACAGTGACCACTCCATCACTGTTCTGTTGTACGAAACTGAAACTTCCTGAATGCAGTATGAGACGAATAAATTAGTTGTTTGGGGGAGGGGTAGGGTGACTCTGTACATGATTTAAAAAACTACAATTTAAATTTTTTAAAGTTGATTTGGGAATGTCATACGACGGTTTGCTTGGGTCCCATGTCAATTCAACCTTCAAGAGAACATGACTGATCTCATGAATAATTACAGTTTGCTCTCAAGTGTATAGGACGTGAATTTAAGTAGGTTATTTATTCTGCACGAGCTCTAACGAATCTGTCTCCTCACGATACCAAGGTCAGTCGATAGGTCGTTTTCAACGTAAACAACCTTATTTTAGGCCTTCTATAGACCTGTAGACCTGTACACCCACTTGAAACAAAGAGTAACAAATCATTTAGGATGGCCACTTGTTTCGCAATAACTTACAGAGACATAGGGCCTATACATAAATTATGTAGACCTATATAGCAGACTAATAGTTACAAAGCACAGCAGAGAAGCGTCGACTTATTTAAGCCCTAGTCCTTCCCGTGCAGGTTTTATAGTTGTTCCCGTGCAGGTCTGCACTTCTTCCGCTCCTCCTTGTCCATCGCCAATTCTTTAGTCTACATTTCACAAGAAATATGAAACCCTTCGATCCTATCTTCTTTCATTCCTTACTGTCTTTTGGTTACCTTCCTTCTTTAATTCGTTTCTTTTTTCCTATTAAGTATAGGCTACCTGTATGTCCCTAGATAAGCTTGCTTGGAGATTTGTTAACACTTAAAAATATAGACGTGAAACTGTAGGCTACGTAGGTCCTATAGTTCATTCAACTGTATATTTAACGAACATCATTCGATATGTTTGGCAGCAACGAAAGTGGACGGTGAGTGGAAATACTACACCTACCGACAATACCAAGAGAACGTCCGACGAGCGGCCAAAGCCTTCATTAAGGTAAGGATATCATCGTCGCATGTGTTGTGCTATAGACTATTATTATTTATACACAGCCTAAATGATACAACTCGTCGGCTCGGTTTCCCGCAAGTGGACGAAGAAGAACACGCAAACGCATATAATAATATACAAATAGTATACATTAGCGGCCTATATATAATATATGACATGCCTGTATAATATATATATATATATATTCTATATATATATATACATATAGGCTTAGGCACAATCCATCCTCATAAATATTAAGGTGCCGCTATGCATTTCACGTATACCGGGTACAAGAATTATTCATAAAACACACACGACAGTAGGCCTAAGCTTACTATAATTGCTGGAAAAAATGTTGATTGGGTTCAACGAGGACCTATATACCAGTCTGAGAATTGCCGGAGGATTGAGCCATCTAATCTTTTTAGAACTTTATGGTAAAGTCTTCAGTTCACACCCAAACACCCCATGACGCCCCAGTTATTTTTCTACAATTCTCATACTGGTACACATGGATATCAAGGCCGCTAGTAAATGCATGGTATTAGGCTAATGCTACTATTATACATATCTGTTTGTGAAATAATTCAGGCTAGCCTACTTATGGCAGTTTCTTAATTTCCTATGCATGTAGGCCTACTTGTGTATTATTATTATTATTACACAGCTCGGTCTCGAAGCTCATCATGGCGTTGGTATCATTGGCTTCAACGCACCCGAATGGCACATCGCAGACTTGGCCGCCATCTTTGCCGGGTATTGTACGCATTCTATGCACTAGCTACATACATACATACATACATACATACATACATACATACATACATACATACAATACAGCAGTGACATACATAATAGGCTACAGTCTACATGTATGATTGAATGCTTTATTTTGAGGAATTCACACCCGCCGGTCTTGCAAAGGTGAGTTTTAGAGACGCAGTCGTCTCTTGCTTTGTTGTGTCTACCCAACGCCAGCCACACCAACTTGGGTGTGCATAATATAAGAAAGACTATGGGTAAGAGTGGGTTGGTGCTCTACTCAACGTTACGATCCAGAACAATTTTTCTCTGTAATTGCAGTTGTCACAGCGCATTTATTTATATGTTACCTATGTATGTTATTTTTACGTGCTACCCTTACATTTTAGTGCATATTAATGGTACCTTTGACTAGCTATCAAATCATCATGTTACCTGTACCTTGCAAGTTGCATGTCACCTTAACCTGTTACCGTTTACCTCTGCATGTTACCTTATACCGGCATTTGCGTTGATTGTTCTTGCAGTGGTTTTGCCACAGGAATCTACACGACGAACAATCCTGAGGCGTGCCATTTTGTGGCAGAGAACTCCGAGTGCAACATCATCGTCGTCGAGAACGATGTCCAGCTGCAGAAGTTCCTTCAAGTCCGTGATCAGCTGCCACACCTCAAAGCCATCGTCCAGTACAAAGGTCAACCGAAGCAACCCTACCCCAACGTCTTCTCGGTAAAGATTCCTTCTTCCGAACGGCATCTAATTCATGATGCAATCAATCACATAAATTTATACAGCGCCCATTCTGATCATCGTCGTCATCACTCATTGATTTGATTGAGTTCCTGTCAAGATCCCTACTCAGAGGCGCTCAAATGCGTTCTCCATCAGTGTAGAGTAATCTAGGTCAGCGTTTCCCAAAGTGGGTGCAGTAAGTTGGCTACGGTTTCGGCCGTCGGCTTAGATTGGAGTTCCGCAAGAAAGTATTAGGACGTGAAGGGTTCCGTGGCCCAAAAAGTTTGGGAAACGCTGACCTAGGCATCTCCAGTGGCATCATGATCATCATCATCGTCGTCGTTGTCATCATCGTCGTCGTCATCATCATCATCGTCATCATCATCCCCATTCGGATCATCGTCGTCATCATCAGCAGCGGGTTAAGAAATATATAAATTATATAGGCCTATGTATTTATATATGATGTTAATTATGGATAATTTCAGTGGGAAGAGATGATGGAACTGGGTACAGATGACCTTGAGGATGAACTTCAGGCACGCATAAAGGCGCAGGCGCCAAACAAATGCTGCACTCTCGTTTACACTGTGAGTCGTCACGTCAACCAATCTTATTCATCTGAATGACATTTGAATTACATCTGAATTACATCTGAATTACATCTGAATGACATCTGAATTACATCTGAATTACATCTGAATTACATCTGAATGACATCTGAATTACATTTGAATTACATTGGAATGACATTGGAATGACATTTGCATGACATTTGAATAACATATGAACAACATTGTAATTGTAATCAAGACAATTTATTTAGCATCGTCGGTAGCAAGTTACTTCTAAGATGCTTTACACACATAATACTATTGTCAAAGTTCAGCACAAATGCAAACAACTTGAAATCAGGTGCGGCTTTAACTGTTTTCTAAAGGCAGATTGAGTTTTTATTTCTTGAATTGATGCTGGAATGACATTTGAATAACATTTGAATGACATTTTAATGGCATCTTAATAACATTTGAATAACATCTAAATGACATTAGAATGACGTTTGAAAGACATCTGAATTGTGAACGTAAATGGGAAATGACACATAAATGTATGCATGTGAACAAGAGCTCAAGGTTTTTCTGTGGGGAAATGTCATTGCTGGAGGGGACTTTCCCCAAAGACGTAAACACTGCAGGATGTGAGGTATATTGTAAGGAAATGTAAACTTTAAGTTAGCTCGAGTTGGACAGGGTGAAGCAGGGTGAGGTAAAGTATTTGGAATGGAACAAAATGAGAAGTGGGGTATAGTGTGGTGAGATAGACAATGCAGTTAATGGGGGCATTTTATTTTTGTAGCTCGAATATCCTGATGTCATGGGCCATATATATTTTATGGTTCATCGTGTAGGCATTTATATTGTATTTTTGTTTTTATTTTTGTTTAGTCTGGTACAACTGGAACTCCAAAAGGTGTTATGCTCAGCCACGACAATGTAAGTAGCCATATACAACAATGTAAGTAGCCATATACAACAATGTAAGTAGACATATACAAGATGAATCGAACTCCAACCCATTTCGATGCCATCACCAGGCAAATCAATCAGGAGAATGCTGGATTAAGTTCAAGTCATAAAACTTCGTCGTACACAAGTACAACGACAACGTTGTCTTCGTCTTCACCATCGTTTTCTTCTTCATCGTCGTCGTCGTCGTCATCATCATCTCAACTCTCTCTACTTAATAGGGAAATCGTTTTGGTTCTTTTTAAAGACTTCACCATCAACATTTAGACTATAATTTATATGCTCTTGTTACGTATAAGGCCTATCAGGCCTAAAGCAATTGAGAGGCTAAATCAAGTTTCTGGTTAGTTAAATGACCCTTTCACCTAAATATATACACATACAGGGTGGCCCAAAAAAAGTGATAACATCACGTATAATGCAATATAATTAGTTCAAATCTGCTTGGACTATAATTTATCCACAATAGCTTAAAAAGTTCAGTAATTTACTTGCTTAACTGTTTAATCATATGACGTCATTATTACGACAACTTCCGGTCGACATTTTTAGTTTTTATTTGCCTATCGTCAACTTTGCGTGTTTTAAAAATATTTTAACTAGAATGACAAAAATCGCAACAGAAGACCGTATTCTGATTTAAAATTTGCGAATTGAGAAACATTGAGATGCAAGGCGTATGAAAACTGAGTTTCTACACAAAGCCTGGAGTATAGTTAGTGTCAGTTGGGTTATTTAAAAAAATGACAACGGCGGTACAACAGAACGTAAACGCGAAAGTGGTCGGCCAAAGTCTGCTAGAACACGACAGAACATTGAGCGGGTGAGTGAACTAATCTGCAGTCAAGAAGATGATCCTCACAGTCACAAAAGTCCGTGGGAATATCAAAGAAAAACGGGTATATCACGGTCGTCGGTGCAACGTATTGTAAAGCAAGATTTACAACTGAAAACGTACAAGCGTGTGATCAGGCAGACACTCAACGATAATTGCAAATTGAAACTTTTGCAACGCAGTCAGCAGCTACTTGAACGGTTTCCTAATGAGAGAAGTGTACGAACCATCTGGTTTACAGACGAAAAGACATTCATCGTTGCCACGCCAGTTAAAAATTCTCAAAATGATCGTATTTATTCAGTTGAATAAAAGAAAAGGCAAGTTTCAGAAAGGAAACTTATACGAGAACGTGAACATTTCAGCCGCGGTATCATGGTATCAGTTGGTGTTTCTCGCTTACAAAAAGCTGTTGAGAAGCAAGGACGACACATTGAACATGTTTTATGATTAGCATAATTACTAATTGGCATACGACAGTAAATTACAAAACGTTATATTGATTCAATTATATTAAATGACCTTTTGCTATGCAATGTTATCACTTTTTTTGGGCCACCCTGTATATGTGTATATGTGTGTGTAAATACAAGTATAATGAAAATAACATTTTTAGTATTGGTCATTCAATTAAGTAGGCTATATAAAATTATAAAGATGAGTGGACTGATTTTACTTTACGTCATCGATATATAATTAATATTCGTGTTTTCAGTTCACGTGGACGGCAAAGATGCTGCAGTCGGCTTCTGGTGCCGAATTCGGTGCCGAAGAAATGATCAGCTACTTGCCACTGAGCCACGTGGCCGCACAACTGCTCGACTTGCACGTGCCTCTCTTTCTGGCCGCCACGGTCTACTTCGCTCAACCCGACGCTCTAAAGGTAGGCGGATATACGCATTGTGTGCTGTCAGGTGTTGTGTACTTCATTATGAGGTAGTGAGCAGGTGCATGCGGTAGTTACATGCATGCAGAGGGGACCGTTGGCCGCGGGCTCAGGCAGAGGGAAGTGCTTACAGTAATACTATAGGCTATATGTATACCTGTGTATTGTGTAGTGTGTACCTGCCTGACCTCTTAGGCTCTTGACCCGAACCCCACTTCACCCCGTGTATCATTTATATTTTGGCTATAAGCGCCTGTGAATAAGCTGGTTCCCGTGACGTCGCTTTTTCAGTGATGCGTAAATCACGAAATCGCGGTTGAACGCAAGAAACACTAAAATAGATTGGCAGGCTTTGGTTTTGGTTTCTGTTTCGCCGAATCGAAGACTATAGGTTTACACTGTTCCATGGCTTAAAGTGTGGCAGGACGGTCATGAACGGCGTCCAGGAACTTATTTTCAAATCTCTGTGCCGTCCTCAGCGTCCTGCCACTTATTTTGCGAGCACATCTGAAAAGGTGAGGCGCGTCCAGGCACTTGTTGTTTTTTACACTTTAAGCACTGAACTGTGTCAAGAGTTCTGCTATCCTCATCGCATAAAAACCGTGTACTCGTATAGCCTAGGCCTACATGCAGACATGGTTGATATGGTAGGCCCTATTTGTAGGGTTCGCTTGGTACGACGTTGAAGGAGACTCGTCCGACAATCTTCCTCGGTGTTCCTCGGGTGTGGGAGAAGATGCAGGAAGCGATGGTGACCGTCGGAAAGTCGAACGGATTCATCAAACGATCGATCGCAACTTGGGCGAAGAACATCGGATTCAATGGCAACATCTCGAAAATGAAAGGGTCTGTCCTACAGAATAATATATGTATATTTAGACTTAATTAATCACGCTCATGTCTGTCTTTCGTTATGCGTATCTGTGTGTTTGTCTGTCTATCTGTCTGTTTGTATATGTGTCTGTTTGTCTGTCTGTTTGTCTGTCTGCGTGTCTGTCTGTGTGTCTGTCTGATCGACGGACTATATTGTCCTCTGTAATTGCATTTGTAGCAGAATATTTATATATTACTCTGATAATTATTATTATTCTCTCTACAGAAACAGAATCTGGCTAATCCTGAGGTCTATTGGTTTTCTTTACATTCTCTTTCAGACTCTCGTCAGATCAGCTTTAATCTGACCTCCTATAAGGACCTATATCTTGCTCTTCAATTCTATTCGAAGCATTCATCTGTCTTTCCCTCCTTGTCCTCCTCCTTCTTCTTCTCCTCCTCCTCCTTCTCCTCCTCCTCCTTCTTCTTCTCCTCCTCCTCCTTCTCCTCGTCGTTCTCCTCCTCTTCTCCTACTCTACCCCTTCCTTCTTCTCCTCCTCCTCCTGCTCCTCGTCTTCCTGCTCCTCGTCCTCCTTCTCTTCTCCTCTTCTCCTCCTCTCCTTCCTCCTCCTCCTCCTCCTTCTCCTCTGTGTGGTCCTTGTAATCGCTGCATTCTTTGGCTGTTCAGGGAGAACGACGTTCCCGTCTGCTTCAGTCTGGCCAATCGTCTCGTCTTCCAGAAGGTTCGAGCTGCTCTCGGTCTCGACCGATGCAAGTTCATCATCAGTGGAGCGGCGCCGATCATGAAGGACACGCTTGAGTTCTTCCTCAGTCTCAATATTCCGATCTTGGAAGTCTACGGAATGAGCGAAAGCTCCGGTAAACAACCTGTATTGTACACCTGCTAATAATCAATCAATCAATCAATCAATCAATAATTAGGCCTACACTGAATGGCAGTGGGGTCCATTATTTTCTGACTGTCAAGTTATTGATAGGCCTATCCTATGGCTTCATAGGATCTTCGTTGATGTCGATCTGAGCCACTTACTATTTTGGTCGGTCACGGTTTTGTTTTGTGAGGTCCGAACGTCTAGTATGATAATTTTAGAAAATAACAGGTTGTCAGACGATATGATCCACGTGGAGTTGGGGTGTGAAAAGAAGACTTTACTCTGAGGGCCCTAAGAAGGACTAGGGGCCGAGCCCTTCAACCCCCTCCCACCCCACTGCAATGGTCACATTGGGAGCGTCTCTCATGAAGTTTTCTTGAAAAGGCGCTATAGCAACTATATATTCCACAACTTTGACACAATCATGAACTTTTGCACACAAGTAATAAATGAATCGATGCCGCTATAAACAGTGGATATTCAGACACCTTTATGTTGTTAACACACCATTCTACATATACAGCGCAACAAAGGCCAAGAACCTTGAATAATATGGTGTTAACGGTTAACCACTTAACCGTAACTGCAGTGGATCTTGTGGCTGAACTAGGCCTATAATACGTGCATAATTAGCCTATAATTATCAGAGATAGGAAGTAGCTTTGGCACCTTCAAAAAGAAGCTGGACAGTTGGATGGAACGAAGTAGGCCCTAAAGTTCTTTAAGACTTAGCCTATTCATAGTCTATTTAGTGTAACTGTGACTGTCATGATTGTAGGGCCGCATACGATTTGTCTTCCGGGTTCTTACTATATCACAAGCGTAGGCAAAGAATTTCCCGGTGCAACGACTCTCCTGGCCGACATAGACAGCAGTGGAAATGGCGAGGTATACATTGAGTCTTCCCATCTGCATTTCTCATCTATTCACAATCATGCTTGCAGACGACTTTCATGTCAATTGCTGCTTTAGCACTCGTGACATAAACATAATATGTAAGAAGGTCAGTAAGTAAGTAAATAAGTAAGTATATTCTTTATTATACGACAATGCGTATCGGATTCTGAAGTAGGCCTATGCTACGTAGGCCTATACGTCGTAACAACATTTTCTTCACACTATAGTAGCCTGCTTCACTGCTTCAGCTTTTAATGGCAAACTCAGTTGGGTTCATGGATTCTTTTATGGATCATTCTGACTTTAACCGATGGAATTTTAACCCAAAATTCAGATGGATCATCCACCTTTGCATGCGCAACCAAATCCAAGAGAACAGTTACAGTAACGGTTCGAAATCTATCGGGTATCGAACAGTGAAGATTGATGGCGTCGTTGGGTTCCTATAATAGTATACCTGTCTTATAAGAACACCAAAGCACATCGCTACACGTCAACCGAAATAATAGATTTATTTAGATTCAAGAAATGTTATGATAGCACTGTAGAGAATAAAGGCTGATCGAATCCAGTAATAAATTAGCTATTATAGTCCTACGATACCGTATCATCATCTAGCCTAAAAGAGCTACAACTGAAGCATTTGAACATGAGAACAACATTATAGGCTATAGCAGTATAGCCTACAGTCAGATAAAATCTATGGGCGTTATACATATAGTTCGACGTCTCTATGTCTGTGCGTGCGTGCGTGTGTCGCTAGGTGTGCATGGGAGGTCGTCACGTGTTCATGGGTTATCTGAATTCGGAAGAGAAAACGAGAGAAGCCGTCGACAGTTCCGGTTGGCTGCACTCGGGAGACATCGGCAGAAAAGACAAAAACGGATTTTTATATATCACCGGAAGAATCAAAGGTACGTGACATTCAATTGACGTGATGATGATTATGATGATCACATTGATCAGGGCTTGTTTTAAGGAATTTTTAGAAATGCACAATTCCTTTTTTCTCCCATCCTCGATGGTAAATTACTCCCAATCGAATAACCAATGACTTCTATTTACTATTACGGTAATTTTATAGCTGCACATAAGTGCTTCTACGACTGCACATATTTAGAACCGCACATATTTGTCAAAAACTGCATGCTAAAAAGCCCTGATATTGACGATGATGATGGTTGTGATGTGATGTTTGACTCGGGTCTGTTGAAAAATAAGTTTGCCCCTCCCACTCCTGGCTTGGCCGATCAGGATCGTTCCAACACTTAGGCCATAGTGTTAAGTTACCGAACCTGTTGTAGCCGACCTGCGTGTCGTGCGAAGCTGGCCGTATTTCGTATAACTTGTACCTGTAATCCTTCTGCAGTGTGTCAGATTGAATTTGAATATTATTATGGTAGTGTTGATGATGATGATGATGATGACGATGATGACGATGGTATTATTGTTGTTGTTGTAGTTGTTGTTATTTTAGTTGTTTTTTAGACCTGTGCATTTGTCCGGTGCTAAATGAAGATTTAATTACTTATTTTCTCACTTACAATTTTTCGCTCATTTACTCACTCAGTCATTTACTCATTCGCTCGCTATCTCATTTAGACCATACTCAATTAATTGTTTGCTTGAATGCAGAGCTGTTGATAACTGCTGGTGGAGAGAACGTTCCTCCTGTTCCAATCGAAGACAAAGTGAAGGAGACGTTGCCATGCGTCAGCAATTGCATGCTCGTTGGAGACAGACGAAAGTTCCTCTCGATGATACTCACCTTTAAGGTCAGCGCCTCATGACCTCATGACCTCACCTCATGACCTCAATCTCACCTCATGACCTCATGACCTCGTGACCTCAACTTCACCTCATGACCTCAATCTCGCCTCATGACCTCATGACCTCAAACTCATGACCTCAACCTCACCTCATGACACTCGCTCTATCCGTTGCAAATGAATGTATCGACGATTGCTCAATATGATTATATGATTATTATTATGCCTATGGGGCTAAGAAGTAATTTAATTCGCTCAGATTAGCTTCGATTAAATTGTATTAAAGGACTGCCTTGCATATATATATTAAAGACCATAGGCGTAGGAGACATTTCAGCGCTGGGGGGGCAAAAATGAGACTTTTGCCCGAAAAAAATTTTTCGTCCGTCCGAAATCTTTAGAAAAATTTCCGTTACGTTTGCCCGAAAATTTTGACGACCTTTTTCTAGCCATCCGGCGGAAATCTTCTGAAATTTCCCGTTACTTTTTGCCCGAAAGGTTTTTTTTTCGGGCAAGTCTGATTTTTCGGGCAAGAAGACCCGGAAAAATAAAAAAAGTAAAACAATTTTAAAACTTTTTTTATTTTTTCGGGTCTGCCTGCCCGAAAAATCAGACTTGCCCGAAATTTGGGGGGGCATTTGCCCCCCCTGGACCCCCGCCTCCTACGCCTATGTTAAAGACGCGAACATGGCATTTTAGAACAGTGAGTCTGTGACTGTACAACCCTTAATTCTTTCCGTTCCCATCCTCCATGGTGAATGGAATGGCAGGCAATCCTTTAAAACTTATTCTTAACTGCAGTTACTGCACTGAAGTTCTTCTACAACTGCACAAATCCATTCAGAACTGCACATCTTGTGTAGAACTGAACTGCACGATAATAAAGCCCTGCATGTCTGTGAAGTGCTGCAGCACAGAGCACTGAAATGTACGTGTGTTTGTATCTTTCTGCAGACGACAGTGGACGCTGAGACGGGCGAGCCGCTGGACGAGCTGGCCCCGGCGGCCGTCGATTGGTGTCGAAGGGTGGGAAGTTCAGCCAACCGGTTGTCGGAGGTGATTCGGTCGAAGGACGCGGCCGTGCTGAAGGCCATTCAACAGGGCATCGATAGCGTCAACAAGGCGGCAACTTCCAGGGCGCAGAACATCCAGAAATGGTCGATCGCACCAAAGGACTTCTCAGTCCAAGGAGGAGAACTTGGTATGCAGAGGGGCCTCTTGCTCTGGCACCATCGTTATCAATCAATCAATCAATCAATCAATCAGTCGATCAATCAATCAATCAGCCGATCAATCAATCAATCGGTCGGTCGATCGATCGGAATTTATTTTGCGCCCATTCAACACCTCTACTCAGAGGGATCAACTTCAGCATAATCTTTTGCAGCATTGTCGTTATCTTCGTATTCTTCTTTGCATCATCTTCATTGTAGCTCACAATTAATTCTTCCTCTTTGTGTTTTTCTTTGCAGCATTCTAATTATTCTGCTATGTCAATTTTAGAATAGATCTTATGATGTGTTTAACAATTTGAAATGCACTTGTCGATCTGAAGTCTTCTAAATTGTATGAGCAGATAGCAAGTTGAGGGTCTGTCATTTTCCATGTAGCCTATATTCGGGAGATCTGAAGTCTTCTAGACAGACGGATAGCTTAAAATAATCTTGTATAGTCATTTAGCACAATTATTATAATATTCAGCAACTGATCCATCTTTCTTTGTTGTGCAGGACCAACGTTGAAGCTGAAGCGACCTGTTGTCCAGAAGATGTACAGTAGCACCATCGACTCATTCTACACAGATCCAGAATGATCAACAGACAACGCTTTCTCCACCATTTAACCATCCATCCATTAACCAAGAAGTTATCCATCGATGAAATCCATCCGTCCGTCCATCCGTCCGTCCATCCGTCCGTCCATCCGTCCGTCCATCCATCCGTCCGTCCATCCGTCCATCCATCCATCCATCCGTCCATCCGTCCGTCTATCCATCCATCTATCCATCCATCCGTTCGTCCATCCATCCGTCCGTCCATCCGTCCGTCTATCCATCAATCCATCCATCCGTCCATCCATTCATCCGTTCATCCGTTCATCCATCCATTCGTCCATCTGTCCAGAGACCCAACCACGTCACGTTAATCCAACCAACCTCATCTCTATCCACCTATTCATCCACCCCATCTTCCATTCGCTCGTTCATTCCTTATAGACAATGTCTTTAGACCTTTGAAAGAGGATTGAGAACTTGAGACCGTGAATTTAGGTGCCTTAAATCGTGTCTGATGTTGACCTGCTTATCAGGTATTTTGTCCCAAGGTGGACTGCATGGGGCTACAACTATTACCTTAAAGTGACGAGTTTTTTCGGTCTAACGCTACCTTTATTAACGCGATTTAAATAGGGATTGGGGGTGATTACTAGTATTTTACTTCAAAGTGCTATGAGAGATGTCACAAGTGCCTACGTTTCAAGTACCCTGCAAGTGGGTTTACGATAAGAAAATAGCAGGATTTTACGTTTAAGAACTGTGTTTTTACTGTTTTATGATTTTATTATGAGTCTACATAATTAGGCCTTTATCTCACGGTCAGGAGAAATATGGAACTTTGCTAGTGGACTTAGAAAAAAATTCGTCGGTCAAACGCAGAGTACCGCTTGCCTGCATGCTCCGTGCCTATTGGTTAAGATGGCCTTGGGCATAATATCGCTCTTCTAAAGCTTTCGAATATTTCAATTTTACATTTTCTTCTTTTTGAGGAGGGGGGGTGTACAAACACCTAAAACACCTCCTAGTTACGGCCTTTAGTTATTCAGCAGGTCGGAGAAATTAAACGTATTTGCTACGCCTAAAGAAGGTTATTAAAGATTTCCGGCAGGTGACAAATAGGCCTACAACAGGCAGGATGTCAAATGGCCTGCATCGACCTATGAGTTGGCGAACTTGGCGCCATCACTGAATTATCCTATAGGCCTATAGCATAAAAAGACAAGTTATTTCTTTTCAACTTTTATTGATCAAACATTATTAATAGACTTCATCGATAGAGTATTTAAAATTAGTTCGCAGACGAAAGTTCGTCTGCTGCGGTCGCGATCGGGTATTCCGGGTCTTCAGCGTCGCTGTCGTCGGTTACGTCTGTAGAGGCGAAGTCGGCGTATGCGACATCCGTGGCTTTGTGGGCGGAGGTTGTGGCGGAGACGGCTTCCCCGTCCGCGGCGTCTCCCTCGCCGTCGCGAAGAAGTCGCCGCTGCTGCTCCCGGCCGAGTGCTGCGGGACCTCGCCCTCCGTCTCGCTTCGACGTCCTCTCCCAGGTCTTCTTCCTGCGCAATCAAGAACAACAACACCCTGCCCTAAGAGAACGCCTTATAGGGCAACAATCGCCTGAATCTAAACTAGGCCTATATATATATTAAAACAGGCCAGTGTATAAGCTTACGTCGGTCCGTATACAAGGCTAGTAATAATAAATCTAAACTAGATAAATCTATAGGCCTGTCTAGATTAATCTACTGAGAGGCAACTCCTTGCAAAGAGACATTGTGGAAGGCAAAATGGAAGGGAAGAGGGGAAGAGGAAGACCTAGGGAAAAGTTCTTGGACTGGATGATGGAGGATGGATATGGAAAACTAAAAGAAAAAGCACAACATCGAGAAGACTGGCGTCGTTGGGCATCTGGACCTGCCGAGAGGCAGCTTACCTAAAGAAGAAGAAGATTAATCTACAAAAGTCCTATTTCAATCTAATTATAACCTTACATTAATTTGATAATCGACTATCATTACTCCTATGATCTAAGGCCTATACAATGGCCCGGTTCTCTTGTAAGTTGACTCTTATGCTGGCCGAAGAGAAGCAGTCCGAGGACCGCTTCCCTTCGGCCAGCATAAGTTATACAAGTCAAACTTAGGCTACCAGTTCGAGATCTTCGTAGTCTTCCATCCTCTTGTTGTTCTTCCGATCTTCTTGCAGCGTAGGTAGAGCTGAGTGTCATACGGGATTGCTCCGTTTTTATGGATTCCAGGCCGAAAACGAACCGCCGGCGCCAGTAGCCAATCATAGCGCAGCGCGGAACACAATACGTTGCCATGGTAACCCGCCTGGAGCCAATCATGGAGGGCACCGAATACAATCCGTTGCTTTGGTAACCAAATCTCTAGATGCAGTTTTCGAGTGTCTACTGAATAAAGAAGACGCTACTCAAGGACATTGGAAGTCAGCAGAAGTCATGGGATACAAAAACAAGGCCATAGCAGGGGCCATTTGAACCTTCGACACTCAGCTATTTCTGTTAAAACGCGCGTATTTTTCTAATATAAAAGAAGCCACGCATATAATTATAGGCCTGTTTTACAGAAATTTTTAAAACAGAACGGCTCTTTCTTTCCTTTCCCATCATCCGTGGCAAATTACTTAAAATCGGAGGACAATCAACGACCTTTTTGCTAGCTTTAACTGAACAGAAGTGCTTTTAGGCCTACAACTGCACGTTAAAAAAAGTCATGCAAATGACCTGACGCGACCTATATCTGATGGTGGCGCCGTCCCTGGGTGTAATCCTGGCTGATGAAGACGGTGAGTGCAAATCTTATTACGCAACTATTCACACGATATTGCATGTATTATGCATAGGGTACTATAGGCCCAATATATACGGTCACGTCTCGTAGAGATTAGCCTAATGGCTGAGGTTAGTTCATGATGTGGCAATGGCAAGACGCTCTTTCAGACCCAGTCTGAAGACCCAGTTGAGCAGTGCTTAATCTAGGAATTTTCAGGGAGGTGGGAGACCGTGAGTTCCCACCAGGAATGACATTTGGCAGTTGATGTTGAAGAGCATGTTAAACGCTTTCCTAGTCTAAACCTTGCTACTGACAGCTGCTATGTCATTCGCTAGAGCGCATGGTGTGTCTCAGACGCCTCTGCGGGCATCATTTCACTTCCCGATGGTGTTTATAACTTCAGAGATTTAAATATCGGACGCGACCTAGGCTCAGGTTATGAATGGGACCCTAAGTGCGTTTCGCCTAGGCTATACAATACATCCACGTAGGCCTACAGGTTGTGTGAAAAGCAGGTCTAGCCTAAGATTAGGCCTACCAGCTACAAGAACAAAATACAAAGCTGGCAGGCAACAACGGCGCCCATTGACACATTTTAAACCGCATTACTCTATAAAATCTCTATCTTGACTAGAAGCGCTAGGCTACATACCTACAATTCATGCTTAGCTTACACAAGCACCGAAAGTGGTCAGATTCTACGTTACGATCCAAATATCTCTGCTACACATCCTTCTTACTTACTACGTGGCAGTTCTGGTGGAGAACGGAACACCCTGGCTGCTACGGTGGCGTCACGTAGCGCCGATTCCTGAACATGGTCAATAAAAGACGGCGCTGGTCGATTCATCTAAGCAGCGCGTTTATTGGACTGCATATCAAAATACCAAGTCGATATCGAAATAATTGAAACTGCTCAGCGTAGAATTAATTGAATTAACAGAAATAGCCGTAGGGAACGTGACCGAAGGAGCGTAGGGAGAGACGTATTATCATCACAGCAACACACGTTCTTCAGCTGTTAGCCGGCGATAGTCCCTCAGTTGCGTACGCAGCTGCATCGGGCGTTTGCATACCATTTGCCTTCTGCTGTTCAGCACAGCATAGTACGCCATATAATTATAACTTCGCGGACGTGTATAGTTGTGTTGCAAGTTTTTCATTTGGATCTGATACTTGCGGCTCGTTTTTTTGTATGACGGCTGGCAGTGGCGTCTAACCCCCCCACTTGGCGTGGGAGAACAAACCCCCCCACTTTGGGCGACTTGTATTTCTAATACACTTGGCTCTTCAGAAGCACACAAAACTGTACATTAATATACCTACAGTGTATGTATATATATATATATATATTAATATATTAATATATAATATTAATATATTAATATATATATATATATATATATATATAGGCTAGCCTATATATATACATATTATGCACAGAGTTCATAATAAAAGTGATCATAAGTAAAGAAAATCAAATAACTGAATATATTATACAACAAAGATTCATTAATTCACACACATTGTGCTTATAATTTATTGGCTTGGTGGCACAATTTAAATTTTCTATTCCAACAGACAGACAAAAAATTAATGTTAGGCCCTGGCCTACAGATAAGTCTGTGACCATTAGGCTACAAACAATTTTATTCTGATTTCAATCTTGTGTAGTAATGCAAATTTGTAACTACCAAGTTGTAGCTTATAATTTTCTTAATGTTTGGCATAGGTGCCAACATACATTTTTGCAGGAGACTGACAAATCCTTCTGCTAAAAAGTCGTAGGTGCATTGCCCACATCATAAATCATATATAGATCAACAATTCAACATCACTTAATTTTGAGAACAAATGGGCTGCAAAACCTATCAACCTAGGGCCTAGTAAAAAATTGCAACCATCCCAAATGTTTACATTTTCAGCCTGTACTCACACAATTGTTTTAAGTGACGGTGCTACCATAGGTCGCAGCTGGTCATAATGACCTGTCCAAACCCATCACATTCTATTCAATAGGAAACTGTAGATGTCAATTTTTTGGACAAATTCGCCAGCAATATTTTGCTATTCATAAATTGCGTGTATTCGCCGCCTTTTGTTGACGACCGCTATTCGGTGCATTAAGCTTACAGAAGAAGGCAAGAAGCAGGCTACAGAGCTTGACGATATTCAATCAAGTAGGCCTAGGTCTACAGCCGACTATCTATTTTAAATTACCATTAGGCCCTTAGCTTACGATTAAGTTTCTTGACCCAACAGAGGAACAGAGCTACATGTATTCCTATATTGCAGCTATTGCTGACAATTTCGATTCTGTTATGAACACTCAACGCAGACATATTTCATAACAGAACAGAACTACGGGTTTAAAGAAATTTTAATTTGGGCTAAAGTTAAGTCAATGCGCTGTGGTCGGGCTTCGGCGGCCTACCTGCAACTAAATAAACAGTCGAATTTAGAATAGTAGAGAATGTGCAGTTCTAAATAACTATTGCTATAACTCACCCGCGGATAAACTCCATGTTGCTGGTACTTGCGAATATTGTGCCTAACAGCAAGAAACTTAGGCGTATTAAGCTTATAGTCCGAATTCTCCACCCCAAGGATTGTCAGCAGGCTATATCCATCTGGCTATCAAGAATTTTCGGTTGATGTTCATGCTTAATTAGTACATCTCTCTGCGAGAAACAGTGAAAGCTCCTATAGTCTATAACTCTATAGCACAAGGAATAGGCTATCACCTTCAGAAACCAGTTGCCCCTCATACTTTCGAGCGCATCATTATCTAGGCTAATATTGAAAGGCATGTGTTTATATCCTACATGTACAATTGTACATGTAGCTGATCTGATTCATTAAGCCTATGTACAGAAAGAGAGCTGGTCGGGTATCTAATTCGAAACATCTGTTATTAACATCATTAGCTTCACAAAGGGAACCACTGTCCGAAGACGGGTATATACAAGTGCTAGAGTCTAACTCTATGGTCGTTCGGCCATGTTGGTCGACGATCCGGTCTCTGAGCTTCTACGGCAGATTATTGTGTCTTTAGCGATAGTCGCTCGAAAGCATCTGGATTTATAGATGTCTTCTTAAGTCGTGACTGCACGCCTCACATTTTCGACTCCGATTCGTGGATGTTTTGGATGGAAATTCATTTCGTAAGTTCTTGGCCTGGACCACGCTACCGATGATCGCCACTGGACGGATCCATTGCGAACAACCCACAAGGGATGCCAGGTTGCCACAAACACCTCCGCCACCTTACGAGTGATTGCCGTTCCCGCATACATGGATGGGATAAGAAACAGAGCTGCTGTCAACATCTAGCGAGGGACTATAAATTCGGTCCACCACTCAACATCGGACGAGAAACTATCGGCTGGACTCATAATAATTATGTGGAGTTCGTCGGTGGTGACTCGATTTTGCTTTCGGGCGTCGTCTTTGCTTGCCCATGGATGACTCTGTCTGTCGTATAGACTCTGTAACATCGTAGACTAGAGTTTCTGATGGGCGCCGTTCCTGGCTGCCAGCTTTGTAATTGTTTTTGTTTTTTATGTTGTGTCTCAGTTGGCGCCGTTGATGGCTGCCATATTTGTCTTGTATCGTGTTTTTATATGCTTGTAAATCAGAGTGCGTTTGCAGCTGATACATTAAAGAATATACTTACTTACTTACTTACTTAGAGGCACAGCAAGACGTCTATATACTGTCTAATGACCCTTGGCCATCATGGTCATTTGTGGTACCCCTCCATATCACCTGCCACGGCTCGGCCTCGGCTGGACGTCGTCAGTAGGTGTGACCTGAGGCGATAAGAGGTCCACCCCTAGTCAAAGACAACTATATATATAGGCCTATATATATATATATATATATATATATATGTATATATATACACATTAGCAATGTATCTCTATGTCATAGTCCATGTGTTCCACCACTGATGTCCCATTGAGTTGGCAGTTACATCAAGCAAACCTTGGATTCTGGGGGGGTTTGTGATTTCTTGGTTCGAAATATCACACTAGAAATCACAAACCCCCCCAGTTTGCGCTCAAAACCGTCAAACCCCCCCATTTCTGAAGCCGTGGGAGAACGTTTTCCCAACCCCCCCATTGGTAGACGCCACTGACGGCTGGAGAAACAAGAACTTGGTTCATCTGAGATAGGCCAAACTGTACGCTGAAACGTGCAAAACAGGATTATTTGCAGCAGATGATCGTATCGTCTGTTAGCCGTATGTGCATTGTGCATTGTGAAAGCATTGCTCGTTGAGCAGTTGGTTGTTTGAGCATAGCCTTTGCACAGTTGAGATTGTTCTGAGCAAACTAACTCTTGCCAAGGAAAATATTTACCACTAAGCCTGCAGGACATAAAAATATTGTTGATATATTTACATAGGTCTTGAGAATTTTGTTATGAACTAGATGCTGATGTTTACAGTAGCTTAGTTTTTCACGAATCGTATGCTGGTACATGTGGTCCCATGAACGAAGTGCAATATCCTTCCCCATGTACCATTCACAAGGAGTATGATGGCAGATTTCGCCTTCCTTGTCGGTTTATGTTCGGTTTTAATGCAATGGAATCTCGGCAGTGCGGATTATTACACCGATCAGTGGGCAGTTCGGATCGAAGGTGGCGAGAATGTGGCACGAGATCTAGCACAGAAGCATGGATTTGTTTATGTCACAAAGGTAGGTCAACTGAATTTACTAATTAATTAAATGTGTCATTGGATTGATTAGTTTAGTCATGCAGGTAAGAGTTCAGGTTATTAGTTGAATATTTCCCATATTTTTAAACCATCAACTCTAGATTTAAATTCATTATTGAACGAATTATCAAATTAATGCCCGGGTTTAGTGATCTGTTGATTTATTTAATTTTAAAGTTGAACTTTTCCAGTCAATTTATTTAATTAAGTTGAATTTTCTTTTGTGTTCATGCTGTTCTATGATAGTCAGTTCAAGCCCAAGGTTCTAACTAACAAAACTCTCAAACCAATGGTCTAATTGTTTATCTACTTGATGCACCTGTATTTTATCATTTTGATGTTTTTAAATATTGGGTAGATCTATGTAAAGAAGAGTTTATCTGATGGCTCACTGGCATGCTTACAGTGATTTTTGGACCGCAGGCTACATGTCCTTTGTCTCATATTAAAATAATGTTGTACGGAACAGTTTGGCCACAAATGACTGGTGTACAAATGAATTTCTGCAATGATTTTGTTTCATTATGAGCTAATTTGCCAAATGACTGTAAATTGCCTTGCAACACACCATCTCCTGCAGTCAGTCATATGAAAATAGAGGTTAATTGCATAAAACAGCCTTGTAATGAGATCTGGCCTTATTTGCCATTGTGTGATTTTTCCTTCCAGCAGGATATAATAGGCTATATTATGCTCTGGGCAGAGTTTTAATATGTAGGGCAAATCTATAAAAAAATGCATTAGTACTGTGTTATTGGACTTTTATCTGCCTTTGGTTTATGGGTTACAGACCTGTATAATTTTATTTCCTGATCAATATCATTTGCTCAATGACACTATTTTCTGCTTTTTATGTTTTTTTATGCTCTAGTAAAATTTTCAACCATGAACTAATTTTCTCCTGACATACAATGCCTGATGCTACATTTTCAACTGATGCCAGTTTGTTTGAGATATGATATGTGCTTCCCTCATGTCCAGATCTTTTCTTCTAGTACTATTTTATTTCCGTATAGCGCCATTGTATCCACTGACAATGACAGTTTCTCCTGTGTTAAAACTTAATTGTAGCAAGTGTCTTAAGCCGCACTCTAGTTTTTTTGACTGCATAAGATTTGCTTTTATGCTTGACTCCATAAGGTGTGCTTTAACTTTTGACTCCATAAGGTGTGCTTTAGCTTTTGACTCCATAAGGTGTGCTTTAACTTTTGACTCTATAAGGTGTGCTTTAACTTTTGACTCTATAAGGTGTGCTTTAACTTTTGACTCCATAAGGTGTGTTTTGACTTCTGCCTGGGTTTGACTGCATGACATGTATGCTCTTTAGGAGTACACAGTGCTACACACGGATGTCAGAAGGACTGTGGCTGGATGAAGTGTTTGCATAGGTGACACTGATGGCTGCTTAGGAGGCACTTGATACTGCACTTAATCATGGATGTGAACTGTTGAAGGGTTCTCCCACGCTCACTTTGCTCAATTGGTAGAAATAAAAATGTGTTTACCAGTCTACCAATTGACTATGTACCATTAAAATTTTTAAGCATTTAAAATCCGGTCCTTAAGGTCCATTCATTATTACCGATTTAAGCTATCTTGTTTTTAAAAAAATCTGGATTCTTTGTAATTATATCGATTGTAGCTATTTAGTGCCTGTTGAGAATTTGCCAAGGCATAAATGGTGTTCGTAAGTGTGACAGGTTTGTCTGCAGGTATTGATTGCACAGCTGCATGGCCTGATTTTTTACCACCATTCAAATGCAAATGTTGCAAACAGCTGGTTGATGTGTTTGAAAAAAAATTCCCATTTATGTCTTTCAAGTGTCAGTAACCTCTATCTATTAATACGTTCACCGCCCAGTACGAGTTAACTCGTACTGGATTCAGTCATTTAACATGGCGTGTAGGCGGTGAACGTGTTAAACTAAAAGCTTGTAAAATTGAAGTTCTAGCTGAATATGAATGAAATTGTGTGTCTTTATAGAACTCGTGTTTGTGCAAATTTTATGGGAAATAATGATTAAGTACTGCACACTGCACAGTTATATAAAATTATGACTGCATGTATAGATGTACAATGGATTTGTTTATTTACGTTTTCGCCTAAAAGTTGTTCTCTAATTTATTCTTTTACTGTTGTATTACTGGTTAATTGGGTTGCACCAGTAACTTTTAAAAGCAAGATGACGGGTACTTTCGTTAAATACAGAGAGGAGGCCGATTCGGTGTGTTATTTTTAAATTTCCAAGTCCTGAGGGCAATGGCAACAGTCAACATGTTATTGAATTTAAAAGCAACCTTGAAACAAATTGGAGTCTTGAAAAGAAGTGGACAACTGAATGACATGTAAACGGATTGGTAGGCAACTGCAGTCTTTGAAGTTCCTCTGTCTGGCAAAGTGAATTTAGCTTTACAACCGAATTAAGCTGATGGTTACATTTTGCATTATAATAGTAGCAGATATCAAGTATGCATGGTGCATAAAGAATCTTGATGATACTACTAGTTGAGCACTGCAAGTGCGAATAGGCGATTGAGTTGAGATGCTGCGCTTCAGATTGTGGAAGCTTAACAAGTGGATGTGTGTAGGGTAGATCTACAGTCGGCCTGCATGCATGGGGCTTGCATGCATGTATTGTATATATCCAGTGGATGTGTGTAGGGTAGATCTGGGTTGATTTATGTTGATTTTCGTAGACAGCACATCGAATTGTCCTTCAACCTAACTGGATTATTCGGACTAATGTTAATTCGAATTCCGTTGAGACATCCACAGAATTTTAAGTCGGACATCGCCACCTCCATTGGACTTGCGGAACTCGAGAGTAAAAGTCAAATCTTCAAGACAAATGTGACTTATTCCAGTTCTTGTGAATCCAAATAGGACAAAGAATTTCTATCTGTGTTAATTTATTCCAGCAGGTGCAAGAGTCAGTCACAAGATCTGACTGATCTTCAAAACTATGATATTAAATCCAAAGACTGTATGAGACTATCAAGATAAGGCATGACCATGTATTTGACATCATATGGGATATTAAGAGGTTTTTTATATGGTCGAATTGAATAATTGTAAGCAAATATTATGTTTAATAATTATATATATAATTAATGTCTTAGTTAATATTACTCATCTCAGTGTCATAGATGTCAGGTTTTTGTTTAATAACATAGCTTATGATGCATATGAAGTACTGTATACATATCTACAGTCTGGAACTCTGCATACTCTTTCTTGTAGAGCTCTTTCTGCCAGAGACTCGCTGCATTTAATGAATGAATAATGAATTAGTATGCTACACTGAGTAAATGGAAGCAGTTGAAAATTATACCAAGTGGCTTCTTTCTTGTTAAGGGCTGAGTTTATTTTATCAGCTTCATTCTGGGCTGAATTTTGACATCTTTCAGAATGAAATCTGCAGATCTAATCTGTTCTGTTGTCATTTATAAATATTGTGTACATCAGTAGTTTACACCATTGCACCATTAGAGTCAAAGCGTAGAAGAGAGGTCAACTGAAATTGAATCGAAGACAAGTGGGTGTACTATGTGAGATAATGGAACTGCTGAGCATGAAATCTAGCCAAGGGGCAGCTCACCTCTGAACCAATCCGGAGTTTGGTGCAGATTGAAACTTAAAGGATGAATTACTACTGGTGTATACAGAGATTTATCGAGTGCCAAGAGCACAGACGTCGTATGTGCAAAAACCAAAACTTTTCAGGAAGTTGGAAAAACGTTTTTGCAAGATACATGTTCCTTTTTCATAAAAAGTGAGATAGCCAAAATGTTTATTTTGATTCAGCAAGTGATATTGTCAGTGTCTTTTATGCAGCAGCATAACGAAAAGACTTTAAAATGTAATTAAAGGTCATATACGACATCTGTGCCCAAACGGCGGCGCCCAAACGTCCTTAATTATACTGCACAGATGTCGTAAGTGACAAAAACTACTGCACAAATGTCGTATATGCGGCAGACGTTACTGCACAAATGTCGTATATGTGGCAGATACGACATTTGTGCCCTTATCATTGCAGATACGACATTCAGTTTCTGAACGATATCTTACTGCATATTCATCGTATGTACATACAACATTTGTGAGGCTGTGAAGAATAATTTTGCGCATCGAATACCGTCAAAAAGTGATTTTCTGAAAAAAGTGTAGATACGACGTCTGTGCTCTTGGCACTCGTTATACTGTTGTGGTCAGGCCCATTATGTATCAGGGTTGTTAATATCGTTTATTTTGGCAAACTGATTTTTCGTTTCAGAAATACGATTTTAAACCAATAATCTGTTTTGTAAATTTACTCATAGAAAATCTGATTTTCCAAGCATGCAGTGTAGGCAAAGATGGCGGCATTTGGGATTCATTGCATTCGATGATGTTTTCGGTGTAGAAAGGATTTTAAAGATTCTGTATTCAGCTCGTTTTGTTCACCGACAGCGAATTTTTTTAATGGTTTTGATTTTCACCAAAACATGTCAAAATTTGACGAAATGCTTGACAATGTCGCATTCAAAGTGCCGCATCACAGTGCTGTGCATCCATAGCCATAAAAATTATTATACTGCAGGTCAATGACCTTGTTATATAGTGTGCTATGGGTAACGCAGTGTTGCAACTACCGTTATTAGTTGCAATTAGTTTGTTCTCACGGCAACGTTTAGGCCTAGGTTATTCACGAGCACTGAGCTTAACCACGAGCACTCAGCTTGTTCACGAGCGCTGAGTTTGTTCATGTGTGCTCAGCTTATTAACGAGCGCTGAAGACATTCGCTGAGTTGTTGCAGAGTTTTAAGCTTGACAGAACTAGCGAAACACTGGAGTATTTTCCTGTCCTTGTTTTTGTAGATTATGGACAACCATTATCTGTTTCGTCATCGTCACGTCTCAAAACGTTCAGTCGCAGCAAGCAATGATCATCAGGAAACATTACTCGAAGAACCTCAGGTTCGTTCGCTCTGAAATTGGTGTCTGTTTTAAGCAAAAAACGTTGTATCTTGTGGCTTTGTTGGTGGAACAGGAGTGGAAGAGGATGAGTCATTTTTGGCAACAACATATCTATGTCCGTGAACCAGCTCCACTGTGCCTCCATGGCATCTCTTCTTCGCTGTATGATTTCTTGCTTTTTGATTGGTAGACGATTGTTTCAGAGCGCTGGTGGAAAATCTGCTTCCTGCCTGAAATGACTTTCTGTCTTCGCAAACTGATGAAGGCAACTCAATCTTTTGGTTTAAAATTGCAGGTATCGACAGGATAGGGTCAAAGTGTATTTGTTGCATAACTGGGTCCATGGTTTATGAAGTCGTTATTTTTGTTTTCGTGCTGTTTTGATCGTTGCCTGGATGTTTTGTGGAAATATTTGGAGGAACTTGCAGATATTTATGCTTGACTCCATAACTTTGGGTTGGATGGTTAAGAATAATAATATTAAGAATAATATTGATAATAATAATAATAATAATAATAATAATAGTAATAATAATAAGACAATTTATATAGCGCCACAGCTAAGCCAAGGCTGAAGGAAAGGGCGCTACACACGAGTGAATGGCTGTCATACGATTGTTTAAAATGATAGTTCTTGAGTGTTGATATAAATCCCTTGTTGTAACAAAACTAGAGTACAGTGCACAGTGTAATTGTAAATTATGTCATTGGAAACTTATAAAGCACCATTCAAAAGGTCAGTGGTGCTCTGGCGTGGGCCAGTGTAATCATTGAGAAGGTGAGGAGAGACTAAGGAGCTCTAATGTATGACAAAGATCATTAAGAAAGCATCCGGCCCCAGACATTTTGCCATCACTGGTGTAAGCATTACTCTGCATGTACTGTAACACAACTGCACCTTTTTATATATTGTACAATCCAGTTGACAGACCGCAGTGGGGGTTGCAGTGTATAGTTATGCAATTGAAACAATTCACAAGATCACACAAACCACAAATCTTAATTACTAACAGAATGGACGGCCTACAATACAAGAGCGCTAAAGTAGCAGCCTACGTCTATGCTACAGGAGCTTCGGGAATCAAACTCGAGTCCGCTGATCTCCATGCCAGTGTGTTACCAATGTGCTACCATTGCCCCCCCCCCCTACCACGGTAAAAGCAGGTTACAGATGATGGTCACTGAAGTCTCTCTCCTCTATGCTCTGAAGTGGCATCCTTGTAACAACGTCAGCTGCCGAATCAGCCGACGCTGCAGTGGCTGCTCGTCGTTTGCCTGTTGCATCGTTGTCTGTTGATGATTCTACTCTTGGTTGCGGATGCTGGCAGCCGTTGTTGAATGTTTGCGTACGAAGTGAAATGTCATCACTGCTGCTGTTGTTGTCGATTCGTGGCACCAGCGTCAGCCGTGTTTCTTAAGTCCTTTTAAGCCGCTGTCAGCTGTAATGACAGCCAGCGCCCACTTGGACAGAGGGGTCAGGCAAGACGGATAGTGGTGGGAGGTGAAGGACGATGATTGGGAATGGTAAAGGCAGGCGTCGGTGGCTGTAGGATGGATGATGGTAAGGCCAATGCGCTGCAATGCATGGCGATTGGGGGAAGGGGGGGGCATCGAAGAGAGCCAATCTGGTGACATGTGAATGGAATTGTTTTTGCTTGCTCCTCTCTTCTTGTCTGCTGTCTGGGGTTCTTGACATGGTGGTGGCATATTGGGATCAGGCTAAAGTCTCTTTGTCAGCTCTCTAAGGTTTATATGGATCTTTTGAAAGGTCGTCATCTTCTGATGAACTTACAATATTCTTCTGACTATAGGTATTATTGCTTTAGCTGGTACATGGTAAAGTAGCAGCACCATCTTTTTTTAGTCATGTAATGTTAGAAAGAATCTTTTTCTGCATATTTCTGAGCACTAAAAAGGTCAAAAATAACAATAATAATAAAATGGCGCATCTGAAATTGACTGTTGTGTCACGTGTTGCATTTATATTGCCCCAGTGCATAATGTGGTTTGTCTTTTTGCAAGTTTTTTACAAAGAGACGCAAAAATGCATCTATTGATGTTACAGTCAAATCTTTTTTATTGGAAAAACACACAATGGTATTCATAAGACCAATGACCATGTATGCACTTCTCATTGTTTCTCTGCGCTTCTTAGAGCAACTGGGCGCAGCATCAGATATTGATTCCACCAAACCACAGTCTGACAAACCAACCACAGTCTGATAAAGGGGTCAGAATTGAGGCAGACAGCCTGGAAAAGCAATTCTTGGAAATCATTATTCCACTGCCATGAGCTTATAATATGTAATTATAAACAGTCCAGTGTGTGTGTGTGTGTGTGTGTGTGTGTGTGTGTGTGTTTGTTTATATGTATTTATATATTTTGTAAATTAAATGCAGGATGAATGAATGTAGACAATGGTATATATATATATAATATTTTATATATATATATATTATATATATATATGTTATATATGTATTCAAATACTTCTAAAAGACAAGAAGTAAACTGGAGATGTGTTGGCTTATAATAATTAATGTGTTCAAACATTTGCTTTGTAGTTTTGTGTACATGTTGTCACTGTTGTGGGTGTAAGTTGCTGTGGGGCAACTTGGTTGTTGGCCTAATTTGGATATGTGTCTGAATAGTCCTTTGACAGAGCCGAACAGGTGACCAATTGACATTTCCATCCCATTAATTGTTGACAATCCACGGGTGGCCCGGTCCGGCCATTGAGCCGGAATGTCTAACTAGAGAACTTTGTGGTTCACATTATGGCCTGCTGCTATAAATTGAGTCTGTCATGTGGAAAGAACATTGCCATCTTCTGCTCATCCCACATGCACAGAGACACAAATGGGCACGCACACATTCAGAGGTGCATACACATGCACAGACAGAGACCCACACATGTGTATAATGTGTTCAGGCTGGCTTGTACTTTCCTTGTGTATTAGTAAGTGTGTTGCTTTGTTATGTGTTGGTGACCCTTCCAAATAATTTACAATTTTGTCATTAGTCGGGTGGAAGAGTATTTCGATCTATCCCCTGTGCCTAATTTCTAAGCATAATTTCTTGTTTGAAATATTTCCTCTGTCCTGCATTAATGCTCCTAGGGCACCCTTGAAAGCAAATATAATCTTGATTCAGTTTTATCTACCTGGCCCATTTTTAGCCCATATAGTATACAGTGAACATAGGCCTGTCTGTTCAGCATGACTAAATATATTAGAAAGGAGGCAAGCCTTGTAGACCATTGAACTTGCTGCACATTCTGTGGCAATGACTCTGGCAGGCATTGTTACTGCTTGAGGACTTTCACAATAATCACTTAGAATTCCAGTTGTGTTTGGAGGTAAATCAGATTATTTTCGAATAGGTTACAGACGGATGCATTGCTGCTAGGGCATCTGTTTAACTCTGTGTTTCAGCTGCTGTCAATATTTGCATTAGACCAATTAAGCCGCCCGTACTTACTGGCAGGCTGGCAGGCGGTCAATTATTACATAATACCATACTTTTTCATGCAAATTGTTATAGCGCCTTTTCATGACCTCGTAGAAGTGCTGCATGTATGATTTGAAATATTGTTAAGACCGAAAGGCCATCAGCAAGCTAACATTACATAGAAAACTTTGAGAGTAACCAATTGCACACACGCTCACGCACATACACACACACGTATAATGATAATTTTCGACAGATGTTAACCAGGTGTACTTCCCTGTCATGGGGTAAGCAAGATTAAAATTGTTAGCCAAACGGACAAATTCCAATCCATACAATTGGGTATATAAAATATACTTACAGTATTGCATGAGTCTGCCAAACAAGTGGCTTGCTTCTTGCAAGGCTGGATTAGGACCTGTGGGATTTTCTGTCTGTGCTTATAAGAGACTTGTGATAAAGGCATTAAAGCTGTGGGAGGGCATCAGTACACAAAGTGCGTTGTGCTGTTAGAAGTAACATGTAACATGTAAACATAGCAATGCAGCTCAGAGTTAGTTTTAAGTCTTGGTGTTTAGCTGTGGGGCTATGGTACTTGGCCAGGGCTAGGGATATAGTTTGTCCTGTTATTTCTAATTTTGTTTTGAACAGTTAAATTACCAGGAATTGTAGCCATGCAGCACTCTGGTCAGGTAAGGTTTGTGTATACTTTCAGGGATTTAAGGCCCATGTTGTTTGATTGCTTGGTGGTGTAGAGGCACTTAGGTTCTACTTAGCACCTTGTAAAAACTGCATGAAGGTAATGCTAACTAGAGTTTGTAAGAGCAGTAAGTCTGTCCATAGTTCAGCTCAGTTTGTGTCTTTTATAAAACTATGGACTGGCCAATTTATTTTAGCGAGCTATAGTGCTGTTGCCTTGTGCCTGTATGACCAGGGTTTGAGTAATAATGATAATAGTACTAATTTTCGTTTACCTGTATTCAACAATCCGGTTGACAGACTGCAACTAGTTACCGTGTACAATTATGCAGTTGAAACAGTTTACAGGAACTCAGATAACAGAATACATAATATTAATTATACTAAGAGAACAGACAGCCTGCAATAATCAACGCTAATAGCAGCAAAGCATGTCCGCCCAACGGGTGCTCCAACTCGTAATACCTCTTGCTCTCTACGCCAGCTCTCTACCGGGCCCCTGTTAGTACTGTTTATCTCGTGACATTAGAGATTCCTTATTAAACTATTTAACCAATATGAAAAGTATCCGGTAGTTTGATTGTTATCTTTACATGCTTTTGCTTCATGCTTATGACTATACACAGTGCACTTCCTTCTTTGTCTTCATCTTCTCTCCTTGGTGGTGTGTGTGCAACAATGAGGTTTGAAGGAGATCGTTCCATTTTGTTCTGTCTGCGATGATGTCTGATCTGCATTTCTCATCTACATCCCTTGCACTCTTAGATCTTCTTTCACATCAATTGTCCATTGTCCAGATCTGTGTCTTTGTCTTCCTTGACTTCGTGTTCCCACGGGTGACCATAGAGTACTCTGCATGGCTGGTAGTCAGTCTCCTGTTGTCCATCCTTGGTGCATGTCCATCCTTCAGGTCAGTCTTCTTAAATTCTAGTTTTCTCTGCCAGTGTTCTCCATCTGATCCAGCTCCCTCCACATCATCTCAAGTGCTATTCTGTCTTGTCTAGTTGTACTGAGTACATTCTTTTTAGCCAACATATATTCGTACGCTTCATTCTGATTGTAATTATAATTATTTTTCAATGTCTTTGAATATTCTTTATTATGCAGAATTGTTATTGAATTGAATTGTTAATTCAGAATACATTCTGCAACCGAGAATTAAAGTGAATACTTGCTTACTTACTTACACAGTGCAGTATCAATGCTTCGATATTATTGTAATGCAGTGTTTATGAATTTCGATGAAGTCATGCAGTGCTGCTCAAAATTTGGTTATGAACAAAACTGAATGAACCTATAGTTTTGCAGACCTGTGTAATTTAAACACCATCGTTATACAGAGGCCGATTTTTGTAGAAATGTTTACAATACAATGAACCGGTAATGTTGTATTCTGCAGAGACCAGGTTAGGTGGCTGACAAAGCCTCAGGCTCTGAGGGCTGTAAAATGCTTTATTTGATTTGTAAAGAATAATTTAACTGACATGAACTGTGGTTTATTGGAATGGTAATTTATAGCGTGACCTGAAATGCCTTGAGGCTGTTCTAGCCACATTAATTTAATGTCTGCAGACTGAGTGAGATGTTGAGCTCTGTATATGACAGGAAGACTGACATTTTAACTGGTACCTGGTAGATCTGGCATCTTGCCACAGTTTAATAAAGTGTTGAGTACAATGACAAATTATTTATATGGCACAATCTGTAGTTTATTGTTACAAAAATTAATATGTGTTATTTTGTATGTTCCTGAACAGATTTTATATTAAATTTATAAGCATTTTTAATATCGTGACTTCTGTACAGATCTCAAGATTTCAATATGGACGTAAAAATTGTACTAAAGGCTGATTAGCTGCTGTTTGAGCATTATTGTCATTCAGATGGACTATATGGTTTTATTTTTAAAAGACTTGACATCACTTAAATAAGTTTCGATAAGTGCCTTTCATCGATACCTGAAACACACACACCGTAGGAATGTTAAGTTGCAAACATTATAATGCATTGTTTTATGCATTGTTTTATCGAAAGCAAAACCAGGCAAAGTTCTTGACAATATATCTGAATGAACTTGCTTAACACTCGATGTCTAATAAATAGACTCTGTTCATGTCAGTGAATAAACAATTAAACATGATAATCTTCAAGTGCTATAGGAATATATGTGGAGGTAGATCGCGTAATGATTGAGTAGATATAATTGCGGCTCAATTCAGGTCAATCTTCTCTCAGCAGATCGATCCTGTAACTATGTAGATGTGTGCAGCCATAGCAACCAGCCCAGCCTTAGCAACCGATGATCTCTGGAGGTTGAATCCATTGCTGTCGAATTCTAGTCGCCTGCCGCACGCACGCACGTACCAGTTTGCCATCATGTTCGATTAATTGCGAGGGTCCGCAGTGGTCGGCTTGTTCCCCTTGCTCTAGTGTTACACAGCCCAAAGGGTTGTGAAGCCTTCCACAAATCAGTCTGTTTCAAAGTGCTCAGAAAACTTTCATTTTGATTATTACGTAGCGTTCATCTGCCAGTGTTTTTGTTCATCTGCCAGTGTTTTCGTTCATCTGCCAGTGTTTTCGTTCATCTGCCAGTGTTTTCGTTCATTTCCTGCCAGGGTTTTTGTTCATCCCCTGCCAGTGTTTTCGTTCATCTGCCAGTGTTTTTGTTCATCTGCCAGTGTTTCGTTCATCTGCCAGTGTTTCGTTCATCTGCCAGTGTTTTTGTTCATCTGCTGCCAGTGTTTTCGTTCATCTCCTGCCAGTGTTTTCGTTCATCTGCCAGTGTTTTCGTTCATTCTCTGCCAGTGTTTTCGTTCATCTGCCAGTGTTTCGTTCATCTGCCAGTGTTTTCGTTCATCTCCTGCCAGTGTTTTCGTTCATCTGCCAGTGTTTTCGTTCATTCCCTGCCAGTGTTTTCGTTCATCTGCCAGTGTTTCGTTCATCTGCCAGTGTTTTCGTTCATCTGCCAGCGTTTTCGTTCATCTGCCAGTGTTTTCGTTCATCTCCTGTCAGTGTTTTCGTTCATCCCCTGCCAGTGTTTTCGTTCATCTCCTGTCAGTGTTTTCGTTCATCCCCTGCCAGTGTTTTCGTTCATCTGCCAGTGTTTTTGTTCATCTGCCAGTGTTTCGTTCATCTGCTCGTGTTTTCGTTCATCTGCCAGTGTTTCGTTCATCTGCCAGTGTTTTTGTTCATCTGCTGCCAGTGTTTTTGTTCATTCCCTGCCAGTGTTTTCGTTCATCTGCCAGTGTTTTCGTTCATCTGCCAGTGTTTCGTGGCTCTGCCAGTGTTTTCGTTCATCTGCCAGTGTTTTCGTTCATCTGCCAGTGTTTCGTTCATCTGCCAGTGTTTTCGTTCATCTGCCAGTGTTTTCGTTCATCTGCCAGTGTTTTTGTTCATTCCCTGCCAGTGTTTTTGTTCATCTGCCAGTGTTTCGTTCATCTGCCAGTGTTTTTGTTCATCTGCTGCCAGCGTTTTCGTTCATCTGCTCATGTTTTTGTTCATCTGCCAGTGTTTCGTTCATCTGCCAGTGTTTCGTTCATCTGCCAGTGTTTTTGTTCATCTGCTGCCAGTGTTTTCATTCATCTCCTGCCAGTGTTTTCGTTCATCTGCCAGTGTTTTCGTTCATTCTCTGCCAGTGTTTTCGTTCATCTGCCAGTGTTTCGTTCATCTGCCAGTGTTTTCGTTCATCTCCTGCCAGTGTTTTCGTTCATCTGCCAGTGTTTTCGTTCATTCCCTGCCAGTGTTTTCGTTCATCTGCCAGTGTTTCGTTCATCTGCCAGTGTTTTCGTTCATCTGCCAGCGTTTTCGTTCATCTGCCAGTGTTTTCGTTCATCTCCTGTCAGTGTTTTCGTTCATCCCCTGCCAGTGTTTTCGTTCATCTCCTGTCAGTGTTTTCGTTCATCCCCTGCCAGTGTTTTCGTTCATCTGTCAGTGTTTTTGTTCATCTGCCAGTGTTTCGTTCATCTGCTCGTGTTTTCGTTCATCTGCCAGTGTTTCGTTCATCTGCCAGTGTTTTTGTTCATCTGCTGCCAGTGTTTTTGTTCATTCTCTGCCAGTGTTTTCGTTCATCTGCCAGTGTTTTCGTTCATTCCCTGCCAGTGTTTTCGTTCATCTGCCAGTGTTTTCGTTCATCTGCCAGTGTTTCGTTCATCTGCCAGTGTTTTTGTTCATCTGCTGCCAGCGTTTTCGTTCATCTGCTCATGTTTTCGTTCATCTGCCAGTGTTTTTGTTCATCTGCCAGTGTTTTTGTTCATCTGCCAGTGTTTTCGTTCATCTGCCAGTGTTTTTGTTCATTCCCTGCCAGTGTTTTTGTTCATCTGCCAGTGTTTCGTTCATCTGCCAGTGTTTTTGTTCATCTGCTGCCAGCGTTTTCGTTCATCTGCTCATGTTTTCGTTCATCTGCCAGTGTTTTTGTTCATCTGCCAGTGTTTTTGTTCATCTGCTGCCAGCGTTTTCGTTCATCTGCCAGTGTTTTTGTTCATCTGCCAGTGTTTTTGTTCATCTGCCAGTGTTTTCGTTCATATCCTGGCAGTGTTTTCGTTCATCTGCCAGTGTTTTCGTTCATCTGCTGTCAGTGTTTTCGTTCATCTGTCAGTGTTTTCGTTCATCCCGTGCCAGTGATTTCGTTCATCTGCCAGTGTTTTTGTTCATCTGCCAGTGTTTTCGTTCATCTGCCAGTGTTTTCGTTCATCCTCTGCCAGTGTTTTCGTTCATCTGCCAGTTTTTCTGCCACTTTTTGTTCATCTGCCAGTGTTTTCGTTCAACTGTCAGTGTTTTCGTGGCTCTGCGATTCCTCAACTGACTCTGAATTCTTAGGTGTTAACTTCAGGAGCGCTGTGCTGTCTGGATTGATTATGAGACTTTGTAAATCAAGCGTGGACATTTTTATGAGTGGCTGCCTTGGTCTTGTGGCAGACTTTTCTAAGGAGAGAGAGTTCTTGGTGTTATTGCACCACTGCTGAAGAAGACTGCATTCTTCAAATATGATGAGACTAAATATTTCAGGTAACAGGTATGCTGTGAAGTGATTGATTTATGTTCTAAATTATATACTTGACCTGTTTTTACATAAATTTGTGTGATAGGGTTAATCCAGCATGTTATTGTAATTAGTATTTTTGGAAATCTGCACACACAAATCACAGAGGACTGGCCACCCTTCTTCGTATGCTGAGGTCAAGCAAAGGAAGTCGGTAGCACTTCACGGCCACGGTTGCCTTAAGTAGTTGTAGTTTAAAGGAACTGCTCTTCATCTTCTTGTTTTCTTACTCCTAAATTTCCAGTCCAAGAATTTAATTGAAAATTTCTTAATGGATGTTTCTTTACCAGTGCTTTAATGGCTGTTATAAACTGTGGCCTAGATTACTGCAATTTTCAAGGGTCGTGGGGTGGTGGTGATGGTGGTAGTCTTCTTTGTGCTGCATGTCAGGACTTACAATTAGGTGTTTGGAAATGAGTTATGATGACTTTTATGAAACCCTTGGAAGGTTTATGGTCTGAACCCCCCCCCCCCCCCCCCAGTCCAGTTCTGCTCCATTATCTAATTTATGTATCTTGGCTCATTGAGCTCCACTGCAGTTGCCCCTTCTTCCTGCCTGGACGATGTCTCCTCCTGATTGCCTTTAGCCATTACCCAGACTAAACAATTTGTTCTCTGCCATCTGCTTTCCTCTGATTCCGTGTGTAAGCTGCAAGGCTCGCATGCTGGCTGTCCAAGTGTCCCGGTCCAGTTGTGCTGCTGCTGCTGCTGCTGCTGCTGCTGCTGCTGCCGTATGGCAATGATGTGGAACCACTTGACCTGCGCTTGAAGGAGCACTGTTGAATGTACGATGGATGATGATGATGATGATGATGATGATGATGATGGTGATGGTGGTGGTGGTGGTGGTGATGGTGGATGATGATGATGATGATGGTGATGTGATGGTGATGGTCCACTCGTCTGCGTCATGAATGCTGTGAAAGATTGCTTCTGTGCATGCTTAACGGAATTCTGAGTGAAACGGAGAGGAAACGATGATGTGCAGAGTAGTTGAGTTGATTTGCTGAGAAACTATATGCCTATAATCAGTGTTTGTTTTAGGGGTGGGGGTTAAAAAAAGAAGAAAAACGAGCATACTTCATAGATTCCCCTTTTTCATCTAGCTGTGGGTTGATTAAGCAGATTAATGTCTTCTGATGCCATTCGTTTCCAGACTTATATTTGACCTTTCTTACTCCATTACTTCACTAGTTCCTTCACGATCTTTCTATTGCACAAAGCCTAAGCAGTTTGCTTGCCAATCATTCCAGCTGCGACCCCAAAATTGAAGTGCTGTCTGCCGGATTTAGTTTCTGAACATACCCGGAAATTATGTAATGCAAAATTTTTTCTTATAGAGCTTTATATACTTTTTTAACAATAGGCCGGGGGTGGGGGAAATCAGCTGCAGAATTGTCGTGCCTTTAACCAGCAGCTGTCATTTGGCGATCTTACTGGCAAGAACATCTGACAGTTCCTTCACGACCATCTGACAGTGCACAATATATATATATAGACATATATATATACATATATATATATATATATATGCACATATATACATATATATTAGTGTGGTCCATGTGACAATGGTAAAAAATCATCTTTAGCAGAACTTTGCTCCACAAGTCTAAATCTGTTCTACCTCTTCTAAGTAAGATTTGTACAAAATTTGAAGCTGATTGGAGCACGTTTAGAGGTAGCTTAAATCCTTACAATTTCCTCATAATGATTGTTTATTGAAACTTATTACATTGCTATCTAACACTCAGAAGAATCATTATTAGAACTGCTTACTTACATAATTTTGAACTGTTGGGTTACACTGGTGTTTATAAATACCAATACGTCATTATTAACTACTCCATTGCGTTCTGATTTCGTTGACTTCCTGCTCCTCTGATTCTGATGACGAGTTCCAAGCTCGTCATACTAGCCTGAAATCCCAGCCAAAGCGCGCAAAGTTCAATATCCATACAGATCCTAATGTCACTGCTGCTCTGGACCAAGACAATGTACCAGACCGAAGTGCCACATATATTCTTGGTGCAGTTGCACAAGCTCTTGGTCATAATGTCAATACGATGAGTTTGTCAAGAAGTTCCATCCGACGATCACGTTGCAAGAACCGTGAAGAGGAGAGTGAAGTCATGAACAGGGCGGTCATTGGCAATGTGCCGCTGTTCCTGCACTGGGATGGTAAACTTCTGCCTGACATTACTGGCAAGAAAGAAACAGTCGACAGAATTGCAGTACTTGTCACAGGTGACGGGGAAAGAGATTTTGCTGGGAGTTCCAAAAATTGGTCTTGGAATTGGTAAAGAACAAGCAAAAGCCTGCCTGAGCACACTGGATGAGTGGGGTCTTCAGAATCGAGTTCATGGATTAGTGTTTGATACCACTGCCAGCAATACTGGTCTCAAGAACGCACTTTTATTGAGAATGCACCTGAATAAGAATTAGTGTGTTTGTTTGTATTTTGATTGTATGTGCACTTGTTATAGCGCCCCTTCAAGCTAGTGTGAGTGGCTTGCCACCATCATGTCATGGAACTTGCACTTGCTGCTGTTTTCGGATCGCTTTTTGGACCGACTGGAGGACCATGCGTTGCTATGTTCAAGAGGTTTCAGCAAAGCTGGCCCAACATTGACAAGGCGATATTTGAAGTGACATATTCACTGCACACACTTCTGCTCTTCGAGAAGAAATGGTAACATTCTGCAAGGCAGCGCTGGAAGGATCACATCAAAGAGAAGACTACGAGGAATTCTAGAAACTCAGCTTGATTTTCCTGGGTGATGAAAATGGGTCAAGGGTCTCGTTTCGGGCGCCTGGAGCTTTCCATCACGCGCGTTGGATGGCAAAAGCCATCTATAGCCTTAAAATATTTCTTTTCCAACAGCAGTTATCTCTAACTGCCAAAGAGAAGCGCAGTGTAAAGGAGATGGCACTGTGTGTGAGTCTCGTCTATGTTCGATTCTGGCATGAGGCTCCTCTGCCTATTAGAGCGCCGCTTAATGACATACTACTTCTTGAGGAGCTCAATAAATATCCAAATGTAACAGTGGCAAAGGCGGCCTTGACTGCACTTAGCAGGCATCTTTGGTACTTTTCCGAAATTTTGGTTGGCCTGTCATTGTTTGACGACAGAATAGGAGCGGATGTGAAAACACTGATGGTGACAAACCTCCACCTTCCACGATCCATCAGTTCCGTGAAACGCCTCGACCATCCACCAGAACCCCTCAGCTCTCTTGGCCTTGCATCTTGATTCACAGAGAGAACTCCTGTCATCTTTGACGCTCCGCACTTTGATGGAGAAGATAAGGCCCAAGGCTTTCTGGCAAAGGATCCTAAGAAATGGCACTATGATACCTCGTACCAGGATGTCTGGACGGCAGCTTCGGTCATGACAGTTGTGAACGACTCTGCTGAGCATACCATTGCTTTGATGTAGCGGTACAATTCATCACTGACAAAGAATGAAGAACAGAAGCAGTTACTTCTTCGGCTCGTGAAACGGCACAGGAAGATCTATCCATCTTCTTCCAACGCCACGTTCGTGAAGATGACAGAGGATAGTCAAGGTCACTGAAGGTGCTATCCAAGAATAGCTGTATGTGTCCATAGAAACACTGGACATTTTTAAACCTTCATTTATTTTCATTTGCAACAATTACACGTTTTTATTCAACTCAAATTCAAGCTTACATTCTTCAACGCAGAACACTGATTTTATGCTAAAATGATGAAAAAACATCGACCTTAAGCTACCTCTAAATATTTATCGATCGCTCTAAAATTTGTTAGATGTGATACTGACTTGCCATAGAACAAAACTGGGGTTGTGGAGCCCGACTCTGAGAAGGTTTTTGTTTTTGGACCACACTAATATATATACATGTATATGTAATTATGTATGTATATAATATATATATAAATTTTATATATATACATACACGTCCGCCATGGTTACATTGGGCGAAGAAGTCAATTTGATGTTCGTTGGTCGTTTTAAAGGTTTCTGTTGTTCTTCAGCTGCTGCTCTTCTCTATTTATTTGTCTTTCCCGTGACGACGACGACGACGATGGTTGCCTTAAATAACCGCACGACGTAAAAAACGGAGATTGCGTCTTCCGACGACGATCTGCAGACTAAACAGACATCAAAGATATTCGCATTCGCTTGCAGGTAGCTTTGCTCGAACGCGATAAGAGTTTGTCTTTGACGTGGAGCCGCTGGTTGAGCACTGCTGGGTTTCGGGAATTGCATTGTCTTTTCGTCATTGTGATGTCGGTCCAAGATTCCAACGCGGTGCAGGGTTATGGATTTGTGGCAGGGGATTGACTTAGATAGATGCGGTCAGCAGATGCTGCGACTGTGGCTTCTGTGCTGATTGACTTTTTACTCGAGTCCTTGTCCTGTGATCGTTGATTTTAAGTTCGTTTCTTGTTTAAGTTGGACAGCAGCTGCACTTGTTGACCTCAGATCTATCTGTCATATATGCATGGGAGATCTATATGATGTGCTGATCATCATAACGTGCCTCGTTTCGACCCATTCCCGGATATGCTTCTGATTGAAAAATCTGATTGCTAGATTGCGCCGTCGCGTAAGGATGGATTTAGAGCAAGGATGGTCGAGCAGACGGCTTTTCCTGTGTGCCAAAGTACTCGCAAAGGTCGTATATATCTAAGTCGTATATATCTAAGTCGTATATATCTAAGTCGTATATATCTAAGTCGTATATATCTAAGTCGTATATATCTAAGTCGTACATATCTAAGTCGTATGTATTTAAGTCGTATATATCTAAGTCGTATATATCTAAGTCGTATATATCTAAGTCGTATATATCTAAGTCGTATATATCTAAGTCGTATATATCTCAGCGCAAGATGCATTTCGTATACTGTGACTGCGTCGGTGTTCGATATCGCTGTCTTGCATTATCCTGGAATGGAATTATTCTTTTATCTCCATGTGTAATTTAATTTCTGTTTATGTGACCAAATAAATTCTGCCCTGATTCTTTGCCTGTTCCATTGTATAATAAAAAAATTGAGTCGCTAATGCTGCGACGTGAAGTTAAAAATCTCAATGCCTCTTTTATGCTGTGCTATTTTTTAAAGTATTTATGTTTATGGCACTCGGCACCTTTAGAGCATGTTGCAAAATGCCTAAGCATGGTTAATCAGAATAGCCAAAGACTTGAAACTTAGGATTAAACTGCAGATTGTTATGTCACTTAACAGTTCTAAGTATTACATTAGATCACTAATCCAGACTAGATTGTTGTGGATTTTTACATATTCACATTTGGTGAATGATTCTCTTCAAAAAGCAATCTTCATGCATCCAAGGTCTCCTTAATTTCTTGTTTTTTCTGTGGTATTTTCATGTAGAACCTTTTCAGTTACAGACTGTACTGCTGGATCCAAAGTGAAAGCTGTTTTGCACATGTAAAACAGGTGATTTGTTGAATAGATGCTCTATAGATGATAGCAAATAAAGAGAGATTGAGTTTTAAAGTGGCTATATGTAAGTATTAAGAAGAGGTTCCTAGAGAAGAGGAGCAGTCACTTGAGCAAGCAATGAAGCAGCCATTGGTGTGAAGTGTTAGAATCTTCGTTTACTTCTCTTCAGCGTATATGAGGGCCTTTGAGGGGCCTTGAGGGCAGGTATCCAGTCCTCTCCCTCGCCCATCTCATCTTCCCACTGACTGCGTGGTCAGTGGGATTTGAATCCTCAAACCTGATTGAAATTCAAGTATGCTAACCACTTTACCATCGAGTACTTCTTGATATTAAGTCACTGGCATAGTCTACATATCCATACGATACCTAAGAATACCCTTTGGAGAGAACTCTATAGGTGGCCGGCAGATGTGGCGCAACTGCATGGAGAGAGAGATAGAGAGCTGTCTTTGAGGTCTTTATTTGTTTTGCAACCGATCTGTCTCCAGCCTATACTGTCCAGCTGAGGTTTTACAGCAAGAGCTGACTGGTGTCTGTTGAAAGCTACGTGGTGCAGAGAGACAACGAAGAAACCTCTTTCTGTGTTAAAGAAGAAATTCTTCCGAAATGTTTTTATGTGTCGTGTTTAATGATCGCTGATGTTCTGCTGTAAGTGATCTCTATATAGTCACTGTGTTTTGAGTAGAAGAGCCGTCATGCAAAGACATATACACACAGATACACAAGCATATATACAAGTAGTAAGTGCACATCGTTCAAAAAGTACACTTGCCGTGATGTACATACGATAAAGGGTATATAACTGAATACGAGTATTTTGGTGTACTATTTGCTGGTTCTGGTTGCAAATTGAGTACCATTTGTTTCGTATGCAGAGCTTTATATTTTCATGTAGTAAGAATTATCAGCAATGAATTTGTTGCTTGTAGTCATCACTAATACATTTGTCATTTTCGAAATAAATAATTAGTTAAATGGACTTGTGTTCCATTGTGCGCTTTAAAATTGTGATTTTCCGGGGAATTATGGATGAAACAAAGCTTTATTATAAACAAAGATTGTGAATTATAACTATTCTGTTATTTCATAATTTTATTTTAGTGATATAAAAAATAAAGTTAAAAGTAAGTCAATTGGTTTTCGCATTTGTAATTAATTAAATTTTATTTGACTCGTTTTGGTGCAGTTGTGTTTATAGAATTGCATTAAATTCAATATAAACTGACTTCATTTCATGAAAACAGGATGGAATTCAAAGATTGTTTATTTTAAGGCTGAACATTTCTATGCATAAGTTTACTGAATAATTTCCAAAAAACTTCTGCTTGCTATTTTGCATGGTATTTGCCGAGGTGAATACTTCTGAATCGTGCGGAAAAACAGGATATTCTGTTGTTGCAAATGTCCACGCCAATTTCCAGTTATTCCTAGATGCACATACAGACATCGAGTCATACAAAAACCACAAACCAACTCGCACATGGATAAGGGACCATGCGTTTGGCGATATGGGAACATAAACACAGAGACTATAGACAGTCAGACAGACAGAAAGACAGACAGACAGGGAGACAGACAGACAGGGAGACAGATGGAGAGAGAGCACTTGAGAGCTGCAAGCTCCTGATTTTTCATTTTGAACAAGTCCAGGACTGGAATCGTTTCTAAGAGCAGCAGTTGAATAAGAGATCATATTTCAGCTGTGAAGAGCAATATATCATCACTGGTTGACGATGGTGGCCACCCAACCCTTAAGAACCTGTCAACGACGGGTCTACAATAGAATGACAGTTATATTGGACTGTGAGACCAGGTAAAAATCACGACCTGCGTTTAATGTGAGTTTAAGAGATGCTGTCAGAAGCCTGTCTAAATTGATTGTAAACTGGCTGAGTACCAGCTGCCTAGATAAATACACTTGTCTGGCGGCGAAACGTTTGCTAACTGCAGATGCCATATGGTATGCTCAATTTTGCCCATGGGAAAGAGTGGTTTTTTGTGCAATTCAGATTAGAATATGTCTGTTCACATTAGATGTGAATAGCTATACCAGCTCAGACGCATGATAGTCAAGTTGTTTGCGTAATGGACATTCAGCTGAGAGGTTAGAGGTTCAAATTCCGGCCAATGGAGAAATGCTAATATGTTTTAAACAGCGATTTTTCTACTGCACTTCTTGTCTGTAATACTGCACTTCCTGTGTCTTATGAACTCGACTGTTAATTAGTACACAGACCATGTGGCGAGTCTGGTGATGCGCTGTCACTGGAAAGACACAGGAAAAGCTAAGAAAAGAGAAGTCACTGCTGCTTGTTATTGTAATTTTTTATTGTAAACACGATATTGTATATAGCATCGTGGGTTACATGCTACCTCTCTATGATTCTTGATGAAAGATTATATAATGTCAGCACAATAATTTCTAATGCTTGGGATTACATAGCAAGTAGAGTTTCAAATGCCCAAAGGATTGCTGTTTTTCAGTCTATGTCTATAGTAGTTTGGTTGCTTTTGCTGTCCTGGTTTCTGGTGTCACCAGACAGTATCTCTTGTCAGTGTGTTAGAAGTGGAGGTTTCTGCAGACTTTTTTCTTTAGCCAGACACATGCAGAACTTCTCTCCTGCAGTGCATGGTTAATGGCGAATATTTTGAATTATTCTCATTATCAGTGTGATATGACCTGCTGTTCAAGTGTTGCAGCCATGAATGAGAACATGAATGAAGTTAGGTTATCTTGAGATTAAATGGTAGTGTGGGAGTGAGCCTGCAGGGCTGGATGTTCACTATTATCTGATAAGAGTGCAGCACCACCCTATTGCAGTTGAATCAGAGTGAGGGAAATTGATTGGAAGCACTTGCATGTAGACTACTCAGGATTTCAAGTCAGTCTGTTGAGTCAGATTGTAATTAACTTTGAATTGTAATTAAAACTTGTAGCACTGGCAAACACGAAGTACGGGTATTGCCTTCATGTATTTATTTTACACTCAGTTTACAAAAGACAAAAACCTACAGTTTAGATGCAAGTAGTCATTTAATTTGGTTATATGCTGTGGTGTGGATATGATGCATGCAAGTTTACAGGCATTGTTAGTTGTTGGATGAAGTTGGGTTATCTCTTAATCGGTTGACCTGGCAATTCATGGATTGTCATTAATCTATGAAGTGCCATGTCAACGGATTAACTCATCTGCCATTCATCCTGAGAGTCAAATTTAGAAGTTATGTTAAGTAGGTATCGTGTTGTTGGATTGCATCTTGAACCAAAATGGCCGTTAGATGCTGGACATGGGTTGAAGGAGTTTGCCTGGTGTGCAGACATGTTTACAAATGAGTTCTACCCCTCTATACCCCAGCAAAGAATATATTGATTCTGCTTTTGAACAGTGTTTTCATTTCGTTATTCCGTTTTGCATCTTAAGTTAAGGATCTTGCTTGGACCACTTGTGGGAACACAGTGGCTTACTAATAGATAAGTTGAGTAATCAAGGGATTGGTAACATGGTGTGTGCATGAGTGTGTGTGTATGTGAGTGTGTGCGTGGGCGAGTGGGCTTCAGATTGTAAGTAGCAACGAGCATATAAATCTTTTGCAGCATTTAAGTTCTGTGCCACTGGTTAATGCCGTTTTTATTCTTGTACATGGCACACTGTTGTGGCAAATTAATTAAAAAAATTTAATGTTATAAGTGAAGTGTGTAAGGTTTGACATACAGATGGCTGGAAAAAGTAGAAGAGGAAGAAAAAAACTGTACGTTGTAGTACTAGTTATGGAGTTATGACATATGCTAGCACTTTTGCCAGTCATGAAACATGTTTGAAACATGTTGAATGCATACAGTATTGTTTGATTGCTGCCTTTTCTGGCTTGAGGTGTATTGGCTGAATGCTATTATGTGTCACCTGGTGTGACTCTTCAATTCCTGGGACCTACTTTTTAAGAAAAAGGGTTGGGTTGAATTGTGTTGCCAATGATCACTGGTAACTTCGGCCAGTTGCCGGAGGATGAATGGCAGTAAAGCATATGAGATGTGAATCATTCTCACCTTGCTTTCTTGTTGATTCAATATTTCATTGTTACTTATTTCCACTTAAATGCCAATGATGCTGGGAGGAACTGTTCATGATTTATTGGTATTTGTAAATCCCTTTGTCTGAGCAGAGAGACGTCTATAGTAAGTTGTGGTTAGAAGACAGAAGCCTGCTCCACTGATCTGATCTTACTGGACCTCAGAGCAGTACCAATGCACCATGGTCCCGTTTGTTTATCTATGCTGTCCAGTAGTAATTTGGAAGTTGGTCATGTCACTGATGCTGCTGGAGATGTGGCTGGAGATGTGGCTGTCTTGTCGTGTACAGCATCTGATTACTGATTCATGGCTTCCTTTCCTAGATGAACAGTTAAGCCTCCTAGTCTTGTCAATAATCATCAGAGTCAATGGTGTATGGCTCTGCATTAGACACTTATCTGTTTCTTCTGCCGCCTTCACCAGAACCCTGTGTAATGTCGCCTAACTGCAGACATTGATGACATTTTGTTAGACACTGTTTACACAGTTAGACAGTGAGTGTGGATCATCATGTTCAATGTAGGTCACACTGATTCATGTGTATAGTGCTTGACTTAGGTGTGTATGTGTGTGTGTGTGTGTGTGTGTGTGTGTGTGCGTGCGTGTGTGTGAGGGTTTTGTTTATATGTATTCTGGCAGTGATAATTGCTACTGTGTGGAATTCCTTTGATGTCATTGTTGGATTCACTGATCTAACCAAATGTTGGGGGAAGGACGGGGGGGGGGAGAGGAAATTAGTTAGTGGGAAAAAATTCAAAGTTGGCCGTTCACCCATTATGCTGTTGTTTAGATTTCTGTTGTTCTTTTGTGGGACTTCAATTAATTATAATGAAAGTCCTGTTGGCGATGCTTCTCTGCTTTTTTCATTCATTCTTCACTGTAATGCAGTTGTTCTGTGAACAGTTGTTGTTGGTCCGTTGAGACATTTGATTGGAGCAGATTACATGCAATCATAATACACATGCACATTGTACAACTATGCATCAATCACGCATCTATCACGCACACACAAACACATGCATGCACGCATGCATGCACAGTTTGCACACACACGTGCGTGCAGACACACCCACGCACACACTCTCGCATAATTGCTCTATAAGTATGCTATATATAACATTATATATATATTTATTTATTTATATATGCGAATCATGCTTTGTAGTGTACATACCGGTACTAAATTATATGGGCAGACATCTCCCATATACAATGTAGATATAGTTACAAGCACTTAATTGTGCAACCCAATATGCCTATCTTTGAGTGCATACATATATCTGCCACTTGAAAATGAAGTGCTAATGCATGAAAGTCGTTTTGTAGCTTTGTTTAGCATTTCAATCCTGCTACTCTACCATACAAGCAGCAATGTTTTTAGTGTACCATGAACATATATAAGGATGTTATGATACTATCAAAATAGTTGCATGCGTTGTATGTAATCTACAGTCGGCTGATCACTTGCTTGCTTGTCGATTGTCCATAATCACTACTAGTGGTGTAAAAATTTCGTGAAGTAGGCCTACAACTCAGGTTCTTGAATTCATTCTCAATTGCTACTTGACTATCAGCTGCTTTGTCATTGAATAAAATTATTATTATGCCAATGTTGAACGTGCAGTGTGCAATTCTTTGTGACGGAACAATTCGGCGCGGGACATTTTGGCGCCAGGCTGTTTAGCACAAGACAATTCAGTGTGGAGAATTCCGCGCCGGACAATTAGGTGCAGAGACAATTCGACCCAAGACAATCTATGATCTCATTTGTAAGGAATGTTTGTTTGTGGACTTTGGTTTCAGTGAATTAGAAAGTTTTGGTAGTTAGTGTCTGTGCTGAGTAATTTCAGTTAGAAAGTTGAGCTCAGTTGTAAAAACCTTGAGAGTTTTTTTTATTGTATTATTTATATTTATGAAAACAGCCGTTTGCTAGTAATAAATATTGCTTGAACTCAGAATTTTCCGTGCCATATTGTCCTGCACTGAATTGTCGCACACCAAATTGTCCTGCAGGAATGTTATAAAACTGTATGCTGATGTTATTGAAATTTTTGCATGTTTCTGTATTGTTTTGTCTACACTAAAGACAATTTACTTTGTACAGTGTACACTCGACATACATGCATAGATTGTTGATTTATTTAAGTCTTTCTGGTCCTCATTGTGTACACTTGCAACAACCAAGCACCTGTTGGTTTATTTCTGGTTTTCTAGCCCTCTGTGTGGCACTATTATTAATGATTTCTTTCCAGATGTTGATATAATAATCTGATGTTCTTGAATGACTTGCCATCGTCAGATGATAGCTATCCTGATATGTTTCAGATGATAGCTATCCTGATATGTTTCAGATGATAGCTATCCTGATATATGTTTTCTCCTGTGTGTTGACTGTGATTCAGGTGCGGTGGGCAGAGCAGCAGGTGGCGAAGAAGAGAGTGAAGCGTGACCTTCAGCACACTGCCTTCAGTGACCCGAAATGGCCACGCATGTGGTATCTGGTGAGTTATCTCCTGCTATTCTTTAGCTACCTTTTTTAACATTGCTGGCATCGGATTATAATTGCTGTCTTCTATTCGAATTGATGTGCTCAACAGAACTAATTAATTAAGAAATAGGTTAATCGATTAAGTAAATTATGTGGTATGGTTAAATGAAAGCTATAATCATGATTTATTAATTCATTCTTTGGTCATTCATTGATTCACATTTATTTATTGTATTGTATTTACGCATTTATATAGCACCTCTCGCAGAATGACTATTCAGAGGCGCTCTCAGCGAGAAACACTCAGAGGGGGGAAAGAAATTTGTTAACGAGCGAGAGACTAATGGCATTGCTGTGTTTGAATGTCTGAAGTAGGTGTGTTGATTATTATGTACTTAAATATAATTAAGTATTGTAGGTATTATCGTCCTCTTGCTGGCCGTGATGGGGAAATAATCCAAGGTTGTCAGTGCAGATGGTAGGTACTGTCTTGCACAGTTTCATCTGCTTGGCATCAGTCGCCTCTGAATCCTTACTGATGCGGTGCTTGAGTGCCAGCATCAAAGGGTTAACTCACAGCATCAAAGGGTTAACTCACGTGGGCTTAGGTTGTTGCTGTTTGTGAATGGGTTTGTATTGAGTTACTAGTGAATATGCTATAGTAAGTTTCTGTTGGTGAATGGACTTTGCCTTGGTTTGCTGATGAATAGACTTTCTTATGTATGTATATGTGGAGATCATTTGGCTGGCATCGGGAACTGATTATAATGAGAATTTTCTTGAGTTGCTGATTAATATGCTTTGTGTTGCGGGTGAATATTCTCCCGACTATAGCTTCGGATGAGTAGGCTGACTTTGGGTTGGTGGTGTTGGAAGGTAGTGCCAGATTTCTGGTGAACATTTGGGCTGAATTTACTGGATTTAGCCGTGGTGTAACGGTAAAGTGAGTAGGAGGACATGTGTAAACAGTAGTATATATCTGGGCAATGAAGGCTGGCAAAGGTATTTAGGAATGAGTTCAAATCAGATGGGAGAATGGAGGAAGTGCTCACGCTTGTTAAACTCGATCCAGGTGCATGTGGTTTGTCTGAAAAGTGTTTGCGACTGAAGACAAGAAGAGTAACAGCCAGATGAAAGACTTGCGAATTAAAGATGGGCTCAAGGTTGGTGGGCTGGGTGGGGGATTGGTGGGTGGGGGATGGATGGGTGGGGGATGGATAGGTGGGGAGAGGGGAGGGGAAACATGGAAGTTCACAAGCCAATGATCTAATGCATCCAAGTCGTTTGTGGCTTTTAGATTTCTGTTTTGTGTTAGGGTGTTGTTGTTCTGGGTTTTTTCTCTATGGGCATTATATAGTGCACATAAGGAGGGCAGAGGGGAGGGGCTGAGAGGGGAGGGGGTCGTGGTGTGCCAGCAACTTTTGAAGACATCCATGGACACCTCAGAGGTGTATTGCATCTGCTAATTTAAAGGGCAATGGATGTAAAGGCAAACAACACAACAACATAAGTTGACTGTTATGCTGCTGCCACATATTAAGCTGAATGGCTGGTTAATGTGTGTGTGTGTGTCTCTGTTTGGGTGTGCAGTGTGCACGTGTGTGTGAGTGTATGTGAGAAAGGGAGAGAGAGGGGAGGGTAGAGGGGGAAGGTGAAGGCGGTGGAGAGACGGAGAGAAGGAGAGAGACCAGTATAGAAAGATTGAAGAGTGGGTGTGCACTGTGCAACTGTGCACGTGTGTGTGAGTATGTGATCAGCATTTATCTGTCTAGACATTTTACAACTACCTTTCAAAATACTTGTATATACAAATATACATGCATATGTGTGCCTATATCTAAATTATATCTGTAGATACGTATGTATGTTGTCGTTAGGTGATATACTCCGTTCAGCAATCAAATCAGGAATCTTACATCAAGGCATGAAGCTGTAACTTGTGATTGATATTTTTACATTTATAGCAACATTTGTGTTGACAGAAACGATAGTCTAAGTTATCTTAAGCTGCTATTTCAGCAGGATTTTTGGCAATGTAATGTTACTGCAAGTTCTGCAATTTACACATTTTCTGCCTTGGTTTTAATATGATGAATTTGAAGTTCTGTTTAATGAAATTGAAAAATAAAAATTATTGCTTATTTTAAAAAATAATAAAAATGATTGCAAATATTCTGAAAAATAAGAATTATTGCTAATTTTCTGAAAATTAAAAAATTTCACTTTACAAAGATGTTCTGACTAATGTTTTTTATACTAAATGTTCCAGTCACTTCATGAGCTACAACCATTCATTCATTAGATGATGTGGAAAACATCGTTTATACTTATTTAATTTCATTCTGTAGAAGTTGAATATCATTAAAGCTATATGGTGCATGCCATGGTATGCCTACTCAAGCCCATATGGATTTAATTGATTAATTGGTTTTATGATGTTGATGCCTTTCATCAGATCTGTTCAATGGCATTTGATGACCAAGCCCTACTTTTTGTACCATGATCTCACTACTGCTAATGGCCCTCAGTGATTAGTGGGCTGGAGTAACAATAATTAAGGGGTCAGTGGTTCTTGTCCCACATGTGTTTTATGTGTTTCTCATAAAATTTTATTGTTACAGTAAGTAGTACTATTGTACTACTAGTACACTAGTAGTACTATTTATTGTTACAGTAAGTAGTACTATTGTATTATGGTACTTGTTGAGATAATAGAAATGTCAAATGTAGTTTGAAATCCAGTCCAATCATTCTTCAGAAGAATGTTGTTGGATATTCTCGATCAAGGATCACGAATTCTGTGAAGCTGATGACTTTCCACATATAAGTGAATAACACCTACTTACTATTAAAAGCAGAGAGCTCTGGTCTAGGAAGAATGCCAGCAGTGGCAATTTGTGCAGAGGCATTTCAAGCAGTTAATGCAACCATACCTCTTTTCTCCAACCTTTGAAGATCATTCTGTTTGATCATCCCTTCATTGTGTTAGGTTAGGAGCACTTCTTCTATCTCTATGTCTGTCTGTCTGTCTGTCTGTCTCTTCGTCTGTATGTCTGTCTGTGTGTCTGTCTGTTTGTCTTTATCTCTCTCTCTTGAAGTGGCTCTAAATAAATTTACAATTGCTGTTGGAAGTAGGGTAGTGGTAGAGAGGATGGTGATATTGATTGACCTGGAGTTGGGTCATTTGAGAAGCGAATATCTTGTGAGTGTACTGCATTGTTGCCAGGAACAGCAGCCATCAATGAGTACATGACCTGCTTGAGGATATAATGGATAGCTGGGCTGACCCGGTTCCTGGAAACTCTATTATAAGCAGTTTCAGTATCACCCTAAGGCATGCATGTCAATGGTACATGTTCTGCATGGACATTGATTATATAGCAGTTTATTTGACACAAGGTTTGCTGTGACATCAATTGCACATGTCAGTTGTGCAAACTAATTAGAATATTCATTTCACTGTGCAAAGATGTTCTTCTGACTAATTTTTTCTCGCTATTGAATGTTTGTTCCTGTCACTTCATGAACATCATTCATTAATGATGGGAAAAACATCCGTGGAAGTGGAATATCGGTATATATACTTTCCTGAGTGTTAACTTTGTCATTCAGAAATATTGCCCTTGTCTCCTGAACATTTTACTGGAAATTCATTAACCTGGATGTTTGACACTACATGTGCTGAACTTCAATCCTGAGCAACCAACCATATATCCACTGGGAAGGTGTTTTTCACTTCCACTATTGCTTGTAGAACTTGTGTGCTTTTCCCGCCTCTAATGATATCTGCAGGTGCACGTGTTTCGTCCTGCATGCCATTTGTTTGAGATGGGTGCCAACTGTCTATATCTATAGAGAGCAGGCACATGTATGCTTCTGTGTGTGTGTGCATGCACAATCAGCTGTGCCATACATCAACCTGCCTACCTATAGGTGCTCTGGCCTTTTAATAATGTTAATAACATTCTGCAAGAAATGTTTTAGATTAGTGGATTTGTTCTTCTTTCTTGCTTTACACATAAATGCAATTTAATGATAATTAACGATGGTGATGATGATGACGACTATGACGATGATCATCGTGTGTCGGTGTAGTACGAAATTAAATAAATTGTAATTCAAAATCAATTGTTTAAATAGCAAAAAACTGTATTTTTTAACCTGAAACAATGAGCAGCATAATGTTATGACTGAACGATGATGTGTAGTCGAAAGATTACATATACGTACACTGGAATTGGAAGTGGTATTACGTGGAGCACTGCTTCTCATGACATTCGATGATGACATGCGGTGGTTGCATGCCCAGAAAGCGTCTTGTTTGTATTCTTTTCACTAAATATTTCTCCACAAACTGCTGCAGGCGTTCATAACTGCTTTGCCTTCCTCCTCTCTCTTGGGATGGAAAGCAGTTCCTAGTTTACTGTGAAACGGAGACCAGATTGGTGGTAGAGCTCACTTGTTTCTACAGAGGATGCAGACAGACAGTGAGGCAGCCGACTTAAGTAAGACTTATCCATTTGCAGGATGATCAGAGTTCACGTTGTGCTGTAAATGGATATGATCCCTGGGAAGCAGCCGCCTTATACTTACTTATTTTATGTCCAGGCAATGGCTGTGTTTGTGGCTATCGAAAGCAGTGCATTTATGGAAATTATGCTGTCGGCTCCCCACTGCAGCAGCTATGCCGCTCATATTGAGCCGCTGCTTTGCTATCGTCTTCATAAAATTTGTCCGCTTGCAGATGAATTATGAAGTATTTATCCTCCTTATACTGTTGACGAATGCTAACAGGACCGTGCCAACCTGGATGGAAGGAATTCTGTATTCCAGATGGATAGGAGAGATGGAATTCAGGTGTGCAGAAAAGATATGCTCGTTGTTAATAGTGTACTACACTGTTGGGGTTTACAGGTGCTGCTGGATAGTTTCTTGTGTTGAATGTTTGGGGGGTGGGGCTTGATCAGATTTCACAAGATCAGATTTCACAAGATCAGATTTCACAAGATTAGATTTCAAAAGATCAGATTTCACAAGATCAGATTTCACAAGATCAGATTTCACAAGATCACACCTGTCAGCAGATTTTCAGTTTTATGTGGTTTTTCTCTTCTTACTGTTCTTGCTTGTTACTGTTATTTAAGACCTTGTCTGTCCCATAATACTGTCCTGTAATATTGAAGAAGATTAAGTAGTGGCTCATGCCAGTTCCTTTTAGTTGACATCGTTTATGATATGTTGATGGAGGAAACCTGTGATACCCTTCGCCTATCTCCGGTTTCAACTACTTCTAATATGTTTTATTTGACTAATAAATGAAGACAAATGAAGCTATCATCAGTCTGTCTGCTGCTGCTGCTCTGCTGCATAATTTTTCTTATGTTGTTGGACTTTGTTCTTTTCATTTACAGACATCTAGCTTCCATTTGCTGAGTTGTTTTAAAACGATTTGATGATTTAAATTGATCATAGGTGATTTCTATGATGGGCTGTTTGAAGGGGTGGGGCTGTTGGAATGTTTGTTTGGTTTTTAAGTTTCACCCATGTTTGGAATGATTGGTGATTGATTGGTTGAGTTTGATCAGTATACTTTGCAAGTGACTGATGTTTAGTTGATATATATTTAGGGTGGATTGGGGTTTAAGTGATTGACTTTTTAATTTTCTCAGACTTGATTGTACTGATTTTTGGGCCATCATTTTGCGGGATGAACACAGTCAATAAGTTGAATAGGAAAATTGGGATGTGATTTATATAGGACGGACCTGGACAGTAGATTTTAGCTTGGTATGATAGTTCCTGCTTACAGTAGAAATTTGTTTGTTTCAATGGTTTGAAAATATGCACATTAAATCCCATTTAAAAAAAACATTTACAGCCTTACATCCTATGCTTAGAATAATAATTTTTTTAGATGTTAACATTGGTAGTTAGCTCCTGTACCTACTACTACCTGCATCTTTAATACCTAGTAAACGTATCATCCAGTTATCTTGTGAAGGCTGCTAGCACTCCTCCACTAAGGAAAAATCCTTCCAGGTTAGCGACGGATTCACAGACAGAACTTTTCGAGTGCTTTAGAGGCAGCGAAAAGTCTGGACGTTTTGTGCAATGAAAGCTGAATGACGGTAGTCACGATGATCTCCCATGCAGCGGCCATCTTACAGCCAAGTGCTTGATTCGTCTCAGTCGGCGGCTATGCACTCCACTACGACTCGACCCTATTACTAGACAGGGAAGAAGTTGAAAGTGAAGCAGCCGCCATCTAACGTCGGAAAGGTAGATAGTGGCGGCGACGGTAAGAGCACTGAGCTATGTTTGATCTCATCTGTAGCCGAAAGTGAATCCAGTTTTCTTGCTGTAGTAGTGTTTTGACTGCGGCTGCATCGGCAATCCCTGGCTGGCCCTGCTGCTGCTGCTGGCCAATGCATGTGGATCATTCAGTGTATTTATTTATTCTGTGTTTATAGATTTCAAAGACTTAGTGCACATGCAGATCTTTATATAGTCATTGGAGGTATGGACGAATGTTTTTTTGTCAGAGCTTTCTTTCCAACAGGGGATGAATGATGCTGTAATATTATTGTCCACAGTTTTATTTGTGAAAAGTAAGTAAGCTTACTTGCTTACCTTTTATAAATAAAATTGAAGACAGTTTAAAAGTAAGTATGCTTGATTAGTTTTAATAAACGAAATTGTAACCAATTTAAAGGTATGTAGGTATATTTACTTTTATAAATAAAATTATAAACAATTTAAAAGTAAGTAAGTATACTTGCTTACTGTACTTGCTTACTTTTTATAAATAAAATTGTAGACAATTTAAAAGTTGGTTTTGATAAATGAAATTGTAAACAATTTAAGGGTAAGTAAATATATTTACTTTTATAAATAAGATCATAGACAATTTAAAAGTAAGTATAGTTACTTTTTATAAATAAACCTGTAGACAATTTAGCCGTGAAGCAAAAGAAGTACCAGTACTCTGCTAAATATCTTTCCACCGACTCCAGAACTCAGCACGGAAACCCTTGGAAAAAATAAATGCGTAGCTATACTGTTAATGTCTCCAAGGGTGAAATTGTATTAATTTCCAATTTCAGGTATCAGCATAGTTGAAATCTTTGGTTCGTTAAAAATGTTTGAGTTTATACTCCTGGACTATAGAACACTTTCAATCTGTTTTGCATTTGTTAGTTTTGCGTCTTTAGATTTCAACGTATCGCAGTCTCTGGAAATCTGTTTAGCATTCTGCTTCTGTGGCTGCCAACTTCCGGTGCATTCATCATTCGCAGTAATTCGGATATTCTTAGCAGGTTATGGCTCTAATATGCATAGGTCATTCTTAACATTGCAGATTTGCCTGCGGGTCTTTTCTGCCTTTCTTGTCTTCCTACGAACTGCTGGCGAAATTAAATTTTATGGGTCGCCGATAAAACCTTGCACCAGCCGCGCAGCAAATAATGCTGTTGCCGTGGCCGAGAGACGACTGTGTTTTGCGCAGGCGACCGGAAGAGCCTTTCATAAATATGAATATAAATTCATTCGTTTATGCGCAGTATGACTGCTTGTGCTGACGCGTTATACAGATGAAACCGCCGTGACAGTGCGTTGTGTATAACTGTAAAAGTGCACTCAATCACTTACTTTTAGTGCTTACGGAGGAGACGGGCTTCTCCTCAAGCCACTGCATGGGTTGCGGCAGCAGTGCTGCAGCACGTGGGTTGTTTGTCCACTGAGGACGCAAGAGGGGATCAAGTTGTTTTCCACATGCATCAAGCACCAGTATTCTTATTGTGGAGCATGTTCTTGGCATTCTGTAAATATTGGGAGACATTTTCTGGGTGGATAACATTGCTCTAACTATGTGAGTAGTGGTAGTCAGTTTGGTGGTATGTTAACTTGGTTAATGAGCGGAGCTATGTGAAATGATGTTGCCAGAAGTCTGTTAGTCCGAGATGATTTAAGCTGATATGATCTAAGCGAGTTCTCGTAGACGCTGTAAATATATCGGTTTAACTTTTATCTCTGATTTATGTAGTAACTATAATAGTTGCGGTTTCCTTCATCTTAATTGCTGTTGAGCATATTTTGCCATATAGATTATAAATCTCTAATGTCTTATACTGCCTGCTGCACGCTTAGTTATCTGTAACTGAGCTTGGAATTTTTGTGTATTTGATGCTGAGCCGAAGAAATATACATGTGCAGAAATGTTGATGGGAAGATTGAATTAGAGTTGATTTGAGTTGTGAGTTAGAGCTGAGTTGAGTTCTGCTGCCATTCTTGAAAGGGAATTGGATTTATCAGTATTATTTTAGAGGTGCATGGTAGTCTAGTGGTTAGTTTTCTGGCTTGTCAAGTGAGTGATTGAGAGTTCAAATTCACGCTAGGGCAGAAATTTCTGTTGAGATTTATGTTCCACTGTCATCAATGGAATTACTCCTCCTAGCTAAAAACTTTGGGAACAGGTAGGCCGATGAAGATTTAGAGCAAATGATTGTGGGTACCCCAGCCCATTTTCAATGGAACTTCTTGTATTATAAATGGTGATCAGAAGGCCATACTTCATAGTGATGTGAGACCTGGGAAATTGAGAAGCATTTTCTTTGATTTAGACTTAAATAGAGAGACTCATCTGTTATTGGATTGGATGACTTGTAAACTGATCTCTATCTTTCGGAAGAAACAGCTGTGTGACCAACCCTTAAAAGACATAACGTCATCCTGTGATATGTGTTTTGGTTTCATCTAAACATATTATTACACAGTTTCTAATACCCAATGCGCACAGCCCCAGGAATGCAAAATTGATCATAACCCAGTGGGGTGTTGGGGAGGTGATCATTTCTTTATTGAAGTTCTTTTCCAGCTAAGGATGCATTCCTCCATGTTAGATGTATCCTTTGCTGGTTGGTGTCCCACAGATCCGGTCCCTCCCTCTCCTAATGAAAGGGTACCTAGGGGTACCCTCAGTCTCTGGAAACCTCCATGGTCTCTGTTAACAGCTGACTCAAGGCTAGTAGGTGGATGGGGGTGGGGGCGGGCGTAGTCAGATCATCAATCACTGGGTGGGAAAAGAAGTGTCAGTTGTGTCAGTGGGGAGAAATATATATGGGCTTGATTAGGTGGTTTGTTTGTATCCTCCTCCTCCTCCTCCTCCTCCTCCTCCTCCTCCTGTGGTTTCCCTAATAAAAGATTTGCCTTGACCTGTATGGGTTGGACATCTGCAAGTGCTGTGATTACCTGTTCAGTCTGTGGTCTCTAATGTATGGAGGAGGATCATGCCCTACAGCATAATAGGCTGTGGCACTGATTGGTGTCATTAAGGTGACCCACACAGAGTTGATATCTTTGTGTCAGTGTGGGCTAATGATGAGTATATTATGTGGGCCAGTGGCCTGTAAGAATGGAGCCATGTTTTTGCTGAGGTGCTACAGACAGTTTACCTGTTGTGGAGAAAGTTTCCTCTGTTTAACAAAGCAATTAACCTGGGACATCAGCATGCCATTACCTACTTGTCCTTTTGTTGGAACATGTCGGTGGTGTGGTATCTCTTGCACTTCAGCCTCAGCTTTCTTTCTCATTTTCTCACATTAGCCATCAATCAGTCGGTAATGGAGTCTGTATAATGTGAAACGAAACTGTCCAATTTGAATTCTGTAAGTACCCTGAAGTGCTTAATGTTATTTCTGTGATGCTGGCAACTGCATTATTTGCTGTATGGCAGGAATATATTCCTTCGTGTTCCCATGAACATGCGTGGGTGTGTATGCGCATGTGTGATTCGTGTGTGCGTGCGTGCGTGTGTGTGTGTGTGTGTGTGTGTGTGTGTGTGTGTGTGCGTGTGGGTGGGTGATGAGTGTGTGAGTGTGTGTGTGTGTGGGCTATCTCTTAGCAGCCACCTGTTTGCTGCTGACACACCGGACAGTATCTATTTTATTGACAGGGAAGTCTTTCCTTCGTCCAGTAAGCTAGTCTAAGCAGCCTTTGATGATGATGTTAAGACGTCATTTCGGTGGTGGGCTTACTCACTCACGGAGCACATGGCGACGGCTCAGCTGCTCATTATTATGATGGGGTTAAGTGTGCATGTGGATGCTATTAAATGTCATCTGTGGGTCATCTTAAATGTCATCTGTGGGTCATCTTAAATGTCATCTGTGGGTCATCTTAAATGTCATCTGTGGGTCATCTTAAATGTCATCTGTGGGTCATCTTGTGGTTGAGTTAAGAGATGTATTCTATTCATAGTCGATGCAGCTCTGCTCCAGTGGACCTTCGTGCTGGCACACGAGCCAATGTGCATTGGCTCGCAGCAGTCACCTTGGAAGTCCTTTTAGAAACAAATTATCTAAATTGCTGGCATTTTCAGATTTTCTTTGGGAGCGGCCATTTCTGCTCTGCAGACTACATCACTGGTTTGCCTAAATCACTGCCCAACGTTGGCTTTCTCTGGAATTGGCATTCTCCCAAATCTCCCAAGGCTGTTATGGTCTCCGTTTGCTTGTCTGTCTGTCTGCCTATGTCTGCCACAGCAGCAGCAGTCAGAGTCAATGTCTCCCTTTCCAACCCCCCAAACCCCAACCCCCCCACACTGCTGGAATGGGGTTGTTGTTTTCGCAGCCACTGTGACTGCTGCGGCTGATACGCAGTTCAAAGAACTGCAGACTCTAAATGCTGATGTGGCAAGAATGCTTGCACACATTTTTCTCCCAATAAACTATATGCTGTGACCCACTGTCTCGCATTTTTCTATATGTGACTGTGTGGCACTGTGACCATGTCTCAAAAGAGTCTGGCCACTTTGTTGCATGTGTGTGTGTGTGTGTGTGTGTTGCGTGTGTGTCTGTGTGTGTGTGGGGGAGTGGGTGGGAGGGCAGTGTATTTGATAAGGATTTGAATGCACTCTAACCATTTTAGGGTTTGATCTTGTTGAGAACGTAAGCATTTTCAGACATCATGATTGGAAATTGTATTGTATGATGGGTGTATGGGGGCAGAGGGAAGTGCACAGAAGAAGCTAGGCTATAGTATAATAGATTCGTCGTTGGGGGTGGGGGAATAGTGCATTTGCTTTAGGACTTAAGGGAAGGAATGCACGTCTTTCAGTCTTTATCCAGTTAGAGCTGTGTGGTGGATCTCTCTTGTCTTGCATATATATATATATATATATATACATACATATATTTTTATATATAGACCTCAATTTCGCCACTGAACAAGTCCTCACCCAACTCCCTCCGTCCGTCCGTCCATCCATCCATCCATCCATCTATTAGTCCATTGGTCCACTCGTCCATCAAAGTGTGTTGTCTGAAATGTTTAGAGCCTGTGGTTGAGGGGGGTGAGAGGGTTGGGGGGGGGGGGGTGCACGGTCGGTCGTTCCGCCGTTAGTGGGTTGGTCGGGAGATGAGCTGTTTTGGCGTTTTTATTGCAAATGGCGTCTTTCATCTCATCGTCTGAACTCTGCTGCTGCTGCTGCTGCTGCTGCTGCTGTCTATGGGCTGCTGCAGACTTTAGTTTAGACAGTAGACTTCCAGTAAGCTTACTAGCGCTGCTCTCTGATCTCACAAATGAAGTTGCTTCAGCTTTTGTGGCTGCTGCTTGACATAGTGGGACTAGACAGGGGCAGCAATCCTCCCTCGCTGCTCCCTCGGACAGGCAGCGGACCAACTGTTGGCATAGGAGGGACACAGGAACAGACGACTACTCGGTATGAGCTATGTCCGTATTGTCGATAAATCAGTATATGGTCATTTCTGAATCGATGATGGTTTGTTTGGTGGAAAGACAGAAAAGGAGCTACAGGAGTCGTGAGGGAAAAGTTGGAGAAGGTAAAGACAGGGTTAAACTGTGAAAGCAGAACTGTGAATTTAGATCAGTGGGTGAGATGATAATACATGGTATAAGTAGCTGAAACGAAGGACGGCTTCAGAGTGAGTTGTGGGGTTTGTTGGTTTTGATGGTATTAGCTCCTAGTACCCCAAGCAAGGACTGCTGTTGCCACAAACCGTGATTCTGCCAGCATGGAATGACCTCCCCTCCTCCTCCTCAATCCATAGGAAGATCTGAGCCAGGGTGCCACCCTAATTCCTTCACTGTTTGAAGTCTTTGTTATCTTATTCCTTGGGACTATCATTCTGAATAGCACATGCTGTAAGAGGCAGTTTATAAATTCTTATATACAATAATAATAATAATAATAACAACAACAGTAATAGTAATTATATTAGTTATGACAATTTATATGGTCAAAGGCTGATTATTGTTATTGCTTTGGTATTGTTGTGCATTTTTTCTTCATGTCTGCATTGAAGATGGAACATTGGTCAAAGACAAAGGTTAATGGTTATTGTTGTGCATCAGTTTCCATCTTGTACGGCTGCTGAGAAATTGAATAACGTCTTTGACTCATTCCTTATTATCCCATGTTGTTTCCTATGCCAGATCAGTCTCTCTGATCTGTTTTGATTTGTTCTTTATTCCACGGCTGTTTTATGGGTTTTTTAAATCCTAGATCTTATACTAGGTTGCTTATGTATTGTTGCCCAGAAATATCTCAATTACACTTCTTTTTTTAATTGGTTGACGTAGTTAGCATCTTACATTTTAAAGTTTGAATGAATATATATATATAGATATATATATATATGTGTGTGTGTGTGTGCGCGCACATATATATATGTATACCGTATATGTGTATATAATATATAAACATATGTGTCTGTGTGCGTGTGTGTATTGTGTTTCAGTTGCTTTTGTGTCGGATGCAGTGAGTGACTGTGCCAAACGCACCTGGCATTGCTTGTCGGAGGAGATAATAATTATAAGTGGCGGAGGAGCATTGTTGTCACTCTGGTGTGGTGGAATTTGACCCCCGCAACCCTTTGCCCCGCTGTTCGCTTCCGAGGTTGCTGGAACAATCCGGCTGCTGTGGGATCTGGTTTTTGTAGGCTTGTTAGAGAGAGCGAGAGAGAGAAGAGAGAGAGAGGAGAGAGGAGAGAGATAGAGAGAGGCGGTATTTACCTGAGGGCCTGTGCTAATCAATTACGTGGCCTTGTTCACGACTCACGAGAAACCATGAAACGAAGTCGAATTAGGAGCAGCATCTTTTGATGTGGCCCGTTGGGTACTACCACTACGGTGGTGGTGGTGGTTGAGCCAGTGCTTCTTCTTGCTAAGCAGTCTTCTTCTCAGCTGCTGCTGCCCTAGTGCACCGCTGCTGTGGTGCTGCTGTTGCTGCTGCTGCTGCTGCTGCTGTTGCTGCTGTTGCTGCTGCTGTTGCTGCTGCTGTTGCTGCTGCTGCTGCTGCTGCTGTTGCTGCTGCTCATGATGCGGATGCTCATGCTCACTGATGGCTGGAAGAATTTTGTTGGCAGGCGCAGCAGCAGCAGCAGCAGCAGCAGCACTGACGGGAGGCAGCACTTACGTCTGCTGCTGCTTTGTCGGATGGGTTGATGAGGGAGTTTGGCTTATGGAATTACTAGGTTGGAACTATGTTCAAGACGGACAGGAAGAAGATGGAGGAGGAGGAGGAGTAGGATAAGGAGGAGGAGATTAGGAAGGCTTTGGAAGAGGAGAAGGAGGAGAAGGAGGAGGATGAGAAGGTGGAGCCATGGAGATGGCTTTAATGGGAAACAGAGATTTATGGGAGCAATCATCTATTCATATCTGTTGCTTGTAAACATGTATTGGTAAACCATAAATGTGGTAGACACCATGTTGGCCGAGCCTTCGTCTTCTTCTTCTTCTTCGTCTTCTTCCATTCGGCTGCATCCTTCTCCTCGTCCTCCTCCTCTTCCTAGGCTCCGGGAATGGCATCTTGCCAAACGTCACTGTGCCCATCATTTGTAGAACTACTTTCTCTAGGATGATGATGGCCTTAGTCATGCATTTCATGCTTCTTGTTAACTGTAATTTTATGTGTTGGTAAACATTAATTTTAATCAGAGGCAGTTTGGAATTTTTGCGTGGTATGATTGTAATAATTATAAATTTACTTATAAATGTTGTGGTTTATAAAGTATCACACAGAGATTCAGTTACAATGGAAGATGCCTTTAGCACAGACTGCTTTGTCTTGCTTGTTGCTGTTAGGGACACTGTGCCATATAATAATAACAATGACAATTTCTATGGCGCCGTAACGCAGCCATGCCCCTACAAGGGCGCCATATAAAAGATGATTAGTGTTACCCTCCTTCTTTTACCACGCTTGGGACTGGCACTGCCAAATTACGAGCAGTGGCGGAGTTACTGCTTCGTGTATTAGTAACCACAGTTTCTCATAGTCAGAAATTCCTGAGCCACCAAGTCTTCGACTTTGCCGTCATCTTTGTGGTCTGACCATTGGCTGGTCATCATCTTCAAAGGTCAATGATTGACCTCCTTTGCTTGACCTGCTTTGCTTTCCATACTAAGGTAATTTCAATGAATCGTGGCTTAAGACGGAGGAGTGGTCCAGCTGAACGCTAGTGATCTACGCAACGCCACTGGAGTATAACAAGTTCTCTGATCAGCTACCACTTGGTTCTTTTTCTTGCTTTGTTTAAAAGCCGTGACTCTAGAGAAGGAGACAAGACAAAGCACCGCTTTATTCACAGCAGAATGGCAAACCTGCTTTCTTAGATCTTTTTAACAAATTATCTTTATCGGTTCCACTTGACATTAGAAGCACCCAGTCGTACATGTATGTGTGTAAGTATGCATGTAAAAAATATAGAGCTCTAGTTAGCACGATTTGCAAGATGCTGCACTAGTGCTAGTTGCTCAGTCGTTTATCGACAGAGCATCAACCAAAAACAAAAAAGCGGCAATCAGTAATCAATGATTTTTTCAAGTGATTGGTGCACAAGTCAAAGAATCAATCCGAAAGATCTTTTGGACGTGCTGAGACTGGATTTGGATTGACCCTTTCGTTCTGAATAACATTTTTTGGCAACAGTTTAGAGATCGAAATAAGCAGCATCAAATGAACACAACTGAAAAATGAAACTAAGACATGACCAATTAAGTCCAATTGACAGTACTTAACTAAACAGCCTTTTAATTATTTTAAAACATATTAATGATATGTACAGTACTACACGTGTAACGCACATCTATAGGAAGATTGTTTCATATCAGTGACTATAACTGATTTAAGAAGTTTGCACTGTCTTTTGGCAACAAGCTGCCATCCACCAACTGTATTTTTAAATATCAGTGACAGGCAGCAAAGACAGAAGTGATTGTCTGTAGCAGTTTTACTGCCTGTGAAATATGGACGCCCAGAATACTTTTCCATTTGGGCAGATGAGTTATTTTGGTCAGTTAGTTGGTCGTCAGTTTCGCTCAGAATACTTTTCCATTTGTGCTGACTGGTCAGATGAGGCATTGGTCAGGCATTATTGGTCAGTTAATAGTTGGTCAGGCATTATTGGTCAGTTATTAGTTGGTCGTCTGTTTTGGACCTCGGTCCGACTTTTAGAAGCTGCTTTATTAGGAGCGGGACACTGAGGTGAGAAATGTTATGTAGCAGAGAGTGCATCCAAAATAATAGTCTGTACTGCTGTGTGGATCTTTGCAAGGATAATCGTGCTTCTTGACATAAACTATCACTGTATATGGTCTTAATTGTCTCTTTAGCTTAAGAAATGTTTAGTAGCTAAGTGTCAAAGTGCGATGTAACATATATCAGCATGTAGTCTTGTCCTTCATAATTTACACAATTTGATGTCTTGTTTCAAGTTGCTTCGCATTGGTGGGGCTTTTGGAGTTTAGCACTGAAATTAAATTTAATAGGAATGTGTTTGGTGTGTGTGTGTGTGTATGTGTGTTTGTATGTGTTTCTGTGTCTGTTTGCTTATATGTGTGTTTGTATGTGCTATAATTTTTGCGCTGTAGCACTGTTGCTGTGGTAGATTTATGAAGTAGTTTATATCTGAGCCTACACTGATATTTCGTTTGATCATCACGTTGTTTATAGTCTAGTCTTATCAACTGTGAACTTCTTCCCTCTCATATTTATGTCTATGTTTGCTTTTCCGTTTTATGAAGTTTCTGATTTTTTTTGGTCAGGTTTCACTGAGCGGAGTTTGCGATGATACGGGTTGGTGATGCCTGTGGTTTTCTGACAGCTGGCTTTGGGCAAAAGGGCGTTTAACATTGTCGTTTAAATTTCATGTCCTACAGATTTGCAGATACTGTCTTTGACAGGATCTTAAATTAATTCACAGGCTGTGATTTACTTAAGTTTAGCGTTTGGCAGATTTTCGTCGTTTGTCGTTCTTCTTCCGTAAGATTTGGAATGGCAAATTTACTCGATTTTCCCAACATTTTTAAGCGCTTTAACGACTAGTATACATGTACTAAAATGAATGGCAGTCCATGCAACTTATTGCTAAAGAGTTAAACAGCTTAATTCAAAGTGTTTTATTGGTGCAAGGACTAGACACACCTCTGATGTATGTGTGTATGTTTTGTATTTAGGTTTATGTGCGTATACCTATGCATATGCATGTACCGGTATGTAAATAATTTTATGCATTTTACGTTACATACTAATGTGCTTTATCTATGACTATCTAAGAAATCTGATTGTTGTCAGGTGAAGGTGATCTCTATTGGATGGCTTGGTCATTTAACGTTGCTGCCTCGACCACTGTAATGCACTTCCACAGTTGGAGTTTGTGATCATGTTGGTGTGCTTCTTGCTGAATACAGCCGTGTGAGCTTTAGCTGTAGGTCATCTGGGCTTTCTGGCTACATAGGCAGAACTTCCCTCTTCTGACTGGAACACTACTTCTCAATAAGCTGATTCCCACAATATAACTTTTTAGTGCTGAAGAAATCGGGAGTTTATGATCACCAGTATCTTAGTGAATTTTTACAGCTATCAGCTGTTCGTCCATGTGTCCCTCATTATCTGCTCTCCTGGCCAGAGCTGTCACATTTACAGATCAGGATATTTGTCTGACGATATATGGAATAGGATGATCCTCATTTTAACGACATCTTTTGGCTACAAAGGCAGTTGATGTCGGCAGAAATTATTTTATCCAGTTCTTACCATTCATTTTGTATGCATAAAACAGCTCTTCACAGTCTTCAGTGTACATAATTTACTACATATAGTGCAAGTAATTTTTTAAAGTTCTTTGTTAGGATCGGTCCAGTGCTCTCTATTGCTGGTTGAATCTTCTTCTACAGCACTCTGTTTCTCTGTTGACTCTTTTGATCCTGTCATTCTCTGTCTGTCTGTCTGTCTCTGACTCTGTGCGTGTGTGTGTGTGTGTGTGTGTAGTTGCGTGTGGGTGCCAAAGTCAAACTTCATCTTTCTCTTACAACTTGCAGGCTGGATGCACATGTGAGAAGGTTGTGTACGGCTCTATATAAATTCCACCTTGACATTGCATTAAATGGACTTCTGGTGTTGCTGATTGGTCAGAGACTTTCTGTGAGCTGTAAGCGTCTGTTTATACTTTGAGCTGATTGCTTAAGGCTTAGCAGATGATCTGAGAATAAAGAAGCCAAGGTAGTTGGTGGGTGATGGTACCTAGCAGCAGGGTTGCGGTGAAAGGCAATGGGACCTGATCTCCAGTGATGGACCGGATTTGTAGGCGTTTACTTACTTAGTACACATTCTTACCTATGTTGATCTGCATATGTACACTGTACAGCAGGTGATCATATTATATAACCGATATTTAGACAGACATACTGGTGGATGGATGGATGGAGGAAGGGAGGATGGATGAATGGATGGATGGAATAATAGACGGAAAGATAGATCTATGGATTGTTGAATGATAGAATGAATGAACATTGGATAAACAAACGGATTTACGTCATTGCGTAGATGGGCACTGGGCAACTCTAATCCCGCAGAGGATATGAAAGTATATGCAGGGCCTCCGACAGGATTTGGAGGCCCAGGGCCACAACTAATTTTCTAGGCCTTTTTTCAAATATCTTTTGAAAACTCAACAGAAAGGTTCAAAACATCCTTCGAATCTTGAAAGCCACGAATTTATCGATAATGCTTTGATATTATAATTTAAAGTTCTAGCGATATCAGAATTAATGCTTAACATAGCCAATCCATTAATTTGCTATTTTTTTCAATAAAATTGACAATGTGGTCAATTTTGTCAAATTGACTATTAGTGTGCTGTGTAGGCTACACATTGCAAAGCGAATCGGACGATAAAGAACAATATATTCATATTAAAAGATTATTTAGGTTTGAGTGTTTGACTTACGAGTAATGAGTTATAATAAAGTTTAGACCAGCGGTTTCCAGCCCGCCAAATGTGGCCCGCGAGGCCTAAAAAAATGACCCGTCAGACCTAAAAAATGACCCTCATCTCTCACAGAATAAAAATATTAGAAAAAATTGACAATTTGGACAGAATAGAACATAAAATTATTTTCTAATGAAAATTATTTTATTTTCAAGTCTTTAAACATCAAACATCCTACTTTGAAAAGTTTGAATCAATTATAACAATTTTTATATGCTTTTTTAAAATTAAATTTTAGCATTGTGGCCCCCCCTCAAATGCCTTAATGTCCTTTTAACTAAGAAAAAGTGGCCCTCGTGTCCTCCAACTTAGAAAAAGGGGTCCTATACAGTCAAAAAGGTTGGGAACCATGCACTGGTTTAGACTGTTGACTCTTGCCAAGTCTTGGTGAGTGTTGACATTGACAACTTTTCAATTTTACAACTAAATTAACTCCTATTAGATATACGAATTTTTACAGTTTGCAGTTTAGCGTCAACGGTTTTGTCATGAAATAATTAGAATTTGTATAGCGCTATATTTCAATGAATAACTCCTTAATTCCGTAATTCCTCATTTAAAAAATAACTCCATAATTTCGAAATTCCGAGGCCCTTTATCAAGTGAGGCCTGGGGCCAAATGGCCCCGGTGGCCCCCCTTGTCGGAGGCCCTGAGTATATGTATATATATATATATATTATATATGTATATTTATACATATATAATACGTTCTTACATATATATGTATGTAATGTATTGCATGTATGTATGTATATTGTATTATATTGCTATTCATGGTTGAGATGCTTTGCAAGGTCTGTAAACATTGATAATATTGATTGGATCAAATTAAATTAAATTATTCGGTGAAATGTTATTTTAATAGCATTTGAGGTCTGATTTAGATTTCTTGGACAATGGACATTCATAGATTAGAGTACTCAGCACTTTCGAAGGTGCTATATAAATGACTACAGTATAACACGTGACAGGAGCAGTGACAGGATATGATGCAACATGATTATTCAAAAAAGTTTCTTGATGGATGTGTGTGCTGTGAGAATGTATCAGACTGAAGGGTTTGTTAATCCGGTGGTGGATAGATGGCGTGAGTGGCGTGAGTCTGCTTTGGTGGATGACGTCGTGCAATGTCGATGCTTTTGTTTACACAGTTGGGACATCATGCGGTAGAAAGCTCTGCTACGGTTCGGAATATGTTTGGGACTTGCGTGGAATTCGGGGCATGTGAATGAACGTGGTCAGGTGAAAGTGGAGGAATTGCAGAGACCCAGAATATACGTGGAGATGCGTTTTTTCTGTCATACATAGATCTGTTTCTGATCAATATTAGTGTTTCTTGTATGTGTCATGTTCGTTTGAACACAGAACGTTTTTTGCTGTGTCTGTTTGACTTGAGAGTGTATCGTGCTATGTTTATTGATAGTGCGATGTATAATGTGGTTTGTAGTTTTTTGTACTGAAATGTTAAGTGTTGAGCTGTTTCTGTGGTTATGGCGTGGCATGTCTGCTGTTTGGTATACTGAATGTGTGTGGGTGTGGGTGTGTTAGGGGTCAGATCTCCATTAGTCCAAAATATGTGACCTTGACCAAGAGAAGTTCGGGACCTCTAACTTGTAGATCTTAACAACAGTTTCCATACGCTGATATATCGTAAAAAACTGATGGTGAAAATTTCAGGATGTTTGGTCCAAAGTTTATGCCCGCTGTAAATGAAAGCATAAAAACCATTTTGCGAGAAATCTTATACAGGAATAAAATCAGTGTCTACCCGATAAAAAATCACATATTTTGGCCATAATACGTCAGATGGCGTAAGAAAGTTTCTAAAACAGCAAGCAAAAGGTGCAGTTGCATTAAATAAATGCAAAAATCAATAATTATGGTTTTAGGTTAACTCCATTTTCCGGCTGATCAAGAAAGCGATAAGTGGTCCCTTATCTCAACCCGAGGTCACATAAAGGTGTGTTTCAGGTAACATAGGTTTAAGGAGCCGAGTATTAGGTAGGAAAATAGGTTCTTTCGTAAAGTATTTTTATGCAATGCTGTATGAACAGTTGTAGAAGCAGCTAGCTGACTGAGCTATGGCCCGCTCTTCTTAGTAAACCAGCTTCCTTGGCAATAAGTCTCTTTAGGTACCACCCCATAGCAACCAAATTTTTAGTAACCGGTAACTTCTTTTTAGTAGCTTCTTGAATTTTATCTTGAATCTTCCTCGGTTCCTTTGCATTGTTGCTCCATCCATTTTGTTAAATTGTCTTGTTGCAGTTTCTTGTTGATTTCTCAAGTGAGCCACAACTTTGCTATAGGATGGTGGATGTGAAGGAGATTGATTGCTATGGAGATTGGTTGCTAGGGAGATTGGTTGCTAAGATGACTGATTTCCTAGTAGAGCTGTTGCCACTTAAAGAGACTTGTTGTTAAGGACGATGGTTGCTAGGGATGGCTGTTGCTAAGGATGACTGGTTGCCAACGATGCCGAATCTGAGATTGAAGCTGGGCGCTAAGGCGTAAAAAAAAGTGTTGTGTTTCCGGTAACGCGACCGACCCATTTTTAGGGCCGCGACCCAAATATTTTTGTTAAAAATTTTTATTAAAAAATTTTTTTTTCAAAAAATTAAATTTTTTTCAAAAAAAAATTTAATTTAGATTTTTTCTTTTTTTTAACATTTGTATTGACATAACATAAGAGACGTCAACAAAATGAAATTAATAGGACTGTTTCTAGAGCAGTTTTAGGTGCAGACAGTCGGGAAATAGGCAGTTTATACTTGCTTAGAACACATACTTTGTTTCAGCGTGCAAAAAAGACTAGTGGGGTATACTTTTTCGGATAGTCACTGCATAAAAATATTTTACAAAATAAAAATATTTTCTGACCTACCTACCCAATTTTTTTTAGCTCTGTTACCGGAAACACAACATATTTTTTTTTTGGCCTAAAGAGTTAAGGCTGATTGCAAATTACGATTGGTTGCCAAGGACAATTGGTCCTGGGCATGACGTTAAACTGCATCCATCCTTCGCCACAGGGAACCAACAACGTCTCTGTGCCGGTCCTAAGCCCAGACAAAGGAGTAAGGTTTGCCAGATGGGTGGCGATGCACTGGCAGGAAAAGACCAAGACGATTGAAATCCGCAAAAACCACGACACAAGTGACATAGCGACCCAGATGCGGTAGCGACTTCATTTTCTTAGCCTTGGCATATGAGGATGGTGGGTCAATCCTCTCCCTTGCTGCCTCATCTGCTCACCGACACTGTACAGTCAATGTACTCATTGTAGCTGAGTCTGTTATGGTTGAGAGATGAAGGAGAAATATTCAATCAGATATCTATCTGCCTTGTTGAAAATTTGAACCTCTAGCTCTCAACTGATAGTCCAGCTTGCTATAGCCACTACACCATTGTGATCCGCCATCAACGAAAGGAATCGATAATTCTTCCTGAAATTAGAATGCGTCTGTAAACGCGTTATGTTGCAGTTATTGATTTCTCATCTCTTCGAAACATCATCACAGCCGACTCGATGCACTCATGCATGCGAGGATTGTTTGCACGTAAAATTACCAGCAGTAGACTTTAGATGAAATTAGAAAAATGGGAATTATTGAGTGTAAATGTTGGGATATCGAATTATCCGGCTTACGCTCTGCACTTCAATGATGCTCTGACCTTGTCTTTAAACTGGAGAGGATCTTCGGAAATAGACACAAACCTCCTTCTGTGTTTACTTGCTAAACAGTTCCTATCCGAAGCAAAGCAAATCCCTTCCTGCCGTCGTCTGTAATCGCGATTTTATTGCGTTATATATATATATATATGTATGTATATATATATATGTATAATTGTATATATATATATATATTATATATATAAATATATACCGGCCGAAGGAAAACAACGACGTCATAGAAATTTGATGGTTTAGCCGCTCTGAGATGCAAGTGAATTGGGGCAGAATAAGCAATCTGCTTTCTAGAGGTCAGAAAATATTTTTGGTAAAGGAGAGCAAGGTAGCAAATAACAGGAAGCAATTTGTGATCAAGTTCCTTTGAAGCTTACTCATTTGACAAGAGAATGTCTTTAAGTGTTTTGGCTGTTTTTATTCCAAAGCTTGTTTTAGCCGTTGATTGCTAACTGATTGAAGGAGCCGGATATTATCCAGTTCAATCTAAGATCATCAGTTGACCTCAAACCCCAAACTTAGCGGCTTGTATCTAAACCCAAACTTAGCGGCTTGTATCTAAACCCAAACTTAGCGGCTTGTATCTAAACCCAAACTTAGCGGCTTGTATCTAACTCCAAACTTAGCGGCTTGTATCTAACCCCAAACTTAGCAGCTGGTATCTAACCCCAAACTTAGCAGCTGGTATCTAACCCCAAACTTAGCAGTGATATTGAATCATGTTGCAGATCTTTACTTATCGATTTATAAGTTTTAGGGTAAGAGCAGAACAAGAAGTTTGATGTAAGTACAAGATATCATACTTATTTATATACCTTGTTTGATTGAACAGATTTATCTCTGCTTGGATCTCATGAAAAATTTATAGTTTTAGAGCACTCGCTGAGATATCTACCCTGAAACTGATGGATGAGATTCTGGTTGAGTGTTGAATGTTTGTTATAGAAAACTGATACTCTAGTACTTGCTCAGGGAAAAAGTAGCCAAAATGAGATTTCATCAGCAATATTTTAGTCCATTCTTCGTATCTCCTTAGACTGATTAGCATGTGTTCGTATGCATCTAGCTGCAAATTGCATCACAATGGATTGCATATCCACTGTTATGTCCCTTGTGGTGGTTTTCATAAATTGTGAAGGCTCAAACAATTCAATACAATGATTCCCACTGTAGGGAACTTTTGTATGTGTTCTGTCTCTCTTGTGTAGTGTTCTATGGATGAATGGTTGCTTCACTTGTGTAGTGTTCTATGGATGAATGGTTGCTTCACTTGTGTAGTGTTCTATGGATGAATGGTTGCTTCACTTGTGTAGTGTTCTATGGATGAATGGTTGCTTCACTTGTGTAGTGTTCTATCTATGAATGGTTACTTCACTTGAAGTCAGAGTTTGTAGATTTCGTCTGATTTGTAGAACAATGGAAAACATATACCGGTAGCTTTAGCAGTGCACACAAAAGCTACTACTGTCTGTTGACCAGGTTTCAAAATGTTACACGTTCAATGCATGTCATGCTAAGGCACAACATGCTGTGCATGTTCTAGAATCTGGCGCCTGTTATCGAGCGATTTTTTGCTCTGTGAATCATGTATTGGTGGTGGCGCCAGCGATAGAATTTCAGCGGGTCAAGTCAGGGTCATTGGAGTTATTCAGCAAGTCGAAGAAATTAAATGTAAAGTGGATCTTAAAAATTCATAGAATTTTGGCAGGTCGTAAGAGTAAAATGGGTAGCATGTGAAATGGCCTGCCGCAACCTAAATATAAATAGTAGCTGTGAATGTGAATCTGTGTAGAAGCAATTGTAATTATTAAATTATTATATATATATATATATATTTTTTAAATTATCATTATTATTATTATTATTATTATTGTTGTTGTTGTTGTTGTTGTTGTTGTTGTTGTTGTTGGATGCCTCTTTGTCTCAAGCTAATAACATCATTGGTTGGGAATTTGTAATAGTTTAGTGGTTACTTGGTGAACTGCCAAGTTACCAGAAGTTGAGGATAGAAATCTGTGCTCTGTGAGGAAAGTATTTTAAGATTTCTATTCCACTTGTTCGTCTGGTTGTCTTGACTATAGTAATATGAATACACTTATCACACACAATAGTTCACACACACTATAGTGCGTGGCTATCAGTGAGAAGATAAGGTGGTAAGGGAGAGAATCGGTCACAGCCACGCTCATCATGTCCAGGTTACCAAAAAATGATAACACTTCCTCATACCCATGGCAGCCTTTTGGGGTGAGCTTAAGGGTCTCCTCTTCTTTGTCTTCTTCTTCTTAAGTCTCTTTTTCTAGCATCTTCTTCTGAAGCAACTGATTGGGTTGGAACCATTCTCATGCAGAAACTTTTCTTATGCCCACTCATAGATTCAGTTGTGTTGTGTGCATCCATGTGGGCCCTGGGGGGGAAGGGTCACTGTGTGCCGATACCCATAAGCAGTGAGGCTTGAAGTTGCTGAGGTGCCATTGATCTTGTTGTTGTGTTGATGTTTGATGATGAGCAATTCCTGTTCAACTATATTCATTATTCAGTAGATATATCCTGAGGTCCTTTCAAAGTATACAAATGCCCTCTGTGTCATGCTGCTTGTATGATGTCCAAAAAATGAGTCACTCTGAAGTAATCTCAGATTTCTGTTTCTCATTAAACTGAGTTGTTCATCATCATCATCATTAGTTACTCTATATTTTAGTGTATGAGTATGATACTGAAATTCCACAAACCCAACTGAGCTAACCCAAGATGGGCTCTGATAGAACTAAGGCTGTTGAAAATTCTTTTGACTATTTGAGAGTGTATTAAATGTGTGAGCAGTGAAACACGTTATTGTTTGTACGTCTTGTTGAGTTCATACCAAATTAATGTGTGCATGATGGATGGTATAAATTTAATTTAGCCTGCATTTAATAACACGGAATGCATGTGGTGATTTTAATGGACCCAAAGTTAATTGAGTATCAATCCCCAGGGTAAGGATTTAATTGTAAAAATGTTTATAATTGCATTGCATATATTTGATATATGCTGTCTGATCTCAGAATTAATTGTCTAATAAACATGCAAGAAAAAACACTGACCAAGTGAAAAAGCTTCATTCAGACAACTTATAATAAGTTGTAAGAATGATTTGTCTGTTAAGTTGCAATGGAGGATTAACCCTTTAACTTCCAGCGTGCACTAAAATCCATTGAAAACATATGTAGCTGGACGATAAAGGGTTAAGGATGACATGACAGGATTGAGCATGATTTCACTGCACTGAAGTAAACTGCATCACCCTCTTTCTAAATATTGGAAGCCGTAAAAAACCTCCTTTATCTTATCAATTTGTCAATTTGTCCATTCTCCCTTTAGTGTTCGTCCAATTTTATTGTATGCACTCGTTTCTCGTTGCTTTTGTCAAATCCGCCTCTTAGTTTAGAATACAAACTTTCAGCGTATAATTTGTCATCTTGTCACTGTGGCCAATTACACTGTTATCTGGTGTGTAGAAATAAGAAGTGTTGATTCAATTGCTATCTAGGTCTTCAAATTACTATTTGAAGTTGAGCAGATACATGCTGGAAATGCACTCAGAAAACTTGTGCTAAAACATATTCCTGCAGCTTGTGTGTGTGTGACCTTTCATGGTTGTTTTTATTAGTAAAGTGATCTCTGTCCATTTTTTCATGTAGATTATTTTATGCATTTAACGTGTGATTAATTGCTTGACTGCTGTACAATATAAACTCTTGTAGATTTGTTTTGACTGAGAATCTGATTTCCTGTTTTCAAATAAACAAATTATGCCAGTACAATTGTTGAGACATTCTTTTTGAAATATGATGTGCTAATTTCATGTTTGCATTAAATATGTATGCAGCACTCTTGGCCAGTTTCTTTGTGCCGTCACAGATTTGGTAAAGTATGTATACATATAGCACACCCAGTTTTTTTTAGAATTCTCTTAAGGTTAACTTGAAAGCTTAAATTCAAAGCACGTTCTCGAAAAGCCTTGAACCTACTGCGCAGAAACGAGCGACGAAGCACTGTGACTGATATATTTTTATGGTAAAACTTGCATTGTATTCACGGCAGGAAGCCATGTCGAAGTGCACTCAGAGCGCCACGGTTTCCTGAACTGTCACGTAACGACATTGGCACTAAACTTGTTTATGGCTGCTTTTACCGAATAACTGCGCCGCAGTGGCAGCGACTGTTTGACGTTTGACGATGTGGTTGTGTATTATTTTGCTGCAGAACCGAGGCCAGGGACTCGACATGAACGTAATGCCGGCGTGGAGACGCGGATACACCGGTCGGAATATCGTCGTGTCAATACTCGACGACGGCATCGAAAAAGACCATCCGGACATAAAACGAAATTACGTTAGTTGTATGACGCATTCTATTCTCTCTCTGTCTTTGTTCTCCCCTCGACTGATCGCTGCTCTATTGTTTTTATGTTGTTTATGTGTAAAATGCAATGCTTGTGTATAATAACTGCTTTTTAAGTTCTAACCAACTCTAGTTTCTCGTATTGCATAATTGTAGAACAGCTATGGCTCAGTCCCAGTCCTTTGCATCAATTGCTCCCTCTCTTTGAAATTCTCTGCCTATCACCTCCTCCTTCTCCTCCTCCTTCCTCTCCTCCTCCTCCTTCTCTTCTCCTCCTCCTCCTCTTCCTCCTACTCCTCCTCCTCCTCCTCCTCCTCCTCATCATCATCATCATCATCATCCTGGTACTGGAGAAGCAGGCTTTCATTGTGCGATATGGTATTAAACAAAATCTTGTGTTTTAAGATTTTGGTAATTTTTTTACTAAGTTGCATTTAGTGTTGTGTCTGTTTTATTTTTCACATCAGTGTTCTTTTAAATGTAAAGGTCATTCAAACTGGATGAATAAAATTGTGTGTGTATAATACTACATGGTTTAATGGTGAAGCAGTTTTACCTTGATTTATATATATATACATATATATATATATATATATATATATATAACGTGTGTGTGTGACTGTGTGTGTGTGACTCTGTGCGTGTATGTAAAAGTCATCGGTGGCTTTTTATTCATTTACGCCAATTCTTAATTTCCTTAATAAGATTTACTGGCACCATGTCAGCGTCTGATTATTATTTGACCCGATTTGTCTGAAGAGATCATTCTGTTGTAATTCCACCTGTTCAGCGTGACAGGAAGATTATGATCTATAACAACAGTCTGTGTCATTTTGTATGCAAACGCTGTTCTCTGTCATCTTCTTCGTATGATGTCTTGTCCTGTGTGTATCTTGTCCTGTGTGCATCTTGTCCTGTGTGCATCTTGTCCTGTGCGTATCTTGTCCTATGTGTATCGTCCAATTGATGCAGCAAGGTCTTTCTGTTACAAGTTCATGTTGTGCTGCTTGGTGCGTAGTGCCATTGTGTTCGGGTGTCCTAGAAATTGTTGTTGTTGTTATTATTATTATTAATTATTATTATTATTAAATTATCATTATCCTTATTATTATTATTATTATTATTATTATTATTATTATTATTATTATCATTATCCTTATTATTATTATTATTATTATTATTATTATTATCATTATTATTATTATTATATTTATTAGTTCCCAGCGTTTGTGAAAATTTCTTGACAACAGAAGTGACTTAAATGGATAACATTGCTTAAAGCATTATTAAGATCAGTGATGGACTTTGTTCATGGTGAGGTGTACATGATTTCATTGGGCACTCTGCAGTGATCTATGACACCTTCGTGTTTCATTGGGTTCACCCATTGTGTCTGCAGAGGGTGCCACTTAATCAAACCTCAAATGTCTAGGCAGACGTGGTGCCATTCGTGGTGCCATTGGGTGCTATTCGATCTCTGTGCACCATAAAGTCATCAATGAGATTTGTAAAGACACCAATCTGGCTGGATGGCTCAGTGGACATTACAGCTACATGGCTGAGCCAGAGCTGAGCCACATTTCAGGGAAGTGATTATGTGATGTGCTGCTGTCATCATGTGAAGTCTGTATTGACACCATGGACCTTTGGCTTGAAATCATGTAAACATGAGAGATGATAGTCAGCCTTCACTGCAGGCGGCATGATCCCTGACCTTGACATGATTGACCTTAGGTGCACACAGCATTTGCATTGACTGTTGACATAAGCTGAGGGTACCCTAGAGCCTATGCTTCCTATAAGAGGAAGGTCTGTAAGAGGAAGGCATATAAGAGGAAGTTGTACACCAGGAAGACCTATTAGAGGAGAGTCTATAAGAGGAAAGTCTATAAGAGGAAGCTCTATAAAAAGAAGGCCCAAAGTGAGCTGACATCAGAGAGAATAAGAAATAATTATTACTTACAAGTATTTTTGCTTGATTTGTCTACACTTGTGATTATGTAATAATACTGACATTAACATCATCTGAAGGCAAGAAATGCATTGACTTTTGGCATCAGTTATATGAAGCTGCTTTTGACTGCATCATTAACTTCATACAGCCTATTAGGTGAGCTTTTGCTTTGACTAAGGCCACTGATTATAATTATGAAACGGCTTGGCTTTAGTGGGAGAGAATCACGAATCCTGATTTTGTGGTCATTAACGGACTGCAGTTTGTGGTTTCCAGGGAAACGGAATTAAGTTTATTTCGGTTTATTGCCGTCGTTACGGTGACTTTTATTGCGTAAGAAGTTTGTCTGCGAAACTTACTTATTGCCTCTTTCTATTTATCTCGTTCGGCGTTTCCAGAGAATAGAAGCGACTGTATTGCGCTTTTGTTCCAATTGCTATCGTCATTGCGTATTCATTGCAAGATTCGACAGCGAAATAAACTGCTTATGGATGGACGTTAGGAGAAGCAAACATACCGAGAGAGACAGACAGACAGATAGACAGACAGACATACAGGAAAACACATTTGTGACATAGGATCTCAAAACCCTTCATATGTCGGATTCAGACATTTTTTATTCAGTCATTTATGCTACAATGACTCTGCTTTAAAATATCTTTCACAGAATGAAAATATTATTTTCTAACTGAAATTATATGCGTTTGATTCTATCATTAGTTTAGAGTGAGAAAATTGAATCAAGAGTTTCTGAATATATTCGTCTCATCTTATATTGTCCTCAGAAACAACTAATGGGTTATCCTGCAATTATGCTTGGAAATAAAGGATTTTATTCTGAATCAAATAATGCGAACGGCATCAAAATAGGTTTACTACTTCACAAATTATGGTAAATTCTTAGCCATCTGCAGAATTGAAGAATATTCTACATTTTTGACCCCTCTCGCCTATTTCAGCTTCTTGCGTAATATCTAGGAAGCGACAGACGATGGGTTTCGAGCCCTGGCGTCACATTTATAAATAGAAATAGAAGCAGGAAGGCATGAAGCAGAATGGGCTTTAAAAAACGCGTACGAGACCCATGCCCTGCCTATTGTCACTGAGACTTAACTAGAATGTTAACGAAACCAAATTCAGGGAATTCTCTTAATTGGTGTATGTTGGAATGAAGCGAAGGAGCCTTGGTGGCTGGTTCCGATATCTCTAGTGACTTCGACATGTGGTATGCCACAAAGTCTGCCCTGGCAACTTACCCGTTGTACCCGTAATTGACTATTAGTCGTAATGGTGCATCCCTGATGGCCTGAAAATTGCAACCTTTCGATTTCCTTGTAGCAATCGTGCGCTGCTTCATTTGACTTAGTGCAGTTTCCACGGTGCATTCTGTTAGACAAGTTTTCTCGTCGTTTTTCTTGTCCTTCCTGAGTATGTCTTGTGTTTCACTTCAGACACTGCAGCGCTCGTGAATAAGCTGGTGCTCTGCGACGAACTTTAGAGTACTTGATACTTTAGAAATTTGGAGTTTACAATTGCGACTTTAATATGGCAACAAGTGATAAAATTGGACAACACATTAATTACAAGTAGCCATTTAAATTTGTGAGCTCTACAGTGTGCACAGATGAAGAATCATTACAGACAGTGCATAAAGTGCGGAAAAAGAAGTGCCTGGATGCTCCTTACCTTTTCAAAAGAAGTGCCAGGATGCCCCTTACCTTTCCAGGCTGTGCTGGCCAATAAGTGGCAGGACGGCATTCAGATTTTAAAATAAGTGCATAGACGCCGTCCATGACTGTCCTGCCACACTTTAAGCCCTGATTACAGATGAATTTTTTATCAGGGTTTTCTCAAATCTTCTTTGCTCTTTCCATGCTGGTGCTTTTATTCAGTCCAGGGTCGGGCATCCATAAAACAACTGTTCACCAGCTGTTATTGAATTTAACCCATAAACAACTCGGTGAACTAAGTCGTGATGTGAGTTAAGGCCGCTGTTACCTGTATATATATACATTTATTACCTGTATAAGCATTGGTTGCGTGTATATACATTGATTGCGTGCTGCCTTCATCGGTAATTATATGAAATTGACGCAGATGAAGCTGACGGCAGAAGCGGGATCTGTCGCTGATTTGACGGATCGCTTAGACCAAAAGCCATGCAGACAAATTGCCAGTTTTAGATGATGGCCGAGATTTAAGCCTCAGATGTGTGATGGTGATCAGAGGATGAGATGTCGCTGACAGGTCACCCTCGGGCACCAAGTAGTCGTGAATAGTCGTGAGTAGTCGGGAGTAGTCGTGAGTAGTCGGGAGTAGTCGTGAGTAGTCGTGAGTAGTCATGAATAGTCGTGAGTAGTCGTGAGTAGTCGTGATTAGTCGTGAGTAGTCGTGAGTAGTCGTGAGTAGTCGTGAATACGTGATTAGTCGTTAATAGTCGTGAGTAGTCGTGAATAGTCGTGAATAGTCGACCAGCATTGGTAAAAGTTTTAAAATTAAAATATGAGTAATTGAAGGTTGAAAAAAGAGATGCACACTGCTGCAGAGTGATGAATATCAGAGTCAGGAGACGCAGAGAGTAAAAGAGAAGAAGAAACAAAGGATGCGGGTGATGAGAGGAGGATCTCATTTCAAATGATGAAACTGGATCTGAAATTATTTGGACGATGTCGGTGGTCATCTGGTCATCGAAGGTGAAAACGCTTAAGTCGGGCAGATCTATGCTGACTCTCCTAAGTTGTGAAACTGGACGCGCCCACTGACTCAACTTGGTTGCAACGCAAGACTTTAGTAGACTTTTGTGGATAAATTTGAGCAGTGAGGAAGAAAAGTGCAGTGCCGTCTGCTAGCCCTCGGGCAACCATTCATTCATTCATTTCAGGCATTTATATAGCGCCTCTTCAAGAAAATCTACTCAGAAGCGCTCCCGACCCAACCACGGCTAAAGAGAACAGTCTTAAGAGCAGAGTAGAACGTAGTCTCAAAGGCTCGAGGCATTAGACATAGTTCCACAGGGAGCCCATTCCAGGTTGCAGGGCCAACAACAGAAAAGGCACGGCGCTGCACAATAGAAGTGCGCGACCGGGGGACAAGAAGCTCAGCCTGCTTAGAAGAGCGGAGAGAGCCACGGCGCTGGACGCTCAGGGTGGAGCAACAGAGCTCCTGTAAATAGACAGGGGCCACACCCGCAAGACAGCGCCAAACCAAGGAAGATATGGTTATTAAGCGGTGGCAACTTTATTTTCTTAGCCTTGAATATGAGGTTGGGTGGCAAGTCCTCATCCTTTCTATCTCATCTTCCCACTGACAGTGTACAGTCAGTGCGCTCATTGCATCTGAGTTAGCTAGGGGCACATGCAGAGCAGAAGTCATGAGCCAAAGCTCTGCCCTGGCTGCAGTGGGTATGAACCTCCTACTCATTGATTGACAGTACAGCACGCTAACCACTGTAGTACCATTGAGCACATATGACTTGAACAGTCGAAGCTTTGAGAAAGATGCTCATTATGGTATGGGCATTTGTAATTTTAATTTGGCAACAAGTGATAAAACTGGACAACACATTAAAAGTAGCCATTTAAATGTGTGAGCTCCACAGTGTGCACAGACGAAGAATGAGATTCTTGTTGCTGTGGTGGATCGGTGTTTTTCTTCCATTCCAAATAATAGCCATTGGGTTTAACATACCTTCAATAAACCATTGTTTAAACTCTAACCTAGATCTGGCTGAAGATAATTAGTTTATAATGCAGTTGGCTTTCACAATTCTCACTTAAACTTCTTGTTCCTGAAATTAAAAACCGAAACCGCATGGTCTCTGGCCACAACAAGTTGACATTGCTATTCCTGTACATTATCTCATCGTCGTCGTCGTCGCCTGTGACAGATCTGCAAATGGAATGTCAGCAATCGCTGTCTGTGTTTAACTGTTGTTTTCATTCAGCTCAGCATTGCTCATTCGGAATGCCATGCCTCCTGATTTTACCACACAGACGTCGTCTACAGCCCAATAACCCATTTTTTTCCTGTAATCTGTATTCAAACCTGATTCTGTCTAACAACCATGAACAAGTTGGTCAGGCACAATTGTCTGGGCTAATGTGATAGCAGCCTAAGCTGGGAAGTGGTTAACAGTTTGTGCAGTGTCCTGTTGGCTTGCACAGGATCCTGGGAATCTCCCATTGTCATCTCAGAGGTTGAATAGTGAATACCTATTCTCGTTTCCCTAAAGGCATGGAAGAAGCTCTCAGTGTCACTTTGTGTCTGTAATGAATGATAGAAAATACAAAACAAAATGAACTGATTGTAAGTAAGCTTCTGGTGCAGAAATTAAACTGTTGCTCTGAAATCCTATATTTATCAGAAAAACATGTTCATTCATTCATTCAGAGCATTTATATAGCGCCCCTTCAAGAAACTACTCAGAGGCGCTCAAATTAGTCTTCATGTTCATGGCTCGTGGTGAACCGAATGATTGGAGCATCAGGCAGAAATAAATAATTACGGAATTTTTTTCGAAACTGATCTCGTCGTACTCTGCAATAATTATTTGTCCAATGTAAACGTGCCGAGATTATTTCCAGGTTATGCTCTTGGTTAGAGTGCTTGCCCTGTAATGCGAAGAGTAGGGGTTCTCTACCTTGTATGGTTACTGCGCAGACGTCTTGAGGAGCAAGTCCTTCGCTCAGAATTGCTCTGCTTCATCGACTGACGCTTGCTCATTAGAAGCTTGCTCATTAGAAGCTTGCTCGTTAGAAGCTTGCTCGTTAGAAGCTTGCTCGTTAGAAGCTTGCTCATTTGAAGCTTGCTCGTTAGAAGCTTGCTCGTTAGAAGCTTGCTCGTTAGAAGCTTGCTCGTTAGAAGCTTGCTCGTTAGAAGCTCGCTCGTTAGAAGCTCGCTCGTTAGAAGCTCGCTCGTTAGAAGCTCGCTCGTTAGAAGCTCGCTCGTTAGAAGCTCGCTCGTTAGAAGTTTGCTCGTTAGAAGTTTGCTCGTTAGAAGCTTGCTCGTTAGACGCTTGCTCAGTAGAAGCTTGCTCAGTAGAAGCTCGCTCGTTAGAAGCTCGCTTGTTAGAAGCTCGCTCGTTAGAAGCTCGCTCGTTAGAAGCTCGCTCGTTAGAAGCTCGCTCGTTAGAAGCTTGCTCTCTTTAGAAGCTCGCTCGTTAGAAGCTCGCTCATTAGAAGCTCGCTCATTAGAAGCTTGCTCATTAGAAGCCTGCTCATTAGAAGCTTGCTCATTAGAAGCTTGCTTGAGCATTAGAAGCTTGCTCATTAGAAGCTCGCTCATTAGATTCTGGTGCATAGTCATCATCATCATAATATTATGATTATTTATTTATGCGTAAAGATGGTAATCCTTGATGTTGTGGGCTGACTGCAGCGTCTGCTTGGCTGGCTGATGCGTGTTTGCTTTGCGGTTTTTATATCGCTGGGCGTAGTAGTATTACGTCTGTCCTTTGGCTGCACATGCATCAAACAGCCATTTGTGTTTATATGCGGCTGTCCATCCATTCAGTCCTATCTATATATATATATATATATATACATATGTATATCTTATATATATTATATATATATATTATATCCTATATATATTATATCCTATATATATATATATATTATATCCTATATATAATTATATATATATTATATCCTATATATAGATATATATATATCCTATATATATATATTTATATATATATATATATATATATATTAGGGTGGTTGCATCTCTAATAGAAAATTTTCAACTTAATATCTCATATTTCTCCAACCCGGCCTTCCGTGCCACTTGGTCTAAAACCTATGTAGCCCAAAAATTATCAGAATTGAAAAATATTTAGGACTTGCGCAACGTCGTTGAAGTTTAGTATTTTACAAATAATTGTCGTAATTTTGAGCATAAGTATTATTTACTTCAAAGTCTTAGAATTATAGTTTTCTGACAGAAATACTTTATGATTTTTACTTAGGCACAGCTTAAAGGTATATTCTACAATGTTTTTGTCATCAGTGATTGCTAATTATCTATTTTTATGAACATTTTAGCGGTAATTGACAAGTGAGGGAATTCCTGCGAAAAAGATATATTCTGTCCAATGTTATGATCTTTTATTAGTTACATTCCAAGTCATCAATGCACTACCGTACACAATACACATAGTCTTACATACATTAGGCATATTATTATATTTTAGGCTGTATAGTATCTCATGCATTGCAGAATTTATCATGTATTAGGCCCTATAAGCTTACAGTGTTATGATGAAAAGGTTCTATGTAATTGTTTGTGTTCCAAACAACGATATCCTTGCTCTCCCTTCCTGTTCGACCTGTTGTAAAGGCTTACAGACATGTTTTTATCTTCACCACTTGAACATGCTTTGCTTGTTCATTGCTGAACTTGTTTCCAACAACGCCATGCATAATTATTATTAACATATACAGCATTATAGGGGCATTATTTAAATGTCTGCATCTAATAGTGAGAAGGCGATGCCGATTACAATAGCGTTAGCGGTAATGTCGCATGCTAGAGGACAGAGGAGAGCTTCAAAGGTTCCAAGCTCCCATCTTGAAGAGACGTTCTAGCAGAGAACTGCTCAAAGTACTGCTCCATCATCATAAGCGTGAAAAACTTGGCATCAGGGACAGTATCACTCAGACTACTAAGCAGCTTCTTTGACAAAGTTCCAACTCAGGAGACTGAGCATATCTGGAAGCTGGAGACTGGCAAGGTTTAAAGAAGCTAGCATCGGCTGCAAACCCCTCAATAACAGTAGCCTAAATGGACGACGAGAGCAATTTACTGCTTGAGGATGTTGCTATTTCAAGACAAGTATCCTCTAGGCTACAGCAACGATTATAGTCAAAGAATCGGCTCATCTTATGACGAATATGTGTGGGAGCATCCGGAAATAATTAATTAAGCTTTTTAGTTTATTTGGGACATGCCGCCATTAGTTTCAAACCCCACCAGCATTCAGCAACCACTGAACCTAGGAACGATCTAGTACTGCTGTTTTAACTCTCTTTATATCCACGGAAGGTCATTGCTGATGCCGATGTGACACCCTTTGGCCGAAATCTCTGGTATTTATCCAAGCTGTTGGCAAGCTTAGGTTTCTTTCACAATGACATGTCATTGGGAGAGAAGAAATTGATCTTATCAGTTCTAGTAGACAAAGAAGGTTCTGAGATCCACAAACGTATACAACTCTTCTCCCAACCATTCGCAAAAAAGGCCAGATCGACATCATTTCGTGATAAATTCAACCCATGACCTGTTCTGCATCTTGAATTAAACTACTAGATGCACTTCTGGAACGCGATCCAGTTAAGCGGTCGTATAAAGCATGAAGACTGCATGGAGAGCTCGACAAGCTGGAGATCCATAAAGGTTATCAGTGATCTAGCTTAGGTGTCACCCTTATTCAGCATTTCAATGCCTCAAGTACAAGGAATGAACAACAAAAACAATTTATATCAGAAGTTGTAGAAGAACATCGCAACTCGTTCTCAGCACAAACAAAAGAGAGTGTCTTCAAGGTCACATTGACATTGATTAAATACCTAAGCAGCAATAATAATAATTGCAATCTTGATCACCAAACAGTGTAATCATTGGTAATCATGTATGCAATAATATAGTCACATTGTATTGAATTCTTATTTGAGGATGCATGGTTTATTATGCTTGCAATTCAAGTTTTCGCTTCTTTGGTACATGGTGAAACTTTGATGGTGTTGCGCAAGTCCTAAATATTAATATTTTCTCTCACAACTTTTTGTGTGATGTTTCTGGATGGAATGGCACCAAATGCAAACTTGGAGAACAGTAGATTCCAACTTTCATTTCTAACGACCACCCTAATATATATCTTCTCTTGATTGAACAGGATTCCTCGTTCTGTTTCTGCCTCTCTTTATTTTCTTGCGGTTTGTTATCTTTCGGCTCTGACGTTCTTTCTTCTGTCAGTCTCGTCTATCTTTATTTCAGTCTATCTTTCAGGACTTTCTCCTCATGACGTCTGTCGTCGTTTTCCTTTTCTCTAATATTCTTTCTCCTGTCATTCATAGTAATGGTGATTGGTTCAGCTTCTTTCTTATCTATTCAGACCTGTATTCTTTCTGCCTTTAGTCTATGTAAACATTATTTCTTTTTCTGTACGTGAGACGTACAAACTAACCTGAGGACACACATCTTCCTGACGCCATGCATGTGCACTGCAGTGTTTAGCTGATGGCTTTGTGATGCAGAATCCCTGACTGTCCTAGTTTATTGAGCCTATGTATGCCTTTTCCATTATTCTATGGGTCGTGTTTATGACTTCTTCCCTCTTTCTTTACCATCCATTTATTCTTTTCCGTTCTTTGTTTTTGTCCAATCTTGATATTATGAATAAAGTCGGAGAATTGCTGCATTTGACAGTTTTAATCTTTTGTCATTTATTGCTAGAGTTTGTAAACTTACTGCATAAATCCAGTTTTAGTATAAAGTTGTCTTTGTCATTATATATATGATTTTAGCTCAATATCTTCTGACACTGTATTCTGCAGTTTCTCTTGTGCCTGGATCCAAGGTTTTTCCTAATGATATGACCTTATAAATAACAAACAGCTTTGAACACACACTCACTCACACACACACACACACACACACACACACACACACAAGCACACACACACACACACACACACACTCACTCATCATTCCTCAGATCATTCACGCATCAGACGTAGCAAAAGCAATGGACGATAAGGTTACACAATACACATGTATCAGAATAATCTTCACGTCAACAGGATTCAATGCATCCTAAATTCTCGGATTCACATGATTCATATGATTCACATGATTCACATGATTCATATGATTCACATGATTCATATGATTCACATGATTCGCATGATTCACATGATTCATATGATTCATATGATTCACATGATTCTGTAGAAGATGTACATGATCTTCTTGTTCTAGTATCTCAACTCTGCTCGGTGGTCAGCTTCATTCGCTTCTTGTAGAATTGAGAACAAGACTTAAAATGGCTTTTCTTTAATACCTATAGAACCTCACAACAAGCACCGCTTCAATCACTGCTATCTGCTTATATGATCTGCCTGCAGCCTGTGAGCTTTTGGCTGAGCCTTGATGCATCGCTGTCATGAGCTCTTGTGTGTACCACGTTGCTAGTCAGCACTGCTAAGGACTGGAACCATCTACCAAAGTTTTTTGTTAGATGCTCGATTTTTTCGTTTCCGTTAAGAGATTTATTAAAAAATCGCTAATATTTCTCATTGAATTTCAAATGTTTTGCATATATCTAATGTTAGTTCTTTATCAGGTGACTGACCGGCCTCGCCTCAGAATTGCATTTCTGTATATGACCTTGGACAGTAAACATTTTTATTAATAGCAATAATCATGGCACCCCTCATGTAAACATGCACTCAATGGCTGCCTTGGTGGGCGCCGCACTAGACCAGGTGGCTTATCGAAAGAATAAAAAATAAGTCGGCTGATGGTGACCGACATTTGTACACGTGCCAATTGCAGATCTGTGGTTTTTTCGTACACTTGGTTTGTCATAAAGTGTGAACGCGTACTTCAATTTTTTGGTATTTTGATTTTCATTGTGGCATTTAGGCCTAACAAAAAAAATGTTGTGTTTCCGGTAACCCGACCGACCCTCTTTTATTGCCGCGACTCAAATAATTTTGTAAAAAAATTTTATTAAAAAAAAAATTTAATTAAAAAAAATTTTCTTAGAAAAAAAAAAATTTTTTTAAAGAACTTTTTTATTTTTTAACATTTGTATCGACATAACAGAAAAGACATCACCAACAATGAAATTAATATGAAGTAGTTTTAGGTGCAGACAGTCGGGAAATAGGCAGTTTATACTTGCTTAGAACATGCACTTTGTTGCAGCGTATACCTTTGTGCAAAAAAAGCCGTGGAGTATAATTTTTCGGATAATCACTGTATAAAAATATTTTACCAAAATAAAAACATTTTCCGACCTACCTACCCAATTTTTTTTAGCTCTGTTACTGGAAACACAACATTTATTTTTTTAGGCCTTATCTTTTTAATGTTGTTGGTATATTGAATGTTTTGTATGTCTTTTATACATAAGATCTTCCAGTGACATGATCTTAAGAGCTATTAATTACACTTGGTGATTTTTAAGTGAGATTGTTTTTCAGATGTCACTCTTAATGTGCTTGAGTGGAATGTTAAAATGACGATAACTTTTTCATGGTTTGATCGTTTGAATTAAATTCTGAGATGTGATGTGTTCGTTTGCAACAGGACGCGCATGCGAGTTACGATGTCAACGACCACGATCCGGACCCTCAGCCGCGATACGAATACTCAAACGAGAACAGGTATTTGTTGAACATCACATCTTCCGTTTGCTTCGTATGATCACAATCTGTTCATTGTATGAACGGATGATCACAAGTTATTGCACGAGTCTAATTTAACTGTTTGGCAGCCGTGCAAGGCGTTTTACTATTCATTTTACTGATGCCTCTGGCGAATGAAACACTGAGTTGACCTTTGACGTTTGCGGGAATTGATCCCACGTGTCTGTGCTTATCGTCTGCTGCTTGTGCCAGAGTGTTGTGATTACTCCCCCCCCCCCCCCCCAATGACTAAATTTGACTGATGATCAGGAATCCTGTTCATTGCATTCTTCCTCGTAGTTAACATGGATACAGAATATGTCTTGTGAATATTTACTCTACTGCCAACAATGTTTGTTCGATGCTCAAAGTATTTATGTTCAGTTAAGAAATGCCTCAAAAACTCAATTTTTATCATTGACTTTTAAAAATCCAAACATATCTAACAGCTCTTCATCTGCCTACTGACTAACCACACGCCTAAGATTCACATTTCTGTTGTGACCTTGTTTGCAAACTATTCACTAATGCTGTGAAGAACCTTCCTTTCATTCATAGCTTCTGCAAAGCTGTCCGCTGATGCTTAGATTCTCTGTGAAGCGCAGCACCAGTTGTGGCATAAGATAATATTATGGTTGCTTACATATGGAGAAAGGAATGATGATCCCTAGTGCAACTGTGAACCCTCTAATATGAGTTTTATGTGGTGAGTGGTACGGAAAATAGTGTTGATAAGATGCCGCTGGGAACAACTAAATCTGTTCACATCTGAGAGGTTGTTTAAAAGTGTTGTAAAAATGTCCGAACATTGTATTCTCGTGCGCACTCGTTAGGGTTGCTTTTACTTCAGTTCATTGTGGGGGGTTGCGTTCTTCATGCCTATTCCCCATACAGCATTTATCGAAATGTGTAGGTATGATAACGTTTGATTGTGTGGTGGTTACTATGTGAGTAGAGTCTTCAATGCCATTGGTACCTACAGAAAGTTTATATAAAAAAATTATGCAAATGCCCCCCAAATTTTGGGCAAGTCTGTTTTTCGGGCAAGTAAGTCCAGGAAGTATTAAACAAACTACATTTGAAATTCGATGCTCATTATGACACCAAACTATCTCCCAGTTCTAATTTGCCCGAATCAAGTTAGATGCTAGCTTACAACCACTGTGTATAGGGATTAAGGATTGCAGAAATTGGAGGGGAAAATTATAATTTTCACGGTAGCTTTTTGTAAATAGGCTAATGGCAAAAATCGCAGTAGCTTCACGAGCAGAAATTTGCACGAAAATTGCGACAATTTGTGGCATTCGGGAAAATTGACAGGATCCAAGCCAAGTGCCAAAAATCATGGAATTCACGCTTTGAATGACATCAGACATTTCTACTACCCCTAGCCATGGATCAAGATAGACACGATAATCTTGCAATCATCAACATTGAATGTGCTGCTATACAGCATAGGCATAAGCTTGTTCTGCAGTTGCAGATATAGACCTACACCGGTCTGCTATTGAGATTTTTTAACAGGCTGAGGCAGGGCCGATGAGCAAAATTTTTGGCCTCAAATCAGTACTTTTATGGGTCCCTAAACTTTCTTACGGCTGGGATATATAATCGTGAGGAAAAATTAGAAACAGATTGAAATAATAAAAATTTGTGCACTACTTACGATAATCTAACCTAATTAGTAATTCACAGTATTTTGTGACAGATGTGGTTTGTGTGAACATACTTGCATTAGGCTATTTCGCTACCTTACTGATGACTATCAACCGCCGTGCAGGCAGGCAGGCAGACAGGCAGGCAGGCAGGCAGGCAGGCAGGCAAGCAGGAAGGACTATACTGAATTGCCCTTAACTTGTTTTTTGTCTTGAGCCATGAGGGTCAAAATTTCGTCTCGAGTCATGAGGGTCAAAATTTGATTGCGCAATTACGCTGATTGTGAACAATGAAAAATAATAGGTCTAATTCAGTTTTAAGTTGAGAACAGTAACCTAATCATACCCGCATCTGATTTTCGTTCATAAGTTTTCCTTTGCAAAGGTCAAAGGCGGGCCTATGCTATCGTTTAGGATAGGTGTGGTCGTATCCGTCTAGCTGTCACGTGCAGAAACTTCCTACTTGTCGCAGGCATGCTCGTGTATTCTGGTCATATACGGATATAGTAACAGTAGTAAACCGACATTTTCCTCAACCTGAATGGGAATTTCCCGGGAGTTTTAGGTCGTTCAACCCTCGCTAGTCTTACTTAGGGTCACATAGTTAAGTCTTTTCACATTTTCACAACCCAACTCCACATGGATCATAGTCTGATCCCCCAGTTATTTTTCAAAAATTCTCACACTGCTCTCAAATCTTCTCAGCTCTCATCCCAAAATCAGGGAGACACCAAATTGGGCAAGTGTGGATGAAGATTCTAGGGAATCACGTATTTGCCCCAATTTTTGCACTAGTAAAGATCTCCCGTACGCCTATGGCCTCACATGAATCAAAGTGGTTGATGCTGCCTGTAGTGATATGAACATGGACATGACGACATGTTTATTGCATTTGCTGGCTCATCGTTGTGTTATTGAATCAAACTAGTTGAAGGTCGTTCTTGGCTGAAGCAGTAAACTTAATCAGCTTTGAACTGGGTTATCTCTTGGGTGGATGGTGATCAATATCATCCATGCAATATATACCACACCAGCCCATCCCTCCATCCTGTCAGGGAAAGTCCTCAGGGAAAGTCCTATTGTTGGATTAGCAGATGTATTTTGTGTTTGTGTCTCACTGAGTTTTGCTTGTGGACAATGCTTCTGCAGTTTTAGGGCATCTGAAATATGAACTAAGGTTCGTTTTTTGCCTGCTGCATAAAAAGTTACCTTTTAGGACTTGCGCAATAGTTGGCAACTGTTGATGAAAATACATTCCTGCTTACCTTGTTTTTCACCCACTACCTTACTCACTTCATCCTGCGTTAGTTTACCTCATCATCAAGCCATGCCTCTCTTCATCATTACTTCATCTGATCTTCTGCTTTGGTCTTTGTACCTTTCTTCTGCTTGATCCAAAGTCGGTTTCCTGCGGCTATTCCGGGTACCTGATAAAACTTGCTGCGCTGAAACCTGGACAGATAGATTACACGTATAGATTGCTCTTCATTGCTGTGGATGGTGTGAGGTTGCAGAAAGCAGTGTAGGGTGGTAGTGCGGTTAGAGTGAGAGACAGAGACAGATGAACAGACAAATGGAAGAAGAAAGACTGAGAGAGACAGAGAGAGACTAAGAGAAGAGAGACAGACAGAGAGACAGACAGAGAGAGCCTAGCCTAGCCTGTGAGTAATTTTGAAGAACATGTTGGTGTCGGCCAGAGACTGTTGCTTGTAGATCTACAGTATTATAGACTGCTCAGGTTTTATCTCTGGCTTTGAAGGATCAAACTGTGAAGCAGTTCTCATGCCTTCGTCTTTGAGACGGTCCAGCATTTTATAATTTTTTAAAACCATTTCATGTGAAATCTAGAGCTCTTAATCTTTTACCCGTTTGCCTCGAGAATATCTGCTGAAAACGGGCTTAAAATTTAAAAATTAACGGGTAAAGGGTTAACGATGTGAGACAGTCATACAAGGACACTCTGGCTGCTTAAATGAAAAACCTGTTGTAGTGACTTCAAATGAAATTGACTGGTTTTGCATATGTGACATTTTGCAAAGACTTGTCATGCTGAATGCTTTTAATAGAAAAGAGAAATGGCTCAAACCTAAATTTAATATAAAAAATTGGTGCAATGCTTAGGATTATTTCCACATGGAAACTAAGATGGATTATCCATTGTTAATTAAATTGTCACTTCATTAAGCAGAAACCATGTGCAGGGTGTTAGTAAGGGCACTCAGGCAGTAATAGCCGCAGTGTATGAAAATCTTTAGCTACATACATATTAGTGGTGAATTTTCAGCAACATGCACTGTACATGCACAAGTTTACTAATTAATAGTTCATTATTTCAGTTTCCAAAGTAATTATTGGGGATGTTGAAACACATGAGAATTCTTTAATTATCTCTGCGGCTTGTAAGCTGCGTCCTTGTTTTGGTTTGAACATGTGCGCGAATTGAGTGAATGCTTTTTTTCTGAACCAAATCCAGTTCATTTTCTTTATGCTGTGAATGTCTTTGCAGCCTTTGATCTTTCTTACACAGACTTTATGAGAACAGTTTTGAAGCTTATGATTTTTAATCAGCTCTCATAATCATTGCCATTGCTATACAGCTCTGAGAGAGATACTTGACCTTGGACTTACTTTAGTGCTGGTAATTAATGCTGGCAGTATTGCCTGTTGTTTATGGTAGAACCACATGAAGCAGTTTTATAGATATAGAATCCATATGGGTCACCAATCAGACCCAGGCGTAGGAAGCGTCCTCCTGCAGATGTACGAGGTGTAGACATAAATCTCTAGTGGGAGCTGATGCATGGTGCTTAGGAAGCAATGACTGGATAAATGGGTGGCAATGAATGTCAGAGAACTTAGCGGTGCATTATTGCCTGCATTAAAACACGCTCGTTTCAGTAAAATATGAAGTTGCTGCTCATGGCAGAACTTGCTGGAACCTAAGCCGATCTGTTGTGGAAACAGGTAAAACTTTAGCATGTAGTAGAGCTGGTAATGTAATGTTATGGCCACTGCTGTTGAAACGCACACAGATCCAGAGATACGAGGAGGAGATGTAGTTCGGAGATGTAGTTCGGAGATGTAGTTCGTGTGCATTTGTCTGAGCCAGATAACTACTTCCTGTTGCCACAAGCACCTGCTTCTTCGAAAGCATCAGCTGCTCCACGTGAATGGCATCTCAGTGTGTGCTTGCCATTAATGTCACAGCTTGTTGCCTCTCTTCTTCTTGCTGTTGCTGCTGTTGCTGTACAATGCTGGGGTGGGGGAGGGAAGGGGCCATGATGAAGTTCTGCATACATGTGAGATGTTTCAAAGCCGCAGTTTCATCTGAATAACAATTGTGAGACTGAATTGTCTGCCTGTCTTGTGACATCACTGCAGCTGCTGCTGCTGCTGCTGCTGCTGCTGCTGCTGATGCTGCTGATGCTGCTGATGCTGCTGCTGCTGCTGCAGTGTCGTTCATGATCCTACGGCTTTTAACACGTTGATGACATGAGTTTACTAAAAGCAACAGTGAAAGCAATGCAGCCTGTCATTAAAGCGTTAACGACTGCTTTTAATCTGACAGCAAAAGCTTTCTACGAATTTATGCATGCGAGAGAAAATTTAACGTAACTGATGTCAACAATAATTTTAAATTTATTCAGTCAAATGTTGCCATCATCAAAGAAATCATTCAATCAATAAAAATCTTGCAATCAATAAAAATCTTGCAGTCTTCAACCAAATGGTTTAATTTTTATCAGTTGCCAAATGTTCACCATCAGGTTGCAAGTCTACCGTAACTTTGGCAGCAATATCTTGAGCATCTTCATATGGGTCTAAAAATGTTATCTTAGTCTATTTTCCAATATGGCATCCGTATCATCTGGTTCGGATGAATCTGATGAAGTGACGCATAAAAATTTCTTTTCATCAACGATTTTTGCATTTCCATGGTTTTCAGCAACTGCAAGTTGCATATTATTTTGCAACTAATGAAATCAGTACTAAAAATAGAATGGTAAATATAGAACACCGTGACTTTCCGTAGACGTTCTAAACAATAGAACAATATCATAGAAAAAATAACAAGTGAGTTAAATCGGGCTAAGCTGTAGGGGCAAGGTTAGGACAATGATATAGTAAATGCTCTAGACTTGATTTGCAGCAGGTGCGTGTACTCCGGGTGGGGTGGGGGCAGGTAAAGGGTTAAACGATCAGTGGAAATGTTTGAAAGTGTGAAGACAAAGGGTCTTGACGTTTGTAGGAGCTTTTGCAATTTCCTGATGCAGAAACTGCATTTCGAGGGTAAAGCTTTGTGTTCATTCAGCAGTGCTGTAGATGTGTTGGTGTTATGGTAGATCTCTGGCTTTGTTGCATTGTGGCCTGTGTATACACCACACCACACCACCACAGAGCTTCTTCTCATTCTTGCTCAGCATTCGTTCGTTCGCTGCTCCGCCGATAACCGAGATTTGTTTCTGTTTCAGACATGGAACTCGATGTGCGGGGGAGGTGGCTGCGGAAGCGAACAATGGCATCTGCAGCGCTGGAGTAGCATTCGAAGCAGGAATTGGAGGTATTGGCTGAACGTCTGTTGTCGTCGTTACCACATCAGTTAACTGTGTAATTCTGGCTTTATGTTTTGCCCACCACTCTGGTTAAATACAGCCAGACCTACCGCACCGAAGATCTCTGAGCGAGTGTATTGAGATATTTTTTAATGGTGGCCCCACCGGCGGCGGCTCCCCAGATATTTGCCACTGGCAGCGTTCTCGATTCTTATCGTGGTATGCCTCATAAAAATAACTGCAGCCGTGCACCTGCTATTGCTAGTTATCCAATGCCGAAGGTGACCATTGTTTATGTGCCTCTTGTTCGTTTTCGTGGAGTAGTTTTTGTTTTGTATGGAATTTACATACGAGTTGGTCTCGTATGTCCGAGTTTGTATAATTTCAGAGTTGTTCTTAAGTCTGCTTTTGATTCATGCTACTGCTACAATCTCGTTTGTCTCAGGGGCTCTGACCTGTAGATTCATTGTTCATGATAGACTCAAAGCACTGAAGCCAGCTGATCAATGCAGTTTTCTTGAGAGGTACTTAAAAGGGAGAATGCTTTTCTTATGTCTTGTATGGTACTATATTAATTGTCTATCTCCAAGCGCAAATACATATTTACAGAAATAGATGTGTACATCAATCATGCCGACATTTAGAGTAAAAGTTGGTTCATGACTATGAGCCTCTTAAATGTTAATTAAAATATTCAGCACCTCATTGATGTTATAGCCTACCTCTGGACTTTATCACTTACAACTAAGCCTTCTAAATGCCATGACCGCTAGATTTAGTGTCAACTTTGACATATACCTGTCTGCTGCATGATGAACATAAGCTGAACAGACTGCAGACTTTCTTAAGTTAGGTCATTTCATATTCACGAAACCTGAGTCATCTGCATAATATGTTGGATGTCCTGTGCATGTCTAATTTTCTATGGTCAGCTTTTAAGATGATCGTAACTCACGGAAAAGAAGACAGACCCCCGTTCTCTGCGCTCTTCCAGGATCCTCTCCTAATCCTCAGATATAATTTCTGCTGCTGGGACAACAGTCTGTCTAATGTACAATGTCATTTAAAATGCGCATCTCCAGAGACAAGCAGACAGTGCTGCTGTATGTCTGAAAGTCAGTCTCCGGTGCCTTGTCGCGTCTTTCTCCTTACTGTCATTGCCAGATGATGCTTGGACGATGTCAATGCAATGTACGACGGTCCACTCGATGCTAAAATTCATTTCGTCTTTAATTGCCGTCCACTGCAGAGCAACATTCTGCATCCCATGTAGTAAGGTTCGCTGTCTGTCGATGTTTTTTGGCGGGTGTCTATTTGCCCCTCAGATGTGACATTTCTGTTTTCATATTTTTTGCACATATTTTCAGGAAATCTTGCATTTCTATTTAAGCTGCCTGCAAAAACGCTGCCAAGCGTTGTTGCTTAGCGTCTCCCGCGGATTTTCTCCGTTTCTCATTTCCAGTGATTTTCGCAACTGTCACGGCGATGCAATCTTTCAATATTTGATGTGCCGCTTGATGCCTGACACTCATTTGTGCACGTGCATAGTTTCCAAATGGAGACATCACGATGACTAAATAGCCATGTGCATTGTTTTGTGCATTGTGTGCAGAACGACAACATTCGTTATCATTACAAAGTCTGTAACGACTGATAGGATTGTCCTGTACTGAGGCTGCTGATAGGGTTGTCCTGTAACGACTGATAGGGTTGTCCTGTAACGAGGCAGCTGATAGGGTTGTCCTGTAACGACTGATAGGGTTGTCCTGTAACGACTGATAGGGTTGTCCTGTAACGACTGATGGGGTTGTCCTGTAACGACTGATAGGGTTATCCTGTAACGACTGATAAGGTTTTCCTGTAACGAGGCAGCTGATGTGAAGGCAATAATGATTAAGCGATCTGTCCTTCATTTTTATTCCACTTACGTATCATCCGTAGAATGTTGAAACTTGGTTACTTCAGACTGTAATCTATTACTCTTCTTCTCTTTCATGAAATCGTTATTTCTTCAAGGATTTTCGCTGACTACTACAGCTGTCAGTCACCAGTTCTTGATATTCGACTGTATCGTTCTTGTCCGTAAATAATTGGGTTTTTTGCTGTGTTAAAGCGACTTGAGAGCTTCAGACGTGGTTTGTTTATCCGTGAGGATTTCCCGATTGTCTGTCCAACTGCAGAGCATATACATGTCGTCCTGTTGGGTTATTTTGGGCAGCGTACCAGTTGGACGTGGTCGTGCTTCTGTATTGTTTGCTTCTATTCTCCTCAGCTAATCCTTTCTTTGCATTTCTGTTCATTGACAGTGTTTGTCTTTCTCTCATTCTGTCTTCATCAACCGCCTTTCTGCAAACCAAAACGGACTTGAAGGCTTGGCCGTTGGGTGGTACATACCCCTTGCATCAGACATCGTGGGTTTTGCATAGCACTATAAATGTACCACTTTCAGCTGGCTGCACCTTACTTGATACTGCTAGCTGATGCCTCTTGCAATGCAGTAGCTAGTACCACAACAGGAGTCAAGAAGTTAGATCTGTTTGCAGCTGTTCAGGCACAATAGAAGTTAGATTAGAGGTACAATAGATGTTATACTGCTGCTAGAGTGGAAGTTAGATTAGAGGAACAGCAGATGTCAGGTTAGAGGCACATTAGAAATTCTAACTTATCTGACTTAATTCCACGAAATACCCTGAAAGCAACTACTTAGGCATGGTTGAGGTATCTAACCTGATTAAAGGGATATCTTTTCGACCAGAAGATTTGTTATCAGATACAAATTAATGCGATGAGATCAAATCTGATTTATCTGTTTTGGTGTGGGATAAGTTCTTTTATCTTCCGATGTGTAGCACTGTCTTTCTTGCGATGGCTTTAATCTTAAGTTTTTACTGCCACGCTGTGAAACATTGTGCCATGTTTCCATCGAAGATGCTGGGCACTAAACCTTATCGATTATTTTCCCCATAAAAGTAGAAATATCATAAAAGTTGAATTGAAGGAAGTGGCTTGCGTCAGCCATCCCTCCGTCACATCTTATGACAGACTTAAATTTTTTATTTTCACTTGGGCTGTTGTTACTACATGTTGACACTGGTGCATTATTTAGTATTTTCACGTTCAGTTTTATCGGTCATGAGCAACTTATTATTATTTCACACCAATATTCTCTGCCTATGTATGCATATGGTATATATATTTATGCGTAGATATATATATATTATATATATTTTATATATATATATATTATATATATATTTATATAGGGCATGTGTGTGTGCATACTTCATTGTTTGGCATACTCTTAGAAGTGTGGCCTAAATAAATGGATGACTGATAGATCAGCTGATTTTAGGCTGTGTTTTTATTGCAATGTAAAGCAGAGCATTTCCATCTAATATTGAAGTTTATTATGGACACGCAGAGCATTGTTTGGAAGTTGAATACGAAACAGTGATGAGGAGGAAACCGATTGTTAGGTTTGCGGTCAGGTTGATTCTGATGAGATGTAATGAAATAAGGACTGGTGTAAATGGAGCACTCACTCTCGTGAAATGTGGAAGGGCCTGGAAAACCTGGAATGCATTAATTCTCAAGGATCATTGTGAGCATGTGCACTTGCCACTTATCAGTCATTGCTCAGTGCGCATGTGATGTAGTAGCACTCATTAGAAGCGCTGTCCTGCTGCTGCTGGTGGGTTCAGTGCAAGTAGTCTAAGCCGGATTTAGTTATGTTGCATCACATTCAGTTTTAATGCCGCTGATGGAATGCTTCTTGTTGTCGTGGTGATGACTTATGATGTGCGACGAATCAATTGTGTCTGTTATGATATAAGGGCTGCAATGCAAATTTTGGGGATTTTTAAGGTCGGTCCATACACGCAGATCATAGTGTGCTAAAACACAGCCTGGTGAAAGTTCGAGTGTGGAGTGCCCTTGTATTCTGTCCCAAGGGTGGACCAAAAAGTTTTAATTTTATTGCTTGAAGTCAAGAAGTGCAGGCATGTTAGTGCTAGAAGGGCTGACCACTGAATATTTATAATGAATTATTCATTTGATGCTGTACAACTTATCGCAAGCATTGCAAGCATTGCACCTCTCCTCGGTTTACTTTTTTTCTCTGAATAGCGATGTCCACCGCAAATGCGAGTGCTAAAAAGGGATGTATGGTATCTATGTTTGACATTGTATATATATACTAGCTGTACCCAGCCACGCTTTGCTGTGGCAGAAAAGACCTTCCCTCTCCCTCCCAATGATAGAGCCCAATAATGATGAAAGGCCTTTTTTGCGACTCGCTTATGACGTCACAGCACGCGACCTCATTATGTTTCGTCTGCTGTGTTTGGGGACTTTCTGAAATCTGACAGTTTTGTTGAATTTGCAAATGGCAGTCGAACGTATTGCAAAGTTCACTTTTTGTGGAAAATATTGGGTTTTTTCGGGGGAAAAAAATCTTAAGACATGGTGCTATTGGAATGGAAGGTTTTGGTAAATTTTCACAACAATCGGTGCGTAACTTTCGGCGTGATTGAATTACTAACTATTGGAAAGTTTCATTTTTATATATATAGATATATGTGTGTGTGTGTGTGTTTATGTGGTATATATGTATGTGTATATATGCATGTATTCTTGTTTTATAGCAAAGTCCTTACGATACGATGCGTATGCGATCATCGCTTTAAACCATTGCCATTTGAGCGCTCCACAGCAATGCGATGTTTGCATGTCGTTCGTATATTAAAACAAAGTCGAAACCGAACATTTCGCTTAATGATTTCTGACGTGCGTAGACGTTCAGCATCCAATGTCACACACGTTCAACATTCCTCTAAAATGGCGTCAATAGGACTTAGCGTGAAAGAAGCAACGCTGTTGTCGTTGCTGACTCGTCGTTGTTCATGTTGTTATGGCTGTTATAAAACGTTGTGCTGTTGCCGTTGCTGACTCGTTGTTCATGTTGTTATGGTTGTTGTAAAACTAGGAGTGCGGATGCTGGACGGGGATGTAACAGACGCGGTTGAGGCGCAGTCGCTGAGCCACAATCCGAATCATATCCACATCTACAGCGCGTCCTGGGGACCGGACGACGACGGACAGACCGTCGATGGTCCTGGTCCTTTGGCACGCAAAGCGTTCTATGATGGGACCGTTTATGTGAGTACTTGCTTCTTCTTCTTCTTTCAAATGAATATTTCAGTTACATTGTGTGCGTGTAATGTCCTGCTTTAGATGTTCTTTAGTGTAGTGGAACATTGGTATGGAGTGAAATGTGGAAGCCGTCGTATAGAGTGGCGTGTTGCTGTGAGAGGTTGTAGTTGTGATGAGGCGTTTAAATGCATGCGTATTGCGTATATACGGTCTTGTGAAATTTTTTATTGGGATGTTGAGGTCACGATACGCTGGGGATATGTCGGTATTGATATTATATGGTTATCTGTCGTTTATGCAGTGTCGTATCAATGCAAGTGTTTCAAGTAATTTGTCAGTTTTTTAGGGAGAGTTTGGTCATTCTAAGAGTTGTTCTTTTATCCCATCACAGACCAAGGGTAGGGTGGAGGATTTCCCATACCATAAATTCACTACACTTTGGTCGGTAAAGGGTTAAAAAAAAGGCAGTGCGTTGGTACTATGGCAAAGATAATTTGGCGTATTTACGGTATTTTGCGATAATTAATTTTTTCTTTTTCATGATTTACTGACTTTATTGCAAATTATATTATTTTTTTGTGTTTGCCGATTTGTTGTAATAAACAACTCGAACTGATAATCAGTTACTGATTACTTCTTGGCTTCTTCTTTGATTAAAAGAAATAAAAACATGAAGAAATGATTACTCTGCTAGTCTTGAATTTTTTTGAATTTATGTCCAGTAATTTCTGTCGTGTAATTTAGAACGCTGTGAAGTTACATGTTGGCAGACTTTCACTTGAAAGGGATTTAGTGCAGAGCGACGTGTGAACTTGCAAGATGATCCTAATTTTCTCTATGTGTGTTTTCACTAGATATGTGTTTTCAATGATAGCTAGCGACTTTTTTGGATGCGTCAGATCATTTTCTGCGTTGTGTTTATGGTCCGTATTATTATTATCATGCACAGATGCAGCAACTCAAACCAGTTTCTTCGTTTTGACATAAGTCAGAAGTTGTGTTAATCTGATTCTAAAATAATAAGACTCTTTTTTTGCACTTGCCATGTTCTACACGGTTTTCTTCTTACAGCAGTTTTCTCCGTGTTTTATTTTTTCTTGCATTTCCACGAAATTCCTGCTAGGGTTTCTCCAAACTGTTGAGAAGTCACTCTAACTGGACTATGGATGGGATGTTGGTTGTTTTACAAACGCTGGGCTGGGAGCACCTTGGGGCAAATGTTCTAAAAACACACCAGATAAACCAGTATGAGAATTGTGGAAAAATAACTGGGGGGTTGGCCTATGATAAACTTGAAATTGGGGTATGAAAAACATACTTTAACATGGGGGCTCTAAAAAGGACTGGGGGGTTGAACCCCCCCAACCCCCCGGCAATTCTCACCCTGAGATAAACTGTATGTTGCGTTGGCTCAGTTTTTTGTGCTTTGCAAGATTGAAAACTGGTGTCTTTTGGCAGATAGAACCTCTGAATACAATGAATCAATCAATCACATTAATTTATGTAGCACCCCTTCAAGATTTCTACTCAGAGGCGCTCCCAACCCAGATCTTGTCAAAAAGAAATGTCTTGAGAAGACGATGGAAAGAACCAGCAGAGTCAAGAGAGAGTGAGCAGAGAGCAACAGGGAGACCATTCCAGGCAGATGGGCCCATCAAGTCTGCGAATGCTCAATGTTGCATGGTAGTGAGTGGGTGTGTTTGAGAGGTGCTATATAAATGAACGAATGAATGGATGAATGAAAGAATGAAGGAGCAAGCTTAGTAATGCATAACAGCAGATTGCCTGGACTGCGTTAACAATGCTTTAACAATGCTTTAACAATGCCTTGATGTGGGTGTGACACTGTGTGTGTGCTTTTGTTGTCATCAGGGCAGGGAAGGCCTTGGTTCGATATTCGTCTGGGCGTCTGGCAACGGTGGTCGAGACGGAGACAGCTGTAACTGTGACGGTTACACGAACAGCATCTATACGCTGTCGATCAGCAGTGCCACGGAGAACGGCCAGGTGCCGTGGTACTCGGAGGCGTGCTCTTCCACCCTCGCTACCACCTACAGCAGCGGATCTGGATCCGAACGACAGATAGTGCGTCGTCCTTCAGTTTCATCTTCCATAACACCCACCCTCCATCCAATGAATCCAAATGAATTTTTACTATCACACATGCACGCATGCACGCACGCATGCACATTGCACCCATAGTATTACATTTCCAAGGAGTTCACCTTTTGTTCTCTACAGAGGTGTGTCCACCATACCTGCACATATCAGATGAATTTTGTTCAAACATTGAACTCAACCAGCTCATGCTCTCACTAATGTGTCTAATGTCATCATCATCATCATCATCATCATCATCATCATCATCATCATCATCATCATCATCATCATCATCATCATCATCATCATCATCATCAACAACAACCATCATCATCATCATCATCATCATCATCACCATCATCATCATCATCACCATCATCATCAACATCATCATCATCAACCGTGGGCTCAATGCCTGTAGGTGTTCGATGCCTTCTTCACAATGTCTCTTCATTAGAGTCTGTTGTGGGCTGCATGCCCCAGCTTCTGTCTAGGTCTGCTCCACACCACTCTCCAATATCATCCATCCATTCCAGATACAGTCTTCCTCTTTTGTTGATGCCATCCATTAGTCCAAACATCAGAGTCTTGATCTTTCTGTCATCTTTCATTCCGCAGATATGTCCAAATGGATTAGTAAGCACAGTTTGCATCATGACAGAATTCAATAATATTAACAAACTTTGATGAAACAGCAAGTAAGATAATTCATTATCTTATTATTATTATTATCTTTTATTTTAAAAAGTGTTATTAAATGATACCGCATGAGCTCAGAACGATTTATCTATGAAAGTTTACTGATATAAAACGAGACAAAGAGAGTGTGGTGGCACGATGATGATGGCAGCTGAAACCACCCAGAAAACAACAACTTGATCTGCATTTTGCTATTTTTCTGATGCCACGTCCGATGATAGCTCTGTTATGCGTCTAGCGTTGATCAGTATCTGTTCTATCGCTCGTCTTTTACCTGCAGCCGTGTTGTGCCATTTGAGTCGTCATGGTGGCACCATCTGTTTGCGTATTGTCTGGCTTTTCTTCGCTGTCTGCTCTCATTCCCACAAGTGTCACAGTTGGCATTTTCACCGTCTCTGAGCACTCCAAGACGGTTCCATGCTACCACCGGGGTGAGCTTAAGGTCCAAGCGGATGATATCTGGAGAGACTACTGCTACATCAATGTCATTAAATTACATTTAGCTGATGTGGTGAATTCCGAGATTGATGAATCGGCGGTCTGCACTGAAATCTTTGAACAGTCAACGCGCGCGTACAAAAGCGTTTAGAAGAAAACAGAGCCTTTTAAATGTGATTGCTGTTGTCAAGTCTTTTACATTAAAAAAATACAGATCTCTCAATTTATCTCACAGACTTTCTTCTGTTTGGATTTACATCAGTTGACGAATGTTGCTGGACTGTTATTGTTGATAGGCGGCTGTTTTAAATGTGCTTTAAACGTGTTGTTGTTGTTCGTTGCAGGTGACAACTGACCTGCGAAAAGGTTGTACAGAGTCTCACACGGGTACATCAGCGAGCGCTCCGCTGGCGGCCGGCATCTGTGCCTTGGTTCTTCAGGCCAAGTACGTGTCTCACCTTCTCAGTCCCTCTCACCTTCTCAGTCCCTCCCACCTTCTCAGTCCCTCTCACCTTCTCAGTCCCTCTCACCTTCTCATTCCCTCTCACCTTCTCAGTTCCTCTCACCTTCTCAGTCCCTCCCACCTTCTCAGTCCCTCTCACCTTCTCAGTCCCTCTCACCTTCTCATTCCCTCTCACCTTCTCAGTTCCTCTCACCTTCTCTGTCCCTCTCACCTTCTTCAACGTCTTTCTCAATCTTGTTCTGCTTGACTTTATGCTTGCATGTTTGTTTGTCTGTCTGTGTGTATGCGTGCTAATGTGCACGTGTGCTTGCAGATGTTTGTCTGTGTGTGTTTATGTATGTTTGTGTATGTGTGTGGGTGTGTGTGCTTGTGCGTACATGTGTGTGGGTTTGTCTGTGTGTGTGCTTGCATGTGTGTTTGTATGCGCTTGTGCTTGCATGTGTGTTTGTGTGTGTGCTTGCATGTGTGTTGGGGTATGTGTGTGTTTACCTGTGTGGTTGTATGTGTTTCATCTTCTTGGTTTCTGTTTTTATCTCGGTTTGCTCTTTCTTTGCCTCACTTAATCATTATATCAGTCACGTTCATCACCTGACAGTTATGATGACGGTGGCAGTTATGACGATGATGACGATTTAAAATAAGGTATGACATGCGCTGGGGTGTTAATGATCTGGCGTTGTATGTCAGCAGGGTAGTCAGTGTGTGCTGGTGATTTGATGAAAGGATCTGACTGTGCAGGACTCTAATTGAAGGATTAGTTTTCCATTTTGCCTAACACGACAAGGACGATGTTTTTCCTAACACGTGTCTGTCGTCGTCCTTCTGTTTTTCCAGTCCATATCTGACGTGGCGTGACATGCAGCACATTGTTGTTCTGACGTCGCGACAGGGCAACCTTCTGGGAGACGACTGGGCAACAAACGGAGTTGGACGTCGAGGTCAGTCAGTCCACTCGCAGATTCATTTCACGGTCATAGGGGAAGCGGCTCCTCACTGGGCCAAAGGACCGATAAGTACAGATTGAGGCGTATCGTATTGTAGGACCGATAAGTACAGATTGAGGCGTATCGTATTGTAGGACCGATAAGTACAGATTGAGGCGTATCGTATTGTAGGACCGATAGTACAGATTGAGGCGTATCGTATCGTATCTAAAAATTTATAGAGCTCCTCTTGCAGCATAGACTGTTCAGAGGCATTTTCAGCATTGAGGCCCTGGTGGAAAGAAATGTCTTGAGAAAGCGAGAGGATGATGTGGGGAAGAACCCAGACATGAACTTTGCCCGTAGAAGAGGGGAAGGCCGTTCCATATGGAGGAACCTAGAGGCGTGCTTTGGGGATAGCTGATAAAGCTCGAGAAAATAAATGGTACATTGTTTCAAAAGGAAAAACCTGATGGCTTGGTGAGATGGATGTGTGCCTGGAATATCCATTCAGGCATTGGAACTATTGTTTGTTTAGCTCTATTAATTTTAATGCCTTCTTTGTTCTTTGTTCCTTTTACTACTAGTTAGTGATATCTGCCATTAGCTATGATTTGCATTTGATTTTCAGTAAGCCACCATTTTGGATATGGTTTGCTTGACGTGGCCGCCATGGTTGACCTTGCCAAAAACTGGACAAACGTCCCTGCCCAGCAGCGCTGTGAAATTGTTTCAAAGCAGGCATCCAGGTTAGAACTTACGTGCAATTGTTTTGTTAATCGTGGTGGTGAGATAAATAATAAAAAAGTGATATCAGTACAGCTTTTATTGACATGAATATTTCATCATCCATAACTATTTCAGCAGTGTTCAATGTTGAAGCTGCAAAATTCAGTCAAGTTTTGAATGTTGACAAGCAGTTTCTGCTGTTTGCCAGTTCTAAGCAGCCAGAAGATCGCAATGACACTTCTCCTACCACTGCTTCAGGGATGGACATAGTTGAACAAATAAGATAATAAGATTACTATGAATGCCAATGTGCTATGAGGTGAAGGACTGAAGTGAAGGTCTTATGAAAAGTGAGTATGTTCAAAGAATGCTTGCAAGGAGAGTGTTGTGCAGAGATGCAGCTTTAATCTGGAAAGAGAAGAAATGTTCAATCATCCTGACCAACAGTTGTGGATTAGTTTCAACATCAATAGCCAAAAGAAACAACAGACACCGAAATCTTGACAATGTTTGATGTATAGTAGATTATACGTAGGATATCGGGACAAACAGAGAACAAATGTTCAGACCGGAACGCTGAGTGCGCAAACGAGCAATGATACTAAGCATACCTAGGTGGAGGCAATGTATCTAGGCCAGATCAACGCGTATTTCCCTCGGCATTTCACGCCAAAAGTATGAAAATGAAACTATTGGATGCTAGTAAGAATTTGATTGTGTGCGCTATCGTGTTTCGGCTTCAGACTAGTTAGTACATCTCTGAGAACTGTTGTCTTCGTGACAGAGATATGAATTAGCAGCCAGATGCCACACAGTACATAGCCACTCGTTTCAATTGTTTTTATGGATATCTAGAATCCATCGTCGGCCAATTTGTAACAGACTTCTGAGCAGACGGAATGCTTTGTGTTTTCTGAAAGTCGTTGCCTACAATGTCTAGGTTGCTTTCGCTGCTGTATATATATATATACATAATATATATATACATGTGTATATATATACATGTGTATATATATATATATATACTGCTCTCGGCAGAGGCCACTTTGATGTGTTGAAGAGGCTCCTCTGATCTTCTAAGGTTTCTTCAGATGAAGAACTGAAGTTCGAACAGACGGCTTGGCATTCATGAAGCAAAGAATGGACGTCATCTTACTATATGCTGATGATGATGTTGTTGTCAGCAGCCAATGTTTGTTCTTCGCTGTGGCTGATGCTGGTGCCAATTGCCGCCATTACGAACGTGGCTCTTCAATGAAATATCAGTGGCACTTCACGATTATTTCTATAGCTCATTTGTGTTGTGTGCACGTTGACCCATCGTATGCACGACCGGCGATGGCACAATTTCCAATTACGTGGTGGTCTGGTATTAGCCCAGTCTTAGCACACATGTGCTAGAATTTAGCCTAGCTAATAGAATAACTATCTGTGTATGCTAAGTTGATATACAGCCGCCAGTTTGCATGTTGAGCGAGATCCTTGTGTGCTAAGCCTGGGCTAATTAATGATAGTCCGTCTTGCAACAAGTGGCCTTGCATAGTTAATTGTATAATATATAATAAAAATGGCAGCTTTCGTAATTTATTGAGTCAATTACAATTTTTATGTCCATAAGCGTTTAACCCATTCCCGCCGGAATTGTTCCGATACCTATTGGGTTAATCGGGTCACCTGCGACCCGATCCGGCGGGAAAGAGTTAAGAGCATATAATTATGTGGTGTATTTAGTTATATTAGCTTGTTCTTAATAAATCTTCTTATAATAATATAATAATTATAGTTTATGACACACAGCGCTTGACTCGATCTTCGTAATAAAACACAAAATGTTATGCTTTTAGCGTTTAGTTTAACTAAAATCATTATGAAAAAATATTATTTGTGTTTGAAGCGATCAGCTCAGAGCCTTGATAAATATCGATATCTTATAATATTTCTTTGTTCGTGTATCATGGACTCTGATATTACTGTTTGCATGAATTTCCAGGGGAATTCCAATAAACGGGAACGTCGAGGTTGCGTTGGAGAGCGACGGTTGTCGAGGAACGCACAACCGCGTCTCGTACCTCGAGCACGTCCAGGCGATCATCACCTTAACGGCCTCGCGGAGGGGTGAGATCGAGGTCTTCCTCACCTCCCCTCAGGGTACGCGGTCGACCCTGCTCGCACGACGTGTACGTGATACATCCTCAGAGGGTTTCGTCAACTGGGCATTCATGACGACGCACAACTGGGGCGAGACGGCCGGGGGAACGTGGAGGCTGGAAGTGAGGAATGGAGCGAGCGTTTGTGAGTACTTCTCGTGCTAATTAATTGTAAGGACTGATCACTATTTTGCCCCAAAATATCTCACTAATGTTTTACTTCGTCCTCACTCAGCTTCCTCCCACCGTCCACTTCGTTCATCCAACAGATTTGACCTCTTGGTTCCTCGGTCTAGAACTGTTATGGCTCAGTCTCGATCATTTGTCTCAATTGGTCCTTCTCTTTGGAATGCCCTTTCTCCTTCTGTTCGCTCTACACTTCTTTCTGGTAGTATCTCCTCTGCTTTGTCTCTTCTCAAAACCTGTTTCTTCTCGCAGGGCCTTGCGCACTGGGAGCGCCTCTGAACGGTTCACCCTACTAGAGGTGCTTTATAAATGTTTAAATACAATACAATACAATACTGTATCATAAATAATGACAACACTGGACGTTTGTTCCCCCCTCCCCACCCCATAATTAACCGCTGAACATTTGGTTTTTTTGGTCTACATAAAGTGCGTGATGATGCATCCCAGTTTTTTTATTTTTGTGTCAGATTTATGGGCTCTTAAATTAAAAAAGCATTTGTGTGTTTTATCGCTGCTTTTGGAAAACTGAAAACTTTTCGGTTGTGATGTGTTGCGAGATGGTTTCAAATTATGCAGCCGTGATGTGTGAGTGAGTTAGAGCAATCGCGCCTGTGAAGTTGTGGGTTTAGCTTCCAAATCAACTTATTCAGTTTGAAGTTGATTGCCTAGCAACCTTAAGTTTTAAATATAACTGTTTTGAGTTATATAATAAAACCACTGCATTTATTATTAAATTACTCCGAAAACATTTCTGAATTCTAGTCTGTGAATGAAAAAGTCTGTTTCTAATTTGTCAAAAGTTTTTCATCATTTCAGTTTTTTCCAGTTTTATCATCTTCTGTAGGCGATGTTCTTAATTCTGTACACGATGTTCTTAATTCATTACACAATGTTCTTAATTTCTGCCGTCGATTTATACGAGTTCTGCATCGTTCTGATTTTGCAGCGACGCTGAAGAACTGGGTGTTGGTTCTCTTCGGAACGACTTCACCGATGCCCAACCGTCGTGAGCGTCCGCAGTACGAACCCATCCCCCATCCCGATATGCAGACGTTAGTCAGCGGTGCCTCTTCCGTTGCCGCCGCCGTGCCACCCACAGTACTCTGGCAGCAGCTGCCTAGCTTGTCCTTTCTTACAGTGATTCTCTGGGCAGGCATCACGCACTTCTGCACGTAGTAACGTACGTGTGTGTGTGCGTGCGTGCGTGTGTGTAGTTGCGATATAATATGAGACAACTGCATGCCTCTGTACTTTCCAGCCGTTGTCGTCGTTGTTCAGCGCGTTCGATCTGCCGTTGTCGAGGCTGACGACCGCTGGCACACGAAGAAGCTGCTCGCTGCGTTGTACGTCTTGTCTGTCATTGTCTGGCTGCGAACAACACGTCCCCCACAGCCCACCAATTTGTCTGCCCTGCAGTGTCTGCGTCGCGTCTCTCGAGCGTCGGAACTGAAAGTCTGCCGTCTTCTTGAGATCGCAATTGCGGAGAGGAAGAAGAACTTTGACGGAGTTTCTTTCACTCGTCGTTTTTACCTCTGCCTCCTCAGTATCCAGCTATTATTAATGAGAGTCACTGTAGTAATTTAAGGAAGTATTATTATTTATGCAGTCAGCATCTGTCTGTGTTGCAATGTTCTGTGTTGCAATGTTCTGTGTTGCAATGTTCTGTGTTGCAATGTTCTGTGTTGCAATGTTCTGTGTTGCAATGTTCTGTCGTCATGTTATTATCGACGTGTATGGTACTGTTGTTGTTTTTGGAGAAATGCCGAGTCTACGTTGGAAATCCGAATTTTTGCGTTTTTTGAACGGCTAAACGCGTGCTGCATATAGCCATTGCTAAAATTCTCTATTGAAGACTTTTCTCTGGTTAGAACGTCGACTGTGTTGGTTTTTTACGTGCACAGAATTAATTAATCAAATTTGATCTGGTTAGATGGTAGTCTTTGTCTTCCAAAGACACACTTACACACTTTTTATTGTATTATAATTAGCACAACGTTTAGGATATTTAGGATTCTTTAGCCATTTTTGTAGAAGTATCATAAAAATGTCCAGATGCTGAAGATGCGTGTAGTCCACAGCAGCTGTGCGGAGGCAAGCTGTGGTTTCGAAAGCCACTCTAAATCTTACGTGGTTATGCAGTTGACAAGTTTTACTGCTGCTTCAAACTGTATAGGCCACAGACATTTAGACAGTTAGAGTGATATATATATATATATGCATGTTGTGCAACTGTTATTAACTTGTACCAAAGTTTCATGCTATTACCAAAGTAGAGGCAGCATTATAATTAGGTCTTCTTCTGTGTGACCCTGTCAAGCCATGCTCGTTTTCCAAGTGAGTTTTAACCCTTTTCTCGCAGTTTATTTGTCCGACAAAACATGGTTGTTGCACTGGCAATGCAGTCGACAACGGACCATGGAAAGCAACAGTTGTCACGCACACATTAACTTACAGTCGTAATTTGATATGCATTGTAGGCCATTTGTTCTTGAAAAGTTGGTGATTTGTTGTGTATTATTGTTCTTTGGTGTTTCACCACCAAAGTGCCAATCATTTTTCAAAGTTCTTTCTCAGCCTTAAACAGAAACTGATGCATGAACTGAAACTATCGGCCGCTGCTCTACAGTATATACTCCGAACTGATCAAAGTTGTATGTTAATATTTTTGGTTTTTCATTGAGATTCTTGAATCTAAAGAGCAGCACTCGGATATAATTTGAAAATTTGATTGGACGGTTGAGTATGGTTGCCGCTTTGTGAAAATCAGTGCTCTGCATGAATTTCTAGCAGTTAAACTGTTTTCACACAATTATCTATGTAGTGTAGTGACGTGCTGAAATGTATACATTAGCACCACAGGTCCCAGCTTGAATTCGGAGAGAAAACACTGAGTGTGTTTGTGTGTGTGCAAATCGAATATTAGTGTGGAATGTGGATGTTATCTATCTACCTGGGTATCTATCAGATTTTTTGGTGCTCCTTCATGTTAACTACTCAGAGCCTGTGCAAGAGAAAAGGCAGTTCAATATTTAGCCAGGCATATCCAAGCAAATGATTTTGTGTTGTGTGACATGATTGTAAAGTTCTGAAAAGACATGGAGAGAAGACTAGAAAAGAAAATGACTTTAGATTATGTGGTGCAAGAGTACAACGCAGTCTTAAGGTCAACTCTGTCAAAAGCAGTTCTAGCAACTGGCAGGCTTTGGACAGTGTTGCGTAGGTTGTGGATCAAGTATGAAAGTTGTGGAGGATGCAAAAGTGTTTCCTCTAAATTGTGAAGTTGACTCCACCATGGACATAATAAACCATGGACATAATAAACCATGGACATAATAAACCATGGACATAATAAACCATGGACATTATCAACCATGGACATAATAAACCCTGGATGGTGCACGCAAGCCAACCTGCAGGCTAGATTGTAAGTTATCCTGATGCCAACACTTCTCTATTTATATGGCGTCATACTCACATTTTTTAGCAGCTCTACTGATCTGAAACAGCGATCCGAAATAAAATACGATGGCTCTCTGCGCTTGGCTTTAAAGTTTAAAGTAGTGCTTTGGAATTTTAGAGTTTATGATTATGACAACTTAGTTCGACTACTGCACTGTAGCAAGATTGATTTCTGCCCGCATGACATCACTGGTTTATATTCTATGTCGGCAACATACATCTGACCGCATGCTCTATCTAGCTTTATTCTATGTATGGATAGCTCTAAGAGATATTTCTGCCTAACAATGTGCACTAAGTCAAAGTTGTACATCATCAATTATCGCTAAGATAGCCAAGTTTTGTACGCTGACGCGTTGCAATATCTAGACTTTTCTTAGCAAGTTACCCTAAGCTCTTGGCGAGTGCAGGCAGAAAGAACAGAATTTGCTGCCAGATGCCTTTCGAGAAGCATATGTGGTTCAGTTGCATGTCTGCCATCTTGCTTTAGACCATACTAATCTACTGAGGTGATAACAAATTTTATGCGAAGATATTATTTTTACAGTGATGATTAGAAAATGATTATACTGATTAGATTACGAGCTCTGTTGGTGTGTAGTCCGATTGACAGAAATTAAGTGGGGTTTCATTCATGGCTGCTGATTATAATATTATGTGATCTGCATTTCCGGACTTTCTCTGATCTTGGAGTCATATTTAAAACAGTGCCTCTGGCCAGGATGTAGTTGAGCCATGAACAATTATTTTCTGTTGGAATTAGCATTCTGGGTGGTAATCAAATGATTGAGTCAGCTGCTGTTGAGGGGCGGGGTGGTCTTTGCTGTGTCACAAGTAATCACTGATTTTTAAATAGGTTTGAAATTTAGCCACAGAACAAGCAGTCCAATATTGAGATCAGTGTAGCAACCGATATGTCTTTAGAAAATTCCATGCCTAACAGTGATATCTCCATCTCTTCTTCAGGGCCTCCCTTTGTAGCCAATGCGTTCTTATTTTCTACATTTGCTGTCATTTTGTGTACTCTGGTTGCAATGAAAAAGAAAAAAGAAAGTTGATACTTTGGCAAAATGCAAAGGCAGAGCAACAGGTTTCTATCTGGGCAGACGTTTTTCAGAGGCAGTTGTAACATTGAGTCGAGTTGGTGAGCATCGCACTTGGAATACTACTTGTACTTCTGTTTGAATTGTTTGTTGAAAGTTGTTTCAGATCGTAATCGTAATCTCCAAACTTCTAAAGCACTACGCGAAAGCCAAGCGCAGGGGCACCAGCTTATTCATGACCGCTGTGTTGAGTCAAAAAAGGTTGTCCGTAAGAGTAGTCCATGGTGGACCGGGTCGAGTTACTATGTGATCAGAGCGGCGATCAGATGTTGTGATCATTTCAGTTTATTTACTCTTACATTGATCTGTCGACATTTCTACTCGTATTTGAAATTGTGCTTTGTGCCCTTCCGCTAACGGTGTAACAATGTTATTTGCTAACGTAATTCTTGTCAGTTTAGGAAATTTTGAAGTTTAAGTCTAGATTTGACGAGAATTTACGTATGCAGATTGAGCATCATATTTGAAAAGCGTGACTAAAGTTACTTGCATTTTATCAATGTCTCAGCTGACTCTCTTTTTAAAGATTACATTAGCCTGCATTTGTTTAAAATCAATGTGAATGGAATTTAGGTTTGATGAGCAAATGACAGAACAGTCACATGAAATGAAACCGCTGTTTTGGAGTTGGACACATACTCTCAGATCCGAAACTGAACGATTCGAACGAATCGAGTCATGAGACAACATCCATGAAGTGATCAGTGCACCAATACGTTCTTAATGTAATGCATTTTGAATAATACGAGGAACAACATAGGGCTGTTAGAATCTTATCTTATCTTATCTTATCTGACAATTTATAAAGCGCTTCTTGCAGCAAGAGCCTTTCAGAAGCGCTCCCAGTGCGTTCATCTCCGAGAAAAAAGGCAAGTTTTTAGACGAGAGAAAGATGAGGATACACTACCAGAGAATCTAACATGTTGGCGCTTCACAATGGATGGCACCAGTTACTTTGTCACAGCTAAACTGCAGAAAGTCTTTGTTTAGTTCGTTTCCAAAGATAAATTTTAATGTAGCATAAGATAATTCCCACTGAAATGAGGCTTCCTGGTTTTTTAAAACTGAAGTTGAGTGAAGTATGTTGGAATCTTTTAAATTCGTCTGCGTCCTTTCCTACGATCCTGTCCAGTTTTCCTCCCGTTTTCAGACGTCATAATTTTCTGTTTAAATTATGTTTGATGCCTTTGTTTTTTTCTGCGATATATTCATTGTTTTGTTGATTATTTTATACGTTGACAGTCCCACGCAAGTATTATTTCTTTGAGTTTTGTGATGTTGAGCATTTAATCGTGCTGCATATTACGCATTGGCTGCATTCCTGTATTCACTGCTTATCAATATCCCTAATTGCATAGAATTTTTTTGTTGGCTGCAATTAAGTTAGGCTTATGAAACACAGTGCCTAGAGCTAAGATAAGGCTGCTCGATTTATAAATCGGCCAATTAGGTGTGAGTAATGTTAAGAGAACATATTATATTCACCACCATCTTTTACAATATTGCATCAAAAGTAGCTCAGCTCTATGTCACAGAGTTTTCAGGAAAAGGGAAGCATTAAAGAAAATTGGATAATTTATTAATTAAAAGTTTTGCTCGTGAGTTATAGGCATCACTTTAGAGCATGAGAAATATCAAAAAAATATTAGGGCACAGCTAATTAGTGCAGTGGTGGCACCACCATAGGCCGTGGTAGGTCATATAACCTGCCTATTTTCCTCTTTATCTGCCTTATGACCTGCCCAAAATTCTTTTGAATTTTTAATATCTTTGCATTTGATTTCTTCGACCTGCTAAATAACTCACCTGACCCTTATTTCACATGGTGAAATTGTGTAGCTGGTGCCAACACTGAATTAGTGGCTAAAGAATCAATTAGACTGTATTCGAGTCATCGCTAACGCTGTTTGCAGTTTGTTTTTAAAATTATCAGTGGTGATACGGAGTAGATTTTTGGGCTGTAATTTTATTGTATTGCGCACATTGTCTTGAGGTTTATAAGACTAGAGGATTAGTTACGTCATGTGAATAAAGAATCAATTAGAGCAAGAAGTTGAGCAGCAATCAGCGCTAATACGGAGCAAATAGCAATGGACAGGGACAAAAAGAGAAGTGGGGAATTTAAGACAACAGACACAAATAGGGAATTCCGAAATTAAGAAAGAAGGAAAAGTGGATAGGTGGTAGTCAAAGTGGACTTTGGCAGAGAAGATAGAAAGAGAACTGTATAGAAATAACTTCAAATAAGAAGGGAGAGGAAAGTGAAACTGCTAGGGTAGGGAGATGGCTGCAAACAAGTCGCATATTATAATGTAATGAACTCAAAAAAACATCAATTCTGGCACAAGACATAAATCACTTGACGAGCAAAATGTACCACGATTAATTACACGGACTGCAATTGAGTACTACAAAGTAAAAAAAACACAAATGCAATTGAGCCAGTCGCAAGTAAGCAAAGTTCTGCGATAGCTCGTAGATGGTTTGTTTATACGCTGCATTTAAGTAATTCAGTGATTGGCTTTTGTCGTCTGGTAAAGAACTTGTTCACATGAAATCCTTGAAGAAATACATGTATGGCTGTTGTACGTATTGTATCCATGCAACCAATTTTTTTGCTTTTTGTTTTTGCTTCGTGATCTGGACTCGAAATTCTTACCACTGAAATATATATATATACAGTAAGTGCATAGAACTTATGAGGTTGTTGAACTTTCTAGCACTGGTGACCATGATATTCAGGACGCTTGTACATAAAAATAGGACTTCAGTAACGTCGTTTAATCTGATCTCGAAACTGAGTCTTGCTGAAACTGGCATTGTATACATGACAATTTTCAGTTTTGTTAAATTTCACAACACTCGTTTGTAAACAGTTTTACAGTAAAATTTTGAAATTTGTGTTTTCATTGAGCAAAATAATGTCCTCTGTTCATCATTAGATTAACTTAATATGCGTAGGTGCAGGGCTTAGTGTGGCAGGACGGTCATGGATGGCATCCTGGCACTTATTTTCAAATCTCTATGCCGTCCTGCCACTTATTTGGCAAGCACACCTGAAAATTTAAGGCGCGTCCTGGCACTTCTTTTGGAAAGGTCAGGGGCGTCCAGGCACTTCTTTTTTCACACTTTTAACACTTTGTAGATGATGGCATTTTCCTTTGACGTATGCTTGGAAGGCTTAAATTCCAATGCACTCATTGACAATGAACAGTGATAAGGGATGGTGGTTATTCCATTGTTGTGGGATGGTGGTTATTCCATTGTTGGATTGCTGCAGCTCTATTAAGAGCAAGTGTGCTTGAATCGTTGCTTGAACCATGTCTCCTAAACTTCATTGGGAAGCAGGTAAAAAATTGGAAACTGACTGAGATCCCACTGTACAGGTATGTTCATCGCCTTGCAGCCAAAGAGTTGCAGGTTCGAATCCACCTCAGGTCGCCGCATAAAACCCTTGGGCAAGTCCTTCACTCGCAATTGCTCAGCACTTCAGCATGAAATTCCGATTCAGTGTCCACTCTGCAGTCAGGAGCGCCTCGGAGTAGAGAGCTTGAAGGGGCGCTATAACAAGTGCACGCACAAACAAACATGTGTATGTTTGTATAGATGTGCGTGTATGTGCGTGCGTGTGAAGACAATGTAGTGCGTTATATATAGCACCTTGTAAGCACTTGTACGTCGCAAAAGTGCTGCAGGTATGGCCGTCTAACAAGTGCAGTTGCCTAAACATTGACATTTACCGTACTTGTATGGGAAGCGTTACACAACCTATGGGAATATTTACATTTATTAAGACATTTTGATCATCAGTTTTGATCACGGCAAGACATGCAATATACAATGTGGGATCCATTTGAAGTTGACAATAAACATCATTTTAGAGCACAAGACAAATCTGAATAGATTAATGTACAGCAGCAGCAGAAACGTTCAAGTAGCACACTATATTCAGGTGATTGTTAATGCGGTTAGCAGTTCATTTTCGCTCAAGTTTACATCGTCTTTACACGGCTTAAGTTTCCTTAGGTTTCAATTGGACAACTGAGACAGAAAACGTTAATGTTGATCAGAGAACGTTGAGGTCTTAATCTTCTAGGTTAAGATTCCGTCGAATGACTTCAGGCAGAGGCAGTGCGTGTATTCGGTTGTAGATGCTCTCTCCATTAGTAATATGCATCAGATGTGTCCTGATGACGGCAAGACACGCAATGTACAACGTGGGAGCCATTTGAAGTTGATAATACTTGTACGGTGTATTGTTGCTTAACAATATCAGAAGAGTTTTGAAGCTCACTAGCAGCTTTTTATCCGCCGGTAAGTTGGTGTTCAGACAGTTCTGTATTCCCGCACGATCAATGTACTTGAGAAGCTGGTCATCGCGAGTGTGAAGCACAGCCCACTTCAACGCTTCCATCTCATAAGCCTGCGTTGGAAGGCTGCCGTGCTGGATCAGACACTTCGTTATCTGAAACGTAGGGTGCAGCATAAAGTTGCGAAGACTGAGTGCTAGCGAAGTGTTGCCCGAGCGATCTCTTATGTTGAACAGAGCGCCACTCTTGAGCAAGACTCTGACGAGGTCAATGCTGTTGTAGACGCTAGTCGCAGCGATGTGCAGCGGCGTCTGCAGATCCCAGTTCTGAGCATTTACATTTGCTCCCAACTGTACCAGCAGAGCGACTATGTCTAAGCTGTTCGTGCGGGCGGCTACGAACAACGGCGTTTCATGCAGGTGGTCATGCCCATCAATGTCCGCTTTACTCTCTATTAGCAACCGAACAATGGCGGGGCTGCCACACCGAATCGCAACATGGAGGAAGCATTCACGTCCAAAATTTGAGTTCACATCCACGCCGAGAAGCAGCAAGTCGCGTACAGTGTCGTAGTTCTGAAGTTTTATAGCGTGGAACATCAGATATAACTTCAGCCAGTGACGCAGGTTTCTGTCCGTGCAGTAGCAGAGCAGCAATCGCAGATAATACATGCTACGATCTGCGTTGTCGGCGGCGACAGATGTAAGAAGACCTTGTCGTGTCTTAGGATTTGTTTGCCTGATTTTACACGTAGTTCGGTAGTAAGCTTGCAGGATGAGTGCAAGAATCTTGAATCTCTGATGCGTCAGTGCCATCAAGAGAAGTGAATCGTCACCCTCTAAATACTGCAAGCCAGTATCTGATTCCTGTTCGAGTATCTCCTTTACTTTGTTTTCATCGCCATCGCAAATCGCACGTGCGAGTGGATTCAACTCCACCTGCAAAACAACGGCCTCCGTCATGTCGTCGTCATTATCATCATCCTTCAAAGTTCGTAAAGTTTGCATCCATTTCTTCGTAGCCGTACGTGGTAAAACCACGACTACAATGCAAGAAACACAGATGAATCATAGTGATTTAGTTGACGTGCATTCTGTACTGTGTAACAGTGGAGGCAACACACTAGCACACTGAACTTTAATTCCACAATTCTAGAACCTGATCTACCATCGAATGAAATCATTTACATTAAACACTAACATCATAGAATGACGCGTGTGCCATGTGCTTAATTATTTCCAACATTCTTTGAAAGTTCCTAGAAGCACAGTAATCTTAACCTTAAAATTTTGAAAGCACTGTGTGTTGGGCAGCATAATTAGTATCGGGCTGTAGTGGCAAAATTAAAGGTGAAGACACACCTAGTCTGTGCAATGTGTGCATGCCATTTTCCTGTATACTAAACACTAAATGGAGGAACATTGTACATGATGCGGCCGACCCTTGGATCGAGGATGGCTGAGAACAGAACAGAACAGAAACAAATATTTGTAAGGTGAGTACATTCTGTACAACCACACATACCCTCGACTACAGTCCTGATTAATGTGATTATGATGACGGTCACTACTAAGCAAACTACTGTGCTTAATTTTCCAGCGGTCCTGGAATCTGACACACACCAATGTAAAACAGAAGCTAACAATAAGAAGCATCCTTGAGCATAAAGTATTAGTGAGTTTGCTTTTCTTAGCTCTTGCATACTAGGGTTCTGTTCCGAGAGTTCTGCTCCGCCCACATCACTAGGCAACTCAGCTGCAACAAGGTACATTGGCCTGCGTAGTGATAATAATATTCTTTATTGAACCAATCCGGTTGACAGACTACAATCGGTTACACTGTATAGTTATGCAATTGAAACAATTCACAAGAATAAATCTTAACTACTAACAGAACAGACACACGGCGCTAATAGCAGCCTACAAAGCACGTCCGCCCTACAGGGTGCGATCTCGGTTCTTCTCGCTCTCCATGCCAGTTTGCTATCCTCCTCCCCCTCCCCCACAAAAAGAAGACGGTGTTGTCGGTGGTAATATAAGACGGCAAGGCAGAGGACTAACCACCCGCCCTCTGAACCGAAACTAAAAGACGAAGCGTTAACAGTTCAAACCCGTGGCATAGCTTAAGACCTACTTTTTGGCAGAGTAGTAGATCCCACATTACATTACAGTTCAGCAGTGCGGTGGACACTGATTCACGTTTCAGCTTGTTAATAACTAAACTGAAGCAAGTTGAAATATGAATGAAAATGTATGAATGTTTAGTGAAGAAGATTATACAATAACTCATAATTACATTTACACGTACATTTCATTTCTCGTAATACCCGAGTATATAAATCATAAAAGTCTAATATAATATTATCAATCCTTTTTAATTATTATTATTTACATGCTGCAGATTACATATATTTATGCGATTCTACACCGGAAATACGTAACTGGCATTTAATAGTCGCCAACCATTTTTACACAAAGTGATGTTATCATCTTTAACCAAAGATCTTTAACTTATAACAATTTTGCAAATAAACTGCTTTTTACGCACTTTCGCGTTCTAATTAAATATTGTACTATTGCAACTTTACAAATGTCCAATCTCTAGCCGAATCTCATCTGAGATAGTAAGAATGCCTCTTCAAACTAAATGCACGCATAAAACCTGGGACTAATCCCAGATAAAACATTATTATTGACCCTCTTAAGAACCTATATCCCACGGAACTGAAAAGTTCTTATTTTATATATGGTCGTGAGATTTGTTGGATCACAACCGTCGGGCTCATCAGTTCTTGTCTTCAAACCATGTAGGGCCTATATAAAATGGGAAGCAAAGAGACATCTGTGAGCAGGAAAGCAACCGGATATGGAAGTGTATGCGGTAGTTTTCATCTTGTATATTGTATGGCCTAAGCAACCAATCTTAAAAGTATTATTTAGACGTTTTTGATATAAAACTAATCCATTTGCAGGTAATGTTAAGCTTAGAAATTGTCTGGGGTAAATCTCTATAATGACTCGGTAGCAAGTAAACATCATGGCGACCAAAGATCCGCTCATGATAGAGCGCGGTCACGTGACGGCAAAAAGGTAGCCCAATATTTTCGCGGCGTACGGTGATGTATAAGCCAATGTTTCCGCGAAAGTAAGTAAGTAAAAATACCATGAAACGGTTATTTTAATAAATATTAATACGCTTAAATAAGCTAAAGAACACAACAAAATCGATGGACCTTGACACATTGGCCGCCATCTACGAGATATATCGCGGTAAGCGCGAGATCTCGAGGTAAAAAACCGCGAGATATCTCCGCGCACTTCTTGACGTAACTGGCGCTTTATGTGGTTGCTAACAGTCTATAGTTTTCAGTGGCACCAGACTCCACGAGAATTCATCTTACCCTCCCGGGCCGGTTTTACGTCAGTTTTTAGCTCGTTCCTGATTCCCATACTTTTCACTGAACTCAAGTTGCGCCCACTCGAAATATGGATAGAATTCCCTGGTTGTTTTCGTAATTACAATAACGTAGCAAGTTTCTTGTGTCACGTGGGGAAACAAGCTTTTGTAACATGTGTGGAGCTTCGTACTTGAGCTATTTTGAAATCAGAAAATAAGACAAGATATTAGCAGCGTATATGAGATTTTTCTTCACTTTTGATATATGTTTATGTTTGCAGTCGAGTACAAAGAGTTTGAGATGCCGGTCGACAATAAGAGGTTGCCAGTGCCAGAGGACAGCTGCCATCCGTCGTTTTATGCGAAGGAGAAGAAAGCAGTTACGGAGACAGATGTTAGTCTTTCAAACACTTTTCATTTTCATTGTGCTCTTTATTATGTGAGGTCAGCAAAGTTGAAATGATATAAATTTCAGTTGCATTGAAACAAAATGAAGACCTATAATGTATTTGCTTTCTTCATTTTAAGCTTGTAGATTTGGGCTTTCGACCAAACCATTCTAGTGCACTTTGGTGTTTAATTTTCAGGTCAGTGGCTCAGCTTTATCACAAGCCAGCTGTAAGCTTTGTCTTTCTTTAGCAGTTTCCTTGCCAAATACGGTTGTTTTGATTTTATCTTCTCTTATTCTTTACATGTATGGGCGTGTGCATGCAAAATCGAAATTGATGATATGTGGGCCTACCTGTTGTCATGTGCATTGTGCATTATCATTGCTATAAAATACTTGGCAAATTTGTACAGCACTTGTGCATTTTAGACTTTTTCTTTAAACTTGCTATTGGCGGTTGGTAAAGTTAAAATGTTTTCTCAAACGTTCAGATTAAGTTAAAGAAGAGACTGGATGGCAGGAAACCAAAAGATGTGAGACCCATATGTAAGTACATTTGCAGAATTGAAGCATCTTCAGTAATGCTTTTTAGATGCACTGTTTTGGTCAGCATTTGATTCATTAGTGCACATGAGACCAAACGACTTATGATTGACGTTCCATATGGACTTGAAATGACTTTTATCTGTGCTAATTGGCTGTGTCTGTTATAATACCATCAAAATACTGGTAGTCTTCCTGTCTTAATACTGGTACTCTGTTAAGTTAAGTGAAATGAACCAATTCCACAGTTACAAGATAAAAAAGCACATGAAAAAATTTCTTTGTAACACAGCAATTTTTATATTTTTCAGGGCTATAGAGACCACTGATATATTCTGTTTTGTTTACAGTCTGGATTAAGAAAAGACTAAAAAGAGTGATCAACATGTGTTGATAGCTTTTGTTGACAGGATAAAAAGTTTATATTACAGTTCTACATAACATACAGGCTTTTAATGGCTTTTGCAAAGCATAAGAAATTAGGACTAAATTTTGTGTGGCTTTCATATTATTCCTTCCTCTTCTAAGGGAAAATTACCTGAAGATGTGATTGCTGTTATTCATCTCTTTACTGCTGAGAAAAATCTTTTGACCTTGAGCAGAGTTTTACCTCTTCTTGTTATTAGTGGAATCTAATAAGCAGTTACCATACCTTAGTTGTAATGACCATTTTTTAAATTATTTGTCACAGATGTAAATATTGGTATCAACAGTAAAGCACGTGGTTCTGCCTACATGGAGCTCGGCAAAACAAAAATCCTGTGTACAGTGTAAGTAGTCTTTGCAGAAGTTTCATTTCTTTGACGTGAACTCTTGCTCAAGCTCTTCTGTCTTCTCTGTCAGTGCTTTTAAATATTTGAGTGCATTTTTACTGCCAAGTTGTGTCAGCTTATACGATATGTACTTATAAATGTATCAGTCAGATTGGTGATATATAAAAAAGTAAAGTCGTCCTTTATTCTGTGAATGTGCTTGCTTGTAATATTTCCTGAATTTGCTGTATTTGGTTTTGCAGACATGGGCCGAGGGAAGTGACAAGGCGAGAGGAGTTCAGTCTGAAAGGTCAGCTGCAGTGCGAATTCAAGTATGCACCATTTTCCAGAGAAATGCGGCAGCCACACATTCCAACGAACGATGCGAAGGAAATCGGTCGAATTCTAGAGATGGCTTTGGAACCAGCAGTCATGCTGGTGAGGAGAAATCAGAAAATTCTACATTTTAAATTTGGTCTAATAACTGCACTGCCTAGTTTTTCTGATCTGCTCTTGTGCCTGCACATCTGGACATTTTATGTGGTATCTTTTTTATGTGGTATCTTTTGAAAGTGAGGTATTTGTCGCTGTGACATGTTGGAAATTTGTGTTAACGTGCTTCAATGTTATAACATGAATGCAGACATACGTTGAACATTGAGACACAGATCTCAAATTTAATCCACTGTGGAAACTGAATTTTTAAACATTGTCTTGTTATTTTTTGGTTTGTGATGTGCTTCGCAAAGACAGCATTTATAGAGAACAAGTTCTTGGTGTACGTTTTATTGTAAGTAAACATTGGGTTAACTCATAACAAATATATATATTTTGGTTACAGGATCGGTTTCCAAAAGCACGTTTTGATGTCTTTGTGCTGGTTCTGGAAGATGAAGGCAGTGGTGGGTTATATCTGGGTGTCATTCAGTTTTGGCCTGTTTTTATTTTTCATTTTTCCAGTCTCTCTGATGTGATTGTTTGCTTCTATCCAGGGAGTTCATGTAGCTCATAAACTTTAAAAGTTGTGCTTAAAATTATCAGGTTTTTTTAGAATCTAATTTGTTTATTATGTACTTGGTCACTCTAATATCTATTGCCTTTCTATTCTGTTCTATATTTTATTCTATTTACGGATTTATAAAGCACCTCTCATGTAGTAAACCTAATCAGAGGCACTCCCAGTGCAAAAAACCGTTTAAAAAGAAACATCTTAAGAGAATGGGTAGAAACAGTGTAGATAAGGTCTGAGCACAAGTTATAGCAGAAAGGTCATTTCACAGCAAAGGACCAACAGAGGCACAGGCAGAGTGCTGGGCTGTGGCATTCATTGGCACATTATGCTCCATTCTACCTCTAAAAAATGTTTGTAAAACTAGTTGATTACATGAAAATTTCTCCGTAATAAGCCTCTCATTGTGTAAGTTCTCCGTGCAATCTGTTTACCTCTGTTTTTCAAGCAATTGAAGACCGTTGTGTTCAGTCATGTTTGGGAACACATCTCGTGAGTTTTTTGTGAGGTGCTATATAAATTGGCACTTTCATATACAATTACAATTAGTGGTTAAATGAAATTAGTTAAAATTGATAATTGGAACTGTTGGTATCATCATGTGTTGTTATCCTTATAGGGTCATTCCGTCTCAAATCAACAAATTTTTCAGAGATTTCCAGGTCGACCATCTCAGATTTCAATGAAAATTTTACAGAATGTTTATTAGGGTATTAGATGAAACTATGCCAAATTTTAGATCAATATCTTAAGTAGTTTTGAAGAAATTAAATTTTAAAGACGTCTGGGGTGACCTCGTTTTTGACGTTTTGGAACTCGCGTCTAAATTTGTAGCGACATTCAGAAGCTCATAACTTCAATAATTTTGCAGTTAACTTTATGAAATTTTCAGGATGTTTAGTCTTTGTGGTTTAGATGACATGCTGAGGAGATGAAAGATCATTGTTGAAAAATCTGATGTTAGGACCCAACTGAAAATGGTCAAAAATAACTCGCGACTGTCTGATGATCATACTTTGCAGCCATGGTGTGGCCAGGTTGAAGTTTCATTAAAGAATGTTTTAACAACCCTTGATACTAATGTACTTGCTCTACAAAAATATGCAAAAATTTTGCATTTCTGATGCATGCCTACTGCCACATGGCCCTCCAGAAATGGAAAATTGTATTCCGAAGACAATTTTCAAGGTCGAAGATCATCATGTATGTTAGGTCATAGAGCAATGAAATTTGCATCATTGGAAAGAGGAGCTCAGATACTCTAAGTTCACCAAAAATTGTGATGGTGTCTCTTCTTGTTCGTGCAATATTGTTTTTTCAGTTGAGGCAGTATTTTCTGCAAATAATGTGCGACTGTATGATGATCATACTTTGCAACCCTGGTGTGGCCAGATTGAGAGTGTATTAAAGAATGTTTTAGCAATTCTGGATACTAATGTACTTGTTTTACAGAAATATGCAAAAATTTTGCATTTCTGATGCATGTCTACTGCCACATGGCCATCCAAAAATGGAAAATTGTGTTCCGAAGACAATTTTCAAGGTCGAATATCATCATGTTTGTAAGGTCATAGAGCAATGAAAATTGCATCATTGGAAAGAGCAGCTCAGGTACTCTAAGTTCACCAAAAATTGTGATGGTGTCCCTTCTTATTCGTGCAATACTTCAATTTCAATTGCGGCACTGTTTTATGCATTCGCGAGTTCATTACGGTGTCAAGAACATGACACTGTATTGTGAAATAATCTCTGTAATAAGTCAGATTACTCATATTTCAGTCTCTTCCTCTCCCTCAGTTCTTCAGTTCTTGAAGTAATTTGGTGGATATCTACCTTAGTGAGTTATTATGATATGAAGGAAGATACATCTTAAGATGTATTCGTGTCCGAATAGACGCAAATTGGCATTTGTGCAATATTTACAAATTATTATTTCAAAAAGCATCAATAGCACCACCCATTTTCTTGCATATTGGGAAAGAGCACATAAAACTGATTACATGGAAAAAATATTAGTCCTCTGGTTCATTTCCTAGCCTAGATATAACAGTCCAAACTTTGGGTGTCATGCCGTTTCCGCATGATAAGTTTTGTGCTAATTGACTTAAAAAATTGGTAGGTTGGCCAAATGTTGAGACATTCTGTCGATATTTGCACTATAATTTATTATTTTGCATGTAGTTCAATAAAAACATTTCCAGAAGAATCTAGGTGTTGTGATATTTTTTTCTTATTACTGGGTAATTTGAATTTTACAACATTTTCTCGATATTTTGCCTTGACTTTTACATAAAAATGCCATAGCAATTAATGATTAGTGTTGGAAATTGTGATACTATGCCCTATATCAAAATGATAAAAAAATGCTTGTCTCATAACATCCTTGGCAACCAAACATCACTAATATTAATTTTTACAACAGAACTAATCACGCGAAAACGGCATGACACCCAAAGTTTGGACTGTCATATCTAGGCCAGGAAATGAACCAGAGGACTAATATTTTTTCCATGTAATCAGTTTTTTGTGCTCTTTCCCAATATGCAAGAAAATGGGTGGTGCTATTGATGCTTTTTAAAATAATAATTTGTAAATATTGCACAAATGCCAATTTGCGTCTATTCGGACACGAATACATCTTAAGATGTATCTTCCTTCATATCATAATAACTCACTAAGGTAGATATCCACCAAATTACTTCAAGAACTGAAGAACTGAGGGAGAGGAAGAGACTGAAATATGAGTAATCTGACTTATTACAGAGATTATTTCACAATACAGTGTCATGTTCTTGACGCCGTAATGAACTCGCGAATGCATAAAACAGTGCCGCAATTGAAATTGAAGTATTGCACGAATAAGAAGGGACACCATCACAATTTTTGGTGAACTTAGAGTACCTGAGCTGCTCTTTCCAATGATGCAATTTTCATTGCTCTATGACCTTACAAACATGATGATCTTCGACCTTGAAAATTGTCTTCGGAATACAATATTCCATTTTTGGAAGGCCATGTGGCAGTAGACATGCATCAGAAATGCAAAATTTTTGCATATTTCTGTAAAACAAGTACATTAGTATCCAGAATTGTTAAAACATTCTTTAATACACTCTCAATTTGGCCACACCAGGGTTGCAAAGTATGATCATCATACAGTCGCACATTATTTGCAGAAAATACTGCCGCAACTGGAAAAGCAATATTGCTCGAACAAGACAGAACACCATCACAATTTTTGGTGAACTTGAGTATCTGAGCTCCTCTTTCCAATGATGCAAATTTCATTGCTCTATGACCTAACATACATGATGATCTTTGACCTTGAAAATTGTCTTCGGAATACAATTTTCCATTTCTGGAGGGCCATGTGGCAGTAGGCATGCATCAGAAATGCAAAATTTTTGCATATTTTTGTAGAGCAAGTACATTAGTATCAAGGGTTGTTAAAACATTCTTTAATGAAACTTCAACCTGGCCACACCATGGCTGCAAAGTATGATCATCAGACAGTCGCGAGTTATTTTTGACCATTTTCAGTTGGGTCCTAACATCAGATTTTTCAACAATGATCTTTCATCTCCTCAGCATGTCATCTAAACCACAAAGACTAAACATCCTGAAAATTTCATAAAGTTAACTGCAAAATTATTGAAGTTATGAGCTTCTGAATGTCGCTACAAATTTAGACGCGAGTTCCAAAACGTCAAAAACGAGGTCACCCCAGACGTCTTTAAAATTTAATTTCTTCAAAACTACTTAAGATATTGATCTAAAATTTGGCATAGTTTCATCTAATACCCTAATAAACATTCTGTAAAATTTTCATTGAAATCTGAGATGGTCGACCTGGAGCCATTTGTTGAATTGAATATTGTTTGTGAACTTGTTTGTTTTAGCCATTGCTTCTGCTATAACCTGCAGCTCTATGGCGCTTGTGAATGCTGGGATTCCAATGTACGACGTTGTCGTTGGGTCTTCATTGGTAAGTTTTAGTTTTTGCACATTTCTAGTTATCAGGAACTGGAAAATATGAAACATTTAATTTTTTGGGTGGTAGTATAGGGTATTTAGGGTAGTTAAAGCCTGCCATTGTGGGATAACTTGGTTCTCCATGCTTTCAGGCTTGGTAAATTAGGAACTGTGCAAGACAGGGAAATAAAAGGACGTCCTGTTGGTTCACTGGTGCTGTGGTTACACTTAAGCTAAATGGTCCTTCAAACCCAAGTTTCATGTTGTAACAGATTAAAATTATTAATATGTGTATGGAAAGTCTGTGGAATCAATGTTTAAATATGTATAATATTATATTTAATGTTTGTTTGTTTGTTTGTAGTTAGTCGTCGATGATTTGGTGCTTTTTGACCCGGATTCCAGCGAGGATTCTGTCCGATGGGTATGCAATTTCATGACCTCTACTCTGTTTCTCTGTCAGATTAAAAAAAAATTTGCTCCAATTGATTTGCATCCATTTTCTCTCATTTTGCAACTAGATTAATTACTGGTACTCATCCTTCAGCTTCAGGTGGTTACTAGCATGTGATATTCTTTTTGGTTATCTAATTAATATGACATTTTACAGGTTCCTGCATTGATTAGGCAGTGCTTTGAGGGACTGACTCCCCCACCCCCTTGTATCTGCGAGAACTCTGTTCCATCTCAGGTGTCTAGCCAACGTCGATCCACCTTTTGATTAGCAGATCTAACTGACCTTCTGGTTTCCCACTCCTGGACTGTTCTTCGACAGCGCCATTCATTCGCGGTAGCTGGTAGTTACAACCTGGAATGGCCTCCCTGTTACACTGTGCTTATTGTCCAGAGGTCACTCCACTTTGTTTCTTGAGAATCTCAGAACTGTCCTATTTCACTGTAGTTAGGCTGGAAGTGCTTCTGAGTAGCCTAGCTGGAAGAGGCGCTATTTAAGATTTCCTAAATAATAAAAATAATAATAATAATTTTTAGTTCGTTGCTTAATTGCAAAAAATTTCAGAAAGACATAGAGGATTTTTTATCTGTTTAAAGTGATGGTTATACGGTGTCCGGACAATTCGGCGCCGGACAATTCGGACCGGACAATTCGGAGTGCATGTAAAAATATTGCTCTTATGGCTATGAAACTTTTGTTTATCAGTGGTACGAAATAAAATTATATGGCACCAAACAAATATTGTCTGATCTTCTAAAATTTATCCAATAACAGTAATAAGACACTGAAATTAGTAGCTAAATGCAGTAAATTATCAACTTATAGGCATCTCATTTAGATCAATGTAAGTTTCATAACTATAGGCCCATGGTTTTTTAATGCCCGATATGTAGTGAGGTGTCAGATTAATATTAGTTTCGACAGTATACATTTTGGGTGATGGAGAAGTCCCATCACGAATTTGGGCTGCAAAGAATTGTTCGGTCCGAATTGTCCGGCGCCGAATTGTCCGGGAACCGGTTATACAGTTACTATAGAGTTGCTTGATATAGTAATTAAATAAAATTATAATAATAAAATCATTTAAATATTGTAAAGTGCTTGTAAAATATTCATACAGTGAATGGTTATATTTCTTCAGAAATCGAAAACAAATAACAATGGGTTGATAACAATTGGTTTTATGCCAAGTCTCAATCAAGTTTCCGCCTGCGACCAGAAAGGAATTCTTGAACTGGCAACACTGCAGCAGGTTATTTTCATTTCGTATTATCATCTGCAGTGTGCACAAAGTTCTAGGAGATAAAATGTTACAGGTATATGGAGCTGTGTGAAGTCTGTGATACCAACTGATGTCTGTTGAGTAAAGCTACCGGTAATTAAAATCTATTTTCTCCCTTTAACTCGTAGACACCAAATTTAAATTTATTTTAGGTTGCCTGCTAATATTTGCAAGCATTCTCAAAATGTGCTTTATTATATAAATGTTGAGAAACTACTTCTATGTCTGAAGAGTTTTTTTTTAATTTTTAGGGTATTTCATACGGCGTTGAGATCTGCCAACAGATTCATCCAGTGATTGAACGGCGTTTAAAGAACTCTGTTAAGAAACTGTTGGATGAAGAAGCGGTCTAAATGAAAGTAACTTCATCATTTCAAGCTGGGACCTTGAATCATTGCCAAACAGTTATCTTGTTTTTGCTTGTGTCATAATCTCAAAAAGATGAATAACTGTGGTTTTGGTGACGTAAACTGGAGCGCCAATTTGTAGTTTGTGGCTGTTCAGATTCTATTTATGGTGTGAATTTGAAGACCACGATTCATAGATTTTTACACGCTGTGTTTTATTTTATTGGTGGAGTTCTTTTATATTGATAATTGATCTACATTTCCGTATGGTTATTTGTTTTCAGTTTCTTTTCTCATTGTATTTTTTTATTCCGTCATGTTAGCCTGTGTTCATGTTCCGCTTTGTGGTTCTTCTGTCATTCTTGTGTTTCCGATGGATTCAGTATTTGGGCTACATGTCTTTTCTGTTAAATTTTCATTTGTATGAAATATGAGCAGTTGCAATTACAAAGAAAGTGCTTGTATTATTGCAGTGCGAAAGAGAGTTGTCTAAGACTTCAATAATATACTTATAATTATGTTAATAATAATTAATTCCTTTTGAATTTACACATAGTAATGGTACCACTTTAAACACCGTCTTAAGGTTATTCTGTCATTTTAGTTCTTAAAGATTTCAATAAATGCACTTATGCCCATAATTGCAATAATAACTCGTCAAGTTCGGCAACAAAGTTCTGCTGATGCTCCACTGCAGTGTCAATATAGTAGGACCTACTCATGATGAGTGCATCATGACAATGCATTGAATAATTATCGGAGCAGCATCAGAACCAGCAGTCACTTGTAGCTGTGCCCCGACATATGAAAAGGTACCATAAGAGATATAGTTAAGTTGTAAATTTAAGTTGTAAATTTTTATCGTTCCTATTGCTAAGGAAGGTCTTGACTCTGGAATCGCGACCAAGAAACAATTAACTGAAATGATGCGCAAACCAAGTAAGAAGGACTCCACAAGTTCCTGATTTTGGTAGCCATGTACAATAATATTTAGCACTGATGTTTTACAAGTTCAAGTTTTTATTGATCCATCGACATACATGATATTATGATCACATAATATCTAGGCGTTCAAAAAAAACATTTTGAAAAGATAAGGTTGGAAAACAGTCATTTCATTCTCAAAATATTATGCGTATAAATATATTATTTGAACAAAATATTATATTAACCGCAGATTATACTGATTACTGAGCATCTCTTAATAATATTATTTGTTCCTATAATTTAGCCATCGGAGAGCTGAGAAAAGCGGAAGTTACGATCACGACCAAAGATCACGACATTAATCTTACTTACAATTATTGATGCACTACAAAAAATTGGACATACGTGTCGAACGCAGCTGCTCAAGCAGCCAGCCAATCGCAGAAGGTTCTAATATTTATGAATATTCATGAGAACATCAACTAAGCGTATTATATCCAACGCGGGTTGAAATCCTGTCGGCGTGTGTATGAAAAATGGCGAATATTTGGGAATTATTTGTTCTATGTTTTTTTCATATTATTGCGGTCGTTTCCAGCAAAAGTGAGTTAGACTTTAGTTTAGTCGGTCTTAAGTATATTATAGGATTTTAGTTAGAGCTGAAGATTTTCCAAACGCTACCTTCCCGATTTGCATTCAGGTAGTTTATGAAGCGCATCAACAAAAGAAAGTACCTTGGACACGTCGTAATCTCACGAAGAAACGTCTTACCGTCATCATAAGCTTGGAAATTTCTAAAGCGTTAATCTAAAGCTGAGCGTAGGGTATAGAGTCTATAGACTTGTCGTGAGCGCTGAGCGTCAAGTCAGAGGTGCATTGTCCTAAATACCTTGATGCGCTGCCACATGTAACTTTATGTGTAGGCCTATTACATGTAATTCTTATAGAGTTATCATATTTAAACCAATTTTTTATGTTGTGGTCTTGTCGCATCTCGTCCAAAGGCGTTGACTGAAAGGCTGTGAGTGACTCTTCTCTGAGCTTTGACTCCTTATTGGTTTTGCTTTATTATTATTCAGCAAGTCCTGCGATACACTGGCCCCGTGTCCAGGACCTTGGGATTCGTCCATTGCTGGCTCAGGGCTATGGAAAAGGAGATGAGCGCCTCCCTATGTTCCTCATGGAACGGGATAGGACTATTATTCAGTCAATATGCTAATGGCAACAGACAAAATTATTGGTTCAAGGTATGACATAGAATTGATAACGATACACTAGTGTTGTGAGGCGGAAATCTTTCCCGGAAAGTTTCATATCTTTCCGGAAACTTTCGGAAACTTTCCGACGTATCTTTCCGGAAACTTTCCAAAAAAGTTCCGATATTTTTCCATCAATACAATATTACTAAATAACAATTTATATCCATAAATATGCTTAAACATCAATCACTGTAAGCTATATTATTCAGTCATTGTTGATTTTTTCAATCAATAAACAACACTTATTGCTTACTGTTTAGTGTACACACCGACAACACATTTAAGAATTAATTGCAATCAGACTTCACTGTTATTATGAAGAAAATTTTTATGATTTGGTCACCTAACTCTTCTTATTTTTTTACTTCTGAAAATATGAAACAAAAACAGCAATTGATTCAGTACACTATAGACACCAAATGTTTTAATAAGTACTGCAACAGATTAATTCCTACATACAATTATTGTATGCTTGAAATATGATGTTACTGGCAATGCCATTGCAGTGTGAGACTAATCTATTTTCAAATCTGCTTTTCTTGGTAAGCAGCAAAGAATATGTTTTGGTCTAAATTTTCTATCTATGAGTTGTTGCCTTGAGTAAGCGGCGTACGGACTAAGGAAAAGCCTTTTTATTATCTTATGTAACCTTATTTATTTATTTACTGTCCGTAATAATTTTCTTTATTTATTACTTCTGAAATCTCTTACATTCTTTCCTTACTTTCAAGGATTCAGCTAACTTACATCACCATTTAACTGTTGCAATATAATCCTAAATAGCACAGTGAAAGAAATGAGCAGGCTCAAAGCAGCTGCCAAAATGTCAAATTGTCAGATATTCTGAACTGCTAATGAAAGCATTTAATGGTCATTTTAATTCTTTTAAGTGAACATTTCCCACATTGCCAATAAAAGGAACTTTAAAAACTCAAATTTTCCTATGTTTTCTGATAGGAAAAATGTGACATTATGTGTTAGATGTATTTTTCGGTCTACGGAAACTTTCTGGAAAGTTTCCGGAAAGTTTCCAGAAAGTTTCCGGAAAGTTTCCGGAAAATATCTTTCCGGAAAAGCTACATCACTACGATACACAGCCTACTGTGACCAGCAGCACCCGCTTTTAGCAGATGTCATTTAGCAAACAAGTAAGATGCCATTTCAGACTTGAATTTGTAAATGAGCTTTGGCAAGAGCTTTTAGAGCTCTAAAACTGTTAATATTTATTATGCGCTATCTGTGTGCTGCAGAGTTTAACTACGAATATGTCACTTGCGGCTCAGCGCTGAAGCTTCTTAACACAGCAACCAACGTGCGATTGCATTCACATGATGTCAAATATGGGTCAGGAAGTGGACAACAGGTAAAATATGTGCGGCTCGTTTAAATCAATTTTACACACATGTGTTTACATATCTGTGTGTATACACTTTTATTTTGTTATGCTAAACCATTGTTACGTTTGTTATGCATTGAATTTTGATAATTTATCAGACTGATATCTTGGCTATATTACTCCGTGACTAATATAGTTTGCTTTTATGTGACAGTAGACTTTGGAATTTACTACTTGAACTGTTGACATTATTTTTTGTACAGTTAATCAGTTAAACGATATTTAAAAGGTTGATGGCGTTCTTCTAGTTGGTCTGTCCAACGAATTACTGACATGAATCTTGATTTTGTTTAGAAGCAACTATCAGTTGGAGAATGTGACTCTGCTTAATGTCTTTCAGTGGGGTTATAATTGAGGATTCATTTCCTAAGCAGTGACCAGCATTCACTTTTTTGCTGACTTTCCAGATAATTATGTTGCTGTGGTCACAAGTACAAAAACAATGGCTATTACTATTTATGAAAGTCATTAGCATCAACTGCTGCTGAGACTGTGTTTTACTTTTGTTGTTTTTATTGTTGATGGTTTAGTCTGTGACTGCTGTGGATACTTCTGATGACCATAATAGCTACTGGAGGATTCGTGGACAGACGGGAAGTGACTGTACGAGAGGGTCAGTTCAATTGTGACACTGTGTTAAATGGTTTTGCATGTATGTGTTAAAATTGTCAAATAAAAAGGCAATTTTTAAATGCACATGTACACATACTGGGGGCGTGTGTTGTCATTCTTACGAAGTGTGTCACATTGCGCCTGCAGCACATAAGCAGTGCATGGTAACTTGGTAAGCAGTTACAATCCACCGGAGCATCTTGATTGAAATCGTATAGGGTGGTAAGCCAGAAGATATACTGCAAGGACAAGGGAGTTGAAGCAGATGAGTGTTAAGTATTTAAGTATATCAATATATGAAGCTGACGGAGAGAATTTGTACAACTAATTCCCAGCTTCATATTTAACACTGAGAACACTTAGAAGACCCATCTTTGTTATGGTAGAGGTCACAAGAGTCAAAGAGTTTTTTTGATCAAGTGCAAGTTTTTTTATTGGGTGGGGGTGAAGTTAGCTGGGAGTGTACTCAGTGGAGGTGGGTCTGCTGGTTTCAGTGCAATACCATGTGAAGTTGTGAACTATAGATAAGAGTTTTTTAAAGGGGTTCATTGCCAGATGAGCAGCCAGTCTGATGAATGCAAATTTTATAAATTTTGGCATTTAATTTAGTGTGTTCTTGGTTAACAAGTCAACAGATGATTAGTTCGTTGTTATGTTATTCATTGTTATGTTAAATTCATTGTTATGTTATTCATTGTTATGTTAAGATTCTGAAGAGTCCACTTGTGTGTTCGCAGCGTTCCTGTGAAATGCGGTCAAACTGTTCGACTGTCGCATCTCATGACAGGAAAGAACCTGCACAGCCACCATTTCCAGTCGCCTCTGTCTCACAACCTGGAAGTGAGTGCCTTTGGAGAAGGTGGAGAAGGTGATGATGGTAAGAGACAATGCATCCTATTCAGTTTACATTAGTTTTTATCAGCCATTATGGTCAGAAGTTTGAACCCATGCTTGATTAAAATCTGTAAAACAATTTGGGGTATGTGTGTGTTTCATGTGAGCTCAGCAATATGGATGGAGTCTAAGCATTTTGCTGAGGCAGTTGAACTTCTTTCTGTGTTTTTAACAAATTGAAATTGATGAAAAGTTACCTTTACTTGTATGTAGAATATAGAACTATAGATGCGTGTTTGAGGCAGTCTTCAGATAATGTCATTATATACACTATTCCTGCAAAGTGCTTGGTTTAAGTATACTGTGTCAAAATCTATTAGAAATCTGGCGTCTGCTAATGATTGATTGTATGTTGTTGAATTTTTTATCTGTACATATAGAATTTGTCCCATTTCATTGAAAATTCAGTTTATGAGTTGGCAGCCCACCTGCGTGCCTACCTGTTTAATATTCTACATTAATCTCAGCATGGTACCTTCACCATTAACTTTATGATTTGTGTTGGTATCTTGTTTTACCTATTTTATACATGTCACTGTGTAAACTTATTAGAAATATGAAATTTGAAGTATTTACATGAATTTAAAAGTCAATTGTTTTGATGTTTTTACAATTGTTTTAGGAGACAATTGGGTTGTTCTCTGTTCTGGTTCGTTTTGGCAGCGAGATGAGAAAATTCGATTGCGACATGTCGTCACCAATTAGTATGTATTGAATATTCAGTTCCATTTTGTCTGTACATCTGCAGTTGTCTAGTATCACTGGTGAATGCCTTGCATTCATTTGTGTCGGCAGCTCTGTATAATACCCTTGAAAACATCTCTTAAAAGAGCTGCTCAGTTATATCAGAGAATGATTAGTTCATCCGTAGACTAATTATGCAGTTGAAAACATATTAGTACCGATGTGGCTTTGTTGACCATATAGTGAGCCTCTGAGCAGTCATTCTGCAGGAGGTGCTATATAAATATATTGATGCAATTCAGTGTGTTCCATATACTTACAAATGCAATTCCTGATCCAGCCAATGGATTTAATGTAGATCTATACTTCTTCACTCACCTGCTTACTTACTTGAGGAGCTTTTAGGGGCATTGTTAGGAATCAGCAGGGCTGATGTTTGACAAATTAGCAATCTAATGCAAGTGTGTGTATAATTGCTGAACAAGCTTGTATGAGTTTTGGATGCAATCTGCTTTTATTTGTAAATATTGCTCAGTTGATGCAAGCAGAACTTTGCTTACAGTCTAAATTGCAACCTTCCAGTCTATGTTGTTTAAGTTGTAAGTCTCTCAACTTTGCTGAAAGTTGAGTGACTTACTGTAAAATAATAATTATTGCTTTAAGTCTGAATTCAGCTCATGGGATTGAATGAATGATGATACTTTTTTATTTATTATTTTTTGTTTGACATTCAACCAAGTTTAGCAATAATGAGTTGTGCTGATTAGAAAAAAAATTGATTTGCTAATTTCTGTTTGTGTTCAGCTATCTGCATGTGAGCGGCGATACGTACGGTCGTCCAATCCATGGCCAGAAGGAGGTCAGTGGGTACGCATCAATCAGCGAACTCAACTACTGGCAGGCCGCTGAGGGCATCTTCGTTAAACCCACCGAATCGACTTTGGACGGAAGGATTGGACACACTGAGCTCTAAGCATCGACGAATCGGATAATTTAGGTTCTTCTAAAACTTTGGATTGTCATGAAACTCCCAGATTGTAAAGACCCACCCAACTCTCGTCAAAACCTTTTTGCCAATATTTCAAATGACGCATTTTTGGAGTTTCCCGGACTGTTCTATAAATAAGAATTTTATTTTAAGTGATGGTCGGTTTGATAGAATTAACTTCTGGTGTTTTAATATTAAAGAGAAGTCTGGCAAGATGAGGCTGAAAATTGATAGCTTATCACTATTTCCCTTTGCATTTTTTGTTTTCACAGAGCACGTCCGACTTCTCTTTATAATTTATCTTGACTTTCTGTTAACCCTTTGACGACCAGCGTATACTAAAATGCGTTTAAAACATATGTAGCTGGTCATTAAAGGGTTAAAGTGTACTCGACTTCTCTTTATAATTTATCTTGGCTTTCTGTTAAAGTCTACTCGACTACAAGCCATTCCTTTCGGGCCAGTGTGCATGACACTATCCACGTTTCTCAGTTCTTACAATTCCATTTCATCTGTGACACCAGGTCCATGTTTTGTTGTAATGCACGATGGCGTAGTGTTCAGGGTGCTGAACTGTCGGTTGCAAGTCTGAGGGTTCAAATCCATGCAAAAAATTCGGTTCCACTTGCACTGACCAATGACCATGCACTTTTATTGGGAAGATCAGAGGGCAAGAAAAGAGGGGGACTGTCATCTTGCCCTAACTTGCTAGGAAAATTAGATCTCTAACATTGCATACTTTTAGAGCTCTGTCATTTAGGGTAGCTTAAAGGAATTTCAGATATTCTGTAATAAAAATTATTTTGGGATTTGGCATTCTGTAAGAGAATATGTGTCGTAAAAAGGATACATGTTAACATTGATTGAAGTTGAACTTCTCTTGGTTGTCCCATTGTGGTAAATTAAACTCTATTGCATTGTAACTTAAGCCATCTTTGAAGCCTTCGCAAAAATGAGCATGGCTTGTACATTTAACAACAGACAAGATTTTGAACGTCTTTGTATTTTGTTTTAAATGGTTTAAAATAGTCAAGTGTATTATTCGAGAATCGCAGGTACTTTTTGAGACTAAGTATGGCTGTGTATGAAATAATCTCTTACATTTGATGGAATGTATTGTGTCTTCACCAGCTGATTGTAAATTGTAACGATACTGTGTGGATACTTGTGGTTGAAGCAATATTGGTTTAGTTTATAAATACCAGAATTCAGTTGTTTGGATTCCATTTGCTTTTGTGTTTTGTGTGTTTCTTGCCATCTTTTGCCAACGCGAGTCACGCGACTAATTTTTCTTTAGAAATGTGTAGATAGACATTGCTGCACATAAAATGCGGTACATGTGTAATTTAAATATAATATTTTAGATAGCAACTTCTATTGCACCAAAGTCTAATGCATAAAGCAGCTATAGCTATTAATGCATAAAGCAGCTATAGCTATTAATGCATAAAGCAGCTATAGCTATTAATGCATAAAGCAGCTATTGCTATTAATGCATAAAGCAGCTATAGCTATTAATGCATAAAGCAGCTGTGCTATTAATGCATAAAGCAGCTATAGCTATTAATGACTTGCCAGAACCAAGTCATTCAACATATCCAGAAGCTGAGTATGTAAGGTATAGTGGCAGCCAATTGTGGATGAGGAATTTAAAAGAAGTAAGTTTTAAGTTGAGGACGAAGTAGCACAAAGGACTGAGCAGAGTGAACAGACACACAGAGATAGTTTTTAAAGGTGCATGTAGGTCCCGCAGCCTGAAAAGCTGGTTCACCAAGAACTGTTCTTGATTTAGTAAAAGATGATCAAGTGACATAATTGAATAGTGATATGTAGTGTATAGTGATGTGTTTCGCTTGTTTAGCAAATAGATAATTCTCCACTTACCCTTTACTAGTTCATATTTAAATTTTAGGGCCGTTTTCAGCGGATATTCTCGGGGCAAACGGGTAAAAGATTAATTAAGCATGGATGAATGGATGGAGAAACTTGAAGCAGATGATGGTGGATGATTGACAATGATGTTGGAAGAACCAGACATGTGCTGAATTCAGGATATAGAGATTATTCCAGGACCCAGGGATAGTTTTTGTTGTTGGAGAACATGGATTGAATACGGTAGTAACTTAGGGGCAAGAAAGTCTTTTGACAAAAGGAGGATCTTGTCATGGGCGCCTGCAGACATTTTTGCAAGAGGGGCAAAACACAATGGTCACGGTGAAAACATTTAAAAAGAGCTTTAAAATGCAAAGTGGATAATTTAGAACATGGGTATTTCACAGAAGTTTCTAAATGTAAAGAGGTTTCAGATTTTTCAGAAGATAAGACTGTAGGCTAATATGAGGATAAAATATTTATGAAAAACAATGAGTATCAAGGGCAGGGCTAGCTATCGAAAGGCCAGAGGTTTTGTCGATGTTCCGAGTTCCGAGGATGGCTGCTCGAAATCATTAATGAAACTTGGAGTTGGAGTTCATTCGTTTAATTAGTTGCTTACTCATTTTCAAGCACATTCATTAGCATAGAGTGATATTTAAAGAACGAGAAAAAGAAGTCGATGATACATTCTCTGGTCAACAACAGCATTCGGACTTTTCGGAGGAGCTGGCGTCGTTCCGATTAAACATTTAATTGGTCACATTATTCATTCTGGGGTAAATATATATTTAAGTATATTTAAGTATACATTTAGTATGCGATAGTGCATTATCGTATATTGTTACTCATCGCTATGTAAACACCATTTGCTCAGGAAGCGGCTGCTTAATTCATCGAGAGCAACAGTAGGAGAAATTGTCTGGACTAACTTATGCTGCGCATGTGTATTCCCAATGGGGCAATCACTGCAAAGCAGCAGCGCAAAACAGACGATATTTCATTAGTAAACTATGTAAACATTCTTAAAATTTGTGATGTACATGCGCTAATATTAACGATGATATCACTATGTATTTTTTTAGATTAAAACGTATTTACAGAGCCTTTTTCGATAAACTGAGAATTTATTGTTAGGCCCGGATTTAGACATCCAAAATATATTTTATGTATGAAGATGTCTAAATCCAAACCTTAAAACCTGGAGACAGGAGACCGATAGGACAAGTGGAAACATATAGAAAATATGAGTAGAGGATAAATAGTGTGATCAAATCACGTTATTGATTTGTTTAATGTATGCATCTGTTTAGATCTGTTGGGTTGCTACGTTAAGCGCCTTCGTGAGATTCTTGTTAAGCCGCTATATAAATGATCATATACATAAATACATACATACATGTGTGTAGCAGACAACTTAGTATCCATTGACTTATAGTTGGTTTAACTACGTAGTGACATATTTGTAATTTAGCATGTATAATATTGTATATATCTCTTGTGTTTTTAGTCAACATAAGCAGTTATGAGTGAGGTGTGCACAGAGGCTGGCACTGGTCATCCAGCGGCATCGGATGTTTTCCTTCGACATCTTACGAACGAAGTGAATAAAGAAGATGTCTACAAGATGATTGAAGTTCAGCAACACATGTTTGTAATCAAATCACAGTTTACAAACCATTGCTAGATTGCATCTTCTACATTTCTGCTGATTGTTTGAGATTTGTTATTATGCACTCTTGTCACTGATGTTGTAAATAGTTTATGGAACTCATGCTGAGCTCTAACAATGTCTGGAACCATAAAAAATTTGTGCAGTTGATGAAAAATTCTGCTTAATACTAATTGCTCGCTGATGGTTTAGTTATTCAGTATTGATATATAGTGATGTGCAATTGTGCATGCAGAGAATTTTGAGTGTGTGTTTCAAAAGAAAAGTGCATTAATTAGCTACAGCTGCAAAATCCAGATACTTCTGTGTAGATGTGTGCTATCGTTCCTTGTAATGCCTTACAGGATCTAAAGTAGGTGTAAGTTGTTGGGGTTGTTGATTTTGACATTGCTGCTATGTTCTTCATATATGAATCACTGTAGAAGTGACTAAAAATTACATAAATTTCCAAAAGCAGTGGATCTACTTCACACTGTTTTTCTTCTGAAGTGTAAGATGTTGTACAGGGTGGGCCATAAAAAAGTAACCCCCTACGGTTTTTAGCCCATATCTTGGCCAAACATAAGAATTTTTAAATGAAACTTTGCAGTCTTAAAGGCAATTCATATTCACACAGTATGGCCGGATTTCATGAAATTATTTCAAACAGAACAAAAGTTATGCCACTTTTAGTGAGACCACCCACCGTTTTTTGACGATTCAAAAACCAAAGGCAACAAAAACTAGGTTTTTTGCCAATATCTTGGCCAAAATTAAGAATATCAAAATGCAATTTTACAGTCTTATGGACACTTCACATCTACACACGGTGCTCAGATTTCATCAAAAGATTTCAAACAGAACAAAAGTTATGCCACTTTTAGTGAGACCACCCAACGTTTTTTGACGATTCAAAGGCGAAACGCAACAGAAAGCAACAAAAGCACGATTTTATTAAGTCTCATCTCAAATGACTGTTGTCAAATGAACTTGGTAGTGCTTCACAACTTGTGTTCAATGTGCCCACCACCAGTGCCAAAACTTCCTTTGAGTCTCTTTGCTCAGTTCTTGATGGACCTGTTGATTAATCTGACAGATTCCTTATTTACCAATTTGATTGTCATCTTTTTAATTGACTTCTCAGTTACGTGCAACTACGCTGGTACCCTGTTTCTTTTTTTTAAAGTAATAATAATGATTGTCTGGGAACATTAAGGCTATTTGATAACAATATTATTTGAAATGAGAAAAAATCGTGCTTTTTGTTACTTTTTTGTTGCATTTCGCTTTTGAATCGTCAGAAAACGGTGGGTGGCCTCCCTAAAAGTGGTATAACTTTTGTTCTGTTTGATATATTTTGATGAAATCTGACCACCATGTGCAAACATGAATTGTCTTCTTTAAGCCTGTAAAATTTCATTTTTATATTCTTACGTTTGGCCAAGATATTGGCCAAAATAATTAGATTGGATTTTTGTAACTTTTTGTTGCGTCGCGTTTTTGAATCGTCAAAAAACGGTGGGTGACCTCACTAAAAGTGGTGTAACTTTTGTTGAGTTCAAAATATTTCAATAAAATCTGGCCATCTGGTGTAAATATGAATCGTCTTTAGGCCTATAAAATTTCATTTCGAAATTCTTACTTCTGGCCAAGATATGGGCAAAAAACCGTAGGGGGTTACTTTTTTATGGCCCACCCTGTATATGCCGGCTGTTTCTGCAATAGGTTGTCTCGCTTTGAAAAGACAAATGAAATGCTGTTGAATTTCAACGGTTTGTCCAACACTCGCTGTGAAACAACACAGAGAGACTTCCGGAGACACATACAACTTCTTGTAGACACAAAGAAAGACTTGGATTCTGTTTTCAGGAGAATCAGGTAGTTAATCGTTTCTGGACTTAACCAGTGAAATAAATATTTGAGTCCTTGTGTATCATATATCTAAATCTAGAATTCAATGTAAGGGTCTGTGAAATCCATAAGAGAGACATTTGTTCTTGCATTAATTATATTCTTGTTGTGTTGTTGACCGTACTTGTGACGACATTTCAGATTTTTTTATTGGAACTTTCTCATTAATTATGGATGTGGTGTAAGATTTTACTTTGTAGAATTTGCCATTGATTGATGCTTTATGTGTCGTGAAGCTAATGAAGCTTCAAGATTTTATTAGACTGTTCAAGAAATAGTTGAGAAACTTAGCTTTTTACTTTTCTTTCGTGAAGAGGTATTACAAATGTATGGATTGCATCTTGTAAAACAAAGTTGTGGCTAAATAAAACCGAATTCTGTCAACCTACTACATGAGCTGAAAGCATTTTAAGCCCTCAACAGGAAGCTAGTTATAGATTATACTGCTGTTTACCTGTAGTTATCTCATAGGTTTTTAGAGCAAATACTGCTGAATCCTAATCTGATCAAGATGATTTATTACATCAACTTCCTGCCATGTGATTGGACACATTAGAAACATCACATGCACATCAAGTGCTTTTATTTTACGTTTCGATCATTGTGCATGGCGTTAAAATAAGGTCTTTTGCAAATGATTTTGACCTATGCGATTTTATATCAAATTTAGTAATGCAATTGACCCAGCTTTTCAGTGTTTCCCTGTGCATATTTTATATTGACTACCAGCAATCATATATACATGATTTAATCTGAAATTAGAGCCGATACTTACTTACATATGTTCCTGGACACTTTTTGGATTGCCTAGTGTAATGATCTATGTTTGCTTATTTGTTTTTGTGATTATGCTGTGTGTGGTTTTTAACAGAGTCATCAAGTCTAAACTGAGCTTGCAGTATCCAAAGGCTTTTGCAGGTACGTGATGTGGCAGTTTTTGTTTCTCTACTAGTGACTCAATATTAGGCAGAGCTATAGTCCTGAAAGATCACAGAAAATTTGTGACAGCCTTCTTATCCCTAGATGCAAAAATGGTGTTGAATTATAAAATTGAAGACTAGAAGGTTGTGTTGAGTTATATGGTTTTAAGGTAATTTCATTTTAACAATTTCACCACTGTATTCCAAATTTTCACTCAGAAAATGTTTTGTGTGATAAAACAGTTCACATTTGTAAAAATTTCACGCTGAAAGTGTAAAGTCCTGCTGAAATATTAATTAGCACCCAAATTATCACCGGCACATGAGACGTTTAGGCCAGAGGTAAAATAATTAAGACTTTTGAAGTTCATGTTGAATTAAACTAGACTTTACTGGTTTGACTTCTATTGCAATTCAGACTTGATGGCGTTAAAATGCAAAAAAATTAATTTATCTTTCATAGGATGTTGTTTCTTTTGTAAAGTAGATGCAAATGCAGAAAATATCTGATTTTTGAATGTTTCCTGCAGGTTCAGTGAAGTGAGTAGCGTAGTGTGGCACTAGTATTTTAAAACCTCAGTTCAACATACATTTTCACCCTAACAGTGATCAGACACCAAGATTTATCGCGAACATGTTAGTACAGATAATTCTAAGAAATTAAGCCATTCATTCATTCTATCCCGGTACCAGTACATAGCGTCTCTTCAAGAAATTTATGCAGATGCGCTCCCAGCCAAGCCACAGCAAAATAAAACAATTCTTGAGAGATTTTATGAAACAAAGTTTGATTGGTCAGATGTAATAAACGCAGATCTTGCTGTTGAAGTACTGAGTGTTGATGGAAAAGTGAGAATAAATGTAGTTTGAAAGTGCAGTTCATGCTCGTGTTTCAGCTTGCGCTCAAGTTTATCAAGTTCCTGATGATGAAGAAGATGACTTCAATGCAGATGGAGCAAGTTCCGTTGAACAAGCGAGTGTTTCATCATCGCAGACGAGTAGCACAATTCAAGTGAAAATAGAAGATGCTGCAAGCGGCGTGGATCACAAAAATGGACAAACCTTGTCTTCTAGTCAGTTGGCAACCTCTGAAAGTTTGAACAGCCTTACGAAACCTGTGACACAACCAGCTGCATGAACGAAAAGAAATTATCGTGGTAGTGGTGACAAAAACACGCTCAGATGCACACATGGCCAAACTGGAGCTTTACAAACAACGCTTCCTGTGATGTTGTGTTTTGTGAAACAGTTTCTCATTTTCGTTGTAAATATTACTGGCTTTACTTTGAGCACGATGTACGCTTAAATTACAGGTGTAATCATTATTTAGAAGATATTGTCAAGATGAAAATTTACAGACAAAATTAATCAAGAAGCTGATTGGAGTAATTGTCAGGGATGGGCAACTTACATGGAAAGATGTAATTGAATGACAAATTACTTTGGGGCATGTTATTGAATTTCAAATTATGGCGTACAGAGAAAATGTAATGGAAAATTTTGAAAATTATCGACCTAGTTTCAATTAAATAGCTTCAATTACTGACCACTGTATTATCAGTTGGACTGTAATTATGTTGGCTTAAAGAGTTTGATTAGTTGATTGTAAATTTACAGTATGTTGGTTGAAAGCCTGAGTTGGCGAAATGGCTGGACAGTTCTCTTTTAGTATCATATAATACAACCATGTGACCACTTGTAAAGCCGAAGTTGACACACGTATTGTATGTATGTATAATATATGACCATTTATATAGCACCTTACTTTGAGCACGATGTACGCTTAAATTACAGGTGTAATCATTATTTAGAAGATATTGTCAAGATGAAAATTTACAGACAAAATTAATCAAGAAGCTGATTGGAGTAATTGTCAGGGATGGGCAACTTACATGGAAAGATGTAATTGAATGACAAATTACTTTGGGGCATGTTATTGAATTTCAAATTATGGCGTACAGAGAAAATGTAATGGAAAATTTTGAAAATTATCGACCTAGTTTCAATTAAATAGCTTCAATTACTGACCACTGTATTATCAGTTGGACTGTAATTATGTTGGCTTAAAGAGTTTGATTAGTTGATTGTAAATTTACAGTATGTTGGTTGAAAGCCTGAGTTGGCGAAATGGCTGGACAGTTCTCTTTTAGTATCATATAATACAACCATGTGACCACTTGTAAAGCCGAAGTTGACACACGTATTGTATGTATGTATAATATATGACCATTTATATAGCACCTTACAAGAGTCTCATGAAGTTGCTTTACATGGCTACTGAACGGATCTAAACAGCTGCGATTTGTGCCCAGAAATGTTCGTTACTGTTACATTAGCAGATATGTCCGATGAACACATTGAACAGTGTGAATACATTGCTGTGTAAGAGAAGACTGTGATATTGAAGTAGAGCTGAAATGAACATTGTGAAGTCGTGCTTGTACTTTTCCTACATTATTATAGTTGTACTTGTGCAAATGATTTGAAATTTACATGAAAGTTCTAAGTATTATAGCACTGTCAATTTTTATAATTTGTAGCATGAATATTGTATTTGATGGTGTAGTGGATGAAAAGCAAATTCAGTTGAGAATCTAATTTTATATTATGACACCAGGTCAAAAAGAATTCAACGATGTCTTAGTAAGAAGTTTGTGCACATGCACTGGCATTTTAATTCTGTAACCCAAGTGAATGAATCTAAACAGCAGCTCTTTGGGCTTTTGCATGAAATTGACACACTTTTTATCCGAACCATTAAAGCCCTCGGTTGCTTTTATATATAAATACCGTCTTTTACGTAATATAGGGTTGGTTTAAGGCTTTTGCAGAGAGAAAAGCTTGAATTGTCATATAGAATACATTAATAAACTCACTATTTCTGCTTGGCTTTTAAGTACTTATAAATCTAACTGCATGCATCTTCCTCTGGTGGCTGACTATCCGCGCCTCAGATTCACATTTCAGTGTGACCTTGCGCGCGTAAGAAATTTGTAATAATAATAATAATTAAGATAACCACATTTTAAGATGGACTTGTAGATCTGGCAACGACAGCTGGATCACGTGTCTGCATAACAAAGGCTTCATTTCTCATGCTATGCAGCCAAAGTCAACTTGTGCCATTTAAATACAGTGTATATAACTTGACAATGCATCATGCCTTCTTCTGTGGTTGAATAGGATTCACTCAGGAACTTCCTATAAGCGGACGCCAAGCTCCTGTCTACACTTGAAGAAGTTTGTTTTCTATCTGAACTAGGTCGGGAAAGCAAAGTTAAAAACTTGAAAAAGTGTTACATAAATGATCTGAAATTCTGAACGAATGAACATATCGTCGTTAAAAGCCAATCAATAAAACATTTGTAGTGAAAGAAAGTTTTAATCCTGCTGAGGAAACAGTTGAAGGAATTGTGTAATATGCCTTTTGCTGTTAAAAACGAAATTCACAGTCTTCACGTGCAACATAAATATCATGCATCTAAACGTATATATATTTATAATATATATATAATATATATGAGTGCATATACAATATATACATTATATTTATGCAATAAAAGAAGAAAAATTATATAGTAAGTTAAGTATAGCTTAACTAAACTGCTCAGAAGACAAAAGTTCAACAATGGTAATATTGAGTTTGCTTTAAACTGTTAAGTAATCCATTAAATACCCGCTCACCATACGTCATGGATAACTCAAGCTCGGCTTTTCACAATGTTTTGAGCTACCAATGCCATAACTTCAAACATAACATACTGGCTCTTTGTAGAGCTTTGAAATGGCTAAATTGACTGAAAGCCATTGAACTTTTTTTAAACTTTTGCCAAGATCACTCAGACTTGCATATACTACCATCTTTACAGAGTGACTTGGATGTCAGCTGTCTGGTAAATGACTTACAGGTTAATAAGCAAGTGTAATAATTTAATTTGAAATATGCACATAAACATCCCTTCTTGTTTTGCCATTTTTTGCAAGTAACTGAAACACCAGATAATGCCATTTTGAAAACGAACATTTAAGAAATGTGGTGCCTGCATGCAGGAAGAGTCCTTTCTGTCAAAATCAATGCAAAGCTGATCAGTGTAAGATACTTCAGCACAGAAGTCAGTACAACTTAAATACTGCATGTTATTACATCGTTTCCTGTAACCACGGTAAATAGTGCATCAAAAAAATACAAACATAGAATACAATTAGCCTAGTACGCATGAAGGTGACTGCACTCACTCATTTCATAATTGACTATGTCCATATATTATGTACATGTGGAGGGGAAGGATAGTCTGATTTCGGCAATTTGCGTACGGGGGGGGGGGGGGCGGGGGGGGAGGGAGTCGACAAAATGTATGTGCATAAAATGTCTAATTGTGACATCCACATTAACCTTTTTATAACTGTATTATCCTATAATAGTCCGGTGGCTTTTGATTACATTTTAATTAAATTCTGTTCAGATCTAAACAGTAAGCTTAAACTGTAACGGTTAACATAATTTAGCTGTCATATAATTATGATGTTTAACAATATCTAAAAGTAGCCAACAGTAAAATAATTTTTTTAGATGACTTCAGCTAATTAACTTTTTGTAAACGGGAGGTGGATTAGATCTAATTTGTATGCACACAATTGGGGTGGGGCGTGGGGGGTGTGTCCGCGAAAATGTATGAGTTGGGACAAGGGGAGGGGTGTCAGAAATAAAAATGTGTGCATACGTAATATATGGATGGACCCCATGTGCTCAACCGACAGCTGCAATAAGTTACTGATTCTTAACGCTGACCAATTTCCCATTCTTCTGTTGAAGTATTCGATGGCCATCTCGATACGTTACAACGCTACAACGTTACAACGTTACATGGTCATTTCTGTTCAAAGCTAGGAAACAATGACCTTTTGCAACTTGCGTCAAATAACCTTATATCACATTGCCATTCTCTTCTTCATAGAATTTACTTTCCTACTTGGAAGACTCAGACCGCAAGTCAACCGCAAAACTATCTATCGATCTACTCGCGGTGTAGTAGTCTTGAGATGCACTATTGATTACTACACTCTACAGTGACGAGTCTTGAGATGCACTATTGATTACTACACTCTACAGTAACAAGAGTAGTCAGGTAGTACTGGTTGAGAAGCAATAAGGGTGACTAACACCTAACGAGACAGATAGCTATAGTCAGGAGAAGATAATCATCATGCTCTGTATAACTGACATTTTGACATATCTCAAGCATCACAAATGACGCTGCTGACGAAAAACAAGTCAGGCAACCGAGATACAATTCAAAATGTTGACTCCAACCAGAAAATAAAAGTCCGTTAAATGGCACAAAGAGGGCAACAGGATCCTATGGTAAAAGACATAGATAATTTAGAAAGCAAACAGCACATGATGTGCAAGTGCATATTTCTTCAGATGCCCCAGCAGGCAAACACAGTTGAATAAGAAGTACTGTTCGCCCAGTTAGAATGAAAATATACTTGACCTTTTTTACAATCAGCACGCAACTACAAGTGAAACAGGAAAAATCACCGAACAACTTACTGAACAAAGAAAGAAAGAAAGAAAATTACCAACATCGTTCGCCCTTCAAAATCCCACAATGCTGACGAACGAACTCTGCGAAAAATACAATAACACGAAAGACTCCACTGTTCAACAGCGGAGTTGTTTCTTAATCCAACTGTCATATTGTATACTTCCTATGAGTTCGCACATACACAATTCACAAATTCACTCTTACACCACACAAATGTCTGTGTGCATGGCACAGACTGACAGTGCTGCATGAAGAAGAAGCTATCAAAATAACAAACAGTGCCACATATTTTACATCGAGCATGACCATGTGCAAAAGTTGAAATGCAAAAGCCACGTTTCATCATCATCCATCTACAGGTTCTTTACTACGCTTAGAATCTTCATCATCTTCAGTCTCCGTTAAAAATACTTCAGGTGTGTTGCACAGCAAATCAAGCACCTACGAGAGAGTACTCTAGTTCACCACAAACTGAGTATCTGCTATAACTGTACACAACAAAACTTCGTTTTATCGAAATAAGGCAGATAAATAATTCCAATAATATTGAACAACAGTCAGTGGTCCGGCCACATCCAATGCACAAACACAGAACTGAGGTCAGACCGATATTTTATAAAATTTGGATTATAATTGTGAGGGTGTTATTCAGTTCTTATCCAACCATTGGCTATCAAATATATCGAAGTCATAGGGTCAGCCTGGATGCTCATGGCTTCATTTCCCTATTGGCTCCAGCCTCCAGGCAGGACACAAACACAAAGAATGATGTCCCTGTATAAAGACCGTATATCTGAGTTACTGGGATGAGGTCAGTCAATTGAGGTTGCATACCTCATTTCACTCTCATATCTCGGCCTCATTATACGCAACAGGTATTCTACAACTCGCTTTGAAACCAAAACAAAACTGCTACAGGCGAATCATTATAATCTCTGAAAGAAGTGTGCTTTTTTAAGACTGATGACATCCTAGAAGAAAACGAATATGTGAACCACAAAATACATACATTGCCCTGCATGGTAGCACAGTGACTTAAGATCAGCCGTGATTTCATTTGGCCAGAGCACCTGCGAATGAGTATGTTTCCACAACAGCATTGTTTACTGCATCTTTTTGGCACTGAGAAATACTGGGATTACGATCACAGTAGACCTGTGAAGCACTTAAGGGAACATTCAAAATTTTACATATGAGTCTACAATTGAACGGAATTGAGGCTTTTTGAAATGACCCAATGTGAACTTCAATCTAAATTTGAGAAATTTTCTAAAGAACTTCTCTTTGAGGTTTGCAGTTTTAACGAATATTACAGAATTTGCTTTTTATGGTTAAAAATTAAACACATGGAACATGCATAATCTTGGAACTATGGCCTTGTATAATTGTACATAATGCATCATTGTTACAACCAAATAATGTTTGACACACAGATAGTATTATCACAAAAAACGTAGTTTCTGCAGTGTCCGCAGGACTTGACGTGAACATCTCTTACTTTGAACTTTGAACATATTGAATTGTTGACAATGATGGTCGCTTGAATTTCGATATAACGAAGTTCTGCTGTATGTTGAAAGACTGCGTTAATGTAAGCACTACTCTTCCGCTGCTGCTTAATCAATGTCATCTGACTACTTCAAAATGGAGTCCATTGCTCATCAAAAGCATCACGTCACATAGATCTGAAGCTGATGGGCTTCACACGCTAATAGTGCTGTATGGAGAAGCTTTCAAAATCACTGAAGCTACATAGTGCAAAATCGTTTACACAGATCACAACAGCACTAGAAAGAGACACTGAAGAGAGGTGCCAAAACACGTGCAAAAACCACAGAAAGCATATAATGCAAAAGCAACTGTCAATAATTCATCTACAGATCCTTTGCAAAGCGTAGAACCAGCGTCAGTTTTCGTTTACAAATACTTCAGGTGTGTTGTTGCGCAGCAATTCAAACACCTGCCAGCATACTCTCTGCTTCACCACAAATCCGAGTATCAACCAATTCTATATATACATTGAAAGACTGTTTGCATGTACATACTCTGTTCATATAATTATTTGCTGCTTATCAATGCCATTTAGTTATCCGAAATGATGTCAAGCCCCTCTTTCACTTTGACAATCACCTTTCAACTTCCTAAGTTCTGCAACATCTGAGATTGGGCAATTGAAGCCCATATGGCAAGATAGCCCTCAAATGGGCTTCACATGTACTACATATTGAATCATATGGGACAATATATGAATCAACTGTCATAAGGGCTTCATATGCATTATGCATGACATATGCTTTGGGTCTGTTGGGGCAAAAAAATACCTTCCAAATCATACAAACACTTCACGATTGTGAAATCCACTAGAAGATTCTTGGACGATCTGTTATTTAGGACCTTAACCATTTCCCGCCGGATGGGGTCACCCGTGACCCCTTTAACAGGATAGGTATCAAAACAATTCCAGCTGGAAAGGATTAAACATTAAGGAAATTATTCATATCTGTGAGAGTCGATTTGTAAATCTTTAAATACACAAAGAATTGTGGAGAAAAAAACAGCCAGGGATGACATTTTTTAGAGGAATGGAGGAGACTCTGTTTTAATGCAAAAAGAATTCAGAATACAAAATCAGCTTTTGTCAGATGCTAACAGGATTGGAGAGAATCAAAGTTCTCACAGAAGATATAATTAGTAATTATGCATTACTTGCCAGTGAAGAGATGTCAATGAAATTTCAACAAATAACAAAGGAATTTCTGCTCTATTACCAATGTAACTAACCGGGAATTGCAATTAATTTAGAAAAAAACTTCTATTAATAAAAAAATTGCTTTAAAAACAATTAAATTCTGTCATTATTAACATTTTTCTTAAACTAATTAAAAATACCTAAGAGCTTGTCTGATAACAGAAGGTATTTTGGTATGACGGTGTTATTACCATAACTTAACAGTCACCAAATGATCACAGACTTCAACTTCTGAATCATCATTGAAGTATTACGTCCCACTACTTGAAATTACAACGTTATGCAGGAAACCAACGCACAAAAACCTTGAATAATAACGTCGCTGCTTCGGCACAGACATCTGTGAACAAAACATCTGTGCGCAAAACATTTGAGCACAATAAGTTTGCAAGTTTCTGATGAGAAACGATTTCACGATTCGTACAGTTCATATACAGTCAGTTCACAATACTAACAAAAATGACAAAATGACATCAACAAATCTGAAGAGATTCAGCACTGTATACGGATTAATATACGTAGTCAAAGTTTTTGGCCAGAGTTAGGCAACGGATAATAGTGACCAGCACTGGTTAACAGAGCTTCTGAACACCAGGTCCACATAGTGGCCAGTACAGCCATTTACAAGCGGCTACTCACAAGATTTAACAAATTCAGCCAGCTCAACAAAATAAAAATGCGATAGCCTGGTCGGTCACACAAATAACTTAGCGCACATAACAAAATATTACTAGGAATTATTAACAGAAATTAACATACAGTGCAGTAATTGTAGTTAAATACATCTCTGTAATTTGTCATGAAAGCCAAATAATATTTTGAGCTCAATTTCCTTCTCTTCCTCATTCAAGTAAAACAAAAATGGCTGCAAAACATTTTTAATTGTATCAATACAACTCGCTTATCTCATAATATATCATGTTTTATAATATAGATTTGATGCATTCAAAAACAATTTAAAGGCTAACCAACGAGAGAGAAATTAACCTGGAACTAGTAACTCCTATTAGAGATATTATGAACATTACTTATCTTCAGCAATAATAATATAATAATATTGGTGAATGTCGCAAATTAATTAAAATTTTAATAACCAGACGTGGGAATGTTCCAACATGAATGATTCATTTTCAAAGCCATCACAAACTGTGCATTCTCAGTGAATCGTTACCTAGTATTAAATACGAATTACATTTTTTAACGCTAAGCACTCAGTAATAATCCATCAATATTATCACTACAATCATTATCACCATTACGCCATAAACCCATTATCACTGAAACCGTAACAAACGTGCAGTTTCCATTCCAGAGCCGCCGCCAACTAAACACGTAAGAGCGACGCAAATGAGTAGATGGTAAAGTTCTACGGTGACGACGACGACGACGAGAGAGTAGCAAGAAGAGCTGTACACTATTGCAGTCTTCGGAGCGTTTTTTTTCTTGTGGATCCTGTAAAATGGAATGGCCTGAAGCTACTGTTACCCGTTTCACTTAAGGTTTGAACTATCGTTGTTCAGTTGGTCTGAAAGAACAGTGGTATAGATGCACGCCAGACACGTCTCGTAGTCCGCTAGGATTCACCTTCTCCTTCATTTTATTCAGATCGCAGTTTCGTGCACTTTGCATGACGTCAGTGGCCTTGAATATTGCTCATCTAGAAGGACAACAACGGAACATTGATCTTGTGTGGCACGGTGGTGGCCTATTGGTTAAAGTGCTTACTGTGCTCAGCCTGTAATGTGGAGAGTAGAGGTTCGAGCCTTGCCCGATGCAGTTAATGTGTAGGGACTTGACTCACAATTTCTCAGTGCCTGTCGTTCGACTGTGTGCACTTCTGATCTTTGGAAGAAGGGTAATATCAAATACCTATATTAGATTTGTATTGCACCTTAATCTGTGGATGATTTGTAAGGTGCCTACGGCTATATTTTAACAACACTAGCATAGATTACTTAGAGCAGAAAGAAAAACAAATTAACCAAGGGATTGTGGAGAGCATTGCAAGAGACTTTCAACAGTGAGACTAGAGTGCATGACAAGAAATGGAACAAAAGGGTCAAATAGCTGAAGAAACTGTTGGTCAGTTTTGCGACAATAGGAGATGAAAATATGCAGCATATGTTTGGTCAGCTCTAGCATAACCTCAATCCAGAAAGGATGGATATGACAGAACATTCGATTACTGGGGCATTATAATGTTTCTAATTCTTTACCGGTTGAAATATAATCCGAAGATAAACAACAGCATCAACCGGTCATTGATGAAAAAATTACAGATGCAGTACTGCATTAAACTGAAAATAAATACCATCCATTGCATGTACTTACACTGCAAATAAGCTCCTAATTCTTGATCATTTGCCAAGAAAGCCAACCGACTCGGCGTGTTTCCCTGAAAAGAGAAAACACAGATTCTCAAGTTCCTTTATTCTCCTATCCAATATTATTCCTCCTTCTCTTCTTATTCCTAACCATAAAACACCATAACATAATGGGAATAGTAGGGTATCTACCTTGTACTTCGAGTCAACAGGTCACAGGTTCAGCGTATATTAAGTTGAGAGCAAATGTGAAGATCACGATCATTCTACCGGTACTTGATGTTACCTGCTATTTAACAAGCTAGCGCTTTGTGCTTAGGTATATTAAAAAAGCAGCGCCTTAAACAGTTAAAGTTTACAACTACGATTATCTGATGCAAAAAAACAAAGTCTCTGCAAACGCAGCGAAAAGAGACAAAGAATAAGCCCACATAGACAGACACACTCACACATACACAATCACACAGAGTTTACAGAGTAAAGCTACTGATACTATATAATATCCAAGTTATATCTAAGATATACTACGGCTATCAGAGCAACTGATTGAAACTAAAACAGCCTGTGGAGCCAACGGAACGGAGTTCCTAGTAATTTGCAAAGCGAATTAAGTAATGTTTGTTACATACAATGTACACTAAATCCTAGCAGTGAACAGCAGTGAATGCTAGTAAGGTCTAACCTGGGAATCAGTGATCGTGAGCGAAGCACCTGCACTGACCAGCATGCAACAAATTGATCTCATCTGCAACCAGGCAGCCTTATGCAATGCCGTTTGGCCCCTGCAAACGCAAGCAAAACAAAAAGTCTCAGGAGACATACAAATGCAAAGCAAAAAAATAAAGGCAGTAGCGCTGTTTCGACTCTTTTAAATCAACTCTAACACACAGTCTATGATATACACTGTATGGCTTGTAAAAACAACACAGTGCACAAATCTTAACCTTAAACAAACATTGTATGGCTTGTAAAAACAATAGTAACTTAGTCTAAGACACACTGTGCAACAACACCAAATGCAAAAGTCTGCTTAATTATCTGGAATTAGATGTCAATCAGATGACTTCCGACTCATTGAAAGGCATCAACACACAAGGCCTACCCAGATACATTAAAGTTAAATAACTAAAAAATATGTATAAGTCGTTTAAGAGCATAGGTTTAAGACAGCACCGAGATAACATGCTTAAGCATGTAATATCATTGTAATCACTATAGTAAACACTGAGCAGTAACTTACTTTTCATGGTCTGTCATATCCAGTATGACATTAGGTGCTAACAATACAAACATACAAAAAAACCATTAAGACATGTGTTTAAATAAATGTTTGGCTGTAAAACGTTTCTAAGTTTGACCTCCGCACTTCCAGAAAACTCTACGATGTCGTTAACCACTGGATAATATCAACTGCATCAAAACAATCAGATTCTAGCAATGCACAGATGTATTATTTCTCTGATTTAACATAATTAATTATTTAGGTTCCATACTTATGAACCTATATACTATATAGTCCCCATAATTAATGACACACACACACATCAATCCATTATGACTAGAAATCAAGCATCGGGGATTTGCTTTACTCAAAAGAATTCAAATCTGCACAAAATATACGAAACCAAAGCAGTTAAACAATAAGCCCTCCTCTGCAGCATAAGGAAAACTATTAATTTCATGTAACTTTTTAAGGACTTAAGTCAGGAAGAAGTTGTGTGGGAAGGCAACTTGAAAGCTCTCAAGTACTTGGATAATGGATACTTTACTAAATACTATTACCTGCCAGATAACTAGCTACCAATGCATATAGTCAGAGTGACTTTGAACACATAATAAATTTGTAAAAATAACAATAATTAAAATAGCCAGCAGTTCAGTACAACAAGAAATAAACCAAAGAGCCAATGAGTCAGCAATTTTCGCTCTGAGATGCAGTTTAATATTATTATCAATTTTATTATAGATTTGACTGTTAATCTATAAAATTTTAATGTTTAACTACAAAATATCACCAACTTGCTAGCAATGCCTGTTTCTAAATAAACGAAACAGATTACATCTTTTAACGTGAAACGACAGCAAATACCTTTTTCAATTAAATAGGTGACAACCTCTTTGTTGTTGTTTACGACTGCATAATGTAGGCCAGTATTTCCAGACTTGTCAACTGTTAATAGGTCGACTCCAAGTTGATGAGCCTCAGTTACCTGCGCAGAGGAGCACATCAAGATCGGTCAGATAATGATAGTCTTCTATCAATGATAGTCTTCTATCAATGATAGTCTTCTATCAATGATAGTCTTCTATCAATGATAGTCTTCTATCAATGATAGTCTTCTATCAATGATAGTCTTCTATCAATGATAGTCTTCAATCAATGATAGTCTTCTATCAATGATAGTCTTCTATCAATGATAGTCTTCTATCAATGATAGTCTTCTATCAATGATAGTCTTCTATCAATGATAGTCTTCTATCAATGATAGTCTTCTATCAATGATAGTCTTCTATCAATGATAGTCTTCTATCAATGATAGTCTTCAATCAATGATAGTCTTCTATCAATGATAGTCTTCTATCAATGATAGTCTTCTATCAATGATAGTCTTCAATCAATGATAGTCTTCTATCAATGATAGTCTTCTATCAATGATAGTCTTCTATCAATGATAGTCTTCTATCAATGATAGACTTCTATCAATGATAGTCTTCTATCAATGATAGTCTTCAATCAATGATAGTCTTCTATCAATGATAGTCTTCTATCAATGATAGTCTTCTATCAATGATAGTCTTCTATCAATGATAGTCTTCTATCAATGATAGTCTTCTATCAATGATAGTCTTCTATCAATGATGGTCTTCTATCAATGATAGTCTTCTATCAATGATAGTCTTCTATCAATGATAGACTTCTATCAATGATAGACTTCTATCAATGATAGTCTTCTATCAATGATAGTCTTCAATCAATGATAGTCTTCTAACAATGATAGTCTTCTATCAATGATAGTCTTCAATCAATGATAGTCTTCTATCAATGATATTCTTCTATCAATGATAGTCTTCTATCAATGATAGTCTTCTATCAATGATAGTCTTCTATCAATGATAGTCTTCTATCAATGATAGTCTTCTATCAATGATAGTCTTCTATCAATGATAGTCTTCTATCAATGATAGTCTTCTATCAATGATAGTCTTCTATCAATGATAGTCTTCTATCAATGATAGTCTTCTATCAATGATAGTCTTCTATCAATGATAGTCTTCTATCCTTTACATATAAATCACATCATTGAACTCTAAGTACCCGGGTAGGCATTCACTAGGTGACCCCCATCAGATGTCAAACAGCTGCATCATTATTGTGGGGCTTGGTGCGGTGGTGTAATGGGTATGTTCGTTGCCTTGCAGCCGGAGGGTTGCAGGTTCAAGTTAGACTCAAGCCGTCTCGCAGGGATCTTGGGCAAGGCCTTCACTCCCAGTTGCTCAACGCTTCGGCGTGAAACTCTGATCAAGTGTCCACGCTGTAGTTGGGAGCGCTTCCGAGTAGAAGCCTTTTAAAAAGCGGCGCTATAACAAGCCCATGCAAAGCAATTCACTTGTGGCAGCTGCCAGACTATTTTCTCATCTTTAATGTCACTCTGGATCACAGAAGACATTTGCGAAAAAATCATTGCACGAATTATTTCTTTAAATAATATATTGTTCACCAAATCAATCGAATGTGCATCGTCACTTGGTAACTTTGGACAAATTCTCAGAAACACACACTGCATGACTGGATCTCTGCACTTAGCAATCAAGCAGCTAAATAGAAATTGCAGAGAAATATAACGATAACGATAAACAATCGTCCAATGAATTTGTATCACCATTGAACTATACATACAAGTGTACAAATAGTTTTACCTTGTCCACGAAGCCCTGCCAGCAGGCATCCATAAACACTACAACAAAAGAACAGGAAGTGAACAATAGTGAGGCCTGATTCACTGCTAATAATAAACCTTAACTGCCACAGCCTTCCCTTCCTTAAACTTATGTTTCTGATTAGACAACAGACTATTTCAAAGTGCAAAAAGACTATAGACTTTTTCAAAGAGCAAAAGTGCTTGGATGGATCTTGCAACTGTATGAGTACACAATTGCAATAAATGCATGAATAATTAAATATGAAACAAAATAATGTCAGGCCACAGTTCAACAGTTCAAGTCAGTGGCAACTCCCTCCCCCACACCCCCCCACCACTGCCATATTCTGTTTGCTTAACTTGCTAATAAAATATTAAACTGTTTCTTTACGCATCTTCAGCACGACACATCGACTGCAATTTGTAATCAGAGAAATCAGATCTGACGAGACAACATACTGAAATCAGATCTGACGAGACAACATACTGAAATCAGATCTGACGAGACAACATACTGAAATCAGATCTGACGAGACAACATACTGAAATCAGATCTGACGAGACAACATACTGAAATCAGATCTGACGAGACAACATACTGAAATCAGATCTGACGAGACAACATACTGAAATCAGATCTGACGAGACAACATACTGAAATCAGATCTGACGAGACAACATACTTGCACTTTTCCCCCGCATTCCTTTGACTTGCTGAATCTCACCGGTTCGGCTAACACTGAAAAAAAAAAATCAATAAATGATTCGTTAAAACGAGAAATACAAATACTAACTGAAAACAATAATAAGTTTACGACTAGAACATAGAAGAGCATTTTCACAAGCAAATCCTGATGGGCAGCCATGGATATATTCAGTGCCAATGACTTCATCTTCATTATCTTGTCCTCAGGACATGAGGACAAATAGTCAGTCCTCTTCCTTACTAACTCCGTCACTGGCTGCACTCTGCCAGTGCCAGTCCAAAGCCTGAATAAAGGAGGAGGGCGTTGCTAATGATCCTTGTTATCCCACAGTGATGTTAAACTGCAACAAAAACTACTACTACTCTTCCCCACTGTCCGATTTCCAATTCACGGTCTATCATTATTCAATAGCTAAGATTTCTACGGAAGAAAATTCAAGTGGAATTAAATCTAGATATCTCCGACAGGGTTTGAACCTTCAACATCTCGGTTAATAGGTCAGTTGCCACATCAGAAACAAAGTTAACATCATAGAAGAGATGATGACCATGCACAACAAAAGTCAGCTAAAACAAAATCACCTTACGCTCAGATAAAACTAAAGTGAGTTAAAACAAAATCACCTCACACGCAGATAAAACTAAAGTGAGTTAAAACAAAATCACCTCACACGCAGATAAAACTAAAGTGAGTTAAAACAAAATCACCTTACGCTCAGATAAAACTAAAGTGAGTTAAAACAAAATCACCTTACGCTCAGATAAAACTAAAGTGAGTTAAAACAAAATCACCTTACGCTCAGATAAAACTAAAGTGAGTTAAAACAAAATCACCTTACGCTCAGATAAAACTAAAGTGAGTTAAAACAACGCCTTCAAAACTGATCACTCGTGTTACCACCCACCCACCCCACACCCCTTTGACGTTGTGACTAACCGAAAGTATAAAAAGTCACAAACACTATAATAAGGAACTGACTCTGGTGTGTTGTTGTCTATGGAATGAAGACTGGTGACAGAAGCGAGAGATGCGTCGGACGCCGGACTCTGTCCGTTCTGTGAGCAACCTTCGAGATCGAGAATGTAAACGATGTCCGAAGCAATGTCCACAGCGTAGTGGAACGGTTCCTGGATGTTACTGATCTGGAAGAAGTGATTGGCAGTTATCGCTACAAAATAAATCAATACCACTGTTCAACAGTACATTAATCAATCAATCAGTCAGTCAGTCAATCAATCAATCAGTCAATCAATCAATAGTTTATTGATCACTGTAATACATGCGAGCAAATAATTTACACATTCGTGTACACTAGCGTCAACGAGAAGACCCATAAGGTTCCGCTAACAGGGACAGCGTAGAATCATCAACAACTGATTCAATAGTGCCTTTTTTAAACATCAGCTAACATACTGAGCACTATATGTCTTCAAACAATGCTTGGTCACTGTGTCCATTCTTAATCTTACATCACAAAATATTCGCTCGGTGGTATTGGTAAAATAACCAGTAGCACACGATGAGTGCCCTGCATGGCTGTCATACAGTCAAATTCAACTCTTTTTATAACTTGCAATCATCCATTCATACAATGAATTGCAAATTGTACTGCAATCAAAGTAGTCTGAAAACTACTGACAAGTCCAGCTAAGAACTCCAACTATCACCAACTATCACCAACAGTACAAGACAGCATGGTATAGGATGAGAGAACTACTTGGCTTAAAATGTATAAAATTAACTTTCAAAAGAAGTGCCTGGATGCTCCTTAACTTTCCAGTATGTGCTGGTGAAATAAATGGCAGGACGGCATTCAGATTTGAAAATAAGTGCATGGACGCCGTGCATGACCGTCCATCCACAGTACTTGAAGCTCTGGCTAGAACATAAGTCCATCACAACCAACTGAACAACCTTTCTTTTGCTAGTCATTCACTTATGTAATATACAACTAACTTTCTACTTAACATGATGCAACATGAGGAGTTTTTTCCCACTGGTCATTAGGCACTGATACAGTCTCTGCCCACGGCCACATGACTTTGCATTACCACCGTAAGACAACAAAAATGCTTGGTTTATTCCCAGAGCTCTCTATAATTGCCCTCTCAGCAAGCGCCAGTATAACGCACAAAACTTATCCCTTCCTAGTAACTGAGTTGTGCTCCTGTCAACCTGTTTTCTCTTTAAACAATTACCGGTATATACAAGGTATATACATATCATATTTAAATGAATATATATATATTATAAATATATATACATAAATATATAATTATTATATAAATGTCTATGTTATATATGTATAAATATATATACATGTATAACGGACTTGAACTCCAAACACAAAAGCAAGACTGTTGATCAGCCAACGTGCATCGTAAAACGAAGGAATTTGTAAATAAAACTGGGCCAACTAAATTCTATAAATTACTGTATGTTTTTAGATCAGACACCAGTAGACCAGTATCTATGCGGCATACTCACAGTCCAGAAAGCACCAGTTGCTAGACGGACACGCAACCATTCCACTTGCAAGTGCTTCCTGAAAGACAATGATCAGTCACATCCATGTCAATCACATCCATGTCAATCACATCCATGTCAATCACATCCATGTCAATCACATCCATGTCAATCACATCCATGTCAATCACATCCATGTCAATCACATCCATGTCAATCACATCCATGTCAATCACATCCATGTCAATCACATCCATGTCAATCACATCCATGTCAATCACATCCATGTCAATCACATCCATGTCAATCACATCCATGTCAATCACATCCATGTCAATCACATCCATGTCAATCACATCCATGTCAATCACATCCATGTCAATCACATCCATGTCAATCACATCCATGTCAATCACATCCATGTCAATCACATCCATGTCAATCACATCCATGTCAATCACATCCATGTCAATCACATCCATGTCAATCACATCCATGTCAATCACATCCATGTCAATCACATCCATGTCAATCACATCCATGTCAATCACATCCATGTCAATCACATCCATGTCAATCACATCCATGTCAATCACATCCATGTCAATCACATCCATGTCAATCACATCCATGTCAATCACATCCATGTCAATCACATCCATGTCAATCACATCCATGTCAATCACATCCATGTCAATCACATCCATGTCAATCACATCCATGTCAATCACATCCATGTCAATCACATCCATGTCAATCACATCCATGTCAATCATGCCGACTGCATTCATTAGAAACTCTAAGCGTTGAATGGTCTGTTCTTCTTCTTCAATCAACATTGAAACCAATCCATTCATCAATCAAATTTTCTCGCTCGCCTATGACCTATAACAAAGACACTGCGGTCCTGCCATCAGAATTCATCCAACCATAAACACAACTCTTTCTTCAAAGTTAGAATTTATATCAGAGAGAGGAATGGAGAGAATTCATAAAATACAGTTTTACATCTATATCCACATTATACACTTAAAGTTAAGCAACTGTTTATGGCCTGCTGATATATGCTGATGGTCTGCTTATGTTAAATTCCCAATCAAGTAAATCTTTACTCACGGCACATCTGTGCATACATATTATTCACGCACCAACATCTGAAGAGTATCATTCAGCCAAACGAGTTCTGACCGTCAAAATTAGACATATTCTGAGAGCGCTTTTTAATAGCTCTGCTGTGAGGAGCACTTTACAAATGTTATATTAGTTCAGATTACATAGATTAGATTATGTCTAAGAAAGGTCGGTGATCATATGATTAATTATAATTAACCGACCTGTTTTAACCGTTCGATCTGCACTCGGATGTGATCGAGAGTCGAATCACCGTCGATGACAATTACACCTAATGACTTTGCTGCAATATTAGAAAGAAAAACAGAAAATGCAGATAACTGATTCAGACTCAGGGCTTTTCTAACGTGCAGTTCTACACACAATGTGCAGTTCTAAATGGATTTGAGCAGTTGTAAAAGCAGTTCTCTGCCGTTAAAACTAGTTTTAAAAGGAAATTTTTCTCTGTTTTGGAGTAATTTACCATGGAGGATTGGAAAAGAAAAAATGGGTTGTGCAGTTCTAAAAATTCCTTAAAAACAGCCCTGTTCAGTCTCAGTATCTGCAAAATGACGAAAACGAATAACACAAGCAGAGCAACACCCATACGACACGAGAATGTGGTGAATACAATACCCACGGCTTCTCTGATTCCACAAAATCTTCTTAATCTGTTAAGTCCATAATTATATCCATGAATATGTGAAGCAATCAATTTTCTTCATTCACTTCGATTAAGCTGACATAGAATCAACTTGTTACAAAAAGTTCGCTACGCTTAAGAAACCAACTTCAATCGATTGATGAGTACTAGAGTTGGGGGATGAAACAATATTCAAGAGGGCAGTTCATGCAATATAAGTTTTCATATAGAATTCTAGCGATAAATTCAAATTATCTTTTGCTGGGAGAGATAACTTGTGTTTGTTTGTATGTGCACTTGTTATAGCGCCCGTTCAAACTCTCTCTTTCTACTCAGAGGCGCTACCGAATGCAGAGCGGACACGCCGAAGGGCTGAGCAATTGTGAGTGAAGGACTTGCCCAAGGTCCTTACGCGGCGAGGTGGATTCGAACCTCGAACCTTCCGGCTCCAAGGCAACGACACTACCACTACACCACCGCGCCCCATTATGTGGTAAAGGATTTGATACTTGGGGCTTCAGAGATTAAATTTTAAGAAAGAGTATTTAAGACATCAAGACCGAACGAGAGACAACAGAACTCACAAGCGTGGTAGAGATCTGCCTTGTCGTAATGCAGTGCTTCGTAGTCAGCCAACCGCAGCCAGTGAACTCTAAGATGCAGCTGCTCAGTTATGGAATGCTGACTTATATGGCTGAACGACGAACACAACAGAAAAACCATCATCGGAATCAGTCAAAAAAATCAGTCAAAATTCACCGTTTAAATCTAATTTGCATGTGCCTCATACATATTTAAATTTAGCAGAAATCTTCCAATGGGGCAAATCATCTTATTTGTCTAATCTGATAGGCATGCTGAAAATGATCCAGCAACTACATCTGGCCAAACAGTTATAACTTTGAAAGGAAAAACGTTCTGGATGCAGGAGGCCGTACAGTAGCTATATAATAATAAAAATATGTCCATGACAAAATACTTGATGATCTCATACAGAAGTAAGCATGACTCGGTCGAGTTGCCGTATGAAATGTACTCTCGATCAACAGCGTATACAATTAAATGAATGGTGAGACCTGGCTGTGCTCACATCGAAAACCAGCGCGAAAACCAGCAGTAAACCATAAAAACCTAGGAAATGGTGAAAGTTTGAACAGCATCACAAAAGAGGCAGGTGGATATATCAAATAAAGAGCATTGTGAAATTAATTAATTAATCTACCAAAGATATCAACAACAGCAAGAAAAATTTATATAAATAAACAAGAAATAGAAGAGAAAACTTAAAAACTGCAATGAAATACAAAAGGAAAGTTCAAAGTATAGAAAATGCTGACGTAAGAAATAATTCTTAAAATAAAAAGAAAGTCACTGACTCGTTAAGAGGAGACGGCGTGTTGTTGCTTCGCTTCGACCTCTGTATCATGTTCGCCTGATTGCGAAGGTGAATGCGGATGATGGACGGCTGGAGACGACAAGGTTCTCCATCGACCTGCATTGGAATCGTCTTCGTCGTCACGAGACGCACTGACTTGCACTGCGTCAGACGCATACCACCGTGGGCACCAATCTGTAGACCGGCCTGCAGTTCATGTTAAAAAAATGCAGCACGGTCTTAGTAACGAAATGCATAACATTGCTTAACATGTTCATATATTACATATATCTGTTGCTCACAGATAAATAGAAGAAGAGGAGGCCTCCCATTGCCGTTCTCCATGTTGGGTTCTTGGATCTGCCTGAGGGCAGAGCATTGAGTATGAATCACTTATCTATTAACTTATTTAATCTAAATTATAGCTTCACTGACTGATCGACGATCGTATGTGGGGGCGCCATGGTGTAGTGTCTGGTGGCTTGGAGCTGGAGGGTTCCAGGTTCGAATCCACCTCCAGCCGCCACGTAGGGACCTTGAGCACATCTGATCCAATGAATATAAAACTGGTACCCATTGATTCGATTCGAAATTCAATCCACCTGAAAATTTGTCATTAGAAGGTCCCTATCACTGACCACTAATAATTAATAAGGCCACGTTGAAATGCAAATCACCATTGCAGTTATAAGTAAAACCAACCATCGTGCACTTACTAAAGATGCTGCCGTAAATCCTATAACTTCTATAGAGCCATCGTCTAATCTCTGCGGTTCAAAACTAGTCTGACTAGGGTTGCCCCAAGGCGTCGTTCCAGCTGCATACCTACAGAACAAACAAAACACACACAACGTCAGCCGCACATTTATCATGCTTCAATCTGTTTCTCTGTTTCAACAAAATCCCATTCTGTGTGTTTGTGCATGCGTGTGTGTGTGTGTGTGTGTGTGTGTACATGTGTGTGCGTGTGTTGTATGAGCGTATGTGTGTTTGTGCTTTATAACCTTGTGACCAGTCAATCGTTTCAAAACCCTTCCTTTGGTAACTTTCACGACATGTGACAAATTGTGCATGTACAACAATATTATGAATTTATCACATCCAGTCAAGTCATTGAGTCCACACTGATAATGAATTATCTCTACTCATAATTAAGTTACAACTTATTATTCATTATAAAAATATCTCTATGCATCGCTATCTTTGTCATTAGGATTACAAACAATAATGCTGCCTTCCAAACTACCATAAAAATCTGTACGACTGTCAACTGAAGCATCATCAAATGTTGCTCAACATCACAGAATTGACAAAGATGATACAAAATAATATTGATAAAAAGAGGCAGTGCAGCTCACTGCATACAAAAAGTTTTAAGAGATCCTCACTTTGGAATGTTCAGAAAAAGAAGACAGTGAAATTTGGTCTCTTTGATTTTTGACGTTAAATCCTGGTTATCACACTGCAACACAAAAAAGGTCAAAGTGATTTAAATCAGTCATTTTTGCCTGCAACTTATTTTGTATACTGGAAAAACACAGTTCATAAATGATAAGATGATTCTTAACAAATGTTTCTACAGAAAACAGTCTCAGTGAGACTCAACCTACAAGGTCCAGTCACACAGTGGAAAAATTAAAAAACTTTTTCTGCTCAGTGTTTGCTATCATCGAACATTTATTTTTAAAAGAAAACTTGGTAATTATGCACAATCTTGGAAAGTAGTTCAGGTAAGCAGCCGATTCCAGATTGTAGGACAAAACAGTCAAATGAATATAATAACCACAGTGACAACTATAATAGGCCTAACTGACTATCAGGTTACAAACTATTAACTCTTAAAAAAATGGCTGTCTATGGAGGAAACGCAGAAAGATAGCACAATGAAGACAAGAACAAGTTGTCTATATGAAATGTCTTATTTACAATTTAGACAGAAAGTTAGTCTTCAATGGGAGGAAGGAGTGCAGTCAAACCTCAAGCTGAATGTGTTCGGACAAATCTCGCCAAGAACGTCTGAGCACATCTTTACCTCCAACCTACAGACAACATTTATTTGATTTGATTAACACATTGACCGCGGCAACAATTATTACCAGGACGCGGTAACCTGATACGCGCGCGGTTACGTTATACGCAATTATCGATTTATCCTAAGCAAATATAGGTGTGTCCTTTCTAATATTTAGTGGTGGCCACGTTCTTATCTGACCTTCGGTTTTAGAGACGACTTTTCAAGGAAATTAGCAGCAAATCTATTAGTTTCAGTCACCATCAGACTCACTAAATCCTCCGTGAAAAACAAGCTGAAGAAGTCGATTGGCCTGGACTCCGCATTGAAGTCACTGGAACTGCTCAATCCAGCATTGAAACTGTATGGAAAGTCCATTCGTGGCCCAGAGTCACCAGGGTCACTCCACACACGTGCTGCAGAAGCTGTCTGCTGATCGGCAACAGCCACGTGGACAGACGCTGCCTCGGGCGGATCGTACGGCTCCGTATTACCACTGCTTCCATCGCTGTCTCCGTCGCTGTCCGGTTCAACATCGTCCAAGTGTTCTCCTTGGTCACTCTCTCTATCGCTGTCATTCTCTGTAAATACTTCTTCGTCCGATAGATCCTGAACTTGCTTCAAAACTTCAGAAACCGAAAAACGCTTGCGAAACGCCATATTGTCAACATACACACGTGGGCCGATCTTTTCATGTGCCATCTAACGAGCGATTTTGAATGCATTTTACAAGAGAATAATATGCTTTTCAATTCACCAGATGGCAGCACTATCTATGTAGTAAACGACACGCGAAAGAAATTATTGCCAGCATGCTAGGTTTGCCAATGAATCTCTGTGTAACGGGCATCAAATATATGACGCGTTTACGCGTCATGCGCGTCTAACCGTGCGAAATATATGACGCGTTTACGCGTCATACGCGTTCAATGTGTTAACTGAATGCAGAAAACATTTAGAAAATTGTCAGACAACAACAACCACTGGCACCACGCACAAATATCCACAACACAATTAGATACATAGATCTGCCTCATGTCAACAGTAGCACTATTGACATTTGTACCTGACGCGGAACCAATTTTGACCCTGATCTAAAACGATTTTGACCTTGACCTGGATATGATTTTACCTTGACCTGAAACCAATTTCTACTTTATCAACCAATCGATTTTCCTATGACTGAATGCCTGTCAATAACGGGTTTCCATAAATTTGCCTTTAGCATGCTGTAAATAATCTTGAAATAACAATTTACAATCATGAATACCTTTCCAATACCAATCTTTTACACCGTAAAGCCCTACTCCACCATCATTCTTCACTCAACTCAAAAACATAACTGTTCCAGCATGCTCTCTGCTTTCATTCTTATCATACGTAAATGTACCGATCAGTCGATAGATTTCATCCTGCACGCGCTGGTTCAACGTCTGTAACTTAATCCAAACGCACAAAAAAATCATGGAAAACGATCCTAAATGTCATCAGGTAATCATAATCAATCAGACACAGGTAGATACTTACACCTGCATAGAACATCTTGTTCCGAAATCTACTGCAGAACTTTGCTGGGTTTGCCTCTGCAAAAAAACCAAAATCACATAATTCTAATATTGCTGTTATCATTGCTGCTGACATTATCATTTCTGGCTGTTTTGTTAGATCTGCACATATTGTCTACAATTATGCAGAGTAAACATTGAATAACAAAGACTTCAAATGCTGATGATCAAGTAGATATGGATCATCACATCATATGAAAGGAAAGAAACAGAACACTTTGTGTCACAAGATGAAAGCTCAATCACTCACTACATGGTTTATGCAAAATTGCATCTAAGGTAAACGCTGACAGTATCTGTCAACACGCTTGCCATCGGTTCAAGAACAGCACACAAAGCCAGAACTTAATAATAGCAGAAACAAAACAATATCTGCTTGGAAGACACACTGCACTGGCACCTATCACAATAGAGAACTGCACTTCTACTTGTGTGGGCATCAACTGTCCACCAGTCACCTTTCGTTTTTGCCCTTAGTCAAAAAGGTCACCTAATAAATTTTCCCTTCAGCTCAATGGGAATTTGATTAGCACTCAAAGGCAATGTGAGCAGATGATCATGTGCTGCACCATCAGCAATCTGCAACAATTCTAGTGTAAACAGAAGAACCTGAGTATACCAATAAATACAGCTTAAGAAACATCACCAAGTATGCTATGACGTAAGTAGTACTCAAGCACAAGTACCTCGTGACTCGTGAAACTCGAGCGTGACGCGAGCATCAGCGCCTAAGCTGAAGTAGTTGTTCATGACATCAAGAGGCAGATTAGGAACACCACCGTCTTCTAACGTCTGCTGAGCATCTAACGTTGGGTTACACGTCACTTCAATGTTCCATCTGTCAAGAAACACAATGCGTCATCAATCAATCAAGCGAATAAAAACAAAGGACAGCTGCAGCCAAGAGCTTGCACAGTTCTTCCTTACTATTGTACTGGATAAAAAGCAAACAGAAAAAATAAAAAATAATTTAGCACTAATTTAGAATAAATACAAATAATACATTCATTGAAGAGACTCAAAGAGCTTTAATAATAATAATAATAATAATAATAATCATCATCATCGTCTTTTCCTTATTCAATTCTTTCTGACAAATGCAGTATGATCACATGAAACAATCTTAATTAACATCAATCTTAACTACTAACAGAACAGACAGCCTGCAATACAACAGCGCTAAAATCAGCCTACAAAGCACGTCTATCCTATGGGGGCTTTGGGAATCAAACTCAGCTCTGCTGAACACCATGCCAGTGTGTTATCCAATGTGCCACCCCCCCCCCCATTGATACACCCCCTTGATACACCCCCATTGATACACCACCTACGCAAGTCTACTGAAATGCAATAACGTTGCAAGGAGCCAGGTTCAATTTGTTTACGTCTGCAAATCAATCATAAAGCAGCTGTTAAGCAATAAATCAAATAAATCTTGCAAATGTTATAAATCTCAAAAAGTCATTGACCAAACTTCAAGTAGTCGAAGCAGCAAACTAGACAATTACAGAAGACACATAGTCACAACCAAGTTCAAAGGGTTCAACTAACAAACACATTCAAAGTTATAAACATAGGACTGTACATAATATTGGGGTTTCTTATACAGTCATTCTCAAAAAGCAAACAGATTTTAGTACAATAAGATAAGATAAGATAAGAATATTCTTTAATTTACCAATTGCTATCCGCATTTTGGTGTACAGGCATGGTATAATAAACAAACGTACATAATTTTTATATCCAATCAATGTCAGTATCTTAATTACCTCCAATGAGGCCATAATCAAACTTTCCAATATAAATAGGTATGCCTGATCTGATCACAGTGCATTCTGAGAAAGTGTGAAAAAGAACCACTCTCGTGTATCACACACAAGTGAATATCTGGACAAGAAAATGGCAATATGCATAATAATCGAGAAGCAACTTTGACATGAGCATCAGCAGTTGCCACATGCCATAACTCAGGCCCTACCTTAACCACAAACGAATGTAATTCAGAAAGGAACAGATACTATTACCGGTACTCAACACCTTCATAAAAAGCAATTATATATCAACTCCAAAACGCGTTTTATTACAATCGCTTCGAAATACACAAGACAGCTGATTAAAAAAAGCTGATGTATAATAAACCCTTAACACAGAGCTGCATTGGTTACCGAGTCACTTTTCAGTGTATCTTCGTCGTTAACCCTTTACCAACCGAGGGTATGGGATTTACTACACTACGACCGGTAAAAGATTAAAGGATGATTTAAAATGATTTACCTGTCTAACTGGACAACAGGACCCTCTTCAACTGCTATAAGAACTTTGGATAAATGCTCGTCAGAGTAACTCTGCAAAGAATAAAGCAACCAATAATTCTAATGTACTGAATGTACTAAACAACCAATAATTCTAATGTACTGAATGTACCAAGTACACAATAATTCATACTCATTCTATAAGCATCAAACATTAAACTGAATGTAGTAACTGCATCCTTAAAAACACACCTGCTTCAAATTATGTAGCAAGGAATTACGTATGATCACATTTATGTCTTCTTTAGGTTCTCTGCCAAGCGGCAGGTCCAAACGTCCAATGTCTCCACCTTTCACGCTGTTGTGCCATGTCTTTACGTTCTCTGTATCCCTCCTCCAGCAGTTTTTGTCTTCTTCTGCACCTCTTTCCCCCCAATCTTCCTTCAATTATTTTTTTCTGCAGTGAATTACCTCTTACAAATGTCACACCCATTAATGTATGTCTTTGTAAATATGGTATTTCATAACAAACACAGTAGTTTAGAATTTAGACAACGTACACAAGTAAGATACTGACTATATGTACTAACCCCACCCCAGTTTAATGTTCTCGCAAGGTCGTTACCAGTGCCAAGGGGCAGAACGGCAACTGCAGGATGGGGCGTTATGCCAAGGTTATCGATATGAGACAGTATCCACCCAACTGTGCCATCGCCCCCACAAGCGAGAATCCGCAAGTTGACAACCTTCTTGTAAAATTCAAGCCTGCGAAAGATCGATGAAAACAGAGCAGATAAATAAACATTAGAACTCTCAATTTAATTTCCGCAAAAGGCAGACGCATGCGTGATACCATAAGCAGACGATCTTAACAGATGGCGCATGTTCATGTTGAAGAAACAACAAACCAAAGGTCGTGACAACGTTGATCAATAAAAACTGCATTTATAATACAAACGACATATTGAACATTGAAATTTTTTTTAAATCTAAATATAAATATTTTAATAGCAGATAAAGTAAGCATAGAACTTCTGGCCTTGTTTTTAACTCATTCGGAGTTAAAATTAGTAATATTATATTACGATAAATTTTACTTGACTATTAATTACGTAATATTTAAATAATTTGTATACAAGCTTGAAATACTCAGTCAGAATTCTACTTCTTTCACTTCTTTCTATTATTCATTGTACTAAACACCCAAGTATTATAATTCCAAGGCTAAAGAGCACAAACTATCGTAGAACGACTATCTCGAATGGATTGTCCTCATCACATCACTTAAGTGTAGCTTGAAGAAGGTTTCAAGCACAGTTATCACACTGAGCCCACTGCATGGCTACGTAGAAATCTGTTTCAAAATCAGCATATCTGAAACATTTTATTGCTACTATCACCATTAATTATTATTATTATTGCTACTATATAACCCTAATTATTATTATTATTGCTACTATATAACCCTAATTATTCTCATTGCTATTTTTAAAAATCAGTTCGATCCTAAAGGCTGCACTTTAATATTAGCAAATCAGAAACTGTGCAAGATGGTTTGATTCACCTCACTGCCACACGACTGCAAAAAATTCCTCATAATTTCAGAATGTAAACATGTCAACGGACATGGGCGGAGTTTATCAGGGGCTAGGGGGGGCTAAGCTCCCCCAAGAAGGCCCAGATTCAACTTTTTTACCATGAAAATTATATCCTTTTTCGGGGTTAGCCCCCCTAAGAAGGCCCAGACTCGGGATTAGCCCTTCCATGAACGAAAACCAAACTCCGCCCATGTCAACGGATGAGAAGACGGCGGCACATGTATCTTACCCATAGCGAGGTCCACATATACTGAGATCAAAGACCTGACGAGGATTCATCAACGACTGAAACTTATGCAAGAGTTCTGCTCCCTGATTACCGCCGCTCCGTGGATTTATAAATACGATGACTGGTTTAACCGGACTTGACGCAATCGGCTTCAACACAAACGTTCGACCGTGCTCCTCTTTGCCTTCACGTTTTTTAAATGATGCCTTCCGCCGCTTGCGTACGGATGACTTAAATGAACCCTAGTGACACAGACCAACAACATTCATATAGCCCCTTTTCCTGTAAATAACTGACAAACTAGTGTCAGAAGAATTCTTTTAAAAGTCCAAACAGAGAAATCGGTGTATTATAATATTCAAATTTCTGTGCAACTTTGAACACAATGAAAAAGTTCAAAATAGTAATAATCATTTTACTCCTAACATAATTTCTTAGTTCCTGAAGAATTATTTCTACCTTGGATTAAAAAATAAAAACAATAACGATAATAACAACGATAATATTAAATAAATCAGGCTTCTGTTCTAAAGACTTCTATCAGCATTACAGTAAGAGTACAGAAGGTATCATCACTTGATGGTCAAAGCTGAGTAAAATCACAAAGCCAAGCTCAAATCAAGTGACCAATCAACACCTAGAGAATCCTTTAGTTAGATGTCCGCAGACAATGACCATGTTGTTGTGCTGCACAAAAAATCTTCCAACCAGAATGTCCCACTGCAAGACTTTCTCCGAACGGTTTCTAAAGATCTACAGATACCTAACTGCAGTACATCAACCCCAGCACAATCATTCAGATGCATTTCTCCAGTCCTCACGTTAGTCTTCTCTCATCATATCACCATTTGCTGGAGTAACCATCGAAGTGTTGAGTTAATCAAACTCGACACAGACAAGGTAATAACACTCACACACTACTAACACTTTTAGACGCTGCACACACAAAAATGTCTAAAATAAAAATAACGACAACAAACAATAATAATAAATAAAGGCAGGCTTCTAATCTAAAGACTTCAGTGTTTCAGTGTATCTTAATGATCTTTCAATTACTGCTAGTTCAAAATTATAGGCCGAGTTATAAAATTCTACCAATTATAATCCTACCTTTTTTGCAAGTTTAATAATCCAGTACGGAGGAACGATGATGTCTGCGAGTGGTCCGAGCGTACACTGCTCCACTAGTCGTGGCTGTGCAGGTGGAAAACACTGAGTGTGGTAGGCAATCTTACACCACGAGCAACTGATAGCAATGACCTCCTGTAACCAGAGAACAGTTACTGTATATCAACTCATGACCCCATGACAAATGCAGAAGCATATACGCATAAAAATCATTATCCCAGTTCGAATCCACCTCAAGAGCCACATAGGGAACTTTGGCAAGTCCTTCATAGCAAATGCGAGAAATACTAAAAATAAAAATGGAGATATGCTGGTTCCTTTCTCTTACACAACAACTCCTGCATATAGTACTCTTTGTTGGACTGGCCCGTTGTTCCCTGGGTTCTGGCTAGGGGCAACTAGGGTTAAGTTTAGATACACATGTAATTCTGTATATGTATATAAATATATAAATATATATAATATATATATACAACCTAATTATGCACATTCCCTAGGGTATACGTGCATTTCCTAGCAACATACACATACCATCAAAATGCACATTACCGGTAACATATACGATAACTAATGAACTCATAATAGTAATAACCTTCAAGATTGACAGCAGATTCATTGGGCTGACAAATCTATAACAACTAATAAAATTAATACAATCTTTAAGAGACACAACGTTCAAGTAAGGGGTCAGGTTTAGGGGTTATTAGGGTTTCAAAGAACTGGTCCTGTTCAAAGAACTGGTCCTGTTCAAAGAACTGCATGGTCTTGTTCAATTAACTGTGCCACTCAAATGGCGGCTAAATGGCCAAAACAACTGTTGTTTTTCATACATGTATGTATGCGTGTGTGTGTGTGTGTGTGTGTGTGTGTGTGTGTGTGTGCATCATGTGGATCGTTGGCAGCAATCTGCACGAATTAAACATGCACAGACAGAGCTGGATCTAATGAATAATAGAAAAGGATGATGGAACCCACCTTAGACTGGAACGAAAATCTCTGAGGAAACGACTAACAAAAAATGCAAACACAAGCCATGAACTGATGAAAGCATCTCAGCAAGACAACTACTTCCTAATCACAATCGTGAAACATCAATTTAGAAAGTACCGTAATACCCTAAAGCAGCGGTTCCCAACCCGTGGCCCGCGGGCCAAAAGTGGCCCGCCAGGCCTGAAAAAATGGCCCGCCAGGCCTCAAAAACGGCCCTCATCTCTCAAAGAATCAACACAATATACGAAAAAATCGACACTTTTGTCAGGATAGAACACATAATTATTTTATAATTAGGCCTACAGATTATTTTATTTTGACGTCTAGAAATAACATAGAACATTTTATTTTGATTAAATTATAACAATTTATATGCTTTTAGTCGATTAAATTTTAGCATTGTGGCCCCCTAATGTTTTTTACTGTGCAAAAGTGGCCCGCCTGTCCTCCAACTTAGAAAAAGTGGCCCTAAGGTCCAAAAAGGTTGGGAACCACTGCCCTAAAGAATGCTAAGCATAGAGATAATTTATGAACGCTTCCTAGACAAGTCATTATTTAAATGACAGTCCTATAACGAGTCTATGCAGAGCAGTTCAATCAGACAACTAGACTGATGACTCTATAGTCAGAAGCAATGCTGACTAGTTAACAGATCAAAATCATTACAGCATATAGCAGGCCGACAACATGACACACTACAGATAACAGCATGGCAAAATTAACATGCACTTTACATGAATAGAAAGCCCCCGCAAGGAAATTCAAAATTCTATGATGAAGTATTTAAACAGGAAATGTCAGAAAATACAAGGAAGAATTTTAGGCAGCAAATCAGGCTATTGAGATTAAGGAAATGCTTATTATTTCAAGAATGGTGTATTAAAGCACGTTGAATTACAACACCTACTTTACCACACTTCTGACATTTGCCTTCTTCTCTCCGCCGATGCATCCAGTGATGGTGCATTATCGTATTTTGCTAAACACACACAAACACACACACACACATAGTCACACACATAGCAGACTACTTAATGTACATCAGAAAAAACATACAAGTTTTGATAACACTCATCATAAGTACCTGATAACAGCCATTTAGAGAAGAAGAATATATAACTAGATATGAATAGCATCTGTCATTTTCTGGTCGTACGCCAAGTCTAGTACTCTTATCAGCGTCAGTCTAGGTTCAGCTACGTCCTTGTTTATACTGTCTGCCCAGTGTAGCCAGAGTCGTCCCAATATGAATCACAGTGACCCACAAGAGTGGCAAGACACTCATCATAACACTTCATTTCAGCCCAACTCTGACATTGCAAATAGGCTGTTGGCAGCGATCCCCACTTAGTCAAGTTTTCGAACAAAATAAATCGCAATAACACGATTATGATTATATCATGTAGGAAGTTCTAAGCATGTGCTTCCAGAGTACTTGAAAACAGCTGATTTATGTTTGGAGTAAGGTAGGGAAGTCACTGAAGCATAACATGAAAGACCTCGGCAAAGTAGGAAGCATGTATTTAGTGATCAACACTGATCATCAACTACAGGTAAGTCTTTTGATGTATTGTCCTAACACTGAGGAATCAATGGAAACAATTCAATTCGACCTGGAGACCTTTCCATCTCTTCAGGTAACCTTCCATACAGGTAGAAAGCTCATCGATTGTCAAATTTAAATGGCGCACCAAGTTCAAGCCTAAAGCACAAATATAAAAGTCACTCTTGAAAGTGTTTTTCTTTAGTCATGGCAGGACTGGAGCACTCCAGAGCAGGTTCCTGAAAGGGCATGTGCAATATATTTCTTGCAATGAACGAATGCTGAGAATGCATTATAAATCAGCCACAAGGCCGCTTGAAACTGCATACCGTACATCATACACTCACAATCACTACCAACTAACTGGAAGAACTTTACAAAACAGAAACCAAACTCGGAAATCATCCTCCGTAGTATCACTGATATTTGAACTCACGACACAATGGTTAAAAGCATATGTGTAAAACTGAGTAGCTAAAGTGAGTGACCTCAAACACAATATTATCTACCACTATAACCATAGATAGAGCCGGACTGGGAATATTTGGGGGGACCTAGGCCTTAGGGGTAGGGTAAGGAAGTATCCGCATCTTATTCAAGAAATCTGAGATAATGAAAGCAAGGTCCAAAAGCAACATACCTCTTTGTAATTTTTTGAACTAGCTTCATAGAATGTCGGTTTGCAGCGAATGCTATACTAAAAGACAAATTTACATCAAATTAATCATCAGCAGGGGAAGTAAGATAACAGAAACAAATGTATATGTATGAGCACTTGTTATAGCTTCAAGATTTCTACACAGAGGTGCACCCGACTACAGCGCAGACACAGAATTGAAGTTTCACACCGAAGCACATGAGCAATTGCGAGAATGCGAGTGAAGGACTAGCTCAGGGTCCTTATGTGGCAACTTGAGGCGGATTTGAACCCGCAACTTGCCGACATTTTAGCAACACCAAGTCTGAAAATACTGCAGAAGATAACCGTTCAAATCGCATCCAAGGCAGTCATACATGCATACAGATAAAATCTTAATCTGGTTTCAGATAACTATATGTAAACAGCTAAAACAACTCAAGAACCTTCAGCTAATAGAGTATCGATAAATTGCACCTTTTATAGAGTTGTTAGACCTGTGGCAGTAATTCAACGCCTTTAGACAAGTAGCCAAACACCGTAACATAATAATTAAATCTCTGAACACCTCTTCAACTTGTTAAATAGGCCAACAAAACTCCCATTCAGATGAACAGAGCTGCAGTATCAAGTTGTTTATAATTGTGATGCTTTACACCAATGACTAGACCTGTCAATTCAATTGGCACACGGAGGTTGGTGACTGGGCCAAAGCAAAGCAGTTTGTAGAAATCACTTTTAAGTACTTAAAGTATAATGAGCCAGATAGCAAAAAGCACCAGGATACTCCACACAGCTCTGTCCATATACCAGCTAGATTGAGACTTGAGTTACTACAACCTACCGGTATCAGGCCGTGTAAAGCAGGGAGACAATTAGGGGAGACAATTTACCGAAATTTATCTAAGTGATACCAGTAAGCATTTGGTAAATTCACCTGCCTCACGCAGTTCTGCCCGACAAAGAACTTCAAACCAGCTGGGACCCCATCAGCATTGCTGCATAGTCAGCCTGCAGAACTCTATGTAGAGCTGACATTTGTATGGTAATTGAAAGCGCTCATTAACACAGCACCTCTTAAAACTAACCATAGATTCTCCAGATTTGTCTACACTGCATACATCACCATGGCTGAGAATACTAGTGTTTAACCTCTGGCAAAACAGAAGCATAGAAAGAAGATTGCATGAAAGCCTGCTACAGACTGAGCAACCAATTACAGCAAAGCTTCCACGCTGTACTGTGACATAATGGAGAGGGATAGTCAGATCCCCTTAGCTTGCAGATCAGAGATCTGTGACCTGGCATTCGGATAGGGTCACCCTGGCATTCGGATAGGGTCGCCATATACACGGATATCCTAAGAAGGACATGTAGAAAGCCAGAAACGATGACAATGGAGGATTAATCAATGTTTCAAGATTTCCAGAATCAGAGGGTCTTCATAAGCAACCAAGAAACAAAGTCACATTGGGAAGTTATATATGAAATAAATTAGACATTTAACCATAGGATCCCATACAGAGTCCATATATATATATATAATTATATATATATATATATATAGTTTTATATACACTGTCTGTAACATCACTCATGGACTAGAGACACCTACAGAAATAGAGCTGCATAAAAAATAATAAGTACCGATAGACTGGACTTGGACTGACTGTCAGTTTGGTAGGGCCAAAGAGGAACTTAGGGGCAACATGCGTTGGTAACTTCTTTAAAAATCGCCATGAAATAATATCCAACAGCCCAAAGCGACAAACATAAAAAACCGGACATTTTCAACATTTTTAACGTTGCCTGCCGGCAGAGGAAATGAGGCCATTAAGAATGACATGTCCTCATTCTGGCGGATGTCTGGTAACCAACGTAAGGATGACATTGAAACATATATCTCCATAAAAGTAGGATGAAGCATAGCAGGCCACACTGTTTAACAGCATCTGCACATGGGTCTTAAACTCAATCTGTCTTCACTTCGGTGACTAATGCCGATTGTCCCGCATGTAATTAGATAAATGATCATACTTTGGGCAACGACTAATTAGACTAGCTGTAGCATTCAAAACAGATAGAAGCTGATTAAATCGAGAAAAATATAGATACCTATTTTGATGCTACACACCTCTATCCTAGAGTATAATATGAATGCGTGCGTCAAGGTAGAAACACCTAATAAAAGCCAAAAGTAATTGGGATACATTGCTTCTCTGGCGTGGATGACAAAAGGATGTTTGACATACTATCTTCACAGTCGCACGCTCAAAGAAAAAAAGAAAAGTCATTTCCTCATCCAGTTTCTCCGACAGGTAAAGGCGCTGACGTACAGAAGCAATCATTTGGAAAGCAAAGCTGCAAATGAAACAGGTCTAAATTTTAAAGAGCTCGTCTGACGCTTCCACACCAGATAGGATGTGCACGATTAAGCTGAAGGCAGCTACATGATATTAACATTGGAGGTGTACAATGTCTCACCAAAGACAATTAAGTCAAGAATATCAATATATGTTTACGAGAAACACTCTATATTAGACCACTAATTAAAAACAGTCCAATCTATTCGTCTGTTTTTCTACTATATAATAGTATCCTCCCATGTTCAGTGTCTGGCAATTTTGGATGGAATAGTACCATAGCACAAAGCTATGGTACTATATGTACGTTGGGTGCGGTGGTGTAGTGGTGGCGTCGTTGCCTTGGAGCCAGAACGTTCGAGGTTCGAATCCACCTCGTTGCGTAAGGACCTTGGGCAATTCCTTCACTCACAATTGCTCAGCGCTTCTGCGTGAAACTCCGATGCAGTGGTCGCTCTGCATTCGAGAGCACCTCTGAGTAGAGAGAGCTTGAAAGGACGCTATACCAAGTGCACATACAAAAAACAAACAAAGCACCACAGAAAAAGCAGAAAAAGCATCAAACAAATGTTGCAAATCATTAGAAAATGCAACTTGTTCACCAGAATCTTACAGCATAAAAAAAGATCTAAGGAATAGACAGGTCATTTTTCCGATGGCAAGAAGTATATCGAATATGTCGATGACAGTCAAATAACTGAATAGAAACCTTTTCTAACGCAGGTATGCAGCTAATGTGAGATACGATTCGACATCCGGCACATCTCCTTCGTGGACCAGTTTTCTGAAAAGTCAAAAGTTCAGCGAATAATTAATTAATTCCACAGATCGTGCTCATTCGTGGCCATCAAGAGGGGATGGGAAATGCCCAGGGCCGGGCAACTATTCAGGGCTTTTTTAACGTGCAGTTGTACACAAAATGTGCAGTTCTAAATGCATTTGTGCAGTTGTAGAAGCGCTTCTGTATAGCTAAAACGAGCAAAAATGGTCATGGTCCTTCGGTTAGAAGTGATTTACCATGGATGATGGGAAAGGAAAGAAGGAGTTGTGCAGTTCTAAAAATTCCTTTAAAACAGCAATGCAACTATTAGGTGTCTGGGCTATAGGCAGCTAAATATAGAAAAGTTTATGATTTATGTTCGTTTTAAATAAGATACGGCAGATAATTTAAGTAACTACAATCAGTTTAAACTTCAAGAACTTAACAACTGAGTAAAATCATATTGTTTATAATAAATAATATAAATATAAAATCGCAGATTGTACCTGCACTCTCATCACCTAAATTTGTTTATAAAACTTTTCTCGATAGGCCTTAAAAAGGTATGGGAGCCTGTGACTGCTCTGTTCAGAATTTCTCTCATCAGCCTACTAACATCTGGAAGTCACATCTTCATTAAGTCTGGGGAAGTAACACACAACAGAAATATTTAAACTAAACAGTTAGCAAAAACTCCACTCATCAAGGTCAAAGCAACAATTAGAGTAGACCTAAGAAGACACAACAATGCACAGCTTACCGTACAATCATTGTTCTCAAACAGATAACAGAAATCGCCCGATGCATTCGTATTAATCCAGATGTGATCGCCAAAAATGGCATTCTCCTTCAAAAACAAAGAACTTTCATTTATTAAAATCAGGCAGGTAATAACAACATGCACACAAAACATATAAGACATTTCTTGTCAGAGCTTTTGTGTCCTTGATTAAACACTCAAAATACTGGCGCTTTCTTTTAAGAAATTAATCAAAAATTGGGGCACTCATGCACAAACTGGAAAAGATACAACATCAAAAATGAAGGCTTTGGATATTTACAATTTCACAAACAGGCACGCATTAAGGTGGGCACTAAGGGTGCTGCTGCACCCTGGCCCGCAGTTATGAGGGGTCCGCACTAATAAATATGTGCAAGGTGTACCGGAGGGTTGCCAGAGGGTGCAATTGGAGGGTCATCATGGCACCTGAACGTGTCTTAATTAGGTCCCGATCACAAAATTTAACATCAATCTTTCTTTCGCCTTTCCAACTCTCCCCTCCTTGCACCTTCATCTTTACTGGTCACATGGGTTCGGATCGAGAGGTTGGTGCAGGTCCACCAGGCAGCGACACGACTTATTGGTGGGCTCACCAAATCCGACCTCATATCACAGTATCTGCGTGAGTTCTTGCACTGGCTTCCTTTCTCACAGCACATCTCATTCCGGATTGCATCTTTGGTGTGGCAGTACTTATCAGGCTGAGTACCCTCTTATCTGTGTGAGCTATGCCGCCCCCTTTCCTCTTGCACAGGCCACCATGCACTGAGCTCCTCTGTCCACAGTAACTTAATGGCCGGTCCCTTTCGCCCAATTTGTGACTGTGATTGGTTCAACAACCTGGAACGAGTTTCCTGTGGCTACACGACAACTCCCAAACTGTTCTCAGTGTCATTAACTGTTTAAGACTGTTGTTTCCCGCTTGGCCTGGGCCTGGAGCACCTCTGAGTAGGGATCTTGAGGGGTGCTATATAAATTCTGATCAATTAATTGATTGATTGATTGATTGATTGTCACCATGGCAACGTGAACTTAAGAGCAGCAAAAATCGAACTTACGGTCCAGTCGATGGACGACCGAATCTCTCGTCGTTTGACGTCCGTATGTTTGGAGTGCGTCGTCGTCGCGTGACTCGTATGTCGGTTTGAAATCGCCTTCCTATGTTTGCACACATCAAACAAACATCGTGTCATTTACATGCACCGCTGCTCGTGCCAAACAATTCATGCACAGGTCAGACTGGTGGAGTCCTATGAAGACAGAACTTTAAATATACAGACTTTTCTGTTCCACTTTCTTCCCATAGCAAACCCGGCTTTACATACAACAAGTGCACTGTCTGCGCATTGTTGATTTGAAGGTTAAGCGGTGGTGGTGATGCATAAAGCACTGGCCACCACTCACTCTCATATGCCAAGGCTGAGAAAGTAAAGTCACAAGCACGTCATAACCATGGTTGGGGGTAAACTTAAGACAGTACTACCGGTACTCAAACTGTTGTCTGTACAGCTCAGCTCCTGTCCGCAAGCGAATGGCTACAGCACGGTCGTGGGAATTATAATCAGAATCAGAATTCTGGAAGTAATCATAATATAGAAATGTTTACACTGTTAAACATAAAAACATGAGAACATGACGCAGCGTTCAGACATACTAAACAATTCAAAACATGCAACAGTAAAAAAGGTATTTTGTAGTAAACAAGCATGTATGGAACCCTTGGAGAAACATAAAAAACAAAGCAACAACTAAACGTTGACACAATAATTGATCGTCCTACCGGTCTCACAGAGCTGTCCATAATAACAACAGAGAAGCAGAGATGTCAAGAAAATTCTAGATGAAGTGGCAAGAGACGCTAGTAATAAAATGAAAAGGATTAAGTGCTAGGATCCTAGGAATCACTACAGCACGGGAGGAGAAACAGCTGTTAACTTGTTAAGGCTATGCATACTCATCCATATTTAAAAATTTTGTATGTGCACTTGTTACAGCACCCCTTCAAGCAAATAAGTTTCAATCTGAAAGAGATAAGTAGAAAAAGAATCAGAAAGAAGAGTGTAGGAAAGGACATTCCACAAGGAGAGCATTCCAATGATCGTAAGGTCACTACTACATCATGTAATCTTACTAAATACATGTCAATTTGAATTAATAAACAAATATCGTTATGCCAACTATTATTATTATTATTATTCACATATGATGTTGGAATATGCACCAACAAAAAGGATGGACGGGTTTCACGGCAATGCAACCAACAAAAGTCATCTGTAGCATTTGGCAATTTCCAGCTCAGTGGAGGAAGAGCGCTGCAAGTCCTTGGCGTGACCTTCACTGCCAGTCACGAGTGGTCCTTTTGACGTATCAGACAGCAGCAGGCGATGGAAACAAAGACCCTGTGGGTCAAGGAATTTCCAATCTACGCTGTTTCATCTACTGAAAGTGAGGTCCTGCTGCGATGGTGGCATTGTCATGCGCTGCAGATGCTGCACAATTTGTTTTGCTCTAAACAATCAACATGTCACAATCCAGGAATTTCAGACATGGAGTCATCATCATTCAACTCCAGGTAGGAATCCAATCTTTGGGATCCATGCATATTCCAGTTGTCTGCCCAGTGTATTGCTTACTGACCAGTAGCTACCAATCTGTGGTTGTTCGGACAGAATGCAATGGCCTCCGTCTTGAGCTGCTGCACCTGTTCCCTAGGTCACTCTCTGACACATTCTATATGTACTAAGCACTTTAAAAACTGTAAATATTGGCTGCGCTTGAGTCAGATCACCTCTGAGTAGTTTCCTTAACGAGGCGCTATATAAATATTTTAATTCATGAATGAATACTAACTCTCCGCCACTGGTTGTTCTCTGCCAGTGCCAGTCCCCAGCCTGGATAAAGGAGGAGGGCGAAACTAATCATCTTTGATATGGCAGCGTCGTTAAACATGTAACAAGCCGAATGAATGCTATTATAGTGACATCAACTAATGCTTAGGCCTTGCACAGGTGAAGTACTTTAAAGGCATGAAATTCAATGTCTAGGTAACTGAGCAACTAACAGAGAGCAGCAACTAACCGTGCAGTTGCCCCTGCAGCACAGCTCAACAGCGATTTGCCAATTCATATGTTACACCAACAGAAGCAAAACTCGAGAGACTGGCGCCGTAAAAGGCTGTGTGTGTATTTCCACAGCAATGAAGGCCATTGACAGACAATAAACACTGTCCTCCTGCTGCTGCTGCTGCTGCTGCTGCTGCTGCATACTGGAACCAATTTGCTGATGGAGGAAGACTCAGCTGCAGGTTCGTAATTGGAATTTATGTCAGCATCTATCGCCAACCTCTTCGCTCCGGTGGGAACCCTCGTTTCATGCACACCTGACGCCACCAGAGCAATTGTCTCATACAGCTATTGTCTCACGTGCAGCAATTGTCTCATACAGCTATTGTCTCACGTGCAGCAATTGTCTCACACAGCTATTGTCTCCTCAGTACTGGATGATGCTGTTAGTGGGCAAACACCAACTTTTGCTGCCACCCTTCCCTGAGCTCTACTCATCTCAACATGACAAAACTCTCATATACAGCAAACAGACAATTTAAGCAAACGATGACATTTCGGGTTAGTGGGTCTCCTCCATGCACTGTGGTCTTAATGGGTCACGATCACAGACCCCCCCCCCCCTCTAAGGTCTGCCTTCTTCACTCTTTCAGTCTGATCATAACTCTTCTGCTTTACTCATGTGCATAGGAAGTTAGTTTAATCTGCTGCTCACATTGCACACTCGTAATTCCAATTCATTAGAACGAGTAAACACAACGTAACGTAAAAGAGAACTTGTTGTGTAGTGCTTTTCACAACTCAAAGTAAAACTCATCAATAGTGCTCCTAACCCAATGAGAAGAACCCAAGTTCAATAGTCTTCAAGCATTTGCAGAACCAAGAAGGAAACACGCTCAAGTCTTCTGCATGCTGTTCAGTTTGCACACTCGTAATTCCAACTCATTAGAACTAGTAACACAACGTAATGTAAAAGAGAACTTGTACAGTGCTCACAACTGAAAGTAAAACTCAATAACGAGAGCCCACGTTCAATAGTCTTCAAGCATTTGCAGAACCAAGAAGGAAACACACTCAAGTCTTACCCAAGGTTATAAGACTATCTCAGTTTTACTTAGGCCAAAAAAAATATGTTGTGTTTCCGGTAACAGAGCTAAAAAAAATTGGGTAGGTAGGTCGGAAAATATTTTTATTTTGTAAAATATTTTTATGCAGTGACTATCCGAAAAAGTATACCCCACTAGTCTTTTTGCACGCTGAAACAAAGTACGTGTTCTAAGCAAGTATAAACTGCCTATTTCCCCGACTGTCTGCACCTAAAACTGCTCTAGAAACAGTCCTATTAATTTCATTTTGTTGACGTCTCTTATGTTATGTCAATACAAATGTGTTTTTTTTTAATTTGAAAAAAAATTAAATTTTTTTTGGGAAAAAAAATTTTTTCGAAAATTTTTTTTTTTTAATAAAATTTTTTTACAAAAATATTTGGGTCGCGGCCCTAAAAATGGGTCGGTCGCGTTACCGGAAACACAACAATTTTTTTTTTACGCCTTACAAGATCTTTTCTAGTCGAACCCTTACAAGACTATCTCAGTTTCACTAAGATAGCATTGATAGTATCTCACCTCTATATAGTCTAACCCTTCTAGGACTATCCAACTTTTTAAGCCATTCAATTTTCACTTCACAAAACTTCAACTTTATTTCTTGCTGCCTGATAAGACGAGATCTCCTCTACCAGCGAAGAGCTATTAATATACACAGAAGCCAGCCTGCAATAACTTATATGCACACTATCTGCATGCAAGTTCTGCCATTGGGCATTTGCTCACCCAGCTGGCTCACATCCCTTCCTTGCATTGTAAGACGAATGTCAGTAGTCAGCGTGATACCACTCAACAGATTGCATATATCTTTAAAGATTAAGATATCTGCCACCCCGAACCCCCCCTGCCACCCCTCCCATGCTCAAACCACCTTCGTGGGTCCGCGGCTGGAAAATTTCTCCTATTTGTTACGTTCAATGCCTCGGGGTTTGTATAATCTGTTTCCATAGTTCTGTCAAGCGACATGCAGCACAGATATAAGTCCTTTATATTATTTCTGATAAGGATAAGAAGCCGAACGGTAGACGTCGTCGTTGGTCTGTCGTCTATCGCTCGCTGTATCCACAGGAAGTTTTACGAGATTTATCATCTGACTTAACATCGATTGGACACTTGAGAAACCGAATTCAACCGAAAACATTCCTAGATTCCCAGCTAACATGACTTCCACGAGCTGCAAAAGTTCCAGATTCGCTTCGATAGATATATGGCAAAGGTCTTTGATGTGCATAGCATTAACCATTTAATGCCAGAGGGTATAGGACTTCCCATACCATTTACTACCATCTCGGCATTAAAGGGTTAAGTCGTTGATTTAACCACACACACACACACACACATCCCTCTTATGATGCCACAGCCATGCTACAATCAACCAGCAACTCCATTTATAATTACCAGTACATGCATTTTGGCATATATCTGCGGCACAAAATTGTTAGCACAGGCACAATATCAAAGCAAATATAGGTGCATTTTACCTCCTAAGAGTACAGAGACTTTCAAAACAGTGCAAGCATATATATATATGTGTGTGTGTGTGTGCGTTTGTGTGTGTGTGTGTGTGTGTGTGTGTGTGTGTGTGTGTGTGTGTGTGCGCGTGCATGTGCACATGCATGCATGTAAACCTGCGCGTGTACAATGTATGTATGTAAATAGGACCTGTAGGTGTGTGTCAAAAATTTTGAATTCTGAAATTTCAACCTCCAACCAGCCCAATAAATTTCCTTTAACAAAAATAATTAGTGAAAAAATTAATGAGCTACATCGAGGTATGCTCACATTGCTCAGCCAAGTTGCTATTATTAATGAGAACTGCTTTCATTTCTCAAAACAACACTATATATATCTACTGTATATTAGGGTTGCTAATATAGGTTTTTTGCAAACCGGTTTCAGTTGTGGAAATCCAATTTAAAACCAGATACCAGATTTTTTTGGTCTTACAGAACATCCTCTTTTCACAGCGTAAACAAGATGGCGGCCCCAGGGATGCGCCACATTCGACATTGCTTTCGACATGAAACGAGGTTCTGTATTTAACTCAGCGAATTTTCTATTGGCTTTCATTTTCGCCGTAATTTTTTTTTAATTTGACAAAATTGCGTGACGATGTTACCCTCAAAAGTGCCGCACATCGATATCTATCGTACCGTGGGTCAACGACCTCTGACATAATTATATAATTGGATATGGGTATAAGTTACGCAGCATCGTAACTACCGTTTATTTGTTGCAACTATTGTAATTTGTTTCTCACAGCAATCCTGAAGCTTATAATATTATATTCAGTACAAGTGCATATAATATTAACAAATGATTTTTTAATTGAATTCAATAATCGGTCTGTGAGTTCAGCAAAATCCGGTAACCGCTTTTGAAACCGACATTCGGATTTCTAATATTCGTTTAACATCCCTGCTATATATAGTAGCATAAGCATAAAAAGTATGTATGTGTGTATGGTGTATGTATGTATGTATGTATGTATGTATGTATGTATGTATGTATGTATGTATGTATGTATGTATGTATGTATGTATGTATGTATGTATGTATGTATGTATGTATGTATGTATGTATGTATGTATGTATGTATGTATGTATGTATGTATGTATGTATGTATGTATGTATGTATGTATGTATGTATGTATGGTGCATGTAAGACAAAAATCCAGCTACTAAGATATGACTTATGAATTTCCTTGTTTGTCGAGTGACAGTGCATGGTAGTGAAAGCTGGACTATCAGGAAGAGAGAAGAAAGAATAGGAGCATTTGAGATGATTAACACAGATACGAGCAGTATCATGGATGGAAAAGAGAACAGATGAACGGGTATACACTGGAGGCGACACGAGTGGAAAGAAGTTGCTTTGAACAACTCGAACAAAAGAAACTTTCTTATTTTGAACACCTGATGAGAAAGAATGGAGACTGCCTGGAAAAAGAGATCGTGCATGGTACGGCGCCAGGAGTAAGAACACGATGGAGACCGAGGATGGGATGGATGGATCGCCAACATCAGAACCTTGATGGAAAATGTCATTCGATCAGGTGCTGACAGAGGATAGGAAAAAAGATGGAGAGAACTTGTCTATGAAGCGACCAACTCTCAGATCGAGGAAGATTGAAGACTAGACTAATAGACTATATTATATGTTATGTCATGTCATGTCAATCACCGACGTCGCCGTGCGACGGTTGGTCACATGCATGGACTAGAGCTCTCCACTGCCTCCTGTCGCGTGCAGCGGCGAGAAGATGGGAGAGACTATATATGCTAAACTATAATAATAATACTATACTACCTGGTGTACTACACTAATATTAGCATCATGTAAGTTGAATTAATACAAACTGTTTTATTTGATTTATGATTTAAAAAAACAGTAGGAAAACATGACAAAATGAACAAATTCATGTTACCAAAACACTGCTGCATCATGTAATTAAGCAGTCATTGAATAATTATCGGTCTCAAGAAATCTCGATCAGGATATCATTTTCTGCATTTCTTCATCTAAGTCTGTTGAATTAGTGCTAACCGATGCTCTGGGTATTATTGACAACATCCTTGAATGCCCACCCCTGTGAGATTTTCTTAATTTAAGGCGCTTTTACAAATTGCCAGACACATACATAGTTATAAATGCCCAGGTCTCGGATGACATCATCTGCCTGCATGAAGTCAGGATTTGTCAGGCAGGTGTAAAGTTACAAACTCCAATGAACAATTCTCAACAGAATCCGGAAGTGATTTCATGCGTTCGCTGTCACAAACTCACAAAATCATTTCCATTTTTTTCTCGTGTGTATACGGGGCTGGCCTCGGATAATTCTACTGAGTGACTGCATTTCTCTAGCATAACTGCTGAACATACCATACCCCCAATGTTGCCCTTTTATTTGATAAGTCAACTCTCCATCACAGACAGCATGTACCAAATGTTATCTGCACACTGAAATACATAGATCTTCAGCTGCCCAAATAACTTTCTCATTGCACCTTGCTACTGCCAATCATTTACTACCCGTACCTGCGTTTTTCAACAGCTGCAAATCACTGACTGGCACCACCATCACTGATACACGTGACAGGAACCATGGCTTGATGCATGCACCAACTTCTGCATATGACAGGAACCATGGCTTGGTGCATATACCAACTGCTGCATATGACAGGAACCATGGCTTGATGCATGTACCAACTTCTGCATGTGACAGGAACCATGGCTTGATGCATGCACCAACTTCTGCATATGACAGGAACCATGGCTTGATGCATGCACCAACTTCTGCATATGACAGGAACCATGGCTTGGTGCATATACCAACTGCTGCATATGACAGGAACCATGGCTTGATGCATGTACCAACTTCTGCATGTGACAGGAACCATGGCTTGATGCATGCACCAACTTCTGCATATGACAGGAACCATGGCTTGGTGCATGTACCAACTTCTGCATATGACAGGAACCATGGCTTGATGCATGTACCAACTTCTGCATGTGACAGGAACCATGGCTTGATGCATGCACCAACTTCTGCATATGACAGGAACCATGGCTTGATGCATGCACCAACTTCTGCATATGACAGGAACCATGGCTTGATGCATGTACCAACTTCTGCATATGACAGGAACCATGGCTTGATGCATGTACCAACTTCTGCATGTGACAGGAACCATGGCTTGATGCATGTACCAACTTCTGCATATGACAGGGACCATGGCTTGATGCATGTACCAACTTCTGCATATGACAGGGACCATGGCTTGATGCATGTACCAACTTCTGCATATGAAAGGGAACCATGGCTTGATGCATGTACCAAATTCTGCATGTAACAAAAGAAATCCCCTATATCGTGCATTTCTTGCTTCTCTGATAAATTTCAAGTCAACAGCTCTGAAACAAACTTATGATACATACAGTGTCTTACCACAAACCATGCACAGTGGATGGCATAAGGCGGAACCCACCCCAAGAACAGCAAACTAGTATACGAGATGTTCACAGTAAGAGACACCGCCACGGCACCACCGTGATATTTCTGTCGGAGTTGATTAATAAAGTCTACGATATCAACAGAAAAACTTCAACATCAGTTTGGTATTCAGTAATCACAATTATAGTAGTCCAGAATACCCTGAATCGCTTGAACAAAAGAATCAATGGCTGTGCATCCCATGCGTGACGCCAAATGATTGCTCAAGAAGAATCTCGTGAATCTAATACCGACACTCAAAACACAGAAAGTTTCTTTCTCTTGTAATCTCAACCAACAGCATGCATGTGTCATTTTTCGATCATGAATTAATAGACGCTGCATCAGATCCGAGATTTTTGAATATTAGACTCAATCTAGATACCACAATCAGATATTGATTTGGAATCCTTGCATGTGACGTTGCCAAATTGCTTTGCCAGTTCCAGAGAACAACTTTGAACACAGGAATAGGAATTCCTCAACATTGCTTAATGTCAGATCCTGAAATAAATGATTGGTAGTCAACTGGATCCTTATTGGCCATATACATAAATATATATATAATTATCATATATAATATATATATATCCATATACATACATACAAAACACTCATAACAGTCAATATGCGAGATCAAGCCATGAGCACAGTTTATCCACTCCTCACCATTTTCACCAAAGCCTGTGGTAGTTCCAGTAATATTCTGAGCATGATACAGATCTGGCACACATAGTCAACACCAAATATAAGCTGAATTCGTTTTCAAAGTCATGTTATATAACATAACGGGTTTGACAATGACGCGATGTACAACATACAACGACTCATCAAAAGATCTGTTTCCTCTTTTGTTTTTACGACCATCTACATGTATACAGATGTGCCTTCATTTGCTGTCGCATGGACCACCGCGGTTCATTATTCACCGCGTTTCCCAAGGTACGCTTATCGCAGGTCCTCCTTCCTTCAGTCGGTTCTGTGTTCGGCAGCCACGTCATTGCTCATCTCCCTCGCTGCTCTCACGTTCTGCGTACAACGTCGTACATGACTGATGTCGTACAACGTCGTACATGACTGACGTCGTACATGACTGATGTCGTACACCGGTTTCCCACTGCTTCACATCCAATACAAGATGCTGCTTCTCGTCTTAACAACCCAACAGGGACTAGCCCCTAAATATCTTTGCGGCTCAATGTGCAAACCCCTCTCTGCTGTCTCTTCCTACTCTGTCCAGTCTGCAGATCGACATGATCTCCAAGTTCCCAAAACCATGCCTTTGCCATTGTGAGCCCTTGTATGTGAAATAACCTCCCCTCAATGTGAAGTTATTTTACTTGGGGTCCCACCCGCATCCCTTCGCTGCCTGGAGACTCATATTTCATGCTGAGAGCGCTTCTGAGCAGCTAGTACTGTAAGAAGCACCCTATAAATTCTCAGATATCACAGGATACAACACACGCAGTGGCAGGCAAATATTTACAGTTCATGACGGCCATATGGGCAGTGCAAACTTCTACATGTCAGTCACAGCCACAGACAGACATGTGCAAACCAGACATGAAATGGTCGTCTTGTTCCGGTTATTCGCCAGACAAAACAGATATACGCATGCAGCAGTGTTGCACGCCTTCCTATATAATTGTTCAAAAGATACACCCGCATGTTTTCCCATGTTTTGAAATTCAGAGTATGTAAAGTATAAAGGAAGCAAAGAGATCTAAAGATGCCCAGCATTTTGTTTGTGTACTCATAGACTTATGGGCATGTTAATCTTGTGTTTATGTTGTGATGATGTGAAAGCAGCCCAAGCTATGCAATGCATATTTGATTACACTGAATTAATGATCAGATGTCATATCAGTGTTGAAGGGAACATCTGTATAACTAGACTGCAAGCAATATCTATTTATTTTTAAAAAGCAGGCAGCATCATGCATATGCTCTAGCAGCGATGTGCAAATACCACTTTTAAATTAACATTTTCTGCTTTTAACTACAATTATAGTGTCTAATTTTGATGCTTAAATACCATACTGTGTCGTTTTATTTTAGCATTATCAAAATACTTTGGAACAGAACATCTTACGAAGTTAAAATACTTTTCATAATTTTACTTTCTAGTTTGATATATTTCGATTGACAATCAGAATCTTCTTCTGCTACAGGTACTTATCCGAGAAATTGGTAACTACTCGAATTCTGAATCAAGTAATATGCTCATGGATGAATTTGCAAACGCACACACGTTGCACACTTTAATATCACAGCACATGTAGACAGCACAAAAAAACAAGTCGACAAGGCGAGGTGCACTAGCTGAAATTAATTTATTGACTAAATGCAAAAGAAAAACGTTTGAACGTAGCAATGTAAATGGCAGACTTTAGAAGTCAAGCATTTTCACATTACGAGAAACAAGCCTTCACAATACAAATGTAATATTCTAATGCCCTGCTCAGAAAACTCAGAAGTGCACAGTGAGGATGCACAACATTAAGAACAGTCTGGAAGAAGAAGAAGTAATATTTATTTCAGTTTAGAGAAGGTCAACAACATTAAGAACAGTCTGGATATTCTTTCAGTTTATAGCACAGGATAATCTTGGTGGCTGAGTTGTGAATAAGAGGTGTCAGAGACATCGTCCTGATGGATGGACCATCGACTATGAATGAATGGCCATAAAAATAGATGTACAGTAAGAATAACATCTTCCAGAGCAGATGCTCATCAAAGAAACGATCAGACGTCATAATATAGCCGACAGATAAACGACTTAAAATGGTTTAGCAACATATCCACAACTCCTGCAAGTCATTCCATGTCAAATAATGAACATAGCAGATGCCATTCATGACCACATCTCACGATTTTCAAAAAAGCTTGATGAGAACTTTCAAAAAAGCAGTTCATATTTTGGGTCAATCCATGTCCATCGTATGAGTAAAACTGCTGTATCTATGGTTTCATTGCCCTATAAAGAGACATACCAAACTTAAAACAATTGAAAACTCTCTCCCCCCATCTCTAGCGTAAGCTCTTCTTATGGCTGCGCAAAACATTTCTCGTCTTTAATAATTATACAATAATTATACCAAGAATGATTAATTGCTTCTGTTGCTGAAGATTACTCTTTTTTATTGAAATTCAGCATTGTGAAATTTCTGAACCACTACCTCAACTTCAAAACTAATGCATATCCACAATAAAGATCTGATTTTACACGTGCTTATTGTCGTTGTCATCATGATCATCATTATCAGCTCCTGACACCAACAATTTGGCAGTGATGGGTACAAATAAATTATCCCCAATGTTAGCATCAGTAATTATTTGTCAAGTCCAATGCTCCCTTTAGTGTCACACTATCAGTTCAAGTGATATATTGTCCTTGTTTATATTATGATGCAATGTAGTTTTGGTCTGCTATCTCTGCATGTTCATTGATCAGCATCTCAAATTATCAACAAAACCACAAAGGCCAATGTTGTTAAATTGTTTGATTTGTGGGTGGAATGCAGATGGTCTAACAACATCAATTGATTTCAGTTGATGCAAACATCAAACATACGAATTCCAATTCTACACTACCACACACACAATCACCACATGTGATAAACTTACAAATTAATAATAATCAATAAACCCACGTAGTCACAGGTCTACTAAAAATAAGAATTGTCAAAAACACAAGCGCACATGTCAGACCAATGATGACCTGGTGGACTGGCTGATGAGCAGTTTCTCTTGACATGGTGCAATAGAAATATGCAGAGCACTACAACTACACTAAAAATAAATACAAGCAATTATTTCACTAGATCTATTACACTACCCTGACAAGTTTCTATTGGTGCAACACTAACACGCTGTCGCAGTACATTACATTACATCTGTAAAAGGTACTGTATCAATTACGCCGCAATACATTTCTGGCTTCTGCATTCGGGCAGTAGACAACCGGCCAGGACCCTCGTCAGTGGTCTGCTAGAAGTTCCACGGTCTTTTATACAAAGTTCGGCGGCTGTTCGGTCTTGGTCCAAGGACCCTGGAATAGTCTTCCCGATCATGTGCAGAACACACCACCTGTGGAGGCTTTTAAACCGCAGCTCAAGACATATCTTTTTAAAAATACTCTGACTGCCGTTAACTATTTGAACTCATGCACAGTGCCCTTTCCTTCGACCATGGCTGAGCTAAGGCGCAATATAAAATCGACTCATTATATAATAATTACTATTATTAGAATTACTATTTTATAATTACTATTATTATAACTGCTATTATTATTATTATTATTATTATTATTATTATTATTATTATTACACTCAAGCAGTTTATCAGAAACAAATGACACAATATTTCACGAAAACAGCTTTACTGATATATCCAAACCAGGAAACCCTAGGACTGCAAATTCACAAACCATTAAAACTGCTAAATATTAAAGACTTCAATGCTGGAGCAAACGCACCAACAAAAACCCACAGAATGAGTTGTAGAAGAAATATAATAGACAGGCAGAGTCATGAATCCGCAGAGACATGAATCCGCACTGTCATGAATCCGCAGAAGCATGAATCCGCAGAGACATGAATCCACAGTGGCATGAATCCGATCCGTCTTACCTGTACGACGTCTTCTTGCGTAGGCTCAGGTGCTTGAGGTTGTCTTGCAGCTCAGCTAGCTCCGATTCCGAGTCAAAGGCACTGCTCGTGTCCTCCTCTTCTTCCTCTTCCCCTTCTCCTCCTCCAGTCCGATAATCAAATGATATGTTGGTGACTTCGAGCGGATTACTGAAGGCCGACGACGACGATGATGATGACATATCTACAGCCAACCTGCCTCAGCACAAGACAAATGAAGTGCAATTAAAAGACAGACAATGACATCATCTACCGCCATCTTAACCAACACATATGCAACGAACAATCAGCATAATTTTATAATTTCAGTTAGTAACTGTCCATGTTCTGTACTGTATAGTGTAACTGTAATATAATTGTAATATACAGCTTATTGGCTAAAGTGTTCATCCTGCAACATAGAAGTCACAGGTTCAAGCCTCACCCTAACCAGTTACTAAGTTGGGACTTTGAGACTCAATATATAATATATATATATATAAATATATATATATATATATATAATACTATGTATACGTATATATGCCACCACTGGCCCACCAGTATATACATGTTGATTCAGACATTCCACTAATAACAGAAATTCCATAAACCACTGAGAAACAGCTTGCTATATAAATAGAAATTATGAGAAGATATGAACATTCCTAGAATAAAAATGCATAGCTATATGCCTATCTGCAAGTGCCTTCTCCTTCCTTCACAATAATATTTCTGAGTGTGTTAACAGTCCATATACACAATACATTTGCTAGGTCTATCTCCGCCTGCAATCTCCTTGAGGGCAGTTTCTGCCAGTCCTAAACTGAGACGAAAGAGGCACGAACATTTCAACCCACCATCAAGGTAAAAGAAGAAGCACCAGAGGCAAGATAACAAATAGTTGCCTTAAATTGCCACGACCAGACAAACAATCATATAAACACAGACGGTTGATCACCGCCCACATAAAAATCATGCACAGATCGGCAATCAGGCAACACATGGTCAATCTCTCAGTATGTCATTCTGCAAAACATGACGGTCTTTAAGATCTTAAATGGACACAGTGCCCTGCCACACACAATATGCTTAGTCTCTAAACCCATACAGTTAGCAGCTACATTGGTTAGAGCACAGGTCGTCTACGTTATACTGCTCTGTGTAAGGGAACGTGAGGATCACGGTTCCTTTCTTGAAAATGGCTTACTTATTTATAAGAGATTTAAACCTAGGCTATATAGTATGGTCCTTTCATCAGGACCTTAAGTGGCTATATAACATGTATTCCAGCATGCAGTGGTGGTGAAGGATCTCACAGGTCTGTTCAATTCATTGAGAAACGAGCACTGTCTAATGCTCTAAGCCACATTTGGTTGCCATAGGAAACGTGTAAACAATTGCAAAAGCCTCTCACTCCGAACCTTAAAATAAGCAGAACAGCAGAACGACCGATGGATGGATTGCAGGCTGTCATACTGTTCAATTCAACTTCTATTAAACTTTTTATCATCCGCTGCTGCTATAATCATGTTATCTTGTTGTAAAATTGTCAGTTTGTATGTATGGTAATAAGCATATAACGTTAACTGTGTCAGCTTTTCTAAAAATTAACCCTTTACCCGTTCATTTTTCCTGTTAAGCCCGTGTTTTCAGCGGATATTCTCGGGGCAAACGGGTAAAGGGTTAATGACAAATTTCCTCTGAACATAGCCAAGTCACAAGTAAAGCTTCGCTCTTCACTATGATGGTAGCTTTGTGATCTGACCATCATTGGTTCTGGGCAAGTTCCATTTGGTGTGTCCTATAGGGGGTGCTCGATAGTACAGCGGTTAGCGCGCTGGACTGTCGACCGAAAGGTCGGGGGTTCAAATCCCCGCCGGGGCAGAAATTTGCAACGAGATTTCTGTTCCACAAGCACCCCCTAGCCGACTCAGCTATGATGAGTACACTGACCTCACGGTCAGTGGATGATGAGACGGCGAGGGAGAGGATTGGCCACCGCCCTCATATGCCGAGGCCTTGAAAATGAAGGCGCTAACACTTCATCCCCATTGGCTAGCCCTCCGGGCTAGCTAGACGGGATATCATCATCATCATCATCATAGGGAAATATTGCTCATCTAAGACCCAGCAATTGAACGGTGAATTATTAATAGCTGACCACGTCAATTCGCTAATCAGAACCTGCTTCCATCAACTGCATCAGATACAGGTCATACAGTACACATTCTAAGCTGCCAGGAACCTATTTCATGTTTGTATGCATGTATGTATTGTACATGTATGTGCACTTGTCATAGCGCTCCTTCAAGATCGCTACTCAGAAGCGCTCCCGACTACAGCGCGGGCACTGAATCGAAGCTTCACGCCGAAGCGCATGAGCAATTGTGAGTGAGGGACTTGCTCAGAGTTCATATGCAGCGGCTTGAGGTGGATTCGAACCTGCAACCCTCTGGCTGCAAGGCAATGCGAACATACCCACTACACCACCACGCCCCACACATCATTCATACTGACTCACATTGAACCTTACAATTCCATCCGAGCAGGACCATTAAATTTCAGAGCATGTCAGCTTCAATCTGTGCTCAGCTCTACCATTCAAATAGTGGCCAAATGCTGAAATACTTCCATTTGTAGAAATATATTTAAGAGAGACACAAACAACAAAGGCTCCCGATGAAGGGATGCATTCAACTCATATAATTATAGTCCTATTTGGATGGCATGCACTGCTTAGCACTGCATCTACATGCATAAGATACATGCATAAAATATGATACCCTAAATATCAAGTCAGAATAATCACCGGTTACTGGCTTCTGTTGCCCCTGAAATCAACAGGTTCTTTGCTTCCAGATGTAATACAAGCTCATCAAGCTTTCTTATGCATTAATTACATATTCTTCTTAAAGTAATCTGCCTTTAAATGCACAAATGCAGTTTCAATTGATTTAGTTTCACCCATACACTTTCCATTAACCTTGCATTGCACCGTCTATCTCAGGGTTTTTTCGGCAAATGAAAACGAACCTAAATTGACACAAGTCCAGAGATAAATACTTAAATCTACGTATTTTATGCTTTTTCTACATGACAGCAGCAACTCAAACAACCACCCTAACTTTCCGAGCAAATCCGTTACACTGGGAATTCAAGAAATTATAATAATCATTATAATAATCAAGAGATTTGGACTACACGTCCATGTAAATGAAATGGCAAGAGAGTACAGCCTACATCCTGTTCACGCGTTCCGCACATTATGCATTTTAAGCTATATTGAGCCATAGCCGGCTTTTACTGTGACTTAACCGAACGCAGATCATCTCTATTCTGACATCGTTTCAGTGCAAAATGTAGTCAGTATTAATTAATCAATGAGATTTATGATACTCACGCAAGTAGGCGTTTGGGGTTTGGCAAGAATAAAGGTCAGAGCATTACCATGAAATATTACGTGGCTAACACACAAGGAAACTCCACTTGAGCGTTGAACGTTGGAATACCCGTTAATCCTTCGCAGCGTTCGATAGTTTTTATTTTATTTTAGAAATATTAGTCTGTACGATGTACCTTCCAAACAGGTAACTAGTCGCTCGATAAAACGTTGCTGCACTCATACACACGCACATCGTTATTTACCTATTCGCCGACATACTTTACGCTGCCGAGTGACGTCAGTTACACCAAAACGCCATCTGGCAGGTGACAGAATCAGTATTCGAAAAAATTAATAATGTCGTTATAACCAACGACCTCATAAAATTATATATAACGAAGTTCTGCTAGGGTTGCCGCCTGTCCCGATTTCTGCGGGACTGTCCCGATTCTCAGCACAAATGTCCCGCGTCCCGGTCTGACCATGGTCGGGACGCCTAATGTCCCGTTTTTTTGCTAATTCGTCATTTTATTTTGGAAAAAAATGTTATTAAACGTAAAAAATAGAAATATAACTTAAGTACAGCGAATTCACCAATACTTATTTATGCAGCCGCTGCAGCGCAGACTGCGCAGTACAGAGTACACGGGCCACGCTAGCTGCTGGCGCTGGCAGCAGTGACTATCACTAATGACGTTGTGACTTGTGAATCACAATAAATATCGTCTGACTTGTATAGCGAAATTAACCCAAGAACTTGGAAGTTGTGAAAAGTGTGCGTAAACAGCGAAAATTCGATAAATAAGCTTAATGTCTCAAGATAAATCTGACGAATCTGCCAGAAGCGCCAGCGAGGCACTCTCAGAAGATTCTGAATCTGATTTCTTTTTTGCATTTGTGAAACTTTGTTTTCATTGTTAATGACACTTAATCATAATGTCGTATATATATACAAAATAACTGATTGCTTTCGTTGTTTTCATTGTGCTCTGAGCAGCCCGGGCTGCGAGTTTCCAAAGGCCTGTGTGGCCCAGCGCCTGCGATTTCCTATTGGGCAGTAATACTGGAAGAGGCGATTTCCGTAGGGGAGGAGGTTGTCGAGTACAATGTCTGGCTCAATGTCTGGCCCATCCCTTCGTAGACTATCAACAACACGTGCGTGATCGGCAGGCTCTGACGATTTTTGACGAATTGCAATGTAAAACGTTTAAAATTTCTTACAAATGACCCTACGTATGGAGGAACATTTTGCACAGGTAATCTTTAGCGCTCTTTGTCGTTAAATTTAAGCATGGTTATAACATAGAAGACCTATAGTGTTTTTCGCGTATAGGGTAAGGTTTCGCGTCGTGACGTTCGGTTAGGGTTAGTGTTAGGGTTAGTGTCGTCATTAGATTCTTATGATTTTTGCGTCGTGAGGGTCGGTTAGGGTTAGTGTTAGGGTTAGTGTCGTCATTAGATTCTTGATTTTTGCGTTGGTTTTTTAGCAGTTGTTGGTCAAGCTAATAGCCAACACTACAGCTTCACCAACAACTGCTAACATCAACTACCTTCTCCCCCTACGGTCTTCGCCTCTTCCAGTCTTGCTGCCCAATGGGAGGTCGTGGGCGTTGGGCCGTGCAGGCTTTTGGAAACACGCGCCCGGGCTGTGCGTCTGTTCGAGGCTTCGTGAAAAAAACTTAAAATTTATGAGAAGGACCTCAAGGATGATTTTCAAGGAACATAAAATTATAACTTTCTCATTAATTCTGAAAATTTCCATGGACTCCCCGGTCCCCTGGAGCTACATTTTACGAGGAAATTATGACGGGAGGGAAGTAGAAAATTGGAAATTGGAATGGGTGTCGGATGTCCCGACTTTTGTTGGGGAAAAGGTGGCAACCCTAAGTTCTGCCCGAAATTGGCCGTCGTCTGCATGGTCGTCCAGCTCTGCCTTTAATTAGTCTATGTACATCGGGACCACCCAGTCGAGGGGATCTTGGCAAGTCCTTCGCTCACAATAATATCACAGTGTAGGCTAAATAACTTATTAATTTTAGCCTATACTGTGATAATTATTATTGTGAGCGAAGGACTATTATAACTGTGATAATATTGCTCAGCGCTTCGGCGTGAAACTCCGATGCAGTGTCCGCGCTGTAGTCGGGAGCGCTTCTGATCGGATTGCGGCGCTACAACAAGTGCACATAGGCTACACACTCAAAATCTGCGGCTAAAATTGCCGTGAGTCCCGTGACAGAGGCAACAACAGCTGTAGACCTAGCCTACTGTTGCTAAACTGCTCCACGCCGCTTCCTGCGTCCTGCCTGCGCTGCATTGCACACACAAAATATGTCATTCAGTGCTATCAATAGTGTGACATGCTACCTAACTTTCTACTTGGGTAAAATGCTAAATTCTACTAAAAGGACTTCGATCAAAACGACTGAATGTTCTAACGGATGGATTTTACGGAGATAGACAAGAAACTCTTGTGCGACGCTGTCCAAGTTTCGTCATCAGTGAGTAAGTTACCCATCTTCTTGAATAAAATTCTTTACTGCGGTTTACGTTTTTGCAGGGATGCCACTCACAGCTTTTTCCACCCATATCTAGGTGTTTTCGGTCTTTACTTGTCTAGGTTTCTAGGTTTTTCTGTCAGAATCTAGCCTTTTTTCTCACGGCGGTTTTTCCGACTTTTTACACATTAAAATGATAAAATATACATTTTAAGGTGAAATTGCACAAAATACGTTAAAAAGCCGAACATTTTGTGAATTTGGACCAAAAATTGTAAATTTTGGAGCAAAAAACTTTTAAAAGGTCATCATAAATTTTATCGCGAAGGAAAAGAGAGCAAATTTTAATCATCGAATGACTTTAAAAGGTTGTGAGAAATTTCAAGCCGGAAAATGTAAAAATCCATGAATTTTCAAGAGAAATTGTTTTTTTCTAGCCTTTTTCAACCGGATTTGAACTTTTTCCAAATTCAGAGTGGTATCCCTGAGTTTTGGTTTCGCTTTCAGCCTTGCCAGTCCTTGGGTTTTTTCACAAGATCTTGGGTTTTTCGATCCGAACTTGGAAAATGGGTTTTTTTTTCGGAAAGAACGGGTTTTTGCTTGTTTTTTTTCAACACAAAATCTTGGTTTTTTTCGATTCGAACTTGAAGAAAATGAGGGTTTTCGGGAAGAACTTGGGTTTTTTGCTTGGGTTTTCTGTTTTGACAGAAAATCTGGAAATTGTGGACATTTTGGAAAGATTTGGACCGGATGACTAAAAAAAGAAAGGGTCATCAGAATTTCTGAACTGGAAATTGAAAGATTTATAGATTTATTTTGGTCCGGATGACAAAAAAAGACTCGTCAGAGTTTTTGACAGGAAATTGTCCAATTTTTTGAAGATTTGGGCAACTTGGGTTTTCGTGGGTTTTTTTACCCTCCAACTTGGATCTTTTCGTTTTTTAGAGTGGCAACGCTGTTCGCTTTTGTTGCATGGTATGGGTATTTTACAGTAAACCTGGGACTAATATCTTTAACGAAAGCCTGCAAACACGCTTCGCTGTGCATATACAAGTTACTCAACAATCTTAATTTAAAACTATCCTAACTACTGACAGAACAGACAGCCTGCAATGCACGGCCTACAAGGCACGTCCGCCCTACGGGGATCGAACGCGGTTCCGCTTATCTTTCTGCCAGTGTGTTATCCAATGCACTGCCAGATCCCAAATTTAGTTCCTCCTGAAAATCTTCGGTGCGAACTGGTCGTTTCTTTTTGTTTTACGAATGGGTCGGGCCTTAACAAAAAAACACGGTTATTGTTACTGACGGCTCGGTAGCACGTAAACAGTATGGCCGCCGCAGATTGGTGCAGAATAGAGCGGCCTGACATACGGCAATCGATAGCCCAATATTTCCGCGACCTACGGCGATCTATAATCCAATGTTTTTGCGAAAGTAAGTAAAAAATACCATGAAAAGGTGTATTTTCGAAAATATTAATACGCTTGAATAAGGCCCCCAAAAAAAATGTTGTGTTTCCGGTAACAGAGCTGAAAAAAATTGGGTAGGTAGGTCGGAAAATATTTTTATTTTGTAAAATATTTTTATGCCGTGACTATCCGAAAAAGTATACCCCACTAGTCTTTTTTGCACGCTGAAACAAAGTACGTGTTCTAAGCAAGTATAAACTGCCTATTTCCCGACTGTCTGCACCTAAAACTGCTCTAGAAACAGTCCTATTAATTTCATTTTGTTGACGTCTCTTATGTTATGTCAATATAAATGGTTTTTTTTAAATTAGAAAAAAAAATTAACTTTTTTTTGGAAAAAATTTTTTTTCCCCAAAAAATTTTTTTTTTACAAAAATATTTGGGTCGCGGCCGTAAAAATGGGTCGGTCGCGTTACCGGAAACACAACAATTTTTTTTTTACGCCTAAGCTAAAGAACACAACAAAATCGATTGACCTTAACACATTGGCCGCCAGTTACGACATATCTCACGGTTTAACCACGAGATCTCGCATTTAACCACAAGATCTCGTAGATCTTTGTAGGCTGCTATTAGCACCATGTATTGCAAGCTGTTTGTTCTGTTAGTAGTTAAGATTTCTGTATTCTGTCATCTGAGTTCTTGTAAGTTGTTTCAACTGCATAATTTTACAATGTAACCGGTTGCAGTCTGTCAACCGGATTGTTGAATAATCGAAAATTATTATTATTGTTTTTATCTCGAAAACATCAATATTGTGATATACACAGAGCTGGAGATGATGGAAGCTAATGGAAGCTGGAAGGTGACAGGACCATGTTAGAGCATTCTGAGCAATGATTTCCGGGCCTCCCAAGAGGTTGGAAAAGACCTGCTGGCTTATCTTGCCACACTTAGGCAGAAGCAGTGGAAGCTGACTTGAATCTATCGAAATTTTGGTTGCACTTGGTTTGGAACAGAGCCCACCTGTTTCATTTCGTACAATCAACAGAAGGATGAGTTTGTATGAAATAATGTGTGTTGATGCGCATATATGTTTGTACTCACTATATATTTATGCATGTATGTATGTATGTATGTATGTATGTATGTATGTATGTATGTATGCCATTTTACTGTTGTCAGATGTCTGATATAATATTTTTAAGATGTTTACTTGTCTTCGTATTTTTACCATGTTTTTGTCTTTGTTACAGCGGACATTGAAAGATGGCATCTAAGCAATTTGCAATTCCTCAACTAGATGACCTTATGAGGTGGCATTTGTATATTGGCTATTGTCAGGAGGACAAACAGAAAGTGCGAAGTCTGTATGAGAAAGTTCGTTCTTGGGGTCTGACTTGTTCCCTCAGAAGCAGTTTAGATGCTGAAGAACGATCTGTTGAGCTGAATGTTGAAGAAGGAATAAACTTCAGCCAAAGTTGTTTGCTCTATGTTTCTCCAGCCTACATCAATGACTGCTGGAGCACAATTGAGTTGGAGTTGGAAGAGGCTGAGAGAAAGGTGAAATATTTTGGGAAGAAAGCTGTCATTGCTATAATAGAACCATCTGTTGATGAATGCCATCTGAAGAGATTCTCACAGTTTACACAGATGAAACGAGAGAATATTTTCACTGAAGCATGTTTGAAGGAATATCTCTCAGGTTTGAATTTCGCTTCTATTATTATCATTTTCAATTTGTGAAAAACTGTTATGATTTTGCAAATGACTGTTTAACCCTTTACCCATTCATTTTTCCCAGGTGTTAAGCCCGTGTTTTCAGCGGATATTCTCGGGGCAAACGAGTAAACGGTTAAATCATGGACTGTAAAGAGTACTATTAAAATGGCTGGAATTGGGTGCTCTGGGATGGGTGTAAACTGGAAAGGTCTTTACTTATTTCGTTATGGTCTTCGAAATAGTGTTGAAGTTCTCGTATTATCCATCAGCTTTTGGTCTGAGTTGGGCAGTTTCTAAGTCCATCTTCTGTATTAATGTCAACATCCTAGACAATATACTGTACATTGTACAAGGAGTTAACGAAATCAAATAAATATTCAAGGAAACTCATTCTTTCAATCGAATGTAAAAGTAAAAAGTAAGTCCATACATCCATACTCTAACGCTTTAATGATGAGCTGCATTGGCTTTCCAGTCACTTTTTGTACGTGATTGTCGTCAAATTGCTAAGGATGGCAGTATTTATTTATTTATTTAGGCAATTTTGTATAGCGCCTCTTCGAGGTAGGCTATTTAGAAGCGCTCCCGGCTCTACCACGGCTAAATAAGACAGCTTTGGGGTTCTTAAGGAACAGAGTGGAGTGACCCCTGGGAACTAAGTGCAGTGTAAATATTAGTAGTTTCGTACATGGAAAATTTAGGTTTAGTTTTCTGGCATAAAAAACCTACTTTGCGAATATGAATGATTTTAATCATGGAAAAAAATAGCGTGATAACTTAGTCTGAAGGAGCAGCTGAATGATGCAATAGCCAAATCATATCTTCTAGAAATTGTAGAACTTAAATCTTGCTTTTAACTGCTGCATCTTTGTGTTGTGATGGGGGTTTAGGGTAATGGTTAACACACTGGCATGAAGCACGAACGCACGCAGGATAGCTTCCCACTACCCTCCCAAAGGGTCACTCAACCTTCCAATCGGCAGATGGTGCTGGTAAATTGAGTAGTAGGATGTGATGGGTGCCCTGTTGGCTATTGGCAGTTAACTTTAACCTCTGCATTAGGTTGTGATCGTTCGTCATACTATGAATTGTAATCATTCTGTGCTGTGTCAGCTTGAAATTAAACGATGATTATTATTTATCAAAGATTATTATTGAAGATTATTATGTCTGTCTTGTTACATTACTATTTAGTGTTTCATGTTCGTAATTTGAAAAAATACTGTTTTTATGGTGTTTTCATGTTAATTCTAACTTATTCTCTTTACTGTTGATTTATTTTGTGTGTAGAGTTTGAACTGAAGCCGATTCTATCAACGTTTCCAAAATCTAACATCGGGATTGGTTGTGCTTTACCATATTTTTATGGATTCCTGCAGTTGCAACTTCCTGGTATGATAGCAACTCTTATTCATTCCATCATTGCTACCTTTAATTTCTTTTTGTGTTAGGAAATACATAAAATTGTGATGTAGGTAGCTTTATTCACACATCTGTGCATCTGCAATAATAATAATAAAAATAATAATAATAGTAATAACAACAATTTATATGGCGCTGTAACGCGGCCATACCGCTACAAGGGTGCCTCACAAACAGCCAACTGCGGGATAAGCCTTAGCAAATAGATAAGTTTTAAGTTTTGATTTAAAAGAGTCCACTGAGGCAGCCAATCTAATGTCCAGTGGAAGACTGTTCCAGGATCTGGGACCAGCAACCGAGAATGCGCGGTCGCCAAAACGTGTCCTCATCCTCCGTACATTAAGGTCGGTCTTCCCAAGTGACCTGAGTCGCAGCCCGGAAGCGGAGGAATGGGTCTCGGAACAGTAGTTGCGGATGTATTCTGTGTCACAGTGTTTAAGAAAGAATTTCCTAAAATGCCTTCATTTTGTGACGGCGAAAATGAAAACCAATATAAAATTCATTGACAGCATACAAGACGAATTAGTTACAGAATCTCTTACACACTTTTTATGTCGAAAACGTCATCTTTTTTATCCTGGCTAAGCTGGTGGATTTTCTATAAAGTCACTTAAAGAAGCCGATAATAGGCTTAAAATTGGATTTCTACAACCGATAATTGGTTTACCAAAACAAAACTGATATTAACAACCCTAATTGTGAGGCTGAAAGTTTATGCAAGCAGTTGCCTCAGAGTAGTGATGCACTTACTGTATGTGTAAATTTTTGATTTGCAATCATTAGGCCTTTAAAAAAATGTTGTGTTTCCGGTAACATAGCTAAAACAAATTGGGTAGGTAGGTCGGAAAATATTTTTATTTTGGTAAAATATTTTTATGCAGTGACTATCCGAAAAAGTATACCCCACTAATCTTTTTTGCACGCTGAATCAAAGTACGTGTTCTAAGCAAGTATAAACTGCCTATTTCCCGACAGTCTGGATCTAAAACTGCTCTAGAAACAGTCCTATTAATTTCATTTTGTTGACGTCCCTTATGTTATGTCAATACAAATGTTTAAAAAAAATTTTTTTTAAAATATATATATTTTTTGGGGAAAAAATTTTTTGGAAATAAAAAAAATTTATAAAAATTTTTTACAAAAATATTTGAGTCGCGGCCGTAAAAATGGGTCGGTCGGGTTACCGGAAACACAATATTTTTTTTCCTACGCCTTACAAAAATACTTTGGCCGAGTTGATTATATGGAATGAATTCTTTGTCTTTTTTACTGTTACTTCATCAACAGTTTTCTCTGAAAACCTACAAAAAGCGTTTGAAAAGGGCATTGCGGACTGGAATTGTGTTGTTAAGAAGATGCTGATCATTATACCGGAAACTGTCAATTCACCTCCACAGATGACTGAACCTGGAGTCCTGGAACAGACTGATTGGACTGTCGTGCAGTTTGCATCTCGATCAGGAAGGGAGAAGAGGGAATACACAGTTCCTTTCTACAAACTTATCGGTGTAAGCTTCGTCCTTTTACTTATTTCTCACTCGTCGTGAAGTGATGCACTTGTTAATGGTAAATCAGTTGTAAGTATGCCTCAGATTCACATTTCGGTGTGACCTTGCGCGCGTAAGAAATTTATGTAATAATAATTATAATAATAATAACAATAAAGCAACATGCATTTGAATCATCAATAATACCTGGTCTGGGGATTCATAGTGAATGAGAATAATAGGAATTGTATGAGGTTTCAGTTTAGCTTCTGCTAAAAGTGCCCAGAGGTGGTTCAGTACATCTTCGTCGTCTCTCCCGGGCAACAGGGAACAACCCTGGCTAAATCTGAACCGAGGATAGGGGAGAGACCTGATCAGTTGCCCTTCATTCCTAAATGATCATGAAACGGCAAGCACACCAAATAGCTAGCATGGAAAGCGGGTGACGCGTGCTGAAGGCATCACCGGACGGCCATAAGTCAAGTCAAGTTAGCTTCTGCAATTACTAACTAACTGTCATAATCCTGCATATGTAGCATGATCTAGCAGTTCCTGTCCCTTGTTGATGTATTATATAAGCAGTAATTCATTACAATTGGATTTGTAACTTTGTTTTTAACCTATTTTATAGCTTGTGTCGGATATTAGTAATTAATAGACAATTATTTTCATGCTCCTTGGTGAATGGCAATGCACCGTAACAGACTTTTCAAAAGTAGTTTGAAGAGTAATTACTTAGTATTTACCAAAACTAGTTATAACTGCTTGTCATCTAAAGTAGTTATACAGTAGTTATAACTACTTATTATGAAAGTACCGTAGTTAGAAAGTAATTTTAACTACCGAGTACTAGTCAAGTAGTTGGTGCCGAATCAATAACAAATCATCGCCTGAGAATTATCTTGTCGTATCTCCATTTTTTTCAAAATCAAGTTTAAAGTTGATTTGTAGCAATAATTTGTTTATCTTTCTTCACTGTTGACCATTTGGAGATATAAAGTGTCGTTTTAAAGATATTCAACGAAAACTGCCTGTCGTATGTGCATTTCCATAATGATTTTGCCGTATCTCAAAGTGGTTTTCGCGTATCTCCAGTACCGCATCGACGGTTTAGAAGTACCTTGCGGTCCTTGCCGTATGTCCAGAGAAAGCTCGTCGCTGATTGGACGATGAGGAGATATGACATCAATGCACTGCCCACTTGTTGTATTATAGTGTCGTATGTCCAGAGACAGACGATACAATGGAAGAGCAGGATACGAACACGTTATGGACAAAGATAAAAACTGCGATCCAGGAGACTGCGGAGAAACATGTACCAAAGAAAACGTCAAGGAAAACTACCCCATGGCTATCCAAAGAGACCATTGAGGTGGCAATAGAAAGAAGAGAAGCAAAGAAGGAAGGGAACAGGGATAGGGTAAAAACCTTGAATAAGACCTTCCAAAGGAAGGCAAGGGAGGATAAAGAAAACCATCTAAAGGAAATGTGTAGGGAGCTGGAGGAAGAAGGAAAGAAAGGACGGACTAAAGAACTGTTCGCAAAGATGAAGGAAATAACGAAGACAGCAGGCCCTAGAATGGGTTCACTCAAGACGAAGGATGGGAAGATAATAGGAGATGAGGAGGAGATAAAGGAAACGTGGAGAGAGTATACGGAAGAGTTGTACATGGAAGATGAATGTGTCGAGAAGGAAAACATCAAAATAGAGGAAGTCGAAAACGAACCAGAGATATTGGAGGTAGAGGTGGAGTGGGCGATAAAACAGCTCAAGGACAACAAAGCGCCAGGACATGATGGAATACCTATAGAACTGGTAAAGGCGGGAGATGAAGCAGTGGTGAGAACTATTACAAAACTATGCAATCAAATCTGGAGAACTGGGCAGTGGCCGGAGGACTGGAAAAGGTCCGTGTTCATACCAATATTCAAGAAAGGAGACGCGAGAGAGTGTGGAAATTATCGAACGATAGCGATGATATCGCACACGAGCAAAATACTTCTCAAAATAATCCACAAAAGAATGGAGAAGACAATCGAAAGGGAATTACCAACCAATCAAGCGGGATTTAGGAAGGCGCGAGGAACGCGCGATCACATCGCCAATATAAGGTGGATTATGGAGAGACAGAGGGAATACGGGCAACAGGTGCATATGTGTTTTATTGACTACAGCAAGGCGTTTGATTGCATAGACCATACACTACTGTGGCGGACGCTAATTGAGATGGGAATTCCAAAGCATTTGGTTAAACTACTAAAGGGCCTCTATGTGGATCAAGAAGCGGTAATAAGAACTGAATATGGTGACACAGGGAAATTTAAAATAAGGAAAGGAGTGAGGCAGGGGTGCATTTTGTCCCCTTTCCTGTTCAATCTGTATGCCGAGAGAATTATGAGGAGGGCTGGATTGGAGGAGGCAACAGAAGGGGCAAGGATAGCGGGGAAAATACTGAATAATCTGAGGTACGCCGATGATACGACATTATTGGCGGGTAAGAGGGACGACCTAGTCGAGTTAATAAGAAGAGTCAGGAAGGAAAGCGAAAAGGCGGGACTATACTTCAATGTAAAGAAAACAAAGGTTATGACAACTGCAACATGGAAAAACTTTGAGGTGGATGGAGAAACGATAGAGGTAGTATCGAGCTTCACATTCCTGGGATCTATGATAGAGAAGGAGGGAAGAAGTGATATGGAAATAAGGAGGAGGGTAACAATGGGGAAAACGGCAATGAACGGTCTGGAAAAGATTTGGAAGGACAAATACGTGAGCAGGGAAACAAAGAAAAGACTGGTAAAAGCACTGATCTTCCCAGTCGTCCTATATGGATGCGAGACATGGACAAAGACACGGGATATGGAAAAGAAAATCAACGCGTGTGAGATGTGGATTTGGAGAAAGATGCTAAGGATTTCATGGACGGAGAAGAGAACTAACGAATCGGTGCGCGAGGAGCTCGGAATAGAGAGGGAGGAGACACTGCAGCAAACAGCAACTTGGAGGAAATTGAGCTACTTCGGCCATGTGATGAGATCTAACGGTTTGGAAAAGGAGCTGATGACGGCATGCGGTGAGGGACGGAGAAGATGCGGAAGACCAAGGAAGAAATGGTTGGATGAAGTACAGGAAAAGTCTGGCATGAGACTGGAGGAACTAAGAGAGGCGACTAGGGAGAGGATCAACTGGAGAAGATGCACCAGGGCTTTCGCCAGAGCTCCAGTAGCTGACGGCACCAGGTGACCAGGTGATGTCCAGAGAATAAAAAATAAATAAAAACTTTTTTTCTTAATTTAAAAAAATTAAATTCGCGAAAATTGAAATGAACACACCTGCTAATTATTGTGTGTTGCTGTCTTTTAACATTCCATGTTTATTTTTCGTGAGGATGACTTGCAATTGGTTTAAATCCATTTTATACAAATTCTTCACAAAAAAACAATTTTAAAAGTTAATATTTTTAAATGAATTGTTTACGACTCCATAGCACGACTTTCCCTGATGTTGATATTTTAGCATGATGTCTGTGCCGGACGTTTATTGGCCGTTTATTGGCCTAAAGTAATTTTTCCCATAAAATTTTACCAAAACTTCAACCTTGATTATCTCGGAATTGTCAAAAGTGGAGATACATGTAAGCGAAGATAATTCTCAGGCGACGAAATGTATGTTTCTGGGCTTTGAAGAGAGCACATTTTAAGAAATTCTCAGGCATTGTAAGAATGATTGTTTAACTTGTTCACCGCCCAGTACGAGTTAACTCGTACTGATTCCAGTCATTTAACATGGCGTGTAGGCGGTGAACGTGTTAAGGAATCTAAACAAACGCAACTTAGCAAACAAAGGTCAATTTAACTTAGGCCTAATGGAATGGTGCATTTTGTACAAGAAGACTGTTCCTAAGGTAAGGACAGGTCAGTTTGATTTATTAATTAACATGAAGATATTGCGGTGTGTGTGTCTTATATATTCTTAAATATAAAAGAATTTTCAGTCAGTCTGACAGGAGAATTCTGTATAGATTGAAGCTGGTGTATATGGAAATTTGGCAAACCTGCAAGCATGAAATTGCACTAGTTCAAGCACATCAATAGAAAGGACTGGAGAAGCATCATTGCGGTTCTAAATGAGAGGTTTTATTTTAGTGACAGAATATAGTGCAATCGATGAGCACTCCCAGGGCAAAGAGGAGATCTAATATGGATCAATTTAAACCTGATTGTAAACATATTTCATTTTTCTTATGTTACAGGCTCAAGAATCCTACTATTTTGTGGGTGATATACCAGCCTGTCTGTATGCCTTTTATGAAGAATATGAACGAGGTTTGGCTGGTCTGACCAAGTGCGAGCTCTTACGAGCGAGAAATGAGTTCTGTTACACACTTAAGGGTTTGCTCAATCATCCCGACAATTTGGGCATGTGTGCAAACCAGTGGGAAATGCTGATTTGGCCTGATGCTGAAGGTAACACAATTCACAATTTAGAACTGCTAAATCACTGACTGCAAATATTTCTTAAAGATGAGTATTTTCTTCACATGTATGGAAGTCGAGCAATTTTGTAAGAGTTTAATATTTTATTGTTTTTGAATTTTTCCAAAGCTTGCAGATATAATAACAGATGGTTTTATTTTTTAGTGAATTACTGTAATATTATTGTGTTATTAATGTTTTCTTACTTTTATGCTGCACTATATTGTAAAGACTTTGTGTGGATATTGTAATTCCATACAATTTTTATTATCACGTGTTGGCACGAGTGGTGATTATTTACGTTGACGTGGTATTGACTGGAAAGGAAGATACCAGATGGACCTGATAACTTTGATTTGCATTTGGTTTACACCATCAGTTGATGCTCTGTGCATTAGACACAGAATGAATGATGTGAGATTCAGAGGCATGTTCGGATAAGTTTGTGTGTAGTGGGAAATTAGAGAATTAAAAGGGAAACCAATGTAAGAACCCACTATTAAATAATAATAAGAACGACAATTTATATGACGCTGTAATGCGGCCATACCGCTACAAGGGCACCTGAAGCTTGCCAAACTGGAAATGGTACCATGTGATGGTAGTTGCTATTGGGTATGGTATAATAAGGGGGATTCGCAGTTGATTAGATGGCAATAGGCTTATCCATATCGTGTTTCTGTTTTTGACGTTTTGTTTTCTGTCTCTTTTTGATTTACTCACATTTACAGTCTGTGCAAAGGTCTTGGTGAAGATTTTTCATACCCATAAATTTTATTGCACATTTTCTTTGCATCAGAAAATCCCAATCGAAAAAAACTGTCAGAATTCCTCTTACAGCAGATCGAGGCTAAAAAGTTGACAGGTCAGTGTACTTGGAGCATTCAATTCTGTGTGAAGTATTGTACTTTACTCTTTCTCACCAGGTACTGCAAATCCTACAGTCAGTGGACGTGCATTTCGTTAGCCTTCAGAAATGCTGAAGCATTCGTTTTTTGTGACATTCTTAATTTTATTTGATTCTGACATAGCAATTGAGAAGTTTTGATCTAAGCTATCAAGAATTTCTTCATAGTGTCATGTGCGTTTTATATTGAGAAGTGTCAAGTTATCGAACTAAAGGATTTGAGTAACTTATAACTAGCGTGTAGTAACAGTTAGAAATTTAAGTGAACTGCAATTAGGCCGTCAGGAAAGAGTTGAAGAACAGAAGAGACTGGTAATTATTAAATATGTTAGATATTGAACTCACAGTATTATTATTATTAATATTATTATTATTAAGCAGAGATGGCTACCGAAGGTAGCATTCTGTTGTGTCTATTGGGTATTTGAGACATTATGTATGTGATAAGGTGATGCTAGACATGCAAGATCTTTATGCCGAGTCTGTCTCATATGCCAGCAAACATTTCAGAATTTATTCTCACACTGTGAAAGTTTAGGTACTTCTGTCTCTGCAGCGTAGGATAAGACTCGATCTTGGAGGCAACATTTCTAGACATAAAATCATGAAAATGATGGCTGTCAAAATCAGAAAGGATGGCCAAACATTTTTGATTATGGGTGCCACCCCGGTTTTTTAGTATGCACAGTTTGCGTCCAACCAGTTATCAGGCGTGAGATGTATTCGTGGGTACCTGCAGATATTTTTCCTGAAGGGGCAAAACACAATGGTTAATTTTAAAACACAATGGTTAATTTTAAAACACAATGGTTAATTTTTTTAGCAAGAACTTGGAAAATGCATACCAATAAATTGAGAACATGGGTATTTTTTAGAGGTTTTTAAATGTAAAATTTGAAAAATTTAAAATGTATGTTTAATATCATAATAGAGGTGCCACCATACTTGACGTAATTGTTAGTATCATCATAATTATGTAGCAAACAACATGGATATGCTGTTGGCATAATAGACTTTCTTATCTTGGTTTTAGAGTGTATTTCTCAATTTCGCTTCAAAAATATAATTTGTATCATAGGCATCTGAAGTGTGATATCCTGATGTGCAGGCAGCCTTGGATGCATTTGACTTAAAAATTGGAAAATTCTTGATGTTCAGTGATGGACAGAACAACCAATGAATTTATGTTCTTAAGGTGTTGCGTCATTGGCATTGGTGTGATAGAGTCCCCACAGTTTCAGATTGAATAGTACTGTGGCATGGAGAACTCTTTGCCTAAGTAGAACCAGTTCAGGCTGAATTTCAGTTACAGTCACTCTTCTGATTTTCTGCAGAGGTTTCGCAGGTGACTCTTGATGGCTCAGTGCAAGCTACTACAGATAGGAAGACTTTTCTACGCCACAAGGGCATCCAGTGCAGTACAGTGTGTTAGTATGACAGTATCATTGGTACATTTTCTTGCGTTTACAATGAAATCTTATTGAGTAGATAAGAATTTAATTTGTTATTAGATTATGTTGCTCATATGGAAAATTGAATAATGGGAAACAAGAGCAACTATCAGATGGTTGAAGATTTACTGAACAAAATCTCTTGATGCAGTCATTCAGGCATCAAAGTGTTATACTGGTGATAAGTAACAGGTATATTTTACACAATACAAAACATTTAAATACCGCTTGATGTGTTGAGCAGTATTATAAAATATTTTTGAAAAATTGTATCTCTTGCAATATCAAAAATTTTACGAATATTTTTCAAGACTTTTGAAGGCATTTTATTGCAAAAATTAATGAATTACAAGTGATATGAATGGTAGATAAAAATCAGAGTAAAAATCATGTGGAATATTTATATACAAATTATATATGTGTGTTCTCATATTCTAATCATTTCAGTATGAAAGTGTAATACTGGTGATTAGTAAGTGGTATATTTTGCACAATGCAATACATGGTACTTGTCATTGCTGGTATAATTTTTTTGTACCTCAGAAATCTGGTTTTTGGTGGGTTTTTTTTTACTACGATGCATATTAAAGAAGTGCAAGATCTATATGTTTCAGATCGAGGTTTTGAAAGATACCAGTTAAAACAAGACAATCGAGGTTTCTGTGTGATCATCAACAACAGTAAATTTTCAAACCCTCGCTTGGAAGAGCGAACTGGATCTGATGTGGAAAGTAGTAAGTATGCAGTAATATCACATGCAAGAGGTTCTTCTCTCTATGTGTGGATTGATAATTACATACCGATACAGCTAAATTGGTAAATGATCTTGACTTTGAGCATGGAGATACGCCAATCAGGCCCGACCCTAGGGTGTGCGAGGCCCAAGGCAGCAAGAAATGAGCTTTTATGATTTAGTAAGAGGGTTCTTTGAAATAAAAAATATTTCAAACACAATGATATCATGCCATACAAAGATAGCGTGGACTATGATAGTCTGGGTAAAATTAGACAAGTGTAGGCCTATGATATGAAAAGGGAAGCTATGGGTGAAAGGATAGTCTTGTAAACGCGTGGAAACCAAATACTTTGGTGATGGTGGCCCAGCATTGTGCATATCACCTTGCTTTTAAAACTATCATACTTGCAGGAACTACTGAATTGCATTATAGTGGCATGCTGTTGACTACATGTACAGTAGACACTGACAGAATAGATTTTTAGGTGATGTAACATAGACAATTTTCCATTAAGTGTCACAGATTGAGTGAAATTTTCACTGTTTCCCAGTGAGTTGTTACATTTCGATGTATATTGCAACAAAAACAGTATTTGGCGTCCAGGGTGCATTAGCCTCAAAAGTATGCTGCAGTTTGAGGGTTGAGTGAAAGTAGAAAAGTATCTTTCCAAATAATACTTTTTAAGTAAAAAGTAAAAGTACTGGGTCTTCTCTCTGTAACTCAATCAACTTATTAACCTTCAAAAATGCTAAATTCTCTAAATGGCTATCGTTGAGTCTAGTACGCTTGTGATTCATTGTTGAACCTGCACAGCTGAAGATTCATCCTACAGCAGCAATTGCAGTGCATTCAGCGTGTACCATGCCATTGAAAATCGACTTTTAGGCATGCAAATTTAAATGATGGATCTTCAGATATTGAGTTTGATGAAGCATTATTGACGGTGCCATTATAGAATGTTTTCCGATATATTTTCAGAGGATCTTAAAAAGCTCTTCACTGAGTTGCACTTTGAAGTTGATCTTCGTAATAACTTGACTGCCACAGAGATGTGGGATTGCCTTAAGTCCTACCAAGATCTTGATCATTCGAAGTATGATGCTTTTGTCTGCTGTATCCTGAGTCATGGAGTGCTTGGATCTGTATGTGCAACAGATGGCACCCAAGTCAAGATTCTGGATTTGATGGAATTGTTCTATGATGATGCATGTCTATCACTTCGAGAAAAACCAAAGCTGTTTTTTATCGGAGCATGCCAAAGCCAAACCGAAGGTAATTTATTTATTTATAGAATGATTGGGAAGTACAGGGTGGGCCATAAAAAAGACCCCCCCCCCCCTAAGATTTTTGCCAATATCTTGACCAAAAGTAAGAATTTTGAAATGAAATTTTACAGTCTTAAAGACAATTCATATTTACACCAGATGGCCAAATTTCATTAAAATATTTCAAACAGAACAAAAGTTATACCAATTTTAGAGAAGCCACCCACCGTTTTTTGACGATTCAAAAACGCGACGCAACAAAGACTTTAAAAAATCAATTCAATTATTCCGGCCAATATCTTGGCCAGAAGTAGGAATATCGAACTGAAATTTTACAGCCGTAAAGACAATTCATATCTACACACGATGGCCGGATTTCATCAAAATATTTCAAACACAACAAAAGTTATGGCACTTTTAGTGAGGCCACCCCCATTTTTTGACGATTCAAAGACGTAACGCATCAAAAACTCGATTTTATTAACTCTCATCTCAAATAATTGTTATCAAATAGCCTTGATATTGCCAGATGATCATTATTATTACTAATTAAAAAAGAAATAGAGTACCAGCGTAGCTGCACGTCACTGAGAAGTCACTTAGCAAGAGGACGCTCAAATTGGTAAATAAGGAATCTGTCAGATTAATCAGGGGTCCATCAAGAACTTTGCAAAGAGACTCAAAAGAAGTTTTGACACTGGTATTGGGCACATTGAACACAAGTTGTGAAGCACTACCAAGTTCATTTGACAACAGTTATTTGAGAGGAGACTTAATAAAATCGTGTTTCTGCGACTTTTTGCTGCGTTTCGTTTTTGAATCGTCAAAAACGGTGGGTGGTCCCGCTAAAAGTGATATAACTTGTGTTGTGTTTGAAATATTTTGATGAAATTTGGCCATCATGTGTAAATATGAATTGCCTTTAAGACTGCAAAATTTCATTTCAAAATTCTAACTTCTGGTCAAAATATTGGCAAAAAACCTAGGGGGGTCCTTTTTTTGGCCCACCCTGTATATCTGGGGGGGTCATGGAAAATGAAAATCTACTCTGATAGTAGGTTAATTGTAGTCAAGCATAACTATGGAAGAGGTGTCTTAAGTTAATGAATGTAGAGCTCTGTTGCTTTATAAAGTTAGGGAAATAGGCACAATGACAAAACCATCACAGGAGATTATTTGAAAATGTTCAATTAATTAAAGAATTTCACAATGATAATGTGAGCATTGACAATGGCCATGCTGAGTGACATGTTTTTGCTTTGTGTGCTTTTAATTTAATTTTTATTTGCTTATGATTTATTTTGTTTATATTTGTTTGTGTCCGCAGCCAGTTTGTTAAATTAAATAGCACTTAAATCATCACAATAGATTAGAAACGGTCGATTCTGTTTTATGAAACAGCAGGCATGTTGAGATTTGTTGAACTTGTTGTACAATGTATAGGTTACCAGTATATTTCTCAAGTAGGTTGTACAGTAAAAATTCTATGTGTAATATAGACAAATGCATTGTCATTTTGTATGTCTCAGATGGAGTTCCTGTTTCGTCAGGAGTTCAGGAAACAGGACAATCTGGATTAATGACCAATGCTGCTCCAGATGACGTGACTCAACCTGCTCCAGATGACGTGACTCACCCTGCTCCAGATGACGTGACTCAACCTGCTCCAGATGACGTGACTCAACCTACTCCAGATGACATGACTCAACCTGCTCCAGATGACGTGACTCACCCTGCTCCAGATGACGTGACTCAACCTGCTCCAGATGCTGTGACTCAACCTACATGTTATTTAGTTCCATCATCAGATAACTTTATTGTTTCATACGCAACTCTGCCTAAGAAGGTGGCTTATGCACATCCAGAATGCGGTGGACTCTACGTAAAGGCTCTCTGTAAGTACTTGAGAGAAGATCATGAAATCGACGTGGCGCTGAAGCTGGTTTGCTCAGAAGTGCGCATACTTCTGAACCAATATTCACGAGAGTACGCCAAAAACCAGAAGCCATTTCATATATGTGCAACTGGAACAAAATTATTATTTTTGTGTGGTTAGACGTAGCTGGAGCTGGCACAAGACGTTGTGTTGAGTCAAGCACTTGTTTTTTATTTTTTATTTATTTCTCTATTTTTATAACACCCCTTTAGGCTCTATACTCAGAGATGCTCCTGACTACAGCACAGACACTGCATCTGAGTTTCACGCCAAAGTGTCCGAGCAATTGCGATTGAAGGACTTGCTCAAGGTCTTCTAAGCGGCAACTTGAGGTGGATTCGAACCTGCAACCCGCTGACTGCAAGGCAACGAACGTACCACTACACCACCGCTCCTCCACTCCCATTGTGACCACAGCCCGTTGATGTGCCTTTTGTGGATATCGTTTCATCTTTTTACACAGTGCCTTGCTGTGACGTTGATCATATCTGATGCCTTTTCCCTATTCCAAGACAGCTAATTTACAGACTTTTGAGCATTGTGTTTAAAATGTATGTTACAGGACTTCAGTATCATAATCATAGCAAAGTATTAAGTGGGGTCACAGGAACGAGTTCCACAGCTGCTTAGCCAAAAGGTTAAATATTGGTAGGTAGGTCAAGATTCAGAGATATCGGACAGTCAGACGGCTGTGGATGGTGCTTTGATTTGAAGTGGTGAGAGAGGTAATGCGAAGAGGATATTTGTGAGAGAGCATTGTTTTAAGTGGAAGACTTGTGGAGATATGGCAGGATGTGCAGTTTTTCCTGAACTCGTGGATCAGATAATTGTCAAACCTGTTATTCTAGTGGGAATGTATGCCAAAGAGGCTTTAAACAATGGCTTTTGTTTTTGAAGCCATTTGCAAATGTTTTTCTATAGGTAAGCGATTGGACTTTCGCTGCCAAGTGGCTTGAATATTATGGTCTCTGTTTTATGTATTATTTCTTATGTCACTGTTTAGAAATGCGATATCTCTGATTTGGTCTCTCTAGCTAAATTGTGCCAGTCGTATTCTTGTCAGAGAACGCCAGTAAATAAGTAACGAACTTTTTATAGTGTACCTAAGGGGAATCTTAGTCATTATCCAACGTTAAGGTTGGTTCACAAACCATGACGTTCTTTAAAGTTTCAATTATCAGTTCTTGCCATTTAATGCTTCCTGTTTATTGTGTTCGGATTCTTTTCAATTCATACTTAATTAAATAATTACTCGTATTTCTGCAGCATGCCTACGTGGAATTTTAGTTGTTATCCAACGGAACATATAGAAATCTATTAAGGTTGGTTTCTAAACCTCGCTTTCAGCAGCACATCAACTGCAGCATTCAGAAACCATAATTATTATTATTGTTGTTTAAATATTTGAATCATATCTTGCCATTTAATGCTTTCTATTTATTGTGTTCAGATTCTATTCTATTCATACTTGCATAATTAAGTGGTTACTCATTTTTATGCGGACTTCTCTTTATGTTATCACATATTTTATTTAACGATGTAACAAACTGCATGCATCTATCAATTCATTATCTTTTTGTATTGTCAGTTTATTCTGAAGTGCTTTAATTACTTGATTTGCTGTAATTACTTAATATGTTGATTCTGTTGTTGTTACTCTTGTCAAAATTGTAATACTGCACGTGCAACGTCGTGCATATTGCATAATATTCATAAAATGATTTTTATTCGTTTTATAAATAATTATAATCAATTACTATTGCCTGTTGATTCTTTTTAACTGTGAAGTTTAAAACATTAAAGTGATTTTAAGACTTTTTTACTGTTACTGTGAAGCGTACAGGTTGAAAATAGAAGAAAAATTACTAGCTAGCCGAGTACTGCATGATACTGGTGTGTAGGTGTAGGTATGTGTGTGTGTGTGTGTGTGTGTGTGTGTGTGTGTGTGTGTGTGTGTGTGTGTGTGTGTGTGTAGGTGTGTGCGACAGAGACGGAGAGCTTGACTGACTAATCGTTTAGCATAATGGTTATTTGCCTTTGACTCACAAGTCACAACTGTGTGGGTGTATTTTAGTGTTTGGGTTTATTCCTGGACTGACCAATACAAGTCTAAACTGAAGTATGCATACATTGCATAGGCTTATACACACATGCATACACAAATATACAAACAGACTTTACTCTGGAACTCTAAGAAAGACCGAGGGGCTGAAAACTCCAACCCTCTCGGCAATTTTCACCCTGTGTACCGGTTTCTGTTACTAACGTGTAGCCTCAACGCCAGTATGAGAATTGTATAAAAAAATAGACGTTGATTTGCGTGGACTTGATGTGTGTAATGAGGACTTTTACTATGGCGTCCTAAGAAAGACTATGGCAGGTTGAACTTCCCACAGCCCCTCTCTCTGTGAAATTCTCACCCTGCTCAACGCTCATCTCTTCCGATGATTTAATTCATGGGGTGAAACCTGTTTCATCATCACTGCCAGTTTTCAATCGGGATATGGGGGACGAAGGGGGGACGGATTCATGCATTTGAACTGTGACATAATGGCATACAGGCCGGTAATTATAAAGTCCAGGAATTGAGTCAAGATCGCCGATTTAAATTCGTTCAGCATATATTTTGATTGACGATTGGTTGATAGGCCTAAGTGATGAGAGCTAGACCTCGAGTTGTGAGGCTTAATAATGATATGCAGACGATGACTAAATCAGGCGACGTAGTTAATGCAGTGATTAAAGCTGAATGTGATCGAACCGGCGAGACTCAGGTGGAATTCATAATTGGGACTTTGAATTAAACTATGACTGATATCTAGATTTAAATTCAAGCCTACGCTGTCGATCGTGAGCCTTGATTCTATAAATGATGGATTTGTATAGGCGAACATGCACATCCAGCTGATGCTAGGCCTGTTTGAGCAAGTGATCGAAGGCCGGGATTATGACTTATACATCAAAGACCTAGGCCTACACTGAATTGACTGTTTATAAGTTGGATTCGTGTTGGATTCGTGTATGAATCGTACGGAAGTCAAGCAGTTGGATCTGTCTTTGATAGATGCTTCTTTGACTTCAGCCGATTGCAGAGTGGATATCAGATAACTAAGGTAGGTCTCTTGACAGAATTCTATAACAGAAGGTTAGGCTATGTGAAGAAAGCGTGACAATTGAACTATATAAACTTAAACTGTAAAATAGGAATCTCAAAGCCAACTTTTGCAAGACGTTCTTATAATGTTAAGCTCTCTCAAACCAGGAGTTTGAGAGTAGCTAGCCTACAGTTAACAAATGTCGCTATATAAATGATTCCGTGCGTTCGTTGCGTTTCAACGTCATACACAGGAAAGGAATTACCGGTAGGCCTATTAGAGGGGAGGGAAAATATTGGGAAAGCGAAAGGCCTACAGCCTGATTGCGCAGATGGGGATCTGCCTGTGAGAGGCGTACATAGCCTTCTGCAGGCTGTATACTGGCAAATTTTGAGGTGAGTAGGCCTATACACGCCGGCCAAAAAATCACTTTTTTGCCTAAAATTTCTGACCTTTTTTCTAATAATCTAAATATCAACATTTCTGACGACCTTTTTTAGCATCGCCAGCAGCAGTGCTGGTAGGTTATAGACAGGCAGGTATAGGCCTAGACTTACTTAGACTTAGTTCCTCCAGTTCCGATCGGAACATTGGTCGACAAGTCCTCGCCACTCCGCACGGTCGCCAGCCACCACCTCCGCCTCGTCCCAGTCCAGTCCCATCCGCTCCAGGTCCTTCCTGAAAGCGTGTTTCCAGGTGTTTTTTGGTCTACCTCTTTTTCGTTTTCCACCCTCCGGCACCCATTTCAATGCCGTCCTCGCAATCCTCTCCTGTGGTAGTCTAAGGATGTGCCCAGCCAACCTTCCTCTTCTTCCCATGATGATGTACTCATCATGTATATGTATTCTACATATACATGTAGGCCTAGGCTACATGTAGCCTATATTTGCACAGGGTGAGAATTGCCGGGGGTTGAAAGGTTCAATCCCATAGTCTTTTTATAACGCCCCACCCCATAGTAAAGTCTTCATTGCACACCCCTAACTCCACGTAAATCGACATCTGACCCTCTCACCCTCTGCAATTCTCAAATATTGAATATGCATTGATAAATGTAGAGCCCGTTAGTGTATACAGAGATAGGCCTAAATGAATTCATTCATTTGTTAGACCAGGTGCAGAAGTTAAACTATGGGTTATGTCAATTTCAGGATAGTAATTGAATACCTCGGTCTGGAAAATGACATCTGAATTTCGTGCGCTCAATGAACTGGAAGCGGAGGCTAGAGCGATCATACGTTGCCCTATCTGTCTGGAGAAGTTTCTCGTTCCAAAGGTGTTGCCATGCCAACACACCTTTTGTCTTGGATGCCTGGAGGGCTGTTTCGAAGCCACTCAGGCGCAGCGTATTGTGTCCGTCTCAAACTTCCCGTGTCCGACGTGCCGCAAGACGTGCTACGTTCCGCTTGGTGGACTCGGCCAACTACCCAACGACATTAAGATGAGGCAGATCGCAGAGCTTTGGGAGAAGATGGAAAGCAGCTCTGGCTGGCAGGCAAACGCCAGTCAACCGGAACCGGTGGCGGATGAAAGTAGTTCCGTTCTCTGCGGTGTCTGCATCTACCAGAAAGCGCGACAGTCTGCTGATGGCTTTTGTATGCAGTGCACAAAAGCGTTGTGTTCAAAGTGTTTGAAGCAACATTCGACGACATCCTTATTCCGAAACCATTGCGTCATTTCAATTGCTGGTCAAGATGGACAGTCCAGCGGTCTTGGTGACCACTGTAGCGAACATATAAATGAAATGGGACTGTATTATTGTATGGAATGCCAACGAAGTCTTTGCTCGGTGTGTGTTCTGCTGCCTCAGCATGAGGCTCACACGATACGGAACAGCACGTCCGCATCTGATGAACAGGTCACGTACAGCCTTTCAGACCAGCTCGATATTATTGAAGTGAGATCAGGAAAACTTGCTAAAGCAGTTAAATCGATTGATTACCTGAGAAAAGAGATTACGAGACTGACAAGTCAATCGGAGAAGGACATTGAAAACAGTTTTCGACAAGCCAAGCAGAAGCTGAAAGACGCGAAGCTGAAGCTGATCGATGAAGTGAAGGCCGCTAAGGAGGAAAGACTCGGTCTGTTAAATGTGGCAGAGAAGAAGTTTCTTGAGGAACAGAATTCTGCCAAGAAATTAAACGATTCCCTAAGAAAGAAACTAAATGACAAAGATCTCACGCAGAGAGACGACGAAGCGATGAAGCGATTGATGGAAGACTTTTCTCAGAGGCCACAGCCGATGCTAGACTCCTCCCTTGATCATCATATCTTGTTCTTTCCTGACATCGATATCAGACTTGGTGCAACAAGAGTTAGGCATTTAGAAGGAGTTGACCCAGCGTTGTTTCCAAGTGAAAGTGATTTAGGCCTAAGTGCAAATAACTCTTCTGTTTCAACTGGCCACAGTGTATCGGATACCAAGAATCCTGGAAATCGTGGCAAAGATTGTTCCGCTGGAGGAGCTTTAAAGAGGAGCGCAACAGAATGTAACGGTAGTAAAATGATGCCAGCTGCTGCTGCTGCTGCTTCTCGCACAGAAACTGAACATCAGAAGGATGCTATTCTTCAGACTCTGGTTCGTACGTTCAGCATCCGTGCTTCAGCATCTGCAGCAGCAGCAGCTAAGCATCACCCATCGTCAGTAGTGGTAACGAAGCATGATGATGCTGAAGAAGATTCAGTCATGCGTGATTCGTCTGACGACTTCATCAACTGCAGAGATTGCTGCTTCATGGACAACGGCGATCAGCTGTTCGTCACGGGTCAAAGTCGATCGTCATCCGAGGGACTCATCAAGGTATTCAACACAAGAACACTAGAGGTCGTTCGTTCCTTCCACAGATCCTCCAAGATGAGACCTTGGGGTCTGGCCAGTTGCCAGGATCCATCCTCCTCCTCCGTCCTTGTTACCGATCCAGACGGCAGCTCGGTGAACCTCGTAAGACCCGACGGAGCAGTGAAGGAGCTGTCGATGTCACTGGGAACGCCACGGATCAAGACACCCACTGGAATCGCGATGACCAGAACTGGACAATACGTCATCACGGACTGTACATGTACATCATCAGGAAACGCCGCACGCTCATCCAACCGAATCGGATTGTACGCTCTTCTTCGATCGGGAAAGCTCCAACTCGTCCGTCGATTAGCGGCGTTTGGATCTGGGGACGGTGAGGTACTCACACCCAACTTCGTCGCGGTCGACTCCGCCGATCGCATCCTCGTCTCTGATTCAGAGAGTCGCAACATCAAGGTCTTCAATCTCCGTGGAGACCAACTCCTAAAGTTCAGTTCTTGTGGACCGGATGGACTGGAATGGCTGCCCCAGGGTCTGGCCGTCGACGCTGACAGGAACATCTTCGTGGTTGACCAGTCCACCGGAAGTGTGGCCCTCTACAGTCCAGACGGTAACCTCATGAACGCCAGCATCGTACGCAATCTGACAACTGCTGGCTGCTGGGGAATCGGTTTCAGCGCTGAACAGAAACTGATCGCGGTGGCAACGGACTTCGGACCAAAAGTTTCCAGGATCTACTAAGGTGTAAATTCGTTGATCACCGTTAAATTTTATCCAACCATGTGGAATGGTCAATGACTCAATGTCAATGGTCATGTCAAATCCCACCTTTTGAAGATGACGATAAGTGTATATAACAAGAACACTAAATCAATCTTTGTTTCATCGACTTAAACTTCTGGATTTATTCTGCCTGGTATCGGCCATCTTTGATCCTATGCCCGTTAGACGGCGGAATTACAGAAGCTACTATAATGTAATGTAATTTAATGTAATTGTAATGTAGGACTAACGTTATTATAGGCTACTAGTAAACCTATTGTTCGCTTTAAATGAATCCATTTATAAATTCCGACGCAGACTGGGTTGGCACACGTGAAATCAACTCCAATTCTTTCTTAACGTTTATTTATAAACTTTGTGAAACTTTAGATATGATGGCGGATGAATAACAGTTGCGAATGTGGCCAATCTGTGTTTTACACGTATTAACAATTAAGCTTCTAAACTTTACAGAGTGTGTGCTTACTTTCTATAGCGTGTTTTCTGTCCACTTAAAGCTTCATAATAATATGTAGTAACGTCGTTTTTCAAGACTAACCTAGACAATTCATTCTACCCTGACAAAAGCTTGATCTAATAATTATAGATTGCCAGCTATCTTAACAATATCGAATGCCTAAAATAATAACGAGCCTACATGTATATGTAGACCGCCTCTTAAGATTTTGTCAGTTGCTTTGCGGAATCTGAACATTGGTCTTTACAATTTACATAAATATATAAAGGTCGCTGCTATTCGAACAACTTGGACACGAATTATTATTATTATTATTACAGGCTGTAAAACATCCTGTAATAAGAACCGAACCAAATGCTGCAGCCTCTATCACGTTCAAGGAATCTGCAGTCAACACGGGTAGATGCTCTTTGGTCAGCGATGCGGAACACGAATGTGTATACATGTACGTTGTCGTGCGTTTTCGCGTGCGTGTGGGTTCGTGTGGGTGCGCGCGTGTGTATGTGTGTGTATGTGTGTACTGTGTATGTGTGTACTGTGTGTGTTTGTGTGCGTGCGTGTGCGTGCGTGCGCGGTGTTTGTGAGTCACAGCAGCCAGCTTTTAGATGTCATCATTAGGCCTAGTCGTTGATAATTACAGGACGAAGCAGTTCACATAATCATCATTATCATCATCATCATCATCATTGATCGTTGTCGTGCAATCCGGTTTAACGGACGGTCGATGTGAAAGGCGACTTTAGATCTATATTATAATTATAAGCCCCTCTGTAGACATCCAGCTCGTCGCCTTTGTGGGTGCGGGGTGAATGGGGGAAGCGTCGCGGGTTTTTTCAGCTGCCTCATGGGTAGTCCTGCAGAGGTTTTCGGCAGTGACGTGTGCAGTTCAGCTGAAAAGCGGTAGTGGTGGTGGTGGTGGTAGTGGTTGCAATGGTGGTAGTGGTGGTTGCAATGGTGGCAGTGTTTGCAATGGTGGTGGTGGTGGTTGCAATGGTGGCAGTGGTTGCAATGGTGGTGGTTGCAATGGTGGCAGTGGTTGCAATGGTGGTGGTTGCAATGGTGGGGGTGGTGGTGGTTGCAATGGTGGTTTTGGTTGCAATGGTGGTAGTGGTTGCAATGGTGGTGGTGGTTGAAATGGTGGTGGTGGTTGCAACGGTGGCAGTGGCTGCAGTGGTTGCAATGGTGGTAGTGGTTGCAATGGTGGTGGTGGTTGCAATGGTGGTGGTGGTTGAAATGGTGGTGGTGGTTGCAACGGTGGCAGTGGCTGCAGTGGTTGCAATGGTGGTAGTGGTTTCAATGGTGGTAGTGGTGGTTGCGGCTGAAAATGCGGCGTTGCTTGGTGATCATTCAGCTGATCGTGTTGGTGTTGACGATGTTACCGAGACGTGTGTATGTATGTGTGTGTGTGTTGTTTCAGCTGAGGACTGAATTGAAGATATCGTGGTGGTCGTGTTGGTTGTGGTGCTGGCTCAGCTTCAGGTATTCCTTGAGCCGAGGGGGTATGGGGAGTCGGTCGATCAGGTCCAGCCTGACGTGTCGCAGGACGGCGAACTTGCAGAGATGTTGCAGGGAGTGCATGCACCGGAACCGCGACAGAGGGTGCACGAGACGCACGGGGGCGGGCGGCTGGCCAGGTCCCCGTGGCCGAAGGTAGTAGAGGCACTGGCCTCCACGCGACGACAACATGGCTTCCTCGATGAACTCGACGATCGTTACAGCGCTGCAGTGCGATCTTGGCTGAGAGTAGAAGCTGAACATCCCTGAAAACATAATCATCATCATCAAATTATTACGAATTATAATTATATTATTATGATTGTGTGAAAGCCACTTTGCTTCAAAGTTGAATGTGTGAGGCCAGTTTCACATTAGAGACATGACCGGCAAAAGACCTACCGTCACCTACGAGACAACCAATGTCACTTAACATGATACAAGTGCACGTAAATGCATACGTCTAACTGCAGAGCATTTCGATGAAAGAAGACTTCAAGCAGGCCTATACGTGCATTATGCATATCGCAGATAATTCGCAGAATTCGATTATGTGTACGCATTGCTCTGTATTTAATATTAAGTAGGCCTATGGTTCAGAGGATATGTACGAAGAAGAAGTTCACTGTTCACTGATATAACGCAGATGCTTCACCAACGTGATTTGTGTCGAAATGTCAATAGGCTACAGGTGAGAAAAGTACGCGTAGCCTATACACGTTGAGATATCGCTGATCATTTTTGAAGAGGTTAGGCTACAACATCTGCAGATGGTTATTTAAAGAGATAGAGAGAGATGATGTCGACCTCTTTCATTTCATTCGTAATCCAAACGTCACTGAGGCTTACTACAACGTTGCAAAGTGTAAAGGGCGTCGGTCATGGCGAATGCAGGTGATAGACCTCGAGATCTCGTCTCTCTCGTTGCCATAGAGGCCGATAGCAGAGTGGGGCAGCTGCCTTGGGTCGTTTGGTGCATGTGGCTCTCGGCACATTTCCAGGAACCTAGGGCATATACACGGTGCGTATGTACTTAAAAACCAGCGTGGATAAGATTCGGGACGAGGCCTATTCCGAGTGTACGCACTCGTTGAACTGGAGATGAAAATGATGAGTGGGTGGAAAATAATCCTTTTCTGAGAATCCTGAATGGTACCCTGCAGCAGCAGCATCAACATCAGGCGAAGGTCTGAATCAGCTAGCTGTCACTTAATTTCATACAGAAAAGCATAGGATCGTTTTCTTCAGTGTTTTCAGTCTACATACATCCAGTGCTTAAAGTGTAGAAAAAGAAGTGCCTGGACGCTCCCTACCTTCCCTGCTGGGCGGGCCAAATAAGTGGCCGGAAGATGGTCAGATTTAAAAATAAGTGCCTGGACGCCGTCCATGACCGTCCAGGCACACCTTAAGCCCTGCATACATCGTTCACTAAAATTGGACAGGTTTTTTATCACAGCAGAACGTGGACTTCAATTGCACTTCCAAGGGCTGTTTTTAAGGAATTTCTAGAACTGCGCAACTCCTTCTTTCCTTTCCCATCATCCATGGTAAATTACTTCCAATCGCTACTGACCATTTTTTGCTAGTTTTAACTGTACAGAAGTGCTTCTACAACAGCCCAAGTCCACTGAGAACTGCACATTTTGTGTACAACTGCACATTAAAAAAGCCCTGGCACTTACGAAGTGGAGCATGCACACCATCGGGTCGATTAGTTTCAAGCGCACACTGCATTGTCACTGCAGTAGGCCTATACTCTGGATGCGCATAATCCTCTGTGTTCTTATTCGGCTGCCTATCCCAGCTACACCTTTGAACGTGTACTCCACGTTAGCTCTTTAGAGAAGTTTAGACCGTCTTGTATACCACGGTCTCGGTCTGCCTCAGCCCAGCATCATCCTTTGCTTCTGCTGGCTCTTTACTGTTGAACGGCATGTCTACTATAACTCGTGCTCAGATCTTATCTGCAGGCAATACTATTTCTGCCCGTTGTCTTAAGATTTTTCTTTTTCTTAGGGTTTTTCGCGCTGGGAGCGCATCTGATTAGATCGTGACTACTCCAAGAGGCACTTTATAAGACCATAAAAGCTTAGTGTAGTCCTGTTCCATCCTAAGAAAAAAACTCTAATCCTACCGAAGGATACCAACTGACTCTCAAAGACCAAAATTGCCTGCAGACAGAAAGGAACAATCGTAAGCACTAGGCTATAGCAATGACCGTCTGGCTATTGTTCATTATATATATATATATATATATATATATATATATATATAGTCGTACAGCCTCTAATCTTCCTTTGTCCTCTTCCCTCAATGTCTATGTTCCAAATCCATGTGTTGATACCACAACCTTTCATCAAATTTACATTTTTCCGTCAAGCTCCTATTTAAATTTCCTCGCATGAATTCTTTCCTCTTATAGAAGGCTTAGTCCTATAGCTAGGCTATTCTTCTCCTAATAGACCAACCCATATAATAATAGGACTAAATAATATTCAACTAGGACACGTGCAACAGACCTGCTATAAGCTTACACTGAATGATCCCTACTCAATCATAATTTTTATGTCGATGCATCATTTATAAATCCATACACAGATTGTAGGCTACTATTGACATGCAGGAAAACGCTTTTAAAATAGGCATAGGCTATACAGTATACATAATTATTATACGTCTATTATATGTTGCACGTGTTCGATTAATAAGCTGAGCTGACAATTATTTCAACTGGTTTGACGATGTAGCTCTCGACTTTCATCGTTTTGCTGAAACTGTCCTACATGACATTGTGTATACGTCGACCAGAGGAGAATCCATCTCGGCGAACAGTGAACATTGTCGACGCCAAGCATCTAAATCTTAATTTTATGCGCAGCTGTTTGAACTCCATTCACGGTACATCTGCTGCAGCCCATCTAATAGGCCTATAAGCGCCTACGTGAGGTCATATCAAGGCGCTAAATAAATGTCCGCATACATACATACATGCAATGCATACATGCATACATAGGTTACATAGCCTACATACCTGCATGCATGCATGCATACATACATGCATACATACATACACACATACATATGTACAATGTCATACATGGATATATACATACATACATACATACATACATACATACATACATACATACATACATACATACATACATACATACATACATACATACATTCATACATACATACATACATACATACATTCATACATACATACATACATACACACACATACATACATACATACATACATACATACATACATACATACATACATACATACATACATACATACATACATACATACATACATACATACATACATCATGTACATGCATACATACATACATACATACATACATACATACATACATACATACATACATACATACGTACGTACGTACATACATACCAACATACATACATACATACATACATACATGTACAATACATACATACATAAATAAATATATGCATACATACATACATACATACATGTACATACATACATAAATAAATATGTGCATACATACATACATACATACATACATACATACATACATACATACATACATACATACATACATACATACATACATACATACATTTTTTTTTTTTTTTTTTAATTCGGCAACCAACACAAACTTTAAAGATACTGTAATTCTACATCATATATGTCTTATGTCGGATCGCACAGGAGACCCAAAAGGGGCCAAAGGTCCCGCTAGCCAGGGCCACCTGAGAGAATTGGTTTAGAAAAATTCAGCACGGCCGATTGGAAAAATAAAGCAGCTTTATGAACAAAATATCTTAACTAGCATACTAATACAAAACAAAAGGTGAGTTAGAAAAGTGGAATAAAGTCAGTGCAGTCATATACACGAAAAACAAGTGCACACTCCCGTATGAAGGTGAATTAACAGTATTTCCCCAGATTGGTAGAGGTCTACATTCCTTGTTGGATGAAGGTAGAAAGCTCCCGTTTAAAGAGACGAAGAGACGGCAGGGAGCGAATATCAAGAGGAATACTATTCCATGTTCTTGGTCCAATACATTTAATAGATGCAAGCCTTGTATTAGTGCGGGCAAAGGGAATATAGAAAGGGTTAGTATTTCTCAAGCCACGCTCTTGAATATCAATTCTGAATTTGAAGTAATCTTTATAGGTAGCTGGTAGTTGATTATGGATATATCGATACATAAATATTCCAATTTGTAATTGCCTTATTTGATCTGGTTGCAGTATTTTTAGACCTAAAAATTCTGCTTTCGTGTGGGCTCGATAAGGGATTTTTGCAACAAATCGTATTGCCCTTTTTTGGAGGACAAGAATTTTCGAGAGGTTTGACTTATATGCAGAAGCCCAAACAATGTTACAGTAAGATATGTATGGATGTATGAGTGTATAATAGAGTGAGGTTCTGGTCTGTGGTGGGAGAATTCTGGATATGCGTGATAAAATTCCTAGATTTTTTGCTATTTTTGTTGCGATATTCGACACGTGTTCGTTCCAGGACAGGTGTTGGTCTACGTAAACTCCTAAAAATTTCGATGATTGCACTAAAGTGATAGGTGTACCGAAAATACATAAATTAGGATAAGACGTTGGAAGTGCTTTTTTATGTGACCTAAAGATGATGTAATTAGTTTTATCGAGATTGAGAGTTAACTTATTAGAGCGAAACCATTCTGCTATATTTTCTAGGTCGGAGTTAGTATGATTAATTAATGCTTCAAGTGAGGAATGAGAGTTAAAAATATTAGTGTCGTCTGCAAACAATAGAAAAAATAGATCAGGAGCTACACTAGGCAGGTCGTTTATGTATAAGATAAACAGCAGTGGGCCAAGGATAGAGCCTTGTGGGACTCCGTAATTAATTTCTTTTAAAGGTGATTTACTACCATTGCAGCTAACTAGCTGCATTCTGTTTTCTAAATAACTTTCAAACCATTTTAGCTGGGTGTTTCGAATGCCATAGATGGACAGCTTTTTTAGCAGTATGCCATGGTTGATGGTATCAAAGGCTTTAGCCAAGTCTAGAAAAATTCCTATGGAGAATTGATTTTTATCCATAGCATCAGAAATTTTGTCTTGCATATTTATTAAGGGCATGAATGTTGAATGGCCAGCTTGAAAGCCATGTTGAGAGGAGAAGAGAATGTTGGTCTTTGAAATATACTTATTGAGGCGCTCATGCATGACCTTTTCAAAAAATTTTGAGAAAAATGGAAGAACAGATATAGGGCGATAATTGCAGGCTTCGTCTCTTGGCCCTTTTTTGAAAATTGGAACTACCTTAGCTAATTTCAGAGATTGTGGGTATATTCCAGTTTTAAAGGAACAGTTTATAATTTCTACTAGTGGATGAACGATATTGGGTAGGCTTGGCAGAGCTATAGCAGGATCTATGTCATCGACTCCTTTGGCATGAGATGGATGAATAGTATGGCTTAGTAGGATCAGCTCCTCCTTTGAGACTTCTGTGAGTCCAAAGGAGTCCATTTTTGAGGGAATCATATATTGCTCAAAAGTAGAGTTGGAATTTGGAATATTTTTAGCCAAGGAATGTGCAATGCCTGTAAAGTAATTATTGAGTTCCGTCGCAATTTTTATCGGGTCTGTAGTAGAGTACATACATACATACATACATACATACATACATACATACATACATACATACATACATACATACATACATACATTCATACAAACATACATACATACATACATTCATACATACATACATACACACATACATACATACATACATACATACATACATACATCATGTACATGCATACATACATACATACATACATACATACATACATACATACGTACGTACGTACATACATACCAACATACATACATAAATACATACATACATACATGTACAATACATACATACATAAATAAATATATGCATACATACATACATACATACATGTACATACATACATAAATAAATATGTGCATACATACATACATACATACATACATACATACATACATACATACATACATACATACATACATACATACATACATACATACATACATACATACATACATACATACATACATACATACATACATACATACATACATACATACATACATACATACATACATACATACATACATACATACATACATACATACATACATACATACATACATACATACATACATACATACATACATACATACATACATACATACATACATACATACATACATACATACATACATACATACATACATACATACATACATACATACATACATACATACATACATACATACATACATACATACATACATACATACATACATACATACATACATACATACATACATACATACATACATACATACATACATACATACATACACACACACACACACACACACACACATACATACATACATACATACATACATACATATGCGACCTAGAAGCTACACGTATGATATTTGTCTCGAAAAGCTCTACTTTAGTAAATAAGATGTGCAGCGTTTTTATGGTGACGGTTTGACCTCGACCCAGGTCAGTGTTCAGCAAATTTATCGTTTGCACAAAATGCTCCTCCCATTCAATCGCGCTTTATACCGTTAGACGAGATTATAGCGTGAAAAGCGCTTATTTTGGATTCAGGTTTCCACTGGCATTGTTTAACGTTGGAATAACACAGGTCAACTTACATAGATCATCGCTGCTGCAGAAAAAATTATTATTGCTCTACATAAACAATGTTAATTTATGATGACCCAGAAAATTACTGGACTGACAACGCGCGAATTGAGCCAAATATTAGCCCCATAAAACTTGTAAGATTTGAGATTCGGCCAATATAGGAAGGCGTGCTCGGTTTCTTTTCAGCATATTGTTGGCCACTTGAGCGCAATCGCATGTAATTTATTGCTTATGGGTCTTATAATGTGCAGTAATTTAATCATAGAAATGTCTTGTTTATCTTGATGAGAGCGCAGATGCCGTCAATGCATAATTCAAACAGTGCGCGCTTAATTAAGTGATCCTGGTCCACTAACCGACTTCCTCTCTCCAACTTAGCACACATGGGCATCTGTCCTTGCATATAGCCAGGGCTGTTTTAAAGAAATTTTTAGAACTGCACAACTCCTACTTTTCCTTCCCATCCTCCATGGTAAATTACTTCCAATCGGGGACAATGACCATTTCCCCTATTTTTTAAAACTGTACTTAAGTGCTTCTACAACTTCACAAATCCATTTAGGACTGCACATTTTGTGTACAACTGCACGTTAAAAAACGCCCTGCATATAGCTATAGGCACACAACATCAGACGTTGAATATGCCGTTGTAATTGTAATTAGTAATTTCTATCCCGATGGTGTCTTATATGCACAAGGCGTCACCGAAATGTACATCAAAACCAAGTCATCATTAGAGGTCAACAATCAGAATACCACCCCCAGTGGCGGCATACAGCCTAGGGCAAATACCCTAGCCAGGACTATCAAATGATTAAATGCTAAATGATTCGCATTGCAGTGTGACCTTGCACGCGTTACAAATTTATTTAATAATAATTTTAATAATAATAATAATAATAATAATAATAATAATAATAATAATAATAATAATAATAATAATAATAATATGACGTCTTGTAGGAAGCGTGGGGTGTGAGGTCACTCCAATGTGACTCTTTCGTGAGAAATTACTGACTTATGGGGCGCGGTGGCGTAGTGGGTATGTTCGTTGCCTTGCAGCCGGAGGATTGCAGGTTCGAATCCACCTCAAGCCGTCTCGTAGGGACCTTGAGCAAGTCCTTCACTCGCAATTGCTCAGCGCATCGGCGTGAAACTCCGATTCAGTGTCCGCCCTGACGTCGGGAGCGGTTCTGCGTACAAATCTTGAAGATGCACTATAAGAAGTGCACATACAGATATTCAGGCGTGGTATTGTATTGTACAATGTAGGTCAACCTTTGTAATGTTCGATTCGCGTGTGATGCGTTGATCCAAGCGACCGGAAGCTGAGGCTGAGCAGATAGCGTTCATCGGAACTGTCTCTGACGATGAAAGTACCGTCCGGACGATTTGACAACTTCTGTTCCGCCTCCTCAAAGCTCAGAGGACCCCAGTACCAACTGCACTGTAACAACAAAGTAACAACGCACTGTAGTGTACAAGTATCAACTGCACTGTAGCAGCAAGTACCAATTGCATTGTAATAGCAAGCACCAACTGCATTGTAACAAGAAAGTACCAACTGAATTGCAGCAACAAAGTACAAAGTTACCAACTGAATTGTAACAGCAAGTACCAACTGAATTGTAGGCATAATCCGCCTAACCACACCGTGCTAAACATAATCTACAGCGATAGACCTATAAGTAGACTAAGTAAAAGGCCTGTAAATAAGGCATTGGAGTTAACTCCGGCACTACTCACGATTTGGCAATTCCAGTTCCAAGCCTGAAGACAGGAGATGGGGCCAGTAATCATCCTGGATATATATATATATACACTGTGCCCCATAAAAAAAACCCCAAAAAATTTGTCATGAAACGCATGTAAGTCTAATGTTAAATAAGAAAAAGTAATGTTTCATTTAAGAAGATGTTCGAAGTGATGTCCCTTCGCTTGAACGCAGGCTCTCATCCTTGGCCGCCACTGTTCAATAGCTTTGTCAATGACACTCGTCTTCAACTGTGCCCACACAACGATGAGGCGCTCCAGTTGGGCACGGCGTTTTTTCAGACACTGCAGCTGAAGGTCATCATGTATTACTCTATACACTGTTCCCTTACTCATTCCAATTTCTCTTTGAATCTGGCGAGTTGTTCTGTGAGTTTGTGGTGCGCCCTCCTGGCTTAGCACAAGATCGTTTACTGCATCAATGTTCTCTGGTGTGCGCACCGAAGTGGTCGTCCGCTGCCAGGCTGACGATCCACACTGGCCGTTTTTCGAATCTTTCGCAGCCGTTCATCGAGGCCATTTTTATTCCAACCCTTCTGCGGGAACTCTTTTATCAACCGACGACTACTGTAACCCTTCAACAATACTAAATTCTTAATAAAAAACTTATCTTCGCTGCTGAAAACCATTTTTATTTTTGGTGTGTTTTTTATGGGGCACAGTGTATATATATATATATATATATATACTGCAGACTGCAGTGTCGTTAAACAGCAACACGTGCGCTACTTATAATTCACAAGGGAAAGTGGGAGGGGGGTCTATTGAAGTGGGCGGGGGTCTGTTGAAGTGGGAGGGGGGTCTATTGAAGTGGGAGGAGGTCTACTGAAGTGGGAGGGGGGGGTCTATTGTCCCGGTGATTGATGACTGACCAACGGTGTGTCCAGCAACTGGAACGGAGCTTTCCTTCCGATCGATGCTAATAATAATGCAATTGCTGCTTGACGACTGTAGTTGAAAACATCTTGTTTACGTCAACGAAACGCTTTCATGCCATGAAACGCTTTCATGCCATGAAACTCTTTTATGTCACGAAACTCTTTTATGTCATGAAACTCTTTTATGTCATGAAACTCTTTTATGTCATGACATTCAAGTGAACCATGCATTATCCGTATATAAACGCAGTCATATCTGATATTCCGTGTCGCTCTAGATATGCAACCGTTCTGCATCCTATTTGATGCCTGGAGTCACATGCTAAATTGATAATCATAACGATATGGGTATTCACTATTCAACTATATACATGACATTACATGTATATAATATACATAATATATGTTATATTGTAATAAACATAGAGCCATCATAGGTTAGAAAATAAGCTTTTTATAGTGATGACAAGCTTAAGAATTGAATGACAAAAGTCATTCCTCTTGCATGACCTTGATGACTTTTAAATATAATTTTATAGGCTTTTACTTGTCTTCTGTGCAGCCTATAATTATAAGCTCCTCTAGTCCTAGAACGCAATGTAGGCCTAACGCTTTTCCATCTAATTCGATTCAGCATAAATTATAGGCGTAACATGGCATATAAAATTATAGCAGAACATGGCATGATCTTGACATAGTATAACATCGCATGACACAACCGTGCAGACATTACATGTAGCATGATAGTATAATTTTTTTATATCAATACGCTGTATAGGACGCATACGTGTATAATTGCCTGAATCATGCATAGGATCGAATGTTTCTGATGACTTAACTGCATGCATGATGAGCCACGTGTATAATAACTGTATGCCTAGGCTATTAGATGTAATTAGGCCTATGTATACAATCGTTGTATACGTTTCGAAACGTCATATATACCAAAGCCAAAGTGCAATTTGCGTCGATTTAAATTTAATAACCGCATTATTATTCAGAATTATATTTTTTTATTGCATCGATCCGCAAACGGAGAAATGACTGCGCATGCGTTAGACACCGCGGTGTCATCACTGTCATCGTAAATAATAATAATAATAATTATACGTCTACTTCTCTTCCTCCTTTTTCTTTCTCTGCTTTTCGCATTCAACAGCATCATCATCGTCATCGTCGTCGCCATCGTCATCCTCCTCCTCCTCCTCTGCTTCTTTTTTCTCTTCTTTCTCTTTTTCCTCTTCCTCCTCTTCCTCCTCCTCCTCTTCCTCTTCTTCCTCTTCCTCCTCCTCCTTCTCCTCTTCCTCCTCTTCTTCCTCATTTCCTCTTCCCCTTCTTCTTCCTCCTTGTCCTCTTCTTCTCCCTTCTCCTACTCCTCCTCGTCCACGTCCACTTCTTCCTCTTCCTCTTATATCTTCCTCCCTCTTTTTTTCTAGTTAGTCATATGAAAGAATTTGTGTGTGAAGGCGGTCTAGCTTCCGTTTATATAATTATGTGCAACACATTTCATGCTGCTACATGTATATATATACATGATATATATATATATATAATCATATATATATATGTATAATCATATATCTTGACCTATACATGTATATGGGTGTCTGCGGCGCCAAAGTGCGGGTGATAAATTCTGTTCTAAGTCGGAGGTGACCGTAACATCTGAAGACCGCATATACACAACATCGGACAGTTTTAAAGCCGCCCTATATATATATATATATATATATATATATATCCCGATGAAACTAATCCAGGCGCCCAATGAAAGCAATGGCAAAGCAGCAGCAGCAACTGGGGCAGGATAAAATGGATGGGAGATGGGGGAGGGACCCATTTATGTATCCGTATATACATCATCAGTCACACAATCCATCGCTGTGTTGTCCCTTGAGTATAATGGCGATGCATGGACCATGGCACGACGACATTGCATTTGACAACAGAAAAGCAGAAATTGCCATGAAAATTGATAAACATGTCGCGAAGGGATTTCGACACAAAGCAGACTAATCGCAACAGAAATTGGGACATATATACATCGTGTACCGGTATACAATGTATGAATATTAGGCCTATATATAGATCTACATACATACACACACAAACACACACATATATATAAGCTTATATATATATGTATGATTATATATATATATATATATGTATGTATATATATATATGGCGAAGGACCACAGGCGGTGCACTGGTTTCCACAGCAAACATTTATTACCATTACCGAGGATAAATATATATATACATGTATATATAATGCAGACGCCCCTTTGATGTAGACCATGGCCTACATAAAAGGACGTGGCCGACATCAAAGGAGATCTGCAGATTCGAATCTATGAATGCGATCGGAAGAGGGTTCAGTGATATACAACTTATATAGAAGCCATGCAACATGCAACGCTGAAAGGATTTCAAGACTTCCATGTATAAGTTCCATTTCAACGTTTCGGATTAGCATAATAATTATTATGGAGCGGGAAGTCGCGAAAACTGTACATGGACACTTTGTATAGCGTATAATACAATTAATGTACGACCTTGGAATGCCACTAAACGAGAACGCTAAGACTATATACAACAGCAGCCTACAGTGTACATTTATAGCAATACATTCTGTGACGAATCCCGAATTGGAGTTTCAAACTAAAGTACTCCGACTTAAATTACTTAATATAGCCGTATTCGGTTAAGTTATAGGCCTAGAGGCAGGAGTGTATATAATATTTGCCAAAAATCCACGTTAACGATATTACGGTATACATGTATATACGGCAAACATGTAGGCTAGTTTAAGAGAAACTGTATACATGTATTTAATTATCAGTTACAGCAACAGCAGCATTTGAAAAACCGTGCACTGGCCGACCAGGGAGCAGTGGTTATAAGGCGAAACTATAGGCCTATATATCTATAATGAGCTGCCAAGCATGCACAGCAATTCAGACAAGAACACATAATTTATACCTGCTCAGACACACGCTGGCAAAGAACCACATGAACACAGAGACACAACAGACACAAACACACAAACTTCTACCCTGGATGAGCTAAACATGGACTGTAGAGTGTAGATGTATACATTGTACTGCAGAAGTCATGGTTGTATAACGGGGAATGGAAGGAAACGGCAAGATGAAGGAGAACATACATGTATAACGCTGCATGCTTGAAATAACTTTGTACTGAGATGAAAAGTATAATGCAACGATCGAGTTGATGACCTTTTTTAGTCATTCCTCGTTATACCTATTGCTAATTTGAAACCGAATGCGGGGAGGGGGCCACGTTCCATGCAATTTTTAAAGGGGGCATGGCCGGATTGCCCCACCCCGTGAGAGGAGCTTAAACTGATAATGAGAGATGAGCAAATGATTTTATGCGTGAATGGAGATTATAAGTCGATAATTAGATAAATAACTCAGCGAATAAATTATAATTATACAATAACATTATATGGTATACTATAATAGAGGAATATCCGACGGAATAATGAAATTACGAAAGAGAAGGTATGGCACCGAAGATAGGAGACATAAGCAGATTATAAAGGAGGTCAAAAGCAGATGATAAATAAAGATGAGACTGAGTATTGATCATAAGAGAGACAGACAGTCTCACAGAGAAGAGAGAAATAAAGAGACAGACAGAGACAGAAACAGATAGAGAGACAGAGACAAACAAGCAGACAGAGACATGGCAGAGAGACAAAGAGACACAGAGACAGAGACATATAGGCTAGGCAGAGACACAGACAAACAGTTAAACAAAGAAAGTGAGAAAGAGTTAAACTTACGTTCTGCAGTTGTCCGAGACTTGTAACGAAATCGTCGTCGTTGTCTCGTTGGCTGAGTTTCTTATTGAAACCAAACAGACCTGAAAACAAAAGTATAATACCACGTGAAAAACAGATACATACATACATACATACATACATACATACATACATGCATGCATGCATGCATGCATGCATGCATGCATGCATGCATGCATGCATGCATGCATACATGCATGCATGCATGCATGCATGCATACATACATACATACATACATACATACATACATACATACATACATACATACATACATACATACATACATACATACATACATACATACATACATATACATACATACATACATACATACATACATACATGTTCATATGCATGTATATGTACATAATACGTAGGCCTGATGCAAATGTATACGAACGTCAGACACATTATTGTAGTAGAGATGAAAGCAAGAAGTGAGACATAAAAGGAAGGCTGAGCCGCCGCATGCAGAGAGGGTTGACAGACATGTGGAGGAAACGAGGCAAAAATCGATGCAGTCGTCGTCGGACACAAAGAATGATTAATGAAGCAAATTTATTATATTCTATGAACTCGTAACATAATAATAACATAATATACGAGAAGTCGATCGATAAAATGTCGTTTTATACGGCGGCTGCATAAAATATAGGCTAGACTAATTCGTTGCTTATTCTATTCAAAAGCTTGTTCCGCATTTCATATAGGCTTCTGTAAATGTTCAGTAGCCTATATAGGTCTATATAACAAGTCTATTTCCCATCACGACATTTATTTCTTTATAACATCACAGGATTTATAGTCTACCTGATGAACAGGGGCGGATACAGAAATTTTTGATGTTGGGGCACAGAAAAAATTTCGTCTTTGGTCGCCGAAAAATCTGATGACTTTTTCTAGTCCTTCGGCCAAAATCTTGGGCAGAAAAACCCATACCTTTGTTCCCCACCAGAAAAATGATGACCTTTTTTAATCATACTGTGCCTTTTTCCCTTTTAGGCCTACTCTCTATCGCCTTTCCTATTCACCCTGTGCGACCTCGTTGGGAGCGGCCTGCTGAACTGACGGGAGGGGGGTACACTTTCCACGCCAGAATAGCTAGTGAGAAATAAAGAACTTTTTAATGGGGGCAGTGGCCAGATTTGCCCTCTTCGGATCCGCCCCTGCTGATGAAACTGGCAACCGTTGTTATTTACGGGCCGCAGTTTATCGGTGGCCATTGACAGCACGAAGAAGCGAGACTATACATGTACCATAATACCAATCGTTGACTAAACAGTCGTTCATGGTTCACTCGTTTGATTGATGATCTGACGGTTTTATAGGTATATATATATATATATATA
>OX243815.1:11537942-11545442 GCA_945859605.1 Lumbricus rubellus
AGAGAAGCAGAGAGAGAAGCAGAGGGAGAAGCAAATGGGGAAGCAGAGGGAGAAGCAGAGAGGGAAGCAGAGGAGAAGCAGAGGGAAAAGCAAAGGGAGAAGCAGAGGGAGAAGCAGAGGAAGAAGCAGAGGAGAAGCAGAGGGAGAAGCAGAGGGAGAAGCAGAGGAGGGAGAAGCAGAGGGAGAAGCAGAGGAAGACGCAGATGGAGAAGGAGAGGGAGAAGCAGAGGGAGAAGCAGAGAGAGAAGCAGAGGAAGACGCAGATGGAGAAGGAGAGGGAGAAGCAGAGGGAGAAGCAGAGGAGGGAGAAGCAGAGGGAGAAGCAGAGGAAGACGCAGAGGGAGAAGCAGAGAGAGAAGCAGAGAGAGAAGCAGAGGGAGAAAGAAAGCATGAAGGACGCATGAAGGACGCAAAAACAAGAAGAGGCAGAGAAAGATTAGCAAAAAATAAAAAAAGAGGAAAACGAGACACAGAGAGGGACAAACAGACAGACAGACAGAGAGATAGAGACAGAGACAGAGAGATAGAGACAGAGACAGAGATAGAGGGAGAGACAGAGACAGATAGACAGACAGAGACAGACAGACAGAAAGACAGAGACGGAGACAGAGACAGAGAGAGAGTGGGAGAGAGAGAAAGAGAGAGAACGTTGGATTGGAGAAGGAAAAGGATGAGGAAAGCGAAAGGCAGACGAGAAATCAGAGGAAATGACTTAGGATGAGAAAGAGGATGAAGAAGTGAAAGAGCAAACTGGAGTATAATGCAGAATAGTGCAAATGGAAAGAAAAAGATTTTCGGGCGATGGTGGTGAAGAAGAAGAGGAGGACGAGGACGAAGAGGTAGTAGTGGTGGTGGAGGAGGAGGACGAGGAGGAGGACATGGAGGAGGAAGAAGAGGATGACGAGGAAGTAGTAGGGGTGAACGAGGAGGAGGACGAGGAGGAGGACGACAATGAGGAGGAGGACGAGGAGGAGGACAAAAAGGACAATGAAGAGGAGGATAGTGAGGAGGAGGAAGAGGAAGATGAAGAGAAGGAGAACGAGGAGGTAGTAGTGGTGGAGGAGGAGGACGACGAGGAAGAGGAGGAAGAGGAGGAGGACGAGGAGGACGGAGGAAGAGGAGGAGGAAGAGGACGAGGAAGAGAACGAGGAAGAGGAGGACGAGGACGAAAATAAGGTGGAGAAAGAGACATCACCCAAAAGAGCAACGAAGCGCAGAGCAGGCAGCCACAGATGAGAGAAAAGCCATCGAAGAGAATAGAGAGAAGAGCAGAGGAGAGGAGATTGGAGAGAGAAGAGTGGAGAGAAGAGCAGAGATGGTTGGTATAGAATGAGGAAAACGAGAAGATTGGAAATGCGAAAAATGAAACGCGAAGAGAAATTATGAGAAAAATTAGACGATGAAAGACGAGAAGAAGGCTGCAGTGGAAAGGAAGCAAGGAGGAGGAGGAGGAGGAGGAAGAAGATGAGGAGGAGAAAGAGGAGGAGGAAGAGGAAGATGAGGAGGAGGAGGAGGAAGAGGAGGAGAAAGAAGAGGAGGAGAAAGAGGAGGAAAAGGAAGAGTAAGTTGAGGAGGAGGAAGAGGAGAAGAAAGATGAGAAGGAAGAGGAGGAAGAGGAAGAGAAGGACGAGGAGAGTAAGAGGAGGAAGATGAGAAGGAAGAAGAGAAAAGGAGGAGAAAGAGAAAGAAGATGAAGAGGAAGAGGAGGAGGAAGAAGGGAAGGAAGAGGAGCAGGAAGAGAAAGAAGATGAGTATAGGAAGAGGAGGAGGAAGAGGAGGAAGAGAAAGAGGAGGAGGAAGAGGAAGATGAGGAGGAGGAGGAGGAAGAGGAGGAGAAAGAAGAGGAGGAGAAAGAGGAGGAAAAGGAAGAGTAAGTTGAGGAGGAGGAAGAGGAGAAGAAAGATGAGAAGGAAGAGGAGGAAGAGGAGGAAGAGGAAGAGAAGGACTAGGAGAGTAAGAGGAGGAAGATGAGAAGGAAGAAGAGAAAAGGAGGAGAAAGAGAAAGAAGATGAAGAGGAAGAGGAGGAGGAAGAAGGGAAGGAAGAGGAGCAGGAAGAGAAAGAAGATGAGTATAGGAAGAGGAGGAAGAAGAGGAGGAAGAGAAAGAAGAGGAGGATGCAGAAGAGAAGGAAGATGAGGAAGAGCGAAACCGAAGTGGAAGCGTCGGAGGATGAGATGAAGTATGAAGGGAACGATGGAAGAAGGAGAAGCAGGAAGAGGAGGAAAGGAGGAGGAGGAAGCGATGACGTAGATGTCACGAGAAGAAGAAGTTCATGGCTGTGATGATTACCCCTCTTCCCCCATTTCCCCACCCCCATCACCCCATTCCCCTCACCCCATTGACTTCTGATCAATAGATTCAAGCCAACCAGTGAACCACCCGACCTGCAGCATCCAAACGGACGGACGGACCCATATGGGGATGGACCGCCAAGTATTTGCTTAGGGTAAGCGCCTTTACCCGCCGACCGACCGACCGACCGACCGACTCGCGTCGGGAGCGTCAGGCGGCCACAGCAGCAGAGGCCTACGCACGGCATCAGCATCAGCAGCAGCAGCAGCAGCAGCCGCAGGCAGTATTAGTATTAGTAGTACTGTTCAGTGTTTGCCAAGTCACTCAGCGCAGATGCTGCAGCCGATGCTGCATGTGATGCTGCTGTGGATTCTGGATGAGGTTGAGGCTGCAGGTAGCACTTATGCTGCTGCTGCTGCTGCTGCTGCTGCTGTTGGCAACGATAACCTGGCGCCACCATCATTCATCCGGGTAATTAGTGTCACGATGCAATTCCTGTCTTCTTGAGTCGTCGTCGTTGTAGTTATGGAAGCATTGCATGCCATGGCATAGTTATCAGTCAGGTCTCTCTCTCCTCATCATCATCATCATTCGATCTTCTGTGATTCGATGCCGTTGTTGTTGTTGTTGTTGTTGCTGCTGCTGTTGTTGTTGTTGCAGAGCAGTCCGACTAGAAATCGGTATAGAGCCGCATATAGCATGGCACACTCTAATCAGAGCATCGAAAGATAGAGACATGGTCGGACAGACAGACAGGCAGACAGACAGACAGACAGACAGACAAACAGTCAGGAGCGAAAGTGTAAGAAACTGCGAGCAGCAGACTGAGATAGGCTACACGTACTATCTACAGTGGCACACAGAGCGAGACATACAAAGCGAGATTCAGACAGTTAGAGAGAAACACACAAAATGAAAAAACGTCTTTGAAGGAAATCAAATTCTTATTACATCTACTTTGAATGTTTTCTTCATATTTTCTAGTTTTCTTTAAAAATTATAGCTACCCAGGTACTAATTTTAATTATCGCTATTTTAATAGTTGCACTCTTATGGGTCTCCTTCGATGCGTCTATCAGCGGTCACCAACCAATTGTGCAAATGGAGCCAAAGAAAAAACTTAAATGTCTCAGGAGTTGCTTTGCATAGAACACAATAACAGCCGCGTCATTTTTTTTATACTATGCCAGATTTAATTTAATCTGCGTAATTCTTGCACTTTGGTTACCTGTAAAATTTTCGCTTCCTCTCCAGAAGTTTTTCGGCAACTAAAACACACGGCACAGGCGGAGGAGATTAAAGAGTCAGCGACATCAAGAGGTCTATTGTGGCAAAAGACAGGAATTGATTAAGGCCAGGGATAAGATCCTCTTACGAAGGCCAAAGACCGCAGGAGTTTTGTGAAGGCCAATAGGTCTATTATAATGCACGACAGCAGCTGGAGGAATCATGTTTTTAGTGAAAAGGTTCTTTTGAGCAGACGGCGACGCGGTCATTAGAGTCTCGTCTGCTTCTTTCAAATCAGCAGACGACATACAAAAACCTAATTGATGTCGTCTGCTGGATGGACGACGTCATCGCATTTCCTTTCTGCCGCCATCTTCACTCGTCTCATATTTGGAGGAGAAATAATCTTATAAGCTCTTCCACTTAAATCCCTGCCAATACAAATCAGTGGCGGTATACACTGCATGACTCGCAGGACTCTTCCTGTGATGTATAATTAATTGCTCATGAATATGCAGTAATATCTGCATAGGTAATAACGTGCTGGACTGCTGGACTCTCTATCGAGGGGTCAGAGGTTAGGATCCCCTCCAGCTGGGGGACACAAATCTGCATTGATCAAAATTTCTGCTTCACCAACGCCCTATAATGTTATAATATGTGACTGCATGTTATAGTTATATTGAAGTCACTGACCGGGTGTAGCCTATATACTGTTGTTGGGAAGTTGGGGGGTGAGGGAGGGTGTTGGCCAATGACCACCAACCCCCACCCTCGATATATGGCGAGGCTATGAAAATGAAGTGGCTATCAAGATCAATCTTGGTGACCATCACTTCACATATACACACATGGTTGCCTCAGAGAATTCTTATCACCTTCTTTATTTGTATATTACATAGCATACATAGCATAATGTACTTATACAATTAATTAAATAAATAAATATATATATATACTAGCTGTACCCAGCCACGCTTTGCTGTGGCAGAAAAGACCTTCTCTCCCCCTCCCAATGATAGAGCCCAATAATGATGAAAGGCCTTTTTGCGACTCGCTTATGACGTCACAGCACGCGACCTCATTGATGTTTCGGCTGCTGTGTTTGGGGACTTTCTGAAATCTGACAGTTTTGTTGAATTTGCAAATGGCGGTCGAAGGGATTGCAAAGTTCACTTTTTGTGGAAAAGATTGCGTTTTTTTCTGGGAAAAAATGTTAAGACACGGTGCTATTGGAATGGAAGGTTTTGGTAAATTTTCAAAACAATCGGTGCGTAACTTTCGGCGTGATTGTATGACGAACTATTGGAAAGTTTCATTTTTATTTATATAGATATATGCGTTGAGCAGATAAATTTCTAATGTAATTTAGGCCTATATCTATGTAGCCTACATGCTTCCAGTCATATATTTATCGAAGTGCATTGTGGTCACAGTTTTAAATACATTAATTTTAATATATATAAGACTATATACACAAATATTGTGTATATACTATATGTATATATATAATGTATGTAGGTTGAAGTCAACATAACGAAATGACCCAATTTTAATAATTTTTTCTCAGGTCCTGCATGCATGTAAGTGTGCATAATATTATGTAGGCCTATATATGACTAAATATGAAGTATAAAATAGCGCTGAATCTGGACAAGGTATACATCGCAATATTAAACATCTGTTCACGGATACACTGAACTAATGGATACAGAATATAATGGCCTATAAAATACTGGCAAACAGCTTGGACGCGAGAGTGGCTTAAGTCTCAGGGGAGAGGGAGTGACTGTTTGAATGAAACGAGCTGCATGGGAAATCGGCAGACGCATCTTTCTTTTTTCATTCTTTTTTTCTTTCTCTGTATCTGCTCCCATCCCCTCCTTGCCCCTCCATTCCTCCCTCCCTCGACTCCTCCCCTCCACTCTCCTCTCGTCTCCTCTCCTCTTCTTTCATCACCTTCCTCTCCTGCCCTCTCCAATCCTCTTCTCTCATATCCCATCCTATCTTATTCAATCCTATCCCATCCTATCGAATCGTATCGTATCCTATCCTGTCCAGTCCTATTCTATCCTATCCTTTCCTATCCTTTCGCATCCCATCCTATCTTATTCAATCCTATCCCATACTATCGTATCGTATCCTATCCTGTCCAATCCTATTCTATCCTATCCTTTCCTATCCTTTCGCATCCCATCCTATCGCATCATATCGTATCCTATCCCATTCTGCCCCATCCTCTCCTATCCCATCCTATCCTATTCTATCCCATCCCATCCTCTCCTGTCCTATCTTATCCTATTCTATCCCATCCCATCCCATCCTCTCCTATCCTATCCTTTCAACTCCTCTTCTCTCCTCACCTCTCCTCTTTCTTCTCTCCCTTCAAGCTGCTCCATAATGCGCCATACACACGTCATGCATAATTGCCTTCAACGTCAGACGTCGAGTTTCAATTATGGTCAATTATTATTGTTACTTCAAAACGATGAACGTTTCAACTTTCAACGTTGTGTAGAAAAAGTATTAGCAGCCAAATAATAATCGAGAAGTCCATACATTGAACCAGTCTCTTGTCAGATGCGCAGCAGAGAACCAGCGCGTCTACTACACGCCCATCTGCAGCGCCCTCATGAGATGCTGTCAAACACTAGAAATAAATAGTCAAGTGTATGCATAATTACACATGTATACGTGCACGCACGCACGCACGCGCACGCACGCACACACACACACACACACACACACACACACACACACACACACACACACATACACACACACACATACATACATACATACATACATACATACATACATGTACATACATACATAATACATATATACATACATACATACATAAATGCATACATACATACATACATACATACATACATACATACATACATACATACATACATACATACATACATACATACATAATACATATATACATACATACATACATACATAAATGCATACATACATACATACATACATACATACATACATACATACATACATACATACATACATACATACATACATACATACACACATACACACATACACACATACACACATACACACATACACACATACACACATACACACATACATACATACATGCATGTACAACTGTACATGCATGAATACATTCATTATTGGATCAGAGGAATTTCTGCGTATACTTTCTTCATGGAACTGGAATATTGATCGTGAGATTGCTGTAGTTGGTGTTGAGACTAAACACAGTAAACAGTCGGTCCTCAGTTTTTTTTACGAAAGACAATCTCGTCTTCTGATTGGCTGCTGCTTCATTACGATTACAGTCAGTCGTTGTTGTGAGGACTCTATATATATATATATATATATATATATATATATGTATGTATATATATATTTATATATATACATTTATATATATACGACGACGATAGCGACATCTGTTCGTTGTCGATGTCGTCCAAGGTCTTATTCATCATTCATCTTCTTATTGCTGGACAAAAGAATAATCTTTTGAATATGTAGGTCAAAGAGAATTTCTCTGTCTCTCTCTGTCTCTCTCTGTCTGTCTCTGTCTCTGTCTCTGTCTCTGTCTCTGTCTCTCTGTCTGTCTCTCTCTGTCTCTCTTTCTCTCTTTCCTTTATCAACTGATTATCATCGTTGGACATCAGTCGCTTGCATACGCTGCAGGCACTTGTTAGATACGGGAATTGGAGAGAAAGGACGGACAGAAGGACGGACGGATGGACGGACAGAATAATTGATGGATGGATGGATGGATGGATGGTGGCAATTTAAGAAACAGACAGACGCACTGACAGGGAAGTCAGTAATGGGCTGCGACTATGGAGGGGAAGAGAGAGGAGGATATAGGGAAGGAGCGATGAGAGGAGAGGAGTGTGGAGGAGGGAGGAGGGAGGTCGAGCAGAACACAGCACAGCATAGGAGAGCAGAGCAAATGAAAATAGAGAACA
>OX243815.1:11555442-11585442 GCA_945859605.1 Lumbricus rubellus
TCTCTGTCTCTCTGTCTGTCTGTCTGTCTGTCTGTTTGTCTGTCTCTCTCGCTCTCTGTCTCTCTGTATCTGTTTCTGTCTCTGTCTCTCTGTCTGTCTGTTTGTCTGTCTGTTTGTCTGTCTGTCTCTCTTGTCTCTGGTCTCTTGTATTCGTCGCATAACAACAGGTTTAGTTTCCATTGTTTCCTGTCGACCCATAAAACTATTCCGAATTTGTCAACGAATGAATAAAATATAGGTGGTCGCGTCATCATCATCATCATCATCATCATCATCATCATCATCATCATCATCATCATCATCATCATCATCATTGATCTCTTGTTGCATTCCCCTCGCCAGTCGAGAATTATTCTCTGAAATTATTCGTCAATAAGAACCAACCCTCCTCCTCCACCCCATTACCACTCTCTATTTCTCTCTCTGTCTCTGCCTCTATCATTCCCTCCCTTTCTCAGTCTCTGTCTCCGTGTCTCTGTCTCTGTATGTCTGTCTGTGTGTCTGTGTGTCTCTCTGCCTCTTTGTCTCTGTCTTTGTTTTTGTATGTCTGTCTTTCTCTCTCTATGTCTGTCGCTGTGCATGTCTGTCTGTGTATCTCTGTCCGTCACTCTCTCTCATCTTTCAATACCACTCTTTGCCTCACTCCGTCTCTCCAATCGTCTCCCTCTGCACCTCCCTCCCTCTTTCCATCTCTCCCATCTATCGCCCTCTCCTCCATGCACCCATCCTCTCCCCCTCTCCATTTCAATTCATCTATACAGAAATGAATGCCGTACAAATGAAACAATGGCAGCAGTTTAAAAGTCGGTCTTTCATTCAAAAGCCTCGTCGCACACTACACGCAAACAACATCGTTGCCAACGTCGTTGCACACGTCATCATCATTATCATCATCATCATCATCATCATCATCATGATCATCAACATCATCATCATTGCGGCTACCAGTGGCATAAAAAACGATGTGTATGACCGGCTGCAGTCAGCCTTTGAATCCTTTGAATCATCGGCATCACAGGAATCGACAGAAGCTGCATACAACACAACACGACCACCAATACTACTACTACTACATGTACTAGCAGCAATGAATTATTGATACGAAACATGCATCTGTCTCTCTCTCTCTCTCCGTTTGTCTGTGCGCTTGTCTGCCTGAGTGTCTGCCTGTCTACCTGAATGCATGTCTGTCTGCGTGTGACTGTCCACATGTCTCTCTGCATGTGTGTGTCTGTCTTTTCTTCCGTCTGCTTGTCTGTCTATCTGTCTGTCTGTCTGTATGCCGGTGTCTATCTGCGTGTCTATGTCTACATGTCTCGCTGTCTGTATGTCCGTGTGCCTGTCTGTCTGTCTGTCTGCATGTCTGTCTGTTTATGGCGCAGTCTCTATGCGCTGCATCACTCACTTAACATCCCCCACACTGCCACATCCCGTACAACTGTCACATTGCGTATCTGTCGATGTATCTGTCCGTGGCCACGTACATCCGTCTCCATCCGTCTCTCTTCGTCTCTCTTCGTCTCTCTTCGTCTCTCTTCGTCTCTCTTCGTCTCTCTTCGTCTCTCTTCGTCTCTCTTCGTCTCTCTTCGTCTCTCTTTGTCTCTCTTCGTCTCTCTTTGTCTCTCTTCGTCTCTCTTCGTCTCTCTTCGTCTCTCTTCGTCTCTCTTCGTCTCTCTTTGTCTCTCTTCGTCTCTCTTTGTCTCTCTTCGTCTCTCTTTGTCTGCCTCTGTCTGTATGTCTCTGTATGTCTCCTTCTTTCTACCATCCTGAACGTGACCTAAAAACGTTGCTGATACTTTCCATTCTCATATCGACTCCATTTCCATTATCCAATAATTATAATTAATATTAATATTTCAGCAAATAATTAATATATTCATGAATCGATGACGTCACATGTTGGCCTACTCAACGTTTGCTTCACAGACCGTCCAAGCACGCAGACTCACACGCACAGGCAGACGGTCAGAGACAGAGAGAGACAGAGACAGATAGACAGAGAGACAGAGACAAAGACAGACAGACAGAGGCAGAGACAGGCAGAGACAGAGACAGACAGAGACAGACAGACAGAGAGACAGAGAGACAGAGAGACAGAGACAGAGACAAAGACAGAGACAGATACAGAGACACAGAGAGAGACATAGAGAGAGAAACACACAGAGAGAGATAGAGACAGAGACAGAGAGACAGAGAGACAGAGAGACAGAGACAGAGAGATACATGTAGAATCGTGCACACTCGTGTATGCCTGCTAACGCAGCGTATGTGGGCTAATTGAATCTATTTTGTAGACGTGGATGGCTTTTGTAACGATTGGTTTCGTCTTTTTTCCCAGGTGACTATATCGACCAGCAGAAGTGCCGACAAATCACGTTCCGCTTGTTGTATTCATAATATACACTGGCCATGTTTCGCTTAGGATGTCAGATATGTCAGCCATTGTTCTAAGAGCTGAGGGAGCTGGGAAGGTAGACAGACAGACAGACAGGCAGACAGACAGAGAGACAGACAGACAGACAGAGAGATGGACAGATGGAACGACGGACAAGCGGACAGACAGACAGACAGGCAGGCAGGAAGGAAGGAAGGCAGGCAGACGGACGGACGGACGGACAGACGAACAGACAGATGAACAAACATACAGACCAATTGACGGACAGGCAAACAGCCATAGACAGGCAGAAGACAGAAGGACAGAAAGACAGATGGGTGGACAGACAGACAGACAGACAGCAGACAGACACACAGACGGACAGACAAATAGACAGACAGACGTAACGTCAGACAAGCAAAAAGGCAGACAGGCAGGCAGGCAGGCAGGAAGACAGACGAAAAGATTTGTATGTTACTTACCAGAGTTATTCGTTGTGCATGATGATCTGGTTCTGAGGTCTGCGGCTGAAGGCGTGGCAGGCGTGATGGGAGTGGCAGGGGTGATCGCTGACGACCCTCTGGAACTCTGAGAGAAGACACTTCCGAAGCTGCTTGTGGACGGACTGATGCACATATTATTATGACGGTGCCTCGACGTCACCCCACCGCTCATCGTCATTCCCCCTCCACCGTCTCCCTCTCCACCACATCCACCACCTCCTCCTCCACCGCTCCAAGAGCTTCCCAACGATCCTCCGAACTCGTCGAGGAAGTAGTCGCGCGATCTGGAAGACGACGCTGACCTTGACGCTGCTGACCTTGACCCACACCCGACGATCCGCATTGCGCTGCAAGGACCGGAAGTGGATTGGGACATAGGAGACGTCCCCTGGCGACTGCAGATGCTACTAGTCCGACTCGGGTAGGATCGGCGGCTGGGGCGACGCGACGACGACGAGCCCCCATTACCACCATCATCGCAATCAATGTCCGGGGGTGACGAGGGAGACGAAGGGGGCGGCGGAAGGCTGCGGTCCTGGATGCTCTGCAACCGAGGACCGGGGCTCGACGTCGGTGTCGTCAGGGTCCTGTGGTGTCGCCCCCCACCGCCGCCGCCGCCACCGCTGCCACTCCCCTCCGAGATCTCGTCCGAACTACGACGAGATTTCTTGCTGCTGCTGCTGTGGTTCCGGTTCTCCTTATTGTCGCTGCTGCTGTTGTTACTCGACTTCGATGAGAAGAAGTTCTGCAGACGAAACAGATCGCGGATGACGTTCGTTGTTCCAGTCTTCGAGGACGACGAAGACTGAGGGTTCTTGTGCTGCTGTTGCTGTTGCTGCTGGTGGTGGTGCGATGAGGACGACGACGACCCACGTGGCGATGACTTAGGAGTGGCATCGGCCTTGACCGACAGCAGGCGGTTGATGGTGGAGCTGGAGTGGGCAAAGTCTCTGTTGAAGGACGATGAAACGGAAGAGGATTTGGACGAGCGACGATCTCCTCCTCCTCCTCCTCCTACTCCTCCTCCGCAGTCGGAGAACGAGGAGAGGGTGATGTTGGGAGGATGATGGAGAGGAATTCCAAGCGTCTTCGCTTCCTCCAACACCTCTCCCCAGTTCATATGCGTCATCTCATTCTCAGTATAACTGTCACTCATCATCGCCGACGTCTCGCACGTGACCACCGCAGCAGCCGACTTGCAGCTTTTGCAAATGGCCGCCGATCGACTTCCGCCCGTCGTGACGTCATCGCTCGACGACAACGACAGCAGAGGGCGCAGGTAAGATCCGTCGTCGGTCACCGGAAGTGGGCTGTCGTCATCCACTTCCGGTGATTCGCTTTGGTCTTCGTCCGAACGACAGAGGGAGCAGTTGTCGCTCAGCTCGACGAGAGGATGTTGCTTCGAGGAGGAGGATCTTCTGGAACATCTTCGAGTACCACCACCACCTGTTCCTCTTCCGCCGTCCAGCTGGCGTCTCCCATTCGTCGACGAGGAAGATGTCCTCGTCGTTGCCATGGAAACGACGTCTGCTGCGCTGCCCGTCCTGTGACCGTTGGCGCGAGGAGGGTGCCCGATGTCTTGAACGACGATCTGACCACAGGCAGAGCAGGTCGTCTCTTCATCAGTATGATGATTATCTTGAACGACTGCGTTCTCCATCCTCTTCATCGAAGGTATTCGACTGACACTGGTGCCAGTCGGTGACCGTATTGCTTCTTGGTCCTTGGTGGTCGAGCGATCACTGCATGCATGCAGTTCGCCATCTCCTGCCCTCCTCCTACTGCTGCTGCTGATGCCGCTGCTGCTGCTGAAGATGGTCGCTTCTTTGACGGAAGATGCTGGAAGACCATCACAACCAACAACCGCGGGTCCATAATCCTCCTCGTCGTAGCTCATCGCAGATCTCTGCTGAGTCTTGTCGCTGACTACAAAGTCCAACGTTCCAGCAACCATGGCCGCCGCCAGTGGTCTCCCGCAGTGCGTAGAACCTCCGATTCCACCACCATTCCCACCACCCCCACCGTAGCTGATCAGTTCGTGACCCTTGACTTGACTGGGCGAGGCATCCCTCGTCGATGGGAGGCTCTGACCGCCGGCGGCTCTTCGTCGAAACATCTTGCTTTCCAGTTTGACGGTAAACGTGAACTGTAGCACGGATGAAAGGTCAGAGGTCGTTGCCTCGTCGTCGATGTGATTGGTCCATGGTCGACTGTGGCTGCTGCTGCTGCTGCTGCTCTTCCTTGCGGAGTGATGCGGCGGAGGAGGAGGAGGAGGAGGAGGCGGTGTTCCATCCTCCGTTATCATCAGTCCTCCTCCTCCATCCACCGTGTCATCCTCATTCGTCTCCTCCTCCTCCAGCAGCAGTCCACCCTTCTTCCTCTCCAGGTGAGAGGAAGAAGCGGTCGATCCGTTTCCGCTTCCTCCTCCTTTTCCTCCGCTCTCCCTCTCGCTGCTGCTCCACGACGATCTCGTCAGCTGCGCCTGAAGGTCTTCCAAGGTCACGTACCCGGATTCCTTTCCCTCGGCATCGTCGGACGTGAAGTCAGGACTACCACTGCTGCTCTGCATGCTCTTGTCCTTCCTCGTCGTCCGGACGTCCAGCCGAGCCACTCCGCCGCCGTCCGCTGCAGGGATGATGGTCCTAGGTCCGACAGGAAGTGGAAGTGGAACCGGAAGTGGACTCGTGTCGCTCCTCCAACCGAGTCCAGCTAATCCGGAATCGACCAGGAGCGTCCCATCGTCCGGACTCGAGTCATTGGCATCGCTCGTCGCCTGCTCCAAAGTTCTTTCCAGTTTGACGCTGAATTCGTCCGGAGCCATTCCACTTCCTCCACCAACTGCTCCTACTCCTCCTACTCCTACTATTCCTACTCCTACTCCACCACCTACTCCTACTCCACCACCCACTCCTACTCCTACTCCTACTCCTACTCCACCACCTACTCCACCTACTCCTACTCCTCCTATTCCTCCTTCTACTACAGTTGGTCGGTCGTCGTAAGGCACACGCGGAGGATCGATCCTCTTCGCCGGAGACCTCGTTCCGTCGACAGCCACCGGAGCACATCCTCCTCCGATGACCTTCGCAGGTTCCTGACCTTCCACTGACCTTGGAGCTGGTCCTCCTGCGGTCAGTCGACTTTTCCTCGATTCAGTTTCAACGACGACTGGAACGGTCTTCTTGCGGCGTTTTAATCGCGGCGGGGAGACCTTCTCGGCGCAGCTGGCGGTCAGCGGATCGTGGCTGGATCGTTCGAGGAAGGTACTGACTCCACGGGGGACCGGAAGCGGGGTAGTCGTGGCCGTCGACGACGACGTCTTAAGGTCGTCCTCCTCATCGTCGTCGTCGTCCTCCTCATCGTCATCGTTCCACACGCGATGAATCCAGACGGGATAATCCGTGAAACTCGGTCGCTCCATCGTCCTTTCCAGTGACGCACTTCCGTCCAGTTTACCCCCCGTCACTCCTCCCCTTCCCATCTTCTTCTTTCCATCTCCAGAGACCTTCACGTCAGTTCGACAGACAGCACCACCGCCGCTCTGGAGATCGTCGCTGTCCGCCTTCGACGCTGAACCTGGACTTCCGGTGTCATGGCCGGTCTTCGTGACGTCACCACAGGACTTCCGGTCGGCGGTTCTACTTCCGCTGCCGCCATTGTCCTCCTTCTTCGGACTCGATGTTTTGCCGGCGAACAGTTGGAACCTCGATCTGATCGTTGTTCGTTTATTTCGTTCCGGTGTCGACCGAGTCGATCGACATCCGTCATCTCTCGTCGAACCAGCCACTTCGGATGAGGAGGATGCGCCACCACCTGGAGGAACGTCTCCCCATTTCTTCTTGTTGGCTGGTGGTGATGCTAGGGAGCCAGGACCGTCAGCGGAACAACCAGCAGATGACGACGGCTTCTGCCTCAGCAGCCGGTTCTTGAATCTCGTCCACATGATGAAGATGATTAAGATGAAGATGATGATGGAAAGAGCCGCATATGCTTCTTCCTCTTCCTCCTCTTCCACCTTCTCCTCCTACTTCCAATCCTCTTCCTCCTCCTGCTCTAACAACGACTCGCAATGAATCCTTACCGATGCAGGCAGATGTTGAATTGTATAATACGAACAGCTGCTGTTCCTTCCTCAGACCGATGCTCCCTCTGCGGCTGGTGGTGGCGGTTGATGCCCCTCCCTCCGCCAAACCGTCTCTTCCGGCAGTGCACCAGACTGATCCTGCATCATCATCATCGTTACTGCTCTTACTTCCGTTTCCGGTTTGCCCTTCCCTCCTCCACCCTCGCGGTGATCAGTCGTCGGATACAGAACGAGAAGTAGTAGTCAGCTTCCAGCGCTTGATTCCGAAGAACGGCGTCTCGTGGACATCCTCATCGAAGACAACAGAACAGAAGAGAAAAGCGACGGCGATTCTTAGATCTTCCTCCAAGAATCAGAATCAGAACCAGAAGATGGAGACAAACAGCTTTTTGCTGCCAGCAACGACGAGCGCCACAGCGAAGAAGCAATATCATCAACAACGACAACAGCGCAAGGCAGCATTTCTGCAACTATACTGCAGAATACTTTCTCAGATGTTTTACGCTATACACAGTTATTTTTCACGGTCATCGCCCGGTAACCGCAGCCATCGCAGCCACCGTGGCCAGAGCTGCTGCAGCCGTGTAGTCAGCCCCACCGATCGCCCGGTGTATACCTTCAGCGCTGCCGCAGCGAAGGGGTCCACTACGCGGCGGCCGATGCAGTCGCTGGCGGCGGCGGTGCTAGGCCTCGCTCGACGCCGGCAGATGAGACGGCATCGACTGCGGCGGAGTCCAAGTAGGCCTGCTATACAATCGACGCTTGCAGAGGCTGAGGCAGCGGTGGACGCACCCGCATCTGATGCTGCTGCTGATGCTGTTCGTCTTATCCGTCGTTAGATGGCGTCTCCTCCGTACGTGCAGCAGCCTCCTCTTCTTCTTCTTCCTTGGCTGCTGCTGCTGGTGATGAGGATGAGGATGGCGAGGATGAGGATGGCGAGGCTGCTGCTGCTGCTGCTGCTGCTGCTGGGAATTGGCATAAACAAACAGAGGATTGGTGTTTATCGGAGTCGGAAGAGAGGAGGAAGGATGATGTGGAAGAGAGAGATGGAAAAGAAGAAGAGATGGAAAGTAAGAAGAAGAAAGGAAGTAGGAAGTGGAATAAGATGCGGACGAGATGGAAACAGATCAATTAGAGACTGCAGCGTGGAGAAACGGATGAAAGGAAGGAGAGAGAGATGAAATGGTTGGATGAGAAGAAAGGAAGAAAGGAAGGATAGAGAGATGGAGTGAGTGGATGAGCATGAAAGAAAGGAAGGAATGACGCGGAGGAGAGACGATTAGAAAAGGGATTCTAAAGAATCATGTAGGAATAAACATGTAATCATAAAAAAACTATGAAACTAAGCTAACGAGGTAATTGGAGGAATGAGTGAAGAGAGAAAAGGGAAGGAATTAAGATTTGAAAGAACGAATGAAATAAACACGACGAAAGCGATTGAAGAAGCAAGCAAGAAGAAGAGGAAAAAGAGATCAAAGCATAAATGGACGGATGGATGGATGGATGGATGAATGGATGAATGGATGAATGGATGGATGGACGGATGAATGGATGGATGGATGAACGGATGGCTGGATGGCTGGATGAACGGATGGATGAATGGATGGCTGAATGGAGGAATGAATGGATGGATGGATGAATGGATGGCTGAATGGAGAAATGGATGGATGGATGATTGGATGGATGGATGAACAGATGCACGGATGAATGGATGAATGGATGGATGAATGGAGGGATGAATGGATAGATGGATGGTTGGATGGATGAACGGATAGATGGCTGGCTGGATGGATGGATGGACAGACGGTGAGCAATATACAAACCTCTGGCTGCACGGTTGAATAAACAGGTGACGAATGAGTGCTTAATAGGTGGATTGGTGGATTTGGAAAGAGTGCGTGGGTGGATAGCGCAGAGATGACTAAATGTGGAGGGGATAAGACGACTTCAGACGGATGAATGAATCGAAGTTTTATGGTAAAGCAGTCATCAGACGCTAGCTGCTCGAGGTAGTGGTGGTGGTGGTGGTGATGTGTGTATGACACGTATGTAGGAGAGGGATGCGTGCCTGATGCATCCATCCTACTCATCCTCATCTTCCGAATTTCGACCGAAGAAGAACATGTCAGTCGACGCGTGAAATCAGAACATGAAAGAGGAAAGAGTGGGAGTATAAGGAAAGGAGAAGATGACATGGTGGAAGAAAGAGAGGAAGGGAAGGAGGTAGAGAGGACAGGAGGAAGGTATAAAGGACGAAATGGAGTAAGAAATCGAGGAAATTAAGAAACGAGCAGGGAGCAAGGAGAAAGGAAGGTACACAAATGAAAGCAAAACAAGAAGGAAAGAAAAGGAAGGAACAATAGAAGAAGAAAAGAAGATAGAAGACTTCATATAGAAAGACAGCGGCGATATTTTAAAGAAGGGTCATATAAATTTTAAAAATATTTTTCTTTTGTATTCTGCCCTTTGAGGGCAGAATACAAAAGAAGAAGATCAGCTTTCGAGATGACGACGTATAGAAAGATGCTGAGAGTCAGCTGGCGGGAGTACAGAACAAACGAGTCTATTATATACTCGAGATCTGCAACCGGAGCAGCGACTGTTGGATGTGGTGCAGAGAAGGAAGTTGAATTATACTTTGGACACAGGATCAGAGCGCACAATTAATCTACCGGCCTTCATATGTCAGGGCTATGTGGATGGAAAAAGAGGTCGGAGGAAGACCGGGAAGACACTGGATGGAGGATGTCGAGGAGTGGATGGGATTGTCGATGGCGGATTGTTGCGTAAGGAGAGCGAGGAATAGAGAGGGATGGAGGAAATTGACGTCGATGGCTCTGGTCTCCGATCCTCAGCAATGAGGATGGACATGATGATGATGATGATATAAATGAGTCAATGTAATGAAATCGTAGAAGAGAATAAAAGTTTCGCGAAAGCATTCGTCTTTATAGACTATAAGTCAACAAACCCTCAGTCTCTGTGACTCTAAAATGTAGAATTAAACTGATAAAATTAAGGCGCATTAAAAGTATCAATACAGAACTTTAAAAAACCGTAAGAACATACGCTGTGTAAGCTTAGACTATATATGCGCCCTTATATATAGGCTTAAGATTATTTATATATATATATAGGCTTAAGATTATATATATATATACGCCCTTATATATAGGCTATGGCCTGGTTGGTGGTTCTCACGTCGCCACAGATGCCCTCCCTCCGTAACTGATGCTCCTCTTCTTGCAGCCTTTCTCCTCTCTTAATCCGACGTGGAACTTCTTCGCAGTCAGTTCGTTCGCTCGTTCGTTCGTTCGTGCGAACGTCTGCTGATAATGACCTGAAAAAAGAAGCAACAAACGTTGGATTCGTTTGGATATATATATATATATATATACATATATATATATATATATATAATTATATATATATGTATATATATACACGTCGATTCCAGCCAACATAAAAATGATACGATCTGTGTGTAGGCCTATACATGTATATATATATATATATATATATGTGTGTGTATATACGTCTTCTCAGAATAGAAGAAGAACGTCCCTCTCATTCACTATTTTTTCTATTGCTCCTCTTCCTCTTCTAAAATCCCATCATGCATATAGCCTTTGTATCCTGTAGGCCTATACCATTATTCCAGATGTTTAATGTTTTCCTGTCCTATACACTGCAGGGATATATATATATATATATATATATACACTCCTACTCTCAGTAATATACATATATATATACATTATATACACATGTATATATACTTATACTCTGTTTTCTCATTGACTTTTTTATTCCTCGATCTTCTTTCACTTTATTCTCCTCTTCCTTCTTTTCCCTCTTCCCTCTTTTCCTTCCTCTTCCTTCTTTTCCTTCCTCTTCCTTCTTTTCCCTCTTCCTTCTTTTCCCTCTTCCCTCTTTTCCTTCCTCTTCCTTCTTTTCCCTCTTCCCTCTTTTCCTTCCTCTTCCTTCTTTTCCCTCTTCCCTCTTTTCCTTCCTCTTCCTTCTTTTCCCTCTTCCCTCTTTTCCTTCCTCTTCCTTCTTTTCCCTCTTCCCTCTTTTCCTTCCTCTTCCTTCTTTTCCCTCTTCCCTCTTTTCCTTCCTCTTCCTTCTTTTCCCTCTTCCCTCTTTTCCTTCCTCTTCCTTCTTTTCCCTCTTCCCTCTTTTCCTTCCTCTTCCTTCTTTTCCCTCTTCCCTCTTTTCCTTCCTCTTCCTTCTTTTCCCTCTTCCCTCTTTTCCTTCCTCTTCCTTCTTTTCCCTCTTCCCTCTTTTCCTTCCTCTTCCTTCTTTTCCCTCTTCCCTCTTTTCCTTCCTCTTCCTTCTTTTCCCTCTTCCCTCTTTTCCTTCCTCTTCCTTCTTTTCCCTCTTCCCTCTTTTCCTTCCTCTTCCTTCTTTTCCCTCTTTTCCTTCCTCTTCCTTCTTTTCCCTCTTCCCTCTTTTCCTTCCTCTTCCTTCTTTTCCCTCTTCCCTCTTTTCCTTCCTCTTCCTTCTTTTCCCTCTTCCCTCTTTTCCTTCCTCTTCCTTCTTTTCCCTCTTCCCTCTTTTCCTTCCTCTTCCTTCTTTTCCCTCTTCCCTCTTTTCCTTCCTCTTCCTTCTTTTCCCTCTTCCCTCTTTTCCTTCCTCTTCCTCCATTCTTCGTTCCATTCCTTCATTCCTCCACCTTCGTTGTTCACCTCTTCCTCCATTCCCATCCTCTTTCCCATTCTACGCCGCAATAATTCTCGTATACATGACAAACACAAGCATGCAGGCATTCCGGAAACAACCTCTCTACACATCCGCGAAAGATGCTTCATACATCTGTATACATAACCTACTGTAAGTATAGGCTACTACAAATGCAATTGTATACATGTATGCATTATGCATGTATGCAATATATATATATATAATTATATATATATAATGTATATATAATTATATATATATATGTATACAATCTAGAGTCTAAAGTCTAAACTATATACTGGGTATACTCTATAAGAGTCTATGCTGTATAGAAGAGGCAGATGTAGATCATGTATAATAGTCTGGTTGTAGTGACATGTGTTCGAGTGTAGCGTAGTGTGGTGCGGTGCTGCGAAGTAGTGTAGAACATGTCATGAACGCGTGTATCATGTCAATTTATATAGCGCATATCGAAGTATTATACGTCAATAGATGCTGCAGCTCTTATACTGTCTAACTCTAACCGATCTTAGCATGTGTGTTTTAGTTTAAGACCATATGTATTTCCTTTATAAGTAAATATTAAGTATGTTAATCATCGGTAACAGTTCGTTAATGCAATGGGAGACCATTATCCGGATGACTTTCAAACACGCGAGATTGGATCGAGCTTTTGTGTGACAATCTATGCTTTACCGCCATATCTGCATTTCCCCCATGGGTCGTAGAGCGCAGTGATCGGCGCCCCAGCTGCATGCATGGGGAATGGGGGAGACTGAGGCACGGAGGTCCCTGATGGGAGTCGGTGAATTGAATCGAGTCACGTGGCATCGTGATAGTCATAAAAACAGAGCGCTTAGCAGCAAGATGTCTGTGTAGATCGTTTCTGGCTTAAGGTCTGTCTATCTGTCTATATGTCTGTCTATATGTCTGTCTATATGTCTGTCTATGTGTCTGTCTGGCTTCTGGGCTGTATGTCTGTGTTGTAGCCAGGGCGTTTTTTAACGTGCAGTTGTAGGCTACACAAAAAGTGCAGTTCTAAATGCATTTGTGCAGTTGTAGAAGCACTTATGTACAGTTAAAACTATAGTAAAAAGGTAATAATGTCCTTCGATTGGAAATAATTTATCATGGAGCTGGATGGGAAAGGAAAGAAGGGGTTGTGCAGCTCTAAAAATTCATTTGAAACAGCCTTGGTAGTAGCGTTTCTGCTATAAGCGAATCGGCTAACAGTACCGCTAACTCATTGTAAGCGAACATAATCATGAAGGCTAGGCTATATGATTGTGAAAGAAGTTAACTACGAAAAGTTCGATCAACCTTCCATTCGGTTGTTAGCGACGATAAGCTGTGTAGTGGGACGTGATGGACGCCTTGCATGGCTGCCAACAGTGAAATTCGTCTCTTGTAATAATAACTTTTTATCATTCGTTTAATAGGCCAACTTTGCAATAATTATTCAGCTGCGTTGTGTCAGTTTGAAAACTAAACGAACATGACATAATTTATTAGTTATTATTAAAAGCGAGTAGTGGGATGAGGAGTTGGAAAAAGAATGGCTGCAGTTTTATCTCAGTAACACAAGAACCGACAAGAAATTGGGTCACACTATAATAAAAGTACACTAAAGTCACGTGGCCTGGATTTATGGCCTAACGACGACGATGAGTTCCAGACGATTGCTAATCAGTGAGGCGCCAAGGATGACTTCGTGCAATCTCCAACAACAACGATTGTATCTGACCTGCAGCAGAGCAAGCGTGCTTAAGCAATCGTGAGAAATTAATAAGCAAAAGAAAAGCCGTAAATCTACGCTGACCTATGTTCTACCATGCATAAAGCATTACTATTTAAAGCATCTGGACTATTATAGCTCTGTCGCTGTATACGCTGTAGGCCTACTTGGCTCTATGAAAAACTCTAATAAAATGATGTTTTGCATGTAATTGGTAGAACTGATGATGGGAGGGTAGGTGGGAGGGTGGGTTGGGTGGGTGGGTGGCGGGTTGGGGGGGGGGGAAGTGCATGAAAGAGCGACCACCGTTATCTGATTATCTGCAGACTTCTCTCTCGTGATGAATTGGATTTCGAGCCATTATTATTATTATTATTATTATTATTATTATTATTATTATTATTATTATTATTATTATTATTATTATTATTATTATTATTATTATTATTATTATTATTATAACAGGAATGTTAGATTTAGGTTTTGGTTTAGTTTTAACAGATCAATTTCAGTTTGCTTAGAGTGGCCGGTCCATAGCTCCGGGTAAACCAGACAAGGTGCCTTGGTAGGCAACGGCGTTGTAGCGCTGGATCGTGACTGAAATGCTCTGGAATAAAAAGCCTGCTTCACGTGAATCACCAGAGATCTTCGACACCCGGCGTCCAATCTCGGACACAAAGGCGAGACCTTCATTGTTGATGGGGCCCATTGTTTCCACGGCTAAGGGGACGAAGAGGTATGTCCTTTGGAGATCCAAATACTTTGACAATTTTCTTGTGGCGGCTTTCTCTGCTGCTCTTCCGGCTTCGGTCGCATTCTCAAGGACGTACGAGGCGGCCAACGTGTCCACCACGGTCGCGTCCCAAATTAACGCCCTTCCGTTGCTCCAAGGGATTAGGGTCTGGCCATCCGGTCTTTTCCCGTCAGTCCTGGCGAGGCCCGACGGCTCCTTGATTGCCGGAGTACCAGCTCTATTTAAGCCCCGGTAGACAAGGTCGTTGATGGTGCTGTGTCTTGCCTGTCTACCGAATCCAAGGGAGCATGAAAGGCCATGCGAGCCCCTTGCCGAAACAGGGGCGCCACACACACACGTGTGCGGCTCACAGATGGCCGTTCCCAGTCGGAGGCCAACCGCAACTCTCACAGCCTCGTCACTCAATCTGAGGTCAAACGCGCTGAGTGGAAGGGCGTGAAGCCAGTCAGAGGCGTGTGGTGCCATTGACGCCTTTAGTCTTGCCCGATCGTATGGGTCTTGTAGCTTGGACTCGATGGAAAGCACGGTCTTAAGCAACAGCGGGTTGTCCAATAGTGACTGCTTGTGACCTGGATATTCAGTTGGATCTCCCGTCTCAGTAATCCGCATCCATTCGGACCGCGCGGAATCGGATGAATTGTCATCAATGTTCCAGGCCGTTCCCAAGATGAGAGACTGGATGGAGAGGGTGCCAGCGGCAGAAGCCAAAAAGGCTGGAAGTGCCAACGAAGACACCCTCCTAACTTATTCTATTATTATTAATTTTATTATTATTATTATTATTATTATTATTATTATTATTATTATTATTTTCTCCAACGGTGAATACGATTCTCGACTTTGATCTCACTGAAGCGTCGTCGATTGACGTCCAACTGTGCATTTTGAAAATGGCGCTATAGAAGCCATTCGATTATGTCATACTACAGAGAGAACGACAATTAATTGATTGATCGATTGATCGGTTGATTGATTTTTTGATTGATTGGATGACTGATCGATTGATTGATCGATTGATCGATTGATAGATTTACTGATTGGTTGATTGATTGATGGATTGAATGATTGACTGATTGGTTGCTTGATTGGTACATTGATTGATCGATCGAATTGAATGATTGAATGATTGCTTGATTGAATGATGGATTGATGGATTGACTGATCGATTGGATGACTGACTGACTGATGGATTGATGGATTGATTGATGGATTGATTGATGGATTGATTGACTGATTGACTCATTGATTGACTTATTGATTGACTCATTGATTGACAAAGCGGACTTTTTCATGCCACCTCATCAAGCGTGGACGATGCTATACATCTAATTAATCTGGTTGAAATAATAATATAATAAAAAAAATAGAACACTGCGAAATAAACCAATTTGTGTTTACAATGCAATGGAATACAATGCAGGACTTTAAGCCTTAGTATCAAACTCGCCTCCTTGGCCTCACCTCTCCTCCGGATCTCAAAGCATCTCCAATAGCTACATTGTATACATTGTATACATTGTATACATTGTATACATTGTATACATTGTATAGCCTGCCTCAGCAGCGCATTCGTTTCAATTCCAATTCCACTAAGTACTGTATAGATGCAGAGAAGATTGGAAGAGAGAGAGAGAGAGACAGAGACAGACAGAGAGACAGACAGAGAGAGAGACCCACACACAGACAGTTGTTAATTCATTAAGGCAGACATATGAAAACAGGTATACACAGAAGCAGACAGACACTGAGTGAGAGAATTGTATAATTGTCCATATATATATATATATACACACACATAATATATATATATATATTTAAATAGAATATATATATAATATAACTAAAACATAGGATCTATTTTGGGATTGGAGCATGCGCAGCACGTATCTGATCTTACGTAGCAAGGTCATGAATTCGATTTAATTGCGCGGAAGTGATTAGTTTCATGTCTCGAGTCTCGACGCAGAAGAGAAGAAGAACCTTTATATACTACATGTACGACGATTGAATGAATGGATTTTCCATCAGAGCAGAAAGGTCGGCAAAAGGATTTCTGGGTTCTTAACGACCACTGCCTTTCTATCTGTCTCTATATCTCTGTCTGTCTCTCTCTCTGTCTCTGTCTCTAAGCCTTTCTATCTGTCTCTATCTCTGTCTCTATCTCTCTGGCTATATCTCTGTCTTTCTGTCTCTATCTCTGTGTCTCTGTCTCTCTGTCTTTCTGTCTCTCTGTCTTTCTGTCTCTCTGTCTTTCTGTCTCTCTGTCTCTCTGTCTTTCTGTCTCTCTGTCTGTGTGTCTCTCGTCGATGCAGCTCTCCTCCTCCTTCTCCTCCCCACCTCCACCACCACTACCGTCGTGTTCTTCTCTCTGTCTCTATCTATGTCTCTATTTCTTCCTCCACTCGTCCCTTTACCTTCTCTTGTCTCTTCCTGTCTCTGTCTCTATTCACTATCCCTTTCCTGCTATTATTGCGACTATTTGAAGCAGATAAAAAGACTTCATGCCATGAAGGGAAGGAGGGAGGGGGACGGCGCAGATAATCATCTGGCAGCTAATTAGTTCGGCGTCGTCACAGGCTGCCCTGGTCCCCCTCTAATTGTCCTTCTGGTCGTTCTTTTGTTCTTCAATCGCGGTTCATTCTCCCCATTATTTTAGCTTTTGTCTTCATCTTTTATTATTATTCCTCGTCACATACTAATTTGTAATCGCTCTGAAAGGTAGCCTATAGCTGAGTTGATGTCGTGAAAAATACGCATTCGCTGACTTACATGTACAATACGCGTTTCCTGTTCTTTCCTCGTCTCGCTTTTGCGATCGATTGAAGACAATTCTTCTTGGCAATCCATGGTCTTGGTTTGAAGACCCTCCTTGTGACCATGGTCTTGTGTTGAAGAACTTCTTTTTAACCATGGTCTCGATATGAAGAATTTCTTTTTAACCATGGTCTTGTGTTGAAGAACTTCTTTTTAACCATGGTCTCGATGTGAAGAATTTCTTTTTAACCATGGTCTTGTGTTGAAGAACTTCTTTTTAACCATGGTCTCGACATGAAGAATTTTTTTTAACCATGGTCTCGATGTGAAGAATTTCTTTTTAACCATGGTCTTATGTTGAAGAACTTCTTTTTAACCATGGTCTTGTGTCGAAGAACTTATTTTAAACCATGGTCTCGATATGATGAACTCCTTTTTAACCATGGTCTCGATATGAAGAATTTATTCTTAACCATGGTCTTGAGTTGAAGAATTTCTTTTAACCATGGTCTTGTGTTGAAGAACTTCTTTTTAACCATGGTCCTGAGTTGAAGGCCATTTTTTCGGACCACGGTCAGACCTTCGTGACCATCGCCTGGTGTTGAAAACCAGCAGTTTTCCTGACTACGTTCATGCGCTGGAGACCTACTCAATGACCATGGTCTTGTGTTGAAGACCAATCTTCTTGAAAATGGTCTTGTGTTGTCATGTGATCTACAGCAATGCTAAGAAGCTTTCTGGAAGTTGCGCTATAGCAGTGAGTGAGTACGATTACAAGATTACAAAACATATATGTCGCTATCTGTGTCTCTTAAATTTAAAACAAATCAAGGAAATAAATTTAAGTCTACATGTAAATTATAGATAGAATGAATTGAAAAAATGAATAACGGAAAAAATAACAGAAAGAATTAAAATAATCACTTTAATGAGCGAATCAATCAATGGAATCAATTTAAGGAATTATAATAATTATCGACAGTGAATTGTATTAATTAAATTAAAGAAAATGAATTACGGAATGAATACATGGAATCATGGAATGAGCTATAAAAGGATTGGATAGAACAATATATATATATATATATATATATATATATATATAGAGAGAGAGAGAGATAGAGAGAGAGAGAGAGAGAGAGTCTCAGAGAGACAGACAGACACAGACACAAACACAAACACAGACAGTCTGAGACAGGGACAGATTAGATTGGTTGTCAGAGATCGTCGTTGATTGTGATGAACGTCCTACGGAAGTTTTATGGTGATGGTGATGATGATGATGATGATAATGATGATGATGATGATGATGAAGATGATGATGATGATGATGATGATGGTGATGGTGATGGTGATGATGACAACGATGATGACAATGATGACGATGACGATGATGGTGATGGTGATGGGACTTCTTCTGACCTGCATGATTGTCAAAAGCACTTAGAGTCTCTGCGATGACGATTAGAAATTCATTACAATGAGAGATAATTATATAATTACAATTTTTATCGATTGCTTCCTTTCCGAACGACGACCGACAGACAGACAGGAGCAGACAGACAAACAGAAAGACAGACAGACATACAGAAAGACAGACGGGTGGATGAGCTGTCCGGTAAAAAAAACAGCCTGACAAAAAAATGAGAGGTATGACCGTATGGGGGTGGCCGACTGACTCACTGAAGCAAGACAACAAAGGATGATTAATAATTATTGTTTGAACAATCGAAATTTATGTAGCGCATATTTTCTATGGCAACATCTTTTTACCGTAGCGTATACGTTATACAGATTCGTTTTTCCAAATTAGATTTTGTTATACATTAATTATAGGTGTCGTGACCTTATAAGCACGGAGCATCAGGCATCAGTCGCTGGTGCAGAGAAATTATTGTGAGTGAAGGACAAGGTTCCTATGGTATACAATAGACAGCCCCAGAGGAGACTAGAACCCGTATAGGCCCTACACTTTACGCTTTAAGGTCATACATGTATGTAACTGCTCTGTTGCTTATAAGCTGTCAGATACAATACATTGAATACAACACAACACAATACAATACAATACAATACAATACATAGCTCTAACCAGCCGGCTAACGTGTCCCACATTTATTAGCATGGAATGCATCTGAGGACCTATATCTATAAGCGGCGCTATATGAACTTGTGATCGTAAATCCTATAATTATATATATATATATATAATTATATATATATATATTATATATAATTTTTTTATTATACACAGTATATAATTATATAAATCATTTCTTTGTTATTAACTCTAAATCTTCTCCGTCGCTTGTTCGTTCACCTGCATTAATTTTTTTGTTCCACTTCGATTGATACGAATCCACCATCCGCTGTAAACACTGCAGTCGTCTCTGCGAAATGTATTAGGCCTATGCTGATGTCCGGCCTCTGCCATTAACGCCATCTGCCATTCTGCCGTATATACAGAATACAGGTAGGCTACGTGTATATTATGTTGAGGCTACTGTACGCCAGCAGTACTGTAGGCTATGGACCCATAGCCTCTATATAATACGTGGCGTAGGCTACATCTGTTGCGTTGTTTTATTTGAATAGAATTACCTTCAAGCGCCATTCCTTTGCAACATCACATGTATTTCGATCGACGTAAATAATAAAAGATTAGTTTCTCGTTTCGAAGAAAACTGAATCAGGTCGAGAATAAAATAATGTAAATGTCGGAAAAACAATAAACACGACTCACAGGCCTATTTACCTGTATTTGGGTCATTCTATGAAAAACATGCAGATCTGTGTAACAGGAAATGAAGACGACCTAGTAGCACTAGGATAACGGCCGATTTCTTTTCATCCTCTGTCGCATAATAATTAATTGAAGTTATATGAAACATTGAACTCAAATCACCTGACCAAGATTCCATCCATGGTCACCCCATACAGGTACGTATGGGGTGACCATTCCCTCCCCAGTGTCGTAACGAGGGGGAGGGGACAACCCCCGGTGCAGCAAAAGGGAGATGAGCCAAATTATTATTGGCTTTCATTGATCATTGGAAAATACTACGAGACGGAAATTGTATTAATAAGTTCAATGATTCAATAATTTGTATTTTCATATGCAGTGGCGTAGTAAGGTGTTTGGGGGCCCTGTGCAGGGTTTCTGTGGCGGGCCCCTTCAATGCTTGAACGGTCATATGCAAAAATAGTTTGCAAATTATGTTTCGTATCTTATTAATTTACCGGTATTGAATATAGAAAACCATTGGACAAATTCTGGAATCCATTGCATATGATTATTATCGTCTCAACTTGCATTAAATAAATGCACACTGTTGCACAATTATAGCCATCAATGATAGAGACGATTAATAGCCAAGTTGAAAATTAGAAGGTGTGACATTGTATTTAAATCTCGCTCCTCTGTGCTGAAACTTCTGGTATCCCTTGCACTGTATCCCTTCCAAGATATTTAAAAGTTTCACTTTAAACGCATAGCTGCTGTAAACGTTGCCCGTGACCCAGTGAAGTAAAATGTAAGCTTATCTACAGTATATCTAAGTCACTTCTAAGTAGGAAACTTAGCATTTTCTTGTGAGAACTTAGCTGATCTGGAGCAGTGAAGTTGACCGTATTAAAACAAATATTTCGATGTTTATTAAATTGTTTTTATCTAAGAAATCGGTTTTATATGTGAAACAGAAGTCCTAATATAGATTAAAGTATAGAACAGATCTATTATTACAGCCTGATACCATGAATCGAATATTTCAATGCAAGTATTCAATATACGTATATCCGGTATCTATGTCCACTGCTTTTCTTCGTCCGACTGTCTGCCTGTCTGGCTGCCTGTCTGCCTGCCTGCCAGCTGCCTGTCTGTCTGCCTGCCTGTTTGTCTTTCTGTCTGCATGGCTGTCTGTCTGCCTATCTGTCTGTCTGTATATCTGTTTGTTCTTCTTTTTCCTGTTTGCATTTCTACTAATCCAATCGAAGACGCAGATCATTTTTCATCGTGCATGCCTTTGACGTCATGAGCCAGCCAGTCGGCTCCGTTCGGCCCTATCCAAGCACGATGACGATGAGACAGAGATGAAGACATGAAAGGCAGACGATGACGACGATGATGATGACGATGACGATGACGACGATGACGACGGAAGCAGAAGAAGCGCATGCATGGAAGAGATGACGCGCGATATTATAAAGCAGACGACATTAGATTAGAAAGCTTTTTTGCCTGCCTTCTCATGAAGGGGATGGGCCATGCTTTCGCCCCTTCAAAAGAGTAAAGTATACGGGGAGAAACAGATCCTTCTTTGAAGGGGAGAAGAGGCCTCTTTCCTTGAAAGGAGGAGTAGAGGAAGGACTTGAATTGAAGAGGCAGAGGCCAGTCCTTAATTCGAAGGCAGAGAGAGAGAGAGAGGCCACTCCTTTGAAAGGAATAGAGGAAAGCCCGTGTTTTGAAGGGGCAGAACTTGCAGAAACAGCTCTTTCCATCTGAAGGACTAGAGACAGGGACAGACTCCCTCTAATACTCTGGCTCCCTCTCTTCCTCTTCAAGAGCAGGACTACCCCCCACACACACACACATCTCGTGCACAAAACAATAAACGGTCGCAGGAGAGAGAAGTTGTCTCCGTCTTCAGAAGAAGAGAAGATGGATGAAGACGAGGCAGACGAACTTCTGAGCAGACGACGAGACAGAGATGAAGACATGAAAGGCAGACGATGACGACGATGATGATGACGATGACGATGACGATGATGATGATGATGACGATGACGATGATAATGACAATGATAATGACGATGATGATGATGATGACGATGATGATGATGATGATGATGACGACGATGATGATGATGATGACGATGACGATGATGATGACGATGATGATGACGATGATGATGACGACGACGATGACGATGATGATGACGACGACGATGACGATGATGATGACGATGATGATGATGATGACGATGACGATGACGACGACGATGACGATGAGACAGAGATGAAGACATGAAAGGCAGACGATGACGACGATGATGATGACGATGACGATGACGACGATGACGACGGAAGCAGAAGAAGCGCATGCATGGAAGAGATGACGCGCGATATTATAAAGCAGACGACATTAGATTAGAAAGCTTTTTTGCACCTAACTAATGACTCTATATCAAACGATGAGGAATTGAAGGAGGAGAAGAAAGGGAGGAGAAGGAGGAGGAGGAGGACGAGAGCGCGGAGGAGGAGGAGGACGCGTACGAGCAGGAGAAGAAGAAAGAGAAGAAGAAGAAGAAGAAGAAGAAGAAGAAGAAGAGAAGGTTGAGAAAGAGGAGGAAAAGGGAGGAGAAGTTGGAAGAGAACGAGAAGAAGGACGAGGTGGAGATAATAGGAAAAAAGGAGGATAAAAAGACAGGGGAAAAGAAAGAAGAAGGAGGAAGAGAAGGAGGAGGAGGAGGAGAAGGAGGAGGAAAAAGAGGAGAAGGAGGAGGAAGAGAAGAAGGAGTAGGAGGCGAAATAAGAGGAGGAGGAGAAGAAGGAGGAGAAGTAGGAGTGAGCGAAATAAGAGGAGAAGAAGAAGAAGAAGAAGAAGCAGGAGGAGGAGGAGGAGGAGGAGGAGGAGGAGGAGGAGGAGGAGGAGGAGGAAGAGAATGAGGAGAAAGAGAAAAGCAGGAAGAGGAGAAGGAGGAGAGGATAACGACGACGATGACGACAACGGTGATGATGATTGATGATAATGGTGATGATTCGGTGATGATGGTATCTTGCTGATCGGGAGAGCTAATGATGATGGTTGACGATATTTGATGATTAAAAATGATGACTTCTGATTGCAACAACGAACGAATTTATTAGATAATTATAAACTGATCGGAAAAAGAAGAGTTCTTCTCTTCGTTGGGCTTATAAACTTTGAAATATATCTTCACGTGTGACTTGTGTCAATAATAACTCATGTTGTATGGATTGTTCATTCAATCGAGTTCGACGACGACGACGTGATTACTGATTATATCTCCGAAAGCGACAACGACGCTGATGATGTTTATTATACTGATGCATGCTATGATATTTATTATGACGATAAAAGTTATTATCTTGTTTTACTGCTAATTTAAATTATACCGATATATCGTGCCTACCCACGAAATGATGGTGGCAATGGTGATGACGACGACGACGACGGCGACGACGACGATGACGATGATGACGACGACGATGATGATGAATATGATGATGATGATGATGATGATGATGATGATGATGATGATGATGATGATGATGATGATGATGATGACGACTACGACGACGACGAGGATGATGATGATGATGATGATGATGATGATGATGATGATGATGAAGATGATGATGATGACGATGATGACGATGATGATGATGATGATGATGACGACGACGATGATGACCATAGGCCTAGCCCGCATGAGGCAAAGGGAGGCAGAGTGGGCCGAGTGCTTATCAGAAGTGGGTCGCATCTCATGAGCATAGAAGAATCCATGGTTTTGTTCGTATAAAGTATAAAACGAAGACCTGTTGAAGATGTTTATAACTGATGCAGCAGTTGAAGATGTAGGGCCTACATAAACAACAGTGTGACTCAAATTCAACATCTGTTCACAACTAAATCGTCAACAGATTTGACATGTCAAAGGAGGTTGCTAAGATGGTAATGAAAAACACATTGAACTGATAAATCATGTGAGCTTTTCAAAACTCACTGTTCATAAAATAGTATATACATATACACGGTGTCCCGATGAAAAGTAGAACCCTACAAAAAGTGTCATAATTCGGTCAAAACTTTTAGGATTTACATGTATAATTATGCACAATGCATATGTTGATTGTTGATGCTCTTAAAAACCACTGAAGGTGGAGGGCTTTGCCACTGTTAGTATAATTCAGGTTGAAAAATATGGCACAGGCGTGAATGGTAAAAACATAGATTTTGGCAACAGTCAGAGGGCTTCAAACTACAATAAAATGTATGTGCGTGCGATTCAGAATTTGAAAATGTTCCCTGAGGTCATGCTTCCGCATCTCTCAAGTAACCCACCCATCCCCAAACCCAACTGATTTTGAGTCTGGCTGCACACTCTGATGATGATGATGATGATGATGATGATGATGATGATGATGATGATGATGATGATGATGACGATGACGATGACGATGATGATGATGCATGATGATGACGATGACGATGACGATGCATGATGATGATGATGCATGATGATGACGATGACGATGATGATGACGATGACGATGACGATGACGCTGAAGATGACGACAATGACGATGACGACGACGACGACCACAATGGCGATAACGACCACAACAACGACGATACAACTGTTTTTCTCTGCATAAGATCGTCCATCCTATATAGCGTTGTCTGGTATACGGTGAAGAGGAATCGTACGTATAGGATGAAGTCATCATCATCATTTTTGATGTCTAACCTCATCGAAAGAAGAACTCGAGAGATCGACTAACGAGACCCGAAAAACAGACCCTTGGGAAAAAGAGAAACGAAAGAAAATTGATTTCAGACACAAATAATAATCTACACTTCACGCGAGGCGAGGAGCAAAGTTCGCGTTGAGCCAAAAAAATTGAATGGTTGCAAGCGGTGTACTACTACCACCAGACAGGCAAAGAACCAGAGCAACCACCGCCGCCGCCGCCCCCACCACCACCACCACCACCACCACCACCACCACCACCACCACCACTACAACTCCCCTCTTGCTTTCCCTCAACTCCTCACTCTGCCTCCCTCAACGAAAATGGAGGCTCTTCCCCATCCAGGCAAAAGCAGAAGGAATCGGTCGTGTGGTTGGTGGATTTGCTATGGCGGGAGGGGGCGAGGAGGGGCGTGGAGGGGGTAGGCCCTATCCCAGAGAGGCCACCATATGAACGTTATTAGGTAGAATGACGGCAGTGCATGCTACCCACGGCCTGCAGGGTATGCACACTATACACGTCGTGCAAAAAACACCATTGGAAACCAATTATATCTTTATGACTCAGGCGAAGAAGCTCCTCCTTCTCATCCTCATCCTCTCGGCTGCTCCCCATACTTAACATCGGCTCCCCATAATAATTATGGGGAGCCGGTTGTTAGGTAAATTATACTTAACCACCCGACCTTTGAACGAAGGGAAGTCATCCTCCTCCCATGAAATGAGCCCCTGCTGTTGACTCTTAGCAAATGCCCATCTCTCTCCCCACACATGGGGGCATCGGCGTTGCTGAGGATCCAGCCTCTGTCGGGTAATAATACCCCAGCCCCACCCTCACGGGTGATAACCGCTCTCTGGAATTAGCTAGTTGATAAGTCGTCGTTGACCTCTTGACCTCGATAATTTCGCTGCAGATAATTTTTCCGTTGAATTTTTCCGTTGAATGCTGTGGACTGCAGCTGTCAATCAAAAGGTCATGGGTTCAAATCCCGAGATGTCAGAGGTCAAAATGCAGCAACGGCAGAAATCTGTTGGGAGATTATTATTTCTGCATCGCGTTCGCCCATCCAGATCCAGTAGCCAACCCAGCTATGAAGAGTGCGCATGCACCGACCATCTAACGTCAGCTGGAAGATAGGACGTCGAGGGAGAGGACTGGTTATCCACTATCATAAGCTGAGATCGAGAAAATAACGCCGCTAACACTTCGAGCCCACGGCTGCTTCCTCAGGGCTGGCATAACAGTCTGGTGGCGTCGTACTTCTTCTTCTTCTGCAACTGAAGAAGAAGAAGAAGAAGATGATGATGATGACGATGATGATGATGACGACGACGACGATGATGATGATGATGATGATGATGACGACGACGACGATGATGATGATGAAGATGATGATGATGAAGATGATGATGAAGACGATGATGATGATGACGACGACGATGGCGATGATGATGATGATGAAAATGATGACGATGGTGATGACGACGATGATGATGACGACGATGACGACGATGGTGATGACGACGACGACGATGATGATGATGTTGACGACGACGACGACGATGATGATGACGATGATGATGATGTTAACGACGACGACGACGACGATGATGATGATGATGACGATGATGATGGTGATGACGACGACGACGATGATGATGATGATGATGATGATGGTGATGACGATGATGACGATGATGACCATAGGCCTAGCCAGCATGAGACAAATGGAGGCAGAGCGGACAACCATGATGGCGACGACGACGATGATTTGCCAGTGATGAATGTGATTATGTACAATGGTGGTAAAAATGATGTTTGTATGGACGCCTTCCCATTGTGACCGCGCATCCATGGTCTGCTCATTCTATAGGGTGAATTGATCGCGTAAGATAATAATTACTTCACCACATCAGCTCCTTAATTTAAATAAATAAGGGTCACGCCATCGATAAGGTATAATATTAGGACCTATATACTCGGGTATAATATAATTATTGTAATACACGGTCCGTTCTAGCCTATAGTGGCGACAACAATGCGCATGCTTGACGTCGAAAAACATAGCCCAAAACGAGGCTACAGTCGTCGGCTGTTGCTAGGTTACGGTTGTCTTGGCAACGGAATTCAGTGGCGGCGCTAATTTGCCTGTCGAACTCCTGCGCCCGCGATGTTTACCCTCGCAGGCGGCGCAGCAGAGGCAGGCAGAGGCAGAGGGTCCCTCCCCCCATCTGGACAGGAATCGGTGCCCTCCCACTCTACGCCCTATTATAATACCCAACCGGTGCAGCATGCAGCATATTATTTACCTCACGTGTAGGCGTTTCGTCGAATGTTTACAATAGTAACGACGACGACGACGACGACGACGACGACTGTAAAGACTAAGACAGTGAAATGGAGAATCCTATTCAGAAAAACTGTAGCGCCTTTTTTCATGCAATCCATTAATTTTGTGACATCGACTACGTTTGCGATCAGGAATATCAATACGCGTTCAAGAATATAAGAATATCAATAAGCGTCCATTCAAGAATATCAATAGGCGTTCATATAATTATAAGAATATCAATAGGCGTCCATTCAAGAATATCAATAGGCGTTCATATAATTATAAGAATATCAATAGGCGTCCATTCAAGAATATCAATAGGCTTTCTTATATAAGTATATCAATAGGCGTCCATTCAAGAATATCAATAGGCGTTCAAGAATATCAATAGGCGTCCATTCAAGAATATCAATAGGCGTTCAAGAATATCAATAGGCGTCCATTCAAGAACATCAATAGGCGTCCATTCAAGAACATCAATAGGCGTCCATTCAAGAACATCAATAGGCGTCCATACAAGAATATCAATGGGCGTCCATTCAAGAATATCACTAAGCGTTTCAGTTAAGAATAGCAATTGACGACCAAGACTCTCAATAGGCGTCCATTCATGAATAATCTCTATTGGCCTAGTCACTTAAGGTCGCACTAGTTTAAAACTATGGGGTATCTATGTTAAGCGCCTTCGTTAGGTTATTGTAATGTGCTATATAAATGTACATACACAGTGCACACACATACATACATACAACATGAGCGTTCAAGAATATTAACAGGCGACCAAAGAATACCAATAGATCATTAGAGATGGTCTAATTAAGTTACTCCGTTCTCATTTTAATTAGGCCACGCACCATTGTCCATTGCCCGGGCTTAATGCTAAAACCAAAACAAACTTCTTAACGGATGAGAGTCGTCAGCCAACAGCAAGACTAGCAGAAATATTAGGAAGAAGACGTTTGCAGCCAACCATTAATATTACGAAGCAATTAATGAATCAGAAGTGACACCTTGATTAGACATGCAAGTGCATTGCCTGTTGACTTTTGCATATCACGGTGAACTGATGGTGATATATGATGAATATTATTATGTACCTGAAGGTGAGCTAGGCTAGATGCGAGATGAACGTAGTAGTTCAACGTACCGTCGAGGCACCGTTAGTTTCCGTTAGTTTCCGTTAGTTTCCGTTAGTCCACTTGCGGTTGATATATCACTCTCACCTCCGTTCGCTCGCTCGGTCGATTTATTGTTTATCGTTTTCGTTCGGTGACAGAGAAATTTTCAGTCATCGTAATCGTCGTCATCTTCTTCTTCTTAGAAATATGTTTCTGTGTCATCATCGTCATTATTATCATCTACCCTGGATCTTGAATAACTCATCATCCTCTCAAATTGCGCTTTACCGCTCGTTCGTTCGCTCTTCGCTCGCTGGTCGCAGCTGAAGCGTCTCTCCCACCCACCTACCGCCACAACAACAACTCCCCCCCCCCCATCCAACCAACCAGTCCAGGCCTACGCTGATTCTCCGTCAGAGCCTAAGCACCTCAAGTCTCTGCTGCCGCTGTTTCCCCTCTCTACCTCCCTTCTCAGCCTCTTCCCTTTGCCGCTGAGGCCTACGCCGGCTGCAGCAGTAGCAGGGGCTGCTGCTGTTGCTGTTGGTGGCGCCGTGGTGGCCTGTCAGCTGAGCCGCCGTGGGCCGTCACTAACAGCTGCTGCTGCTGCTGCTGCTGCTGCTGCTGCTGCTGCTGCTGCTGCTGCTGCTGCTGTAGAGGAGGCTGCTACCAACCAGCGTTGTCACTCCTTGTTTTTTTTCACAAGATCTTGTGTTTTTCGATCCGAACTTGGGAAATGGTTTTTTTTAAGAACTTGGCTTTTTTTCTTTTTTTCGACAAAAATTCTTGGCTTTTCTATACGAACTTGGTGTCGTGGTTATATTAAATGATTATCAAATTAAACACTTGCTATGCATGTATAATTATTAATTATAGGTAGAAGTTAAGCTAGGCAATTTAATTGGCGAGTTTAGGTAATATGTGTGGCAACATATAAAATATTAATACATAAAACCAATGACTGCAGCTAAGCGTAATAACGAGTGGTCAAGGTTACCATGACAACAAAGGATGCTAAGCCTATTCGTGATTGGTGCAAACTGGAAGCGAATGACGTGACGATTTAAAAATGACGTCAGCGAAGTGGACGTTGAGTTTTTGACTCTCTACAGGTATATCTGGAAATGGTGGTTGTTTCGCTGCGGTGATCAATCCAAAGTTGTGATTTTCAGAGTAGAGACGAAGGTAATTGAACTGTTCGGACTATCAACCGATAGTTCAAAGTATTGTGCATTAAGTGCAACGCAATTTAAATGAGAAATTTGCGTTAGTGCATAATAATCATCGTGTGAAGTGTGAGACACTTGCGAAGAAGACGAACTCTTAGGCAACAGTCTGAAGAGTCGTGTAATTTTGAATCGGCTAGCGAACAGCTGATTCGGCGTGTGAAGTACGAGGGACGTTTGGTCAACTGGAGAAGAGCTGTGAGGTGAATGCGACGATTCATCTTGTGTGCAACTGATTCACGGCAAGATACGAGTAAGACGTTTGGTGTGGTCACTTCCATGACTGCATATTCAACCGTCTGATCAACATTCTTGACTGCGAAGAATCGGACGACGGAGAGAGCCGAAGACATTCGAGTTTCATACAACTCGACAGATAAGAGCAAATATAATATTTCCTAAGTAACTCGCCACACTAGGTAAATAGGATTGTTATTTGTTTGTGCAATTGAATGATATTGAATAACTTTATTCTATTATATATTTCATAAGAAGCTGGGAGTTCGTTGAATTTGGAAGAATTTCTTGAGTAAGTTAAACCCAACCGATTAACCACTAGGATAATAAAGTGCCCTTTTACACGGGATACGACACTTGGAAAAATGGGGTTTTTCGGAAAGAACTTGGGTTTTTTTGCTTAAAACTGTAGACATTTCGGAAAGATTTGGGAAGGATGACTAAAAAAGGTCGTCACTCGTCAGAATGTTTGGACGGGAAAATTGGAACAAATTTTGGTCCGTGTGAGTAAAAAAGGTCATCAGAATTTTCGGCGGACGGAAAATTGTGGACATTTTCGGACGATTTGGACAACTTGGGATTTCTTGGGTTTTCTCGACACTCCAACTTGTTTTTTTTCTTTTTAGAGTGGCAACGCTGCTACCAACGCTGGTTTCACTCTGCAGCTGCTGCTGCTGCTGCAGTTGCAACGAAGGCTGGTGTCCGATC
>OX243815.1:11587942-11772942 GCA_945859605.1 Lumbricus rubellus
TGAAAAATTGACGAAGGTTGTCACGAATGACATTAACCAACAGTGTTATAGTGAACGAAGGACTAAAAAGGATCATCAGTTTTTGGGGGGCCGGGAAAATTTCAAAATGGTAATATTTTCACGGGATTTCGACGATCAAACATTTGGTCCGGACGACTAAAAAGGTCGTTTTGTGCAGTTCTAAACATTTCTTAAAATAACCCCTGCGACGATCCATATATGGAAGAGAAGATGAAAGACTGCTGCATGGATGATCCCATCCATTATACACTTCACCACCACCACCACCACCACTGTCCACCACCACCACCACCACCACCACCACCACTGTCCACCACCACTGTCCACCACCACCACCACCACCACCACCACCACCACCACTGTCCACCACCACCACCACCACCATCACCACTGTCCACCACCACCACCATCACCACTGTCCACGACCACCACCACCACCACCACCACCACCACCAAAACAACCGCTGTCCACCACCACTGTCCATGGTACACCACCAGGTCCTTCAGTTAATCCACTCGATCCGCCCCCACACACTTTGCTCACAGCATGCACTCAAGCGCACGCCTTCAACTCTTCAACTGACTGCTATCTAGCTCTCCATGTCTCTGTCTGTCATTCCGTCTTGGTCTGTCTGTCTATGTTAGTCTTTCTGTCTGTCTGTCTGTCTGTCTGTCTGTCTGTCTGTCTGTCTGTCAGGAAGCAAGTCAGTCAGTCAGTCAGTCATTCTGCCTGACTGTCTGTTCGTCCGCCCGTCTGTCTGTCTGTCTGTCGTCTATCAATATATAATTCCTTCTTATTCTTGTTGACATCCGACACTGAATCTACATGTCTCTTTCAGTGTCAGACTGTCAGTCTCTCTTCTTTCGTCTGTTTGCCCATCCGTCTGCTTGTCCATCTGTCTGTTTGTCCATCCGTCTGTTTGTCAATCTTTTCCTGATCTCTCGCTTTCAGTTTCAGGTTGTCTCCTACGCAGATTTTGATCTGCCTTTATATAATAATTATGGCCATTTTCTTTCTTTCTCAGTCTCACACTTTATGCCGTGCCTCTTTCTCTGTCACTGTCTCTGTATCTCTATCTCTCCATCTCTGTCTGTCTTGTCTGTCTGCTGCCAATCCTCTTGTATTACGTTGTCTCTTTCAGAGAGCATATACCTTGCAAGAGAATTGAAAACGAAGTCGTTCATTCATTATGATCAATAGTTTCGCAAAGACGTCATAGCCCTCCATCGCCCTGCTTCGCCCTGCTTCGCCCTGCTTCGCCCTGCTTCGCCCTGCTTCGCCCTACTTCGTCCTGTTTCGCCCTCCTTGGCCCTGCTTCGTCCTGATTTGTCCTGCTTCGTCCTGCGTCGCCCTCCTTGGCCCTGCTTCGTCCTGCTTCGCTCTGCTTCGCCCTGCTTTGTCCTCCTTGGCCCTGCTTCGCCCTGCTTCGCCCTGCTTCGCCCTGCTTCGTCCTGCTTCGTCCTGTTTCGCCCTCCTTGGCCCTGCTTCGTCCTGCTTCGTCCTGCTTCGCCCTCCTTGGCCCTGCTTCGCCCTCCTTCGCCCTTCTTCGCCCTGCTTCGCCGTCCTTCGCCCTGCTTCGTCCTTCACACCTAAACAGGCTTCCTTCGATCGATACCTAATCAACAGACGCCGTGTAATTAAATTTTTAAAAATTGACAGTTCGTGAACGAGTGTTAAGAAAGAAAAAAGACTTGCACGCGTGGACAGCTGCGGTAATGAGAATGCCACGAAACACGTCATGCGACGAATGCTTGAAAGCATGATAATGCTACAGGCTACAACAAGAGGAAAACGGAATTGGAAATGCTGAAATATCTGGCAGTGTAGGCCCTATACTATAGAAACCGTTGCTGTTTTTAAATAATACCGTAATGGTGATTTTAATTGAATATTTATATAGAGCCAATTAAATAGTTCACAAAATACTGTGTAGAACTGCATGAGCCAATGGTCCAAATGGGAACTTGCTGTTGCATTAAATACGACATTGGTAAGCGACGACCTCATGATCAGTTATAAAAGGTCATAACTCATCTGGTTCTGTAAGTTTCCCAATGTCTTTTGATAAATTTGGGTAGGTCACAACGGAAGTTCAAAGGAATAATCAGACTGCATATGGTAAAGATCGTAATTGTACAGTCTCAAGATTTTTATTGGAAGAAGAGGATTGAGGAGGATTGAGGAGGAGGAGGAGGAGGAGGAGGAGGAGGAGGAGAAGGAGGAGTAGGAGAAGGAGAAGGAGGAGGCGAAGGAGGAGGAGGAGAATGAGGAAGAAGAGGAGGAGAAGGATAAGCAGGAAGATTGAGGAGGAAGAGGAGGAGGAGGAGGAGGAGGAGGAGGAGGAGGAGGAGGAGGAGAATGAGGAAGAAGAGGAGGAGGAGAAGGAGGAGGAGCAGAGGATTGAGGAGGAGGAGAAGGAGGAGGAGGAGAAGGAGAAGGAGGAAGAAGAGGAGGAGTAGGAGGGTTGATGAGGAGGAGGAGGACAAGCTGTTATATAAAGTGATGACCAATTCATTCATGTATAGACCTATGTCCATCGTACAGCAACGATGCCAATCTTTAAAAAAATTAATGCGTTCTCAAAAGCGCTCTAAGTTTGAGTCGGTGCAAAGTGGATACGAGCGTAATTCGGGAAGTTACAGTTACTAGGATCATGGGTGTCTGCAGCGGGGCGCAAGGGGACGCAAGTGCGCCCACTGGATTTTTTCGCATAGTTGCACATAAATTTAGACTATTTGGTTGTGATTGTTACAACGCGATTTTCAATGTGATTATCGATTCGTTCTACAAGTTAAACCTATAGCCTACATCTTTCTTTGGGCGCATAACGTAGGCCTATAGGTACTAGGTAGCCTATAGGATTCTCTCGTGGTAATATGAAAATTCAAACTGTCACCCATTAAATTTAGACCATGTGACAATTATTTAAAAGTTTGCGCCCACCCCCACCCCCTAGAAAAATTCCTGCGGACGCCCATGACTAGGATATTCGTCGTCAATCAAATATAGGATAATGATGTTTGCATGAAATTTAAAATTTATCGATTCATCTGTTCGATACCATGCAGCGCTCGTGAATAAGCTGGCACCCTGCAGCAGCGCACAGCAGCACAGGTCGCGCTTTAGAAAGTTGGAGCGTTTGTTTTGTTTTATTCATTTATTGACTTGCAAGTCACATCAATATTCACATAACAGTAACAGACATTAACAACAATAAAATTTCAACAAGAAAATTGTTATGAACATAATTTATTATCAGTGCAGGTCAATGAGTCAGCCGACAAAGGTCTAAAAGACCCGCTAAGACTCGGCTGGCTCATTTACAAACTTAATTCCTGCAAAGGTTAATGTGAAGGATCAAAAATTCCACCAAGACGAGGAGACACCAATCCACATACATCAGGTTAAGTTGAATATGAAGCGGTTCACAAAAAATAACAGAATAACAGAGGGCCACACAACAAATGTAAATGCAAAGCCTGAGAACATCTTAAGGTCAAGCATGTATCTCATTCAAACGGGGAGGAGAAGGCAGAGGCAGTCCCATAAACTTTTTAAGTCCCCATTATAATTTACACAAATATAAAAAGTACTTTAGTTTGTTTTTAAAATGTTTGATGGAAACAGCAGTTCTTATGTCCTCAGGGAGAGAATTCCATACCGGTGGGCCAGTGCATTTAATACAGAATTGCTTAAGATTGAGTCTTGCGCTGGCACACCGGTAACTATTAGATGACCTGGTGTCATAGTCATGGATATCAGAGCCGAGGGAAAAGAATCCATTAAAGTTGGGAGGCAACACACGATGATGATACCTGAACATAAACAGTCCTATTTGCAATTTTGTAATATCACATAGCTGTAGAATTTTGTGTTTAAGAAATATAGGTTTAGTGCTTGAACTCCAGAGCAGACCAAATATCACACGGATAGCACGTTTCTGAAGAATTTCCAATGCATTCAAGCGACAGTGATAGTTAGAGCCCCATGCTATAATGCAATATGATAAGTAAGGGAAAATTAGGGCATAGTACAGGCCAACCAAAGAAGTTCTGGGTAAGCAATGTCTTACACGAGACAATATACTAATGTTTTTAGCAATTTTTCTAGATATATGGTTGATGTGGTCCGTCCATGTCAAATGTTGGTCAATATACACACCTAAAAATTTACAGGATGAAACTTGACAGATAGATTTCCCATCCATGGCAATCCTAAAATCATGAGGGGGTAGGCCCAGAGATTTGCGATGGGAGCGGAAAATTATAAAGTTAGTCTTTTCAATATTAAGAGACACACACACACACACACACACACACACACACACACACACAAAAGCACGATACATTCCATTTATGTTGCTCAGTAACTAATATAACAAGTAGCCATTAGTAGCCTATATCTACGGGTGTACGCTGTATGTATGTATGTATGTATGTATGTATGTATGTATGTATGTATGTATGTATGTATGTATGTATGTATGTATGTATGTATGTATGTATGTATGTATGTATGTATGTATGTATGTATGAATGTATGTATGTATGTATGTATGTATGTATGTATGTATGTATGTATGTATGTATGTATGTATGTATGTATGTATGTATGTATGTATGTATGTATGTATGTATGTATGTATGTGTGCATTTAGGAGTATATTATAGACTCCATGCATGCGTGCCACGATGCCACCGGAGCGCCATTGCAGGCAACCTCATCCAAATTATTTCGTTTCTTTATCTATTGAAGCAATATAATCATCGTACTCGGCCTGATGTAGACGGGGATCGTTCCCAACTCTCCCTTCTTCCTCTTTTCATTCAGTCTTCATAATCGATAGCCAAATGAAGTGAAAGACAGATCTGATAGACAATACTACAAAAACTACTATATAGGCCTACGCAAATGATAAACTTGCACGACTGGCGAATTCTGGTATAAACATATTTTATACCCATCGCAAACATTCGCAAGATGGAGCTTGTATTCCCGTATACATAATGCTGCAACGTATGCATGCATGCATTTTCACATGCATGTGCGACGTGCGTACAATGTATTGTACATGCATGCATATATTTCTGTATGCTTGTATATAGCATGTAAGTTTAATGTATGTAACTATGTTTGCAATGCATATATGCGTGCATGTGGGTAACCTGGTAGGTAAGTAGAGAAGATGGGTAAATAGGTAAGCAAGAAAAGATGACCTAAGTTGATGGAAAGTACGGTTGATACATAGGGCCTAGGCATGCATGTAAGCAACTAGCAGTAAGCATAGTTAACGATTTGTAAATACGTAGCCAGGCGTAGCCTATATAGGCTACTTTCTACCTGTAATTGCAATCGTAATCTGTGATTTACTAAGCGCCGCTTCAGAAATGAACTCATGAGCGGTCTTCCCGATTCGAACCAGTGAAATCAGAGTCAAGCAATACAGACTTCAGGCGATGCAGAAGTTCGAGTTGCATCCCTCAAGAAAAGAAAGGTGATTCCAGAATGATGATGCATGGTCCAACATACATGTAGACAAAGCTTCTGAACTGACGTGTAGTAGCAACCTACACATGTGGCCTATGTCTGCGAGGAACAGTCAGAAACCGGTGGGCAGCTGCTGCTGGTCGAAAGATGGCCAACACTTGTATTGAGAAGCTCGTAATGCAGATGCCATTTTGGTGCGCTATGAAGGAGAGCCAACAAGATCGCATTAGGATCGGGATCTTGAACTGAATAGGCTACAGCTACACTGATGGTCGAGGAATCAGCGCAGTGTCCCGCATTACGGAAGCTACATGTGTATATATATAGGCCTATATATATATATATATATATATATATATAATTTATGGTCAAACCTAGGTACAGGTCCAATTGCGTATCTGCCTGACCTATGTTGAGTTTGCGTCGAAATAATATGACTTTTCTCCCATAGATCTATCATCAGCTGACTGTAACATAATTATCTTGATGAGTAACGCATAAAATAGGCGTTCATCGTGTCGTAACTGCGCCCTACAGATAAGAACTTTTTAGAACGTCACAACGCCTTCTTTGCCTACCCATCCCGGGCATCCGACATGGTAGCCTAAATTACTCCAAATCGGACGACAATTGTCTTTTCGTTATTTTTAACTGCTGCACTGCAAAAGAGTGCTTCTGCAACTGCTCAAATCCATTAAGAACTGCACATTTTGTGTGGGAATGCACGCTAAAAAAGTCCTGCTACTTTATTTTAACATGGGATATGCATGTAGCCATAAGCAATGCAGACTTACACACAGCCCCAAAAGTTACCTTAACGTGTTGTATCTTACATTATCTTGTCTTACCTTAATTGCCTGACCTTGCAATATATACCTTAACGTGCAACTTGATTTACTTAGTCTTACTTTTCACTGGGAATGCTTTGTAGCATTCCATTGACCTGCGGAATTTTCTGCCGTACACTGGAATGCTGTGCGGTGGCGGAAACCCTGGTTAAGTGTAGCCTATGCTTGTTATGTTTGCGCTCGTTTCCTCAACACACGCGTTAATGCCCGCTATATCGTCTGTAAGGTATTGGGTTCAGAATATGTTGCACAGCACTGCAGGAGGACCAACTACACGTGCTGCTTTCCAATAGAATCAACATTCCTGCTGCCAACTAATGGGACGATGCAAGTTTTGATTTATAGGCATAGCCTATAGGTTGAACTTAACGTTTTCCAGCAGAATAATGCAAGAAAATCAGCGCGTTCATGGGTGCTAGCAAATAATGGGTAAGAGAGGGTACTTGGCACTCTGGAATACTGAGTGTGAGAATTGCGGAATAATAACTGGGGTTGGACTATGATTCACTTGGAATTGGGGTGTGAAAACAGACTTTACTGTGGGACTTTAAGAAACACTGGACCCACTGGGTGTTGAAACCCTCAACCTTCAGGCAATTCTCACCATGGGAATACTTGCTGCTCTTTATGAATAGGCCTAAGTACATATTTCTTGATTTTAAGAATTTAAATTTCTTCGCTATGGTGCAGTAATGATTCTCAAGATTAAACTGAGAAATTTACATGTAGAAACCTCTATGAAAAATACCGATGTTTTTAATTTGATCCTGCATGCTTTGCATTCTTCAAGCTCGTGATGACATAATTATCCGTCACCATTCTGATTTGCCTCTCCTGCAAAAACATCTATATACCGGTGTCACGGGATATTCTATCCCCTTAAAGGCTCAAAGCCATCCCGGGAGGATAAACTAATCTATCCACCGGATGGAATATACCAGTAGCCTATAGACTATCCTATACGGGGAAACCATTATATCCCTATTTTTGAAACATACGTAATTGCGTATAATTGAACATTTTAGGCCTATACTGTAATCAAAATTTAAAGTGACTTTAATTGTTTTAAGTGTCCTAAACCATGTTCAGAGCAAGGTAACTCAGATTTGCTTAGTGGTTCTAATTGTTCTTCAGCGTTCTAATTGTCTTAAGTGCTCTAAAGACTAAACCCAAAGCAAACAAAATTATCTAGTAGGAATAAAGATCCCTGTCAGTGTCATTGTTCAAAATAAAGCAGATAAAATTTCATTTGCAAAAATAAGTTTTAACGCGGAAGTGTCTTTTTTCAACTTCTCTTCATCTTGGGGGATACGATTCATACGGGGTTAATATATTACGTGACACCGACGCTCATGAACACACTGATGTATTTTCGTGTGAATATTCCAAGTGCGGAAGTCGTATATACAGGCTTAGGCCTACAGGTGAAGGAATTTTCAGGTGATCGCGATTCTTATCATGGAATTTCATGATTCGATAAAACGGTAGATTTACTGATAGAATGAAAGCTATGCCTGAGTGATTTGGTCCTTTCCTCGAGAGGTATGCTGTCGTCTATTAAGTCTATTGCTAATTCCCAACACCTTTTATGTCAATATATTTTAATTATGATCAATTTCATGAAAACTACTTTTAAAAGGTCTTTGTCGTCCGATTGGGAGTAATTTAATTTACCATCTATAGAGGATGGGAAGAGAAAGAAGGCATTGTTTAATCTAGGCATAACAGGGAGAGCTGGTGTTTACATTTGCATTGCATTACATGAAGACTGAAGAGTTAAATAGATTTTTTAAAAGATGAAAGACTAAATAAGGTTCATCAGATGAGAAAAAATAAACACCACAACAGTAAACAAATAATTAGCGAGAAAAGGTTATGACAAACAGAAAAAGTCTCTGCATGTCACTGGACAGAAGACAGATTGGAACTGCTCTTAATTAAATAATAGTTGGACATGTAGGTCTATCGGCTTAGGCCTACTGTGCAGTTTGTGTCTTGTGAAACTTGTTTTCTTTTCACCCTAATGTCTCACATTGAACTGATGTTGCGGAAGTCTATTCTAAGCCGAAGCATTTCGCTAATCTACGCGGATGACACACTGAACTATTTCCGTTTGGTTCTGAGGCCATCGAAAGGGGGAATGGGGATTGATACGGCATAGCATGGGTTGTTGGTTGATTGATAGATGCTTATGACAGCCTCTTCTTGTTTCGCAAGGGTTCACTGTCATCATTCCTGTTGCCATGCATACATCATTCCATAAAAGGGCAAACCAAGGGTTGTTTATTGTCCGTTTCCCCTACTCGCTACAGCTTCCAAGGCGGCTCCGGTATCTTACATCGCCTTCCCTTCCATCGCTCTTGGCTGTTGATGCTGTTACTGCTGCTGCTGCTGTTGATGCTGCTGCTGCTGCTGTTGATGCTGCTGCTGCTGCTGTTGATGCTGCTGCTGACGCCTCAGCATCCCACGTTGATGAGGCATCCGGTCTGGAATCTTCAAGGAAACGAATTTCGTGCATGTGCGCGCGTCGATTTGAGAACTGCCTGCATGCATTGCAAGACGCCATTTCTGACAGACGCACGTAATCAGACAGACAGACGGACCAAGAGAAAGACACACTGACGCAGACGTACACACACACGTGCATAGTGATAGTGCCTTATTAATTCCCAAACTGACATGCAGGCATATTGAATACGGTAAGGCAGACGCAGAGCGACAAAAAGACGGACAAACGGGTGCATTCTCTGAGAGGTTAACAACAGATACACAGACATATAGAGACACAAGCAGACGGACAGACGAATACGAACCTACAGAGACGGTCTGGTTGATTGAAAGGCTCACATGCAGACAAACTGGAAAGCAGGGAGACGTGCATAAGCCGACGAAGAGACTGACAGACGCGTACATTCTGCGAGACTGAGCGGAGGAAAAGCAGAGCTGGTACCATTTAGGAGTTATACTTGGCCCGTTACCTCTTCAACGCTCACCATCTCCATCTGCTCTCGTTAAAGGTATGCAGCAGCAGTAGCAGCAGCAGCAGCAGCAGCAGCAGCAGGAGGAGCCAGTCTGAACTGGAAATGCGTTCGTTCCAGCCTGTCTGCCTAGCGCTAGTAAACAGCATCCCAACCTAGGCACCACCACCAGCAGCAGCAGCAGCAGCAACAGCACCGCTAGCAGCAGCAGCAGCAACTGGTCTTGCATTTTGGCCTTACTTGAGCATCATCCTGTAGAGACGACGAAGGTGCCATCCGCATCCACATATCCTGCCTCCTGCCTGCTGCGCTTAAGTCAAAACGTCTGCACCGGACTAGTTTGTCATTTCGGACATCTCTTCCAGAATCATCTTCGCTTAGACAGACGACTTCGTTGTTCCGCTCTCGGTCAAACTATAATTGACCATCCACGGCAAACTATAGACGACGAAAAAGCAGTTTAGAAGCGATAGAAAAGTTTTGTTTTCTTTGAAGACTACCTACAGCGAATTTGGAAAATAATGTCTGGAAGAGCAGAAGCCGCTGGCGACATGGTGATCATCCGTGGCAAGGTTAGTCATCTTTCAAAATAGCTTTCATTCGTTCATTCATTCATTCCATTGTCACATATAATTATTATAATTATTGATCCTGTATGAAGAACGTTAATTTCTAAATATCTGGTCATTGCGCACAACGAAGAGCAGAACGGTAGCCTAAATTTTCCGGCATTTTACATCAATAATAATCATAGATGTATGAACAGTATGATCAATAACAAAAATCCTATTTCTTATGATGGAATTACTAACATTCGTTATCTTTTGGTGTGTTGGATTAATTATCAGATTAGGCTTGCTCTTCATCTCTTACGTTTTACAAGACATTCTGTTTAAAGCCACTTATCAAAATCAGCCACTCCTCAACAATTCAGTTTTCTATGACTTTCACAATCTGACTATTCCACATGGACAAGGACGAATCTTGCCAGATTCGTTCTTTCTGCTGTCCATCCTAGATTCTGGAATTCACCTTCGAGAAACGTTTGCTCTGTGAATTCCTCAGATCTCGACTGCATGACTCATCTTCTCCTTCTCGGCTCTCTTCCTCCGCAGACTGGTTCCCTGTCTTCTATGCGATCTCCATCTTGGCTGCATGGAGTCGCTCTGGTGGGTCTGGGGTCAACAACGATTTGGCTTAATTAGCAGCGGATATTAACTGATGCCTTGAGCTTCAACAATAATGGCGCTATATAAATATTTTGATTACAGATAAGTTCTTAAGTTAATCTTAACTGAATCCGACAGTAGTAGGCCTATATCTTCAACGTTCCTGACGCATTTCCAAACGCCTTCGGTTTACGTCGTGCTTAACCTGTTGCAATTAAGCCATTTAATTTCTATTTTCTCAGTTTTCATGGTTCAGAAGAAAAGCAATCCCTTTTGGTTAGCCCGGGCCGTGAGGCAGCCATGGGTAGCCTAAGTTTAAGTGTCAGTGACTCAATTTTCTCTTAGCATTGGCATGCGGGTAGGTAGCCAGTCCTCTCCTTTGCCGTCTCATCTTCACATGAACGCTGTATGGTCATTGTATTCATTAGACTACTATGGCTGAGTTGGCGTGAGGAGATTTCGATGCGACAGAAATATTTTTGGGTCAACTTCTTATTCTGCAGCAGGCGACGATCATTCGATTCTTCATTTCTAAAAGGATTTTTCATCTCTCAAAGCAGCGTTTCCATTGTTTTTCCTCGGCCAAACTTTTCCTATGCTGACCTAGATTTTAGTATCACGGTTAAACCTACACTAAGTCTTGGCTACAAAATTTGCGATGGCAAGAAGAGTACAAAAAGAGTTCCTGTAGAAAATGGTCACGTGGTGGTCCCGACCTGACAATTATGAACAAAATTATTGCTCATCAGTGAATTCCAGAATGAATCAAGCGCTCCATCTTGCTCAATTGAACTACTTTTCCCCACCCACAATGTAGTGGTGACCAATCTCCTTCCATTCCCTTTCCCCTTCCTCTCCCTCATCCGTTCACTTCCTCTAGGCTATATACAAATTTAGTCAGCTTTGTCCACCACTTTTACTTAAGTGACTCGGAGCGCCGTTGAGTATGTCGTCTGTTTATATAAACTTTCCGAAACTATTGACGGATAACAAAGTTTACGTTTTCATCCTGTCTCGTGTCTCTTAATAATGTTGACTGAGATCACGATACGACTCGTGAATCACTTGCTGCAACCAAAATAACGCCGCCATGTTGTCACTATAGGCCTATAATAGGCCTATATTTATTTCAGCGCAAAGCTCGCCATCATGCAGAATACTAAGTTGCCCCTACGTGTAAGCTAGGCCCTAGGGCCTAGGCCCATGTGCGGACGAACATGACAAGAACCAATTGTCAGGTTTTGAATGAATGAATGAATGAATGAATGAATGAATGAATGAATGAATGAATGAATGATTGCATACAGTAATACAGTGTCGCATTTCATTCTTTGTGTAAACGGAATAACTGGAAAATAGCGACAGAAGGAGTGAGCAAGACAAGGAGTGAGCGGCGCTATATAAATGTTCAATTACAATTACAATTACAATTACAAGGTATAAAACGCTGGACGTTGAAGAAGATTGATAATGATGGATAAACGCTCATTCACAAGTAGGCAGGGTGAAAATTGCAGAGCGGTTGGGGTGGTTTCAACCCCCAGTCTTTCTTAGAGCCTCACCCCATAGTAGTCTGTTTTTCGGACCTCAATTCCAAGTGGATCACATAGTCCAACCCCAGTTATTTTTCCACAATTCTTACACTGCACGTAGCCCCCCACCATTATGTAAAGGCTGAGAAAGTTGAGTCGTGAGCATTTAATATTATTATTTAGTCTACAGTCGGTTATTCTACAGTCATCTGCACAGACTAATCTTATCAACCGACTGATATATTTTAAGAGTTCTTAACGACCCATAAACTCCGAGGACTGAACATCCAAATAAGTAAACATTTTGTTAGACTTGATACCTAATTAGGTTTTATATCAAACCCTGGAAAAGGCCTGGATGGAGGGATAGAGCTGCTATACTCCTCTGCATGTATTAGGTTTAGTGGAACTCATTCAACGCATAGGCTACCGGTAATTATTCATTAGCGTCATCGTTTAAATAATATTTTATTCATGAGTTCATCCATCCATTCATCCATCCATCCATCCACCCATTCATCCATCCATCCATCCATTTATTCACTCATTCACTTACTCATCCATTCATCCAATCATTCATTCATTCACTCACTCATTCATTAATTAGTCCATTCATTCATTAATCCGTTCATTCATTCATTATGTATTCTGTCTGTGCAGGGTTCTGGGTAATTAGGTGGCATGTTATACAAACACTCCGATCTGAAATATTGACTGGCGACATTTTCACTGGAGGACGATATCACCGCCTTTTACAGCGACGAAAGACATACACACACTGCTGGAGACTTATTAGTGTAAATTGTGTGGAATTTGAGGTCTTGAGGCGAGTTTTCATGCAGGGCCAAATATCTCTATCATTGCATAATTATTGAGGCGCAGGAAATTCCTAATGCCTGAAAAACCGAAGTGCATTTACAATAGGCCAAAAGCTTTCCACAGAAAGCAAGCAGTTTTTCGTTTCGCCTAATCGCAAATTCGCTTTGAGTGACGTTTGAATAATGCAGGGCTTCTTTTCGTCTATTTGTAAATGGAATGGCAGTTATAGTTCAATTTATCTATGTCTGTGAACAAGTGGCAGCGCCAGGATTTCTTTTTTTGGGGGGGTGGGGCTGAACTCGCGGAGGAAATTTTCAATTTTCATTCACCAAAATTTCTGACGACCGTTTTTTTAGTCATTTGGTCGAAATCTCATCGAAATTCTCCATTTACGTTCGCCAAAACTTCAGACAACCTTTTAAAGTTATTTGGCTCATTTATTCAAAGGGGTTTATCGTGGAAATATTTCATTTTTGCATGTAAAAACCGAATGGCCTTTTTTAGGGGTTCAGCCCCTCTTAACCCTCCTCTGGCGCCTCTACTGCTGTGAACACCTGAGTGTAATTTATTGTAATTGAACATTTAAATAGCGCAAATCGAAGGGCACTCATGTGATGAACCCATCATCGGTTCTACAAAAGAGTTCCGTATAGGCCTATATGAGATTGTGGCCCTGCATGTGTCTTAGATGGATATGCTGGAAGTGTAGCCTAACGGTGGCGGTGCAACCATAAGATGTCAAACCCATTTTACTCTTGACCTTAAAATTTGCAAGCAATTCTTTGGAATTTTTAATATCTTCTTGGCATTTAATTTCATCAACCTGCCAAAAACTTCATGACTCTGACGCTACCTGTTGAAATCGCATAGCTGGAGAGTAGAAGCGGAAGAAATGCGATGCTGTAGAGTGTAGACCTAGTTAAAAATCTAATTCCACGTAAAATATTCTCTGATCGCCAGTAATCGGTTACGTCAGCCATTCATTCATTGACACCTTTGCTTACTCTTTGCTTCGCATTAACTACACCGTGTCTCAATAAAAACTGTGCCAAATTGTTTCTGTCAGAACTTCGTCAAATTTTCACCAATCTTAATAACTTTTGGCAGGTAGATGGCAAAATGGCTGATATTTTATGCCATATATGAATTTTTCACCTCACCTGACTCATACCACCGCACTACCTTGTTAAACACAGATGTTCCAATTTCTCATATAACGCTTAAATTTTAACAATTAAAATTTGGCATAATGCCTAAATTTTGTCAATCAATTCGCTAGAGGGCGACAGATTTTATTTATTAAATTTCTAATTTTAAATAGTCTACCATTAGATTAGCTGGCAGACGATTATTTACGACGTCGTATAAGTTACGTAACTGTTTATTTTAAGCTGCGCTATCGTTGATTAAAATGGTGTTTTCGAAGGAAGATAAGTTTTTGATCAAAAGTTTACGAGAACTGAAGGGTTAGAGTTCTAGGCGTTTCCTTAGAGAATTTAAGACCAAAAACTGGACACGACGAGGTCTGGATTACTTGTTGGCAAAAATTGATTGCAGTGGATCGGTTGATCGCGTCGCGGGGAGTGGTCGTCCCCGCACTGCCCGTACTGATGGAAACATCGCCATTGTGGAAGACATGGCATTGAGCCAAGAAGACGCCCCACGCACTCACCGCACTGTCCGACAGATTGCACGCGAGTCTGGCATCCATAGGTCGAGCGTCCATCGCATCGTGAAGAAGGAACTGCAGCTCAAGTGCTTAAAGAAGATCAATGCACAAGAACTGACAGCAGCTAACAAACTGGCGAGAATTACTCGAGCTCGGCAGCTTCTCGGCAAGTATCCGAGTCACATGGTGAACTTCATATTTTTCACTGATGAAAAATTATTCACCGTCGCTCCCCCAACCAACTCGCAGAACGATCGATTTTATGTCCGTCCAGGTACCTTAAAGAAGGACGTCAACGAAAACAGGCTCCTTCGAACAAGACCGACATTCAGCAAGTCGGTGATGGTGTCGGTCGGCGTCTCCAAGCTTGGCTGCACTGGAATCCATTTAATCGAACCGGGTGTAAAAGTGAATGGGGCATACTATCGCGACAACCCTCTTGCCCAGAAGCTACTGCCAGACATACGCCGCTTATCCCCGGGCGAGGATTTTGTCTTCCAACAGGATGGCGCCCCGGCGCATCGAGCGCGCGACACCGTCTCTTTCCTGGAGCGAGAGACGCCCGACTTCATTCCTCCAACTCTGTGGCCGCCGAATTCACCAGATCTCAACCCGGTCGACTATAGCATATGGAGTGTGCTGCAGGAGAAGGTTTACCGGTCCAGAATAGACAGTGTCGACGAACTCAAAACGCGTCTGATCGACGAGTGGGCGCGCTTTGACCAGTCGATTGTTGATGGTGCTATCGACCAGTGGCTTCGCCGTCTTAGCGCTTGTGTCCGTGCATGAGGGGCACATTTCGAGCACCAATTCTAACACCTTTAAGCAGATCTGTCATAACAATTAAGAAACTCTGCAATTTTATTTTATTGCGTGCTAATTCAGTCGTCAGATAGTTTGTTGGAAGTATTAAAATTTGAGCGTTATATGAGAAATTGGAACATCTGTGTTTAACAAGGTAGTGCGGTGGTATAAGTCAGGTGAGGTGGAAAATTCATATATGGCATAAAATATCAGCCATTTTGCCATCTACCTGCCAAAAGTTATTAAGATTGGTGAAAATTTGACGAAGTTCTGACAGAAACAATTTGGCACAGTTTTTATTGAGACACGGTGTAGTTTCAGTGTACGTTAGTCAGACAAGTATGTCTCACGGGCCACTTCAAACTGTCTTTGTTTGTCTTGTGCCGAATGACGACTCAATTAGTCAGTTGTTTCTCGTGACTCAGCACAGCTAATATAGTGTCCAAGGTTCCACAATAGACATAAAATTTCTTTTAATCTTGATCCCATTTCTTCATCCTTACATTCTTCCACCCTCAACCCCTCCCTCATCCCGGTTTCCAGATACAACAACGTATTGCTGATGAATTGCCTCCCTCGCAAACATCCTTCTCCAGATGATTCTTCTCCTCTTCTCCTCCTCTTCTTCTCCTCTTCTCCTCCTCTTCTTCTCCTCTTCTCCTCCTCTTCTTCTCGGTCCTTTTCCTTTCCTTCCTTCTTCCACCTCCAGCAGCTGAACGCTGTACTTATACAGAACATCAGGCCGCTCCATCCTACCCTAACACCTAGCCCAGCAGCAGCAGCCATGCACTACCTCTAGCTATAGCTGCTTGGATTCCTCTGCTCGCGCGTAGTCCTGGAACCGTGTTCTCAATCGTTGCCGAAATGTGCGATTCACGCATGCGTCTGGAATGGTAAACATTCGGCACTACATACGTACACAGAACCAGTGATATAAAGCCAGACAGGTAGACAAGCATATAGGCCTACGCTGGTATACGCAAGTTTATAGGCTGGTAGATACTAGACAAGCTATGGGTACGTGTAGGTAGATAATGGACATGGCTCTACCATGGTTATACTCATAAGTCTAATTCCTCTCGTACAGTGGGCAGGTGCTTGCTGCGTTTATTTTTCAGACTTCAACATGATAAAACTAAATTCGGATACACTAACTATATCTATAGGTTGCACTAAGCAGACAAGTGGAAAGAATGAGAGTGAATGAAACGACGGGTCACTATTCATACAACTGAAGCCACGATTTAAAGCGTCGTAAGCACATGCAGACATAAAAATTTGGAGACTTTGTAATTTTGAATGTAGCCTCTGGATTTCAAAGGTCTCGATGACAAAAAATAAGTACCGGATATAAAAATATTACGAGGCTACAAGATATAAACGGAATCAACGCCTAACACCTAGCACAGCTGCAGCAAGAGAAATTATCTCTTGCCATTTCTTTATCTGCCAACTTTATGACTACTATTATTATTACCACAACAACAATTACTACTACTACTACTATCATTACCATTACCACTACTACCACTACTATACTACTACTACTACTACTACTACTACTACTACCACTACTACTCCTACTACTGCTGCTGCTGCTGCTACTACTATTACCTTCTACAACAACTACTGCTGCTGCTGATGTTGCTGCGACTACTATTGGTATTACTAAGCCTTACTACTACTACCACTGTTACTTCTACTATTGCTACTACTACTGCCACAACTACTGTTGCTGCTAGGCCAACTACTACTTTTATTATTATGATTATTTACTTAATATTATTACTCCGTTTTTCATCATACTTACGTCTATTTGGGCTACTATTACAGTCATCATTATACTATTTCATGTATATTTGGTCACTCGAGATTGTAATAATTATAGTCATGGAAGCGATGCTCTAAAAAGCCTAGTTTTCGCAAAAGGCTTCATCCAAAGAAAGATGCCACAAAATTTACTGCATTGAAGGGCCGGATAAATGTAATTAAGCCTATACATGTAGACTATAACCAACAGCGCTGAACGGGGAAAGTAATCTCTCTCTCTCTCTCTCTCTCTCTCTCTCTCTCTCTCTCTCTCTCTCTCTCTCTCTCTCTCTCTCTCTCTGTCTCTCTCTCTCTCTCTCTCTCTCTCTCTCTCTCTCTCTCTCTCTCTCTCTCTCTCTCTCTCTTTCTCTCTCTCTCTCTCTCCTGTTCGCTTGCTATCTTGATATTTGAGCAAGGCGGTAGGCCGAAGAGTATGAGGCCATTGTTTTATTATTATCATCATCATCATCATCATCATCATCATCATCATCATCATCATCAATTATAATCATTCGTGTAAAGTACCGTTGTCTAATGCACAGGTTTTCACTGATGGCCAATCAAACCCAAGACAAAATCAGTTGAAATAGGCCTAGGCCTAATAGTTCAGTAGTCATCATACATCATACAGAATGCAATCAGGTTATGTCTAGTGTTAAATTTAGCCGCAGATTTCTTCGAATGTGTAAAAATATTCGCTCCTAAGCATAAGTCAGTATACGGGCAAATCTCCTTCAGGGTTTTTGCATTCCACTGATAGAATCTGTCCTGTGAACGAGTCGATAAGTTTTCAGAACAGTCTAAGAATGTCTAAAGTCGATGTTTAGACTATTATAGGCTACAGCATTCGTAAATAGGCTTTCTTAAGTCTCGTTCAACTGGTGCGGCGTAAAGTTGGTTTTATTTTCGAAATGCATGCGTCTTCTTCATAGTATATTACTGTTTATTAAAGACGATGTTATTTTTAAATAGGACATTGTCGACGTTAAGAAATAGGCGTAGAAATAGGCTACGTGTCAAATTGTAGTTTAGCTACTTAATTGCACAGTATTGAAGATAAACTTAGATTGAGCGACCTTCCGCACCGTCGCTGTATTCGTCATAATAATTAGGCCCTAAGGCTATTTTGTTGACCTGGGCCGATATTCGTATAACCAGGAATAAGGTAGGCTAAAGGTAGACCTTCCTCCAGACATAACTCATCCAGACATAGCCGTTGGAATTTAGCGGTATGCATGAAGATAGAATTGGAAGTGAATAACTAATCTACACATTCCTTGCACCCGACGATGAATGACGCTTGCTCTCCCCCCCACCCCCCAATTCAATAGGTTAGAGCTGAGCGCGCATGCGTGAAAGATATTTATATGCGGTCGTTGCCAGCGTGGGGTGAACAGATCAAGACCTATAGACGGTCCACAGGGAAATCTCAACGGCCGCCTATTGTTCACGCTGTCTCCGAGTTAGAATAACGTTATACCTATGCGGAGTATTGTTATTCGTTTGTATTACGATTGTTGTTCTTTCGTCATCTTCCAGATTGCCGCTCGATATGACCCGAACGTAGAGGCCGAAGTGATCGAATGGTTTCGACAAATCTTCAACGTACAGATTCCTCCCGGAATGCAAGGCGTTGAACGAGCGCTCAAAGACGGAGTTCTTCTGCTCAAGTAGGTCTACGGAATGATTCTTGCACTGTTAGGTCTACCGCTAACTAATATTATCCAAGAAAAGGCCAGTGATGTAGTCGAGTCCACCTGAGCCGAGTCCGAGACCGAGTCCGAGTCCAGCTAAGCCGAGTCCGAGTCGAGTCCGAGTCCAAAGGGGTTCGAGTCCGAGTCCGAGTCCTGACAGTCCGAGTCCAAGTCCGAGTCCGAGTCCAGTAACACCAAGATCCACTGAAACACTCAACAGGCCTATTATATAATTATGGCATAGAAAAATATCGATATCGATATAGAAAATAATTAATATAATTTATCCAAATTGAACTTTAAAAATACTGAATTTTATAAGGTTTTGTTCAATAATCTGGCGAAATGGCATGGATAGGCTACAAATTCTTCCACTGCCAAACAAGTTCAACAGGCGCATTTGAGGAGTCTCCTGCGTTAAGATTTGCGATAAAAACTGCTGAATTGTCTGAAATGTCTGAATTGGTTGTGGCAGTACATCAGCAATGCCTTTGCTTTTCAAGTAGCCTAAAATGTTCGGAGTCTGTGGTATGGGGAAATGGGTCCATCCACTATGTCAATATCATCTGCCCTACAATATATACCCAGCACAGACCAACTAAGTGCTACGACACTGCGTGCACGTTGCAATCGAGCAGTAATTGTATAGTAGGCCTATCTGATCTATAAATGGAGATTTATATAAACCTCTGCGCCCGATTCCAAGATCAGAGAAGTTATAATAGCCACCAGCTACAAATAGCCAATAGACACATTCAACCTCTAAGCTTATTCTCATTATTTTGTCTTATCCATAAACATCTAGATTAATTATAGACATTTATGCCCTATCTGGTCAGCATATCAGTGCCAAGCTTATTGAGGTGTCAAAATATCAAGTTCGATTTCGATAGTAAGCATGCCATGGATGACTGGTTATGTGTGTATGTGTATTTCAAGTTCAAATATTTCCAATCGCCCCTCCCCCAACCCCACACCGACCCCACATCAAATACACCTGTAATTAACTTCGCTCGCCCTGTGGTCAGCGGTGCTCAGCCATCCGTCACATTACTTCAATGCCTGTGTGTTAAACCCCTAGGCTACAAGGGGTCCTTTGTTTGACTTGAGTGACAAACAAAGCAGACAAAATGTCTGAATTGGTTGTGGCAGTACAGGTTGTGGCCTGTTCCACGGAAAATTCGTGACTCGGAAACCGAGTCACCGAGTCAAATTTCGAGTCCAGGGCTTCGAGTCCGAGTCCAAGTCCGAGTCCTGACTGTCCGAGTCCAAGTCCGAGTCCGAGTCCGCAGAAAATCGGTCTCGAGTCGGACTCGAGTCTTTTGCCGGACTCGAGTCCTACATCACTGGAAAAGGCCATGCAATCAGCGGGTCCATAGTGATCTTTTGAAATAACCTTTTGACTTTTGGATAAATTCTTCCAATAATATAGTGCCGCACAGTTCTAAATGGCGGTCCAACCTTCTAAAACTACACTTACATGTAGCTCCATGGAGTTAGTGCGTGAGTAACGTATAAAGGAATGTTACGAGAACGTTTCGGGAAATATCTCCAGCTGTTAAGTAGGATATCTCAAGATGCCTTGAGCTATAAATAAATAATTGTCTGGCAGCCAAAGAAACTCATGTCTCGAAGACTCGAGCTGTCATAATTTCGACGAATAGTTCTGCTGTGCGTGACTCTATCATAGGCCTATAGAGAAAATTGCTTCATTCCTTTGAACGCTCGGTGTGTACAACTGTAGGCCTACATGCGCGTGTGTATTGGATACTTTGAGAAGTTCACTAAGTGCAAACTGTAGTTGTCACTAGTTGATCGAAATTGAAGAAACACGTTGGCATATAACCGGATAGAAATTATGTGAAAGGGCGCCATGCATTCTACTGGTTTTTCCAAGTTCTTTTGCCAACACAGTATTTTGTAGCAGTTACATGTATCTGCGTGTGTCTCATGCCCGCTCACGCCTACATCGCGCAGTAGGCTTTGGCCCACTCGTATTCCCGCCTATTCTTTGGTGGAAACCGAGTTTACCACAATCCAGGACCAAGACTAGAAGAGTATCGGTGGAATATATCATTATATCATAATCAATATTTCCTATAGGCTACTCAGACCCCCTTTGGACTTCTTTTGCGGACGACCGCTTTGACTCAACGCAGCGCTCGTGCATAAGCTGGAACCCCCGCTTGGCATTCGAGTCGAGTGGCACCTTAGATAGTTTAGAGATTACGATTGTTAACGTTTTTGTTTGTGCTGTAGATTGGCGCGGGTCATCCAGAAGGGAACGGAGTATTGTCCCGAGCGAGCGGCGCGCATGGTACTCAGACCGAACCCAGGATCAGCGCCTTTCAAACAGGTCAATGATATATACTGTAGCACAGTTCTCAATGGTTTTGTCTGTCTGTTCAGTGTGAGAATTGTGGAAAAATAACTGGGGGTTGGACCATTATCCACTTGGAATTGAGGTATAAAGACATACTTTACTATGGGATTCTAAGAAAGACTTGGGGTTGAAACCCCCCGGCAATTCTCACCCTGTGTCTGTTGAGATCATCGCTTTTGACAGCCGATAGCATAAATTATATGAATGGTTGAATTCGAATGACCTGCTCTTGTGCACTGAAGACACGCAGCCATAGGCGTAGGAGGCGGGGGTCCAGGGGGGGCAAATGCCCCCCAAATTTCGGGCAAGTCTGATTTTTCGGGCAAGAAGACCCGGAAAAATTAAAAAAGTTTTCTAAAAAATTTGCTTTTTTTATTTTCCGGGTCTTCTTGCCCGAAAAATCAGACTTGTCCGAACAAAAAAACCTTTCGGGCAAAGAGTAACGGGAAATTTCAGAAGATTTCGGCCGGATGACTAGAAAAAGATCGTCAGAATTTTCGGGCAAACGTAACGGAAATTTTTCTTAAGATTTCGGCCGGACGAAAAAAAAATTTCGGGCAAAAGTCTCATTTTTGCCCCCCCCCCCCCAGCATTGAAATGTCCCCTACGCCTATGCACGCAGCGATTATGATTGTGGTATTTTTTAGCAATTGAACACAAAAATAATCGAGTGTACGAACGTATGGCCTACCGTACACTATATGTAGGTCTAGACCTAGAACTACATGGTATGCAGCGTTCTTATTAGCCTTAAGTTTATAAATTGTGATTTATTATTCTGTGTGAGACGGCGAAGCAAAAAAAATATCGGAAGTCAAGGCTAGTTAGATCTATCATATTCGTCTAGATGTTCAGTTTCTTTATAATGCGTTTAACTCAAGATCGAGATTGTTGGTGGTAATTACAGATGGAGAATATCCAGCTGTTTCTGAACTTCTGTGAAAACTACGGAGTATCAAAGACAAGTCTCTTCCAGACGGTAGATCTCTACGAAGGAAGAAACATGGCTCAGTTTATGTCATCTCTCCAGGGACTCGGCAGTGAGGTACCTTTCCTTCTCACGAACTTCTCTCTCCTATCTCAATTCAAGCAGTAACCATTTCTCACATTATGGCGGACAGTTAGGCCTACTAGTCTAGGCTTGGAATTTCAAAAGAGCTCTAGAAATCACTGTTAGAAGCAAATCATGTAACAATTTGCTAACCGGTGTTTCTAGACTAATTCGATCCTCCTGAAAACGAAAATCGCGGTTAGCAAGCTGGATTTTTGGCGGTTTCATGGGAAAACAAGATGGCGGACAAAATGGCTTCCAATTGCTTAAAATGACTACAAGTAAAGTTTTATATGTGATAGGAACACGGTTTTAGACTCTAAATTAAGACTATAGGGTTCAAGGAATGCAATGGAATCACAGACATATATGTGGCACTGCACAAAAATCAAAATGGCGGACAAAATGGCGGCTAGAAACTTAAATGGCCATAAATGAAGTTATATATGCAATAGAAACATGATTTCAGAGTCTAAATCAACATTTTCGAGGTCAAGGAATGCGATGGAACCATGGTCACATATGTAGCACTGCACAAAAACCAAAATGGCGGACAAAATGGCGGCCAGAATCTTAAAATGGCTGTAGGTGAAGTCAAGTATGCAATAGAATCATGATTTCAGGGTCTAAGTCAACATTTTAGAGGTCAAAGAATGCGATGGAACCAATGGCACATATGTAGCACTGCACGAAAACCAAAATGGCGGACAAAATGGCGGCCAGAATCTTAGAATGGATATAGGTGAAGTCAGTGGTGCATTGGAATCATGATTTCATGGTCTAAGTCAACATTTTCAAGGTCAAAGAATGCGATGGAACCAATGTCACATAAGTAGCACTGCAAGGAAAACAAAGTAGTGGACAAAATGGCGGCCAGATCATTGAATTGGCCATTAGTGAAATTCTGTATCTGATGCAATATGATTCCAGAATGTAAATGAAAATTTTCAGAGTCAAGGAATGTGATTTTATTAAGGGAACATAATATATTATGTGACACTGCCAGAAACCCAAAACCAAAATGGTGGACACAATCTTTGACTAGCTATAAATGTATTGAATGTATGTGGTAGAGAGATTATTTCAGATTGGACTAGTGTATTCTTGGTCGAATAATTCCAAGAAAGTCATAGGCCTTTTCTATATTCTATATTCTATAACCATTAAGCTTAATGCAGTGAGATTATCTAGTGGAAATATTTTAGTAGCTTATAATTGCACTGCAATTTAACTATTGCTGGCGCAATAATAATGCTTAAATGTTTCATGACTTGTCCTATCAATTGTTCCAATGTTTCATGACTTGACTGCTGTACATGTAAAGTAGAGTTATGTTATTTCAGGCATTGTTGCTGCTCATGCAACTGTACCTAAGTGTACATGGCAAGATCACACTTCGATAGCAACAGATCATATATGCTTGTTAACTTTGCATGATCTGCAGTAAACAAACTGTATAACGTGACTGTTGCGCAGGACCAATGCGACTACACATCTGACCCGGCAGTAGGCAACACCTTTACTTCTTTCACGGAACCACCACTCCACCAGCAACAGCTACATCTATATACGAGGCTATAATCTCTAAATGTCCAAATGTGGCTGTTGAGAACTGAATTGACAGGAATGAATCTAGATCAGCTTTGCTTTCAGGCATGCTAAAACATTCAGTCAATTTTCCGACAACTGAGTACCACTATTTCAAGACTTTACAGTGATAAAGTTGTGGCCATATAGTCACCATTTCTGTATGGTTCCACTTTTCTTATAAGCAATGTCCAGGTCCAGTGCCTCTCCAAGACAACAATTATTGACCCTCTTGTAGCCAATCAAAAGTACCTTTACACGGGCAACCATATTTTATCTGCCAGATCACCAAATGTTTTCACCTTTGGAGGGTCCCTATTCCTTGTACCATTGCTTATCCATCAGTAATTTATCTTGAATGGGTCCTGTGAATTGCGATTTATTGGGCATATCGCAAAATTTGGGCATGTATCATATTATATGGTAGCCTATGCAGATGGCTCCGCTTCCCGCAGCGCATTGCCTCTGTGTTGGTTAGGCGTTGCTTTGAGGGACTAGCCCCACTATATCTGCACGAACTCTACTTTCCAACTCGGGTGTCCAGCGTTGATTCACACCTTTTCACAGCGCTTATTGTCCATGGGTAACTCCACGCCGGTCCTTAGGAATCTAAAAACTGTGCTTATATAGTCGTGGTTAGGTCGGGAGTGATACCGAGTAGCCTACCTTAAAGAGGCCATACATAAAATATTCTAAATACATAAATGCTATGCCTCTGTTAAAAAGTTGCTGACTAGACAAGTTACTTTTCAGAAAGCATCCAATGCCATTGGTTTCAAGCGAAGCTCATGGCACGATATTGATGCCTGGTCCATGGGATAGTCAGCTTGATACGGTATGATAAGGTGCTGCACGATAACTTCGTCGGTGTTCTTTTGCAAAACGCTCCCTGGTTTAAGACTTGCTGAGGGAATTAATGATCATGTGATAATTTGAATGATCATATCTGGCCAAATAAAGGAACATTGCAGATAAATTCCACAGCACAGTCCCAGAAGCCATCTCGCAAAACCTGACAACAAAAATTGACATCACATTCCGATTGCACACATGACTTCACTTGGAGCCATTTTAGGATACTGGCCGCCATTTTGTCCGCCATTTTAGTCTTCGTGCAGTGTTACATATGTGACATTGGTTCCATCATATTCCTTGACCTCTAAAATGTTGACTTAGCTTCTTAAATCATGATTCTATTGCATACATGACTTCACCTATAGCCATTTTAAGATTCTGGCCGCCATTTTGTCCGCCATTTTGGTTTTCGTGCAAAGCTACATATGTGACCTTGGTTCCATCGCATTCCTTGACCTCGAAAATGTTGATTTAGACTCTGAAACCATGTTTCTATTGCATATATAACTTCATTTATGGCCATTTAAGATTCTAAACGCCATTTTGTCCGCCATTTTGATTTTTTTGCAGTGCCACATATATGTCTGTGATTCCATTGCATTCCTTGAACCCTTTAGTCTTAATTTAGAGTCTAAAACCGTGTTCCTATCACATACAATACTTTACTTGTAGTCATTTTAAGCAATTGGAAGCCATTTTGTCCGCCATCTTGTTTTCCCGTTAAACCGCCAAAAATCCAGCTTGCTAACCGCGATTTTCGTTTTCAGGAGGGTCGAATTAGTCTAGAAACACTGGTTAGCAAATTGTTACATGATTTGCTTCTAACAGTGTAATTTTCAGATTCCAAGCCTAGACTATACTGTAGGCTATTACGGCGGGGCCAAAACGGCAGCGCCAAAACGTCATGTACCGCTAAAACCCATGCATTGGTGTGCAATTTAGAACGCTCAAATGATAGAAAATCAATTATTCTAATTGTGAGCAATAAACATGTGGGGCAAGTAAGTTGTATCCGCCAACTTGCCCCGCCATCTTGCCCCAACAGGTCCACACAGCAAAACCTCGGGGTTGTGATTTGAGCAGCGTGACTCAGATAAACAAGATACATCAGTAACAACTCAAAATAAATGGCTAACAAAACAACATATTCGTCAAATTTTTGTATTCGTGGGGATTAAGATAAACGAAACTTTATAACAGCGAAATATTTTAGAGGTAAATCGGACACTTCACTTTTAATAAAAAAAATTGGGAAAGCAAAGGACAGCTTCCTGTTAGACTGTTTCCTTGCCACGCATTATAGTAATATATAGCGCAACAACCATCTTGCCTCTCCCTCACTTTCCTCGGTGTAAAGCCGGCGTACCATACATAAGGCAACAAACTGTATTGAAGTTTATTTGATCTGACATAATTATCAACACAAAGTTAGAACACATTTTGTCGCTTTGTTGCAGTGTCAACGAAACGGATTCAATGGTCCAAGCATTGGATGTAGACCAGTCGAAAAAAATATTCGGGAATTCAGCTGGGAACAGCTAAGAGGGGGACACTCGGTGATCGGTCTCCAAGCAGGCACAAACAAATTTGCCAGTCAGTCAGGCATGACGATGGGAGGTGTAAGGCACGTGGCCGACATTAGGGCAGATGACATGACAAAGGAAGGCCAAGGGGTGATCGGTCTCCAGGCGGGAACCAACAAATTTGCCAGTCAGTCGGGCATGACGATGGGAGGAGTAAGGCATGTGGCCGACATTCGGGCCGACGACATGACGAAGGAAGGCCAAGGCCACATCGGTCTTCAGGCTGGAACTAATAAGTATGCCAGTCAGACGGGTATGTCGATGGGTGGAGTACGTCACGCCGCCGACATTCGTGCCGACGACATGTCGAAGGAGGGCCAGGGAGTGATCGGTCTTCAGGCAGGACAGAACCGCGGAGCCACGCAGTCCGGAATGACCATGGGAGGTGTCCGTCACGTAGCGGACATCCGGGCGGATGACATGACGAAGGAAGGGCAGGGGGTCATCGGTCTGCAGATGGGAACAAATCGTCACGCGACGCAGTCCGGAATGGTAATGGGAGGGGTAAGGCACGTGGCAGACATCCGGGCGGATGATATGTCGAAGGAAGGACAGGGGGTGATTGGTCTGCAGATGGGTACGAATCGTCACGCAACACAGTCCGGAATGGTGATGGGTGGAGTGCGGCACGTGGCCGACATCAGAGCGGACGATATGACGAAGGATGGATCGTCGGTCATCGGGCTCCAGATGGGACAGAACCGTGGAGCGACGCAGTCAGGCATGTCGTTCGGTGGAGTCCGGCACGTCAGCGACATCAAGGTGGAGGAGCTTTCGAAGGAGGGATCCGGAGTCATCGGACTCCAGATGGGACAGAACCGCGGAGCCACGCAGGCGGGCATGACCTTCGGCGGAGTCCGACACGTCGGTGACCTTCGAGTGGATCAGATGGACCAGGACAGCCAGAACGCCATCAGTCTCCAGTACGGACATCCAGGAGGAGCGAACCAGTCCGGGATGAGCTACGGAGGACGAAGAGACATCTCCGGTCAACAGTACTAGACGACCGGAAGCCAGCCTCCTCTGTCGTCATCTACACGTCATCGTCGTCGTAATTCGGGACAGGTTCATCGCCAGTTTTTAAAAAAATAGCGTAACACTTCTATACCACGTGTCCATTTTGTGGCAGATCCTGCACGCGTTCTTTCTTACAGGCGTAACATCCTAATTATTATACTCCGCTGAAGACGGACGAACTATACGCGAAAAATATGGCCTACAAGCCGCCATCAACATCTTTTTGTAGGCCATTGAATTATATCTCATATAAACGCCACTTAATAATGAAATGATTCATTGGGAGAAATCTTGGGAATGGGTTATCGCCGTAAATTTTCTGTCACGTCTTTTTAATGCTAGACTAGTTTATTATTTATAGGCTTTAGATTGTAGGCTAAATGGTGAAAGTTTATAATTATCATCAGAATTAAGGATCTGCCACAAAATACAGCTCCGCTTTTGCAACACTCAGAGGAGACTTTCTTTCAACCTCGATTAATTATTTCTTCGATCTCACTTATAGTGCTCCGGTTGGGTTGAAAAAGCAAAAATCGCCGTTCTGTATGAAAAGAAGCAGCACCTAAGTTTCGCAAGAGCAGTGCTTCTGCGTGTCTCCAATAGATCGGCCCATGAAGGAAACTTAGGATTAGGAGCCTACGGTACGCCAGAACGACGCCAATGGGATTTATTTCGACACGGAAATGCTCCTCTTACTTATCTTCGTTACGTAGCTTTCTAATAATTTGATGCTCAAGTTTAGCCGCTGCATGCAACGGACCTTATAGTAGCGCAAGCTTTGTCCACAGTGAACGTGGTCGACTTATGGACATTCAAAGCTAATAAAACTTGGAGATCTGCTAGCATATAATTATTGTAGAAATAAACACTGTTTTAATAAATCTTTTCAATTTTACTTCGTAGGCTATCTTTATCGTTTATCACAGTATTTTTTACTACAATCGTGCTCTCATGGAGCACTTAGGCATAGCCTACATGGCTCACATTGCCAGTTGAGAGCAATTTAAAGTCGATCCGAGCATGGGCGCCCACGCATTGGGACAAGAGTGGGCACTTTCCCCTCCTCGAAAATTGAGGCCTACAGTCTACTTTTTTAACTACTACTTTTGGTTAAATTTCTTAGCACTAGGCCTAGCACTAATGATACTAATTAGCCTATGCACAAAGTGAAACAGAAAAATTCACATTTGGCAACTTGTATGAAATGTTCTTGAATTTCTGCTTTGCATTTCTCTAGCTCCTTCAATTTGACCGTGAGTCTGTGGCCATTGTGTTTGCCCCTTCTGCAAAATAGCTTCGGCCGCCCATGTGTCTGAGTCACATCTACTGGCATGAAAATAATGTTGGTAGAGTTACATGGCTGATGTTTCATTCATGCCTAGACGAACTGGTCACATCAATTCAACAATTCAACGCAATTCATTCTTTCATTCATTCATTCTAAGGTTCATATAGCGCCATGGGCGGAGTTTGGTTTCCCTTCTTGGGTGGGCTAACCCCTATATATAGTCTGGGCCTTATTGGAGGGGCTAACCGAGAAAAAGGATGCCGTTTTCATGGTGAAAAAGTTAAATCTGGGCCTTCTTGGAGGGGCTTAGCCCCCCCAGCCCATGATAAACTCCGCCCATGTATAGCGCCTATATCGAGCAACTACTCAGAAGCGCTCTCAACACCAGTCCTATAGTAAAAAGTTCAGTTTTCAAAAAAAAATTTAATGGCCATAAAACATATCAGTGGTAACAGACGAAGCTCCCGAGGGAGGTCGTTCTAAATATTATAGCGCATTTTTCACCGGTCATACATTATAGCCTAATTATAGGATAATAATTACAAACTAAATTTAGGCCTACGCGCATACCGTGGAACGGTGGAAGAATGCCAACAGGACTAATTATGCGGCTCATGTGGGAACCAAACTCTGATATTATATGAAACTACATAATTATGGGTCTCATCGGCTAATAATAAGAGTACCTGGTACGCCACGAGGACAGAAACCGAAACCCGAAAATTAGCCTATGTGTACCGAAGTTTATACGCCTAAAGCACAAGAAGAGTAGGCCTACTTAGAAAGGGCAAGCATTTCTAGAAGAAAGCTGATGGTCTTCACAAGTCAGAATTTCACTTCAGGTGTCAAGGTGTCAATGTGGTGGGATTCTTTAGCAGAGCGTGGCAGATATTTAACTGAACTCTGGGTGGATAGGCCTATAGCTAGCCTGTAGTAAGTGTAAAACGTTGTTTTACGAGGTTTGTGCTGAAGCAAAAGGCGTATTTGGTGATGATTTCCATTTCTGTGCTGAATGTGTCAAATACGAATTTTGCTGCGCCACAGACCTTGTGAAACCATGCTTTGCTTTAGCAAAAAGTTAAACTGCTAGGTCCATAGCACGAAATAGTTCTATACTAAAAGCAGTGGGCCTATCTGTTTACAGATGTTGTGAACAATAAAGCGTTGAACTTTCATTTGATATATAGGCCTGCATGTGTTTTTGCCATTGGGGCAAAAGGTCCACCCATGGGCATCTTGCCCCATGCATGGGACAAGATGCCCATTTTAAGGTCATGCATTTTTCATGTCTAAATATTCATAAATGAAAAGATATTGTACTGTCACTTGGTGATTATATTTAGGAGTCATGCAGTAGCCTATGTGCTACACCCATTTATTTTCTATTCAATCAATTTTTCATGCCTGAAAATTCAAATATTCGTTAGCATAGGCGTCTTGGCCCCGCTCTTCCCTATAGGCCCAGCTTCAAAACAGAAAGCGCAAGTAAATCCAAAACAATTTACAAGGGGAAAACATTAACATAATTATAGGCTAGGTCTACATGGGCTAATCAATTTTACTGTTAACATTAAAAAGCCAATGTGTTTCAAAAAGATGAGACGTTATTCATTCAACTTCTGTGTAACACTAGAGAAGGTCACATCCAGGGTCGTTCTTATATGAGTAGGCCTGAAAACTAACGCGCACTGCTTGAGGTAAGTTGCTGAGAATTCAATTAGGCTAAGTAAATTATAAATAACATATAAAAATTGTGAAGCTTTCAAAATTACATATTAAAATTAAATTATAATGTACTGGCGTACATGTTGAGGGTAAGCGTGTAGGTTATAGGTTATACAGCAAAAATTAATTATGTAGGCCCTATTAAAATAATCTGTTAAAATCTGTAACTTTACATAATAGGCTACACTAATGGAGCTTACAGCATCCAATGCGATTGTCTTTTTCTTGGAAGTGTGAGGAACAGGCTCAAAGTGGAACGAAAGCGGCGAATTGAACGAGCATTTGACGGAATCGTAAGAAGAATAAATTAGCATAGGCTACAAATTAGTTGTTTGATTTTGAAACTTTAAAGCTAGCTTTCATTTAATGTAGGATTCTGGTCGCACTTGGCTGAAAATTACTCGACGGGTGTCACAGCAGACCACGAAATCTGGGTGTGGCATACCTATAATAGGCCTAATCATTATCACTAAAGCTGCAAAAGGTAAGCCATGGTTGAACGCGATATCCGTCTTGCATTGTTGCTTAGTAATATTAATAATATTAAGCAAGCCTATAGATTGTGCTCGGCAGACCTAGTTCTATTTTACTGTTTAGCGCCCGTTTGTGATCTGCACGGAAGCGATTAAATCTGGGACTAATATCGATATTAGTCCCAAGATTAAATAGGCCTACCTGGTGAAAAGGTACGTGAGTCTAATGACGACAAATCATGTGATGGCATGGCATAGCAATCTCACATAACAGGAGACTTATTATTATAGACTGGAATATCAGGTGTTCGAACTCTCCGAAGCATAGCAACAGATACCAATATAAATTGGAAAGATTTGTTCCGTTCCTGGACTGAAGTTTGTTCCGGATTTCATGGCCATCTAGCGAAACGTTTTTGATTATTCGGACGAAAACTTGGGAAAGTGGAAGAGTGATGTTTTGAATATTAAATTATTAATGAATTCTTTACAAAGATCACTTATTTTAAGTTTTTAAAGTTGATAACTTATTAAGATCTTTGGCTGTATCATATTAAGTCGGTACCACACTTAGCATAAATATTAAATTATTAGTGAATGATGTTTAACCAGAAGACTATAATTTCTCACAAAATGTATCTTTAGTGACATTGTTGTCAGACATGTAGGCTATGGGCTTTTTCTCAAACACTGTAACTGATTGTGTGTTGTGGCAGTATAGACCTGTTTAAAATGTTCTTGTTAAAATTGTTTGGTGCTACAACTGCTTAGTGAATAAAGATTAATATAAACTGTGGTTAAAAGAAATTAAATAGGAAGTATACCTACCAACAATAGATGCAAAACATGTCAAACATGGCATAGAACTGTTTTTGTTGTTGTCATTTTAAGTAACAGATGAGACAATTTGCTACAACAATGAAGACCAATCTCTTGTGGCTGGCTTTGTCCAGTTTTGTGGTTATATCTGCATTTGAAGACCACCAAGGTTTGTTATATTCTTGTTAATTAACAAGAACATTTATATTACTTAGACAGTGGATTTTAGTGATTAAATAATAGATCATTTTTGTCAACATTTTTGATTAATAAAGCTTTTTTGATTAATTTTCTTACTTGTTTCTTAATATAGAGCAGATTATTTTCTGATTATTGCAGCTAATGAAAGAATCAAATAATTAAGTTAATTAATTAGTCATTCATGAATGATTATGCAAACAGTTGATAATTGTTTACAATGCTTTAGATTCCTCAGTGAAAGGAAACTTTTCTTTTGCCGCATACTATGAGAGCAACATGGTACTTCAGGCGTATCCCTCACGGTCCGTGATATGGGGCTTTGCTCCCATGTCTGATATCGGCTCGGCTGTCCATCTGAATCTCTCAAATGCCTTCCAGCTTCTACAATATGTGACTTATGTCAAACCAGGTTGGTCTTAGAATTAGTTTGTTATTCATTCATTCATTAGGTCATTTGATCAGTTAGTGAATAATTGAGTCAGTCATCTGTCCATCAAATCACTCAACAGCTTTGATAGTCATTGAGCAAGTCAACTAGTAAATCCGTGGGTCATATTTTTATCAAGCAACTCATGCATTCTGCATCTGTTAGATCAGTGGTCCCCATCCTAGGCGGTTGGGCACTAGAGGGCTACACTAGACCTGCCAGACTGGTGAGCAAAAATGTGGCAAACTACTGATTATCGCAGTGTACTGATTGAATACAAGATACATTGCTGGTCATGAAAATAATGAACAGATTCCAATGCCAGAGCATTTTTCCTCGTAATACTAGATCTTTGCAGATCAGAATATCTTTGAAACACAAAGTGTTAGTGACTTATAGATAAATATTTCTTTGTTTTTTTCCATCAAAGGTTGTGTTGAGAATGTGGCAGTCTGGCAAGTGACTCTCGATCCTATTACAAACGTCCATCCGTTTGCTGTGATCGCTGCACTGAAGACTTACAAGACGCTTCAACTTCAAAACGTTCTCTTTGGTGACGTCTGGTTCTGTTCGGGTCAGAGCAATATGAAGTTCACCATGAGAGAGGTCAGAAAGTACTGGAAATACTGTATATAATCATACTTGTTATAATAATATAATTATCTTTGCCATTGTATCTTGGCTGTAAAAGCTTCAGCAATTTCACAAAACACCAAAAGTACTTTTCAATGATGGCCATTAAAAGTTTGAAGTGAGTTGAAAATGAGCATAGTCTACTTCACGCATGCTTGAAATTACCGTTGCATGCGTTGTTCGATTTAGATTTTCAACAGCAGTGAGGAAGCAAAGGAAGCAGAAAAGTTTTACTGGATTCGTTTCTTCTCGGTCGGACAAGTCAATTCGACGACTCCACTGATTGACGTTTCAAACGTAGAAATTCACTGGTCTATTCCCAACCGAGGTGGGTCACTCTCCTGCGAAATACCATTCATTCCAGTATTTATTTAGCACTTCTTCGAGGGGCTACTCAGAAGCGCTCCCGGCTCTGGCATGGCAAAAGGGAACTGTTTTTAGTGTATTCAAATTTTTTTGGGAGTAATAGCCCAGGAAGCAGATGTAGAGCTCCTGTGGGAGTCCATTCTAAACAACTAGGCCCATCACAGAAAAGGCTCTATTCGGTATGGCTGCAATGCGTGTGAATGGAACCAAGAGCAATCCTTTCTGTGCAGAACAGAGAGGTCGGTGGCCTTGGATACCTGTGGATATTATTATAAATACTCATGATACACTTTACTAAAATCAGCTTCTACCACTCTTGCATGCATGAGTAGGGTTTACTGATCACGTAGTATCTTGATATTCTCCAATGATTTTGTAAAATGTCTTATTACATTTTTTTAAATTTCTGAAGTCTTGTTACCTTTTAATTCGGTTCTATGATGTCACTTGTTTCACCTTTTTTTAAAGATGTTAACTGTACAAAACTTAAAAGTAAAATAATAATAATCTAATTGCACAAGTTTTTTTTACCTGTGTGTACGTTTTACCTTTTTTCTTTAACAGAAAACATTTTGCCATTTTCGGCCGTCTGTTGGCTTTTTGCCAAGAATGTCTACCAGCAACGATCGTTGCCAATAGGGCTCGTCGAATCTTCGTGGGGAGGAACGGAAATAGAAGCTTGGTCATCGCCTGATTCTCTCAAATTGTGTGGAATCAAACAGAAACGGTAAAAGATATAATTAATATTATTAATTATTCTTATCAGGTCTGATAGCTTCAGAGCACAGGCACTTCATTACATCTGATCTCGAAACTTCTTTAATACGATGAAAAATTGATTACGTTGATATTAAAGGAAAACCACTAAAACCAATGGAGTTCAGCAGCACTGAATATAATTATATCAGCACTTACAGGAATTTGGTTTGACTTTCTCTTGGGAGTTATTTTCATGTTGGTTGTGAAATCAATAGTCCTACAGTAGCAGCTGACAGGATGCAAGGTAAAATAACAGTTAGGCCTGCCACTTTTTGTTTCCCTGCCACTTGTTGTTCCCCTGCCATTCTTTCTTCTCACTGAAGTCGTTAGTTGTGATGCCTGCCAGGGTCCAACATGCACAACCATCGGCATGAGCTCTTAACAGTTTGATAGTGTTGCTTATGTTGATCGCCATATCTTGGCTGCTAGGATCCAATGAAATGAGACCTCTGAAGCGATTTCATACTTTTTCAATCTCTGGGCAAGCCCTCTGAATTAGATTTAGGCTCAGGCTCCTATATTTGCTGCCTCATAATTAAGTACTTATGTAATTATAGTGTTGGTAATAGTACTAGTGATGCAGGTAGTTGTAATGATATTATGATAGTAGTAATACATGTATTACAATAAAATATGAATTTAACATGACGCACTGAGCTTCAAAACCATGATATGAATCAACGAACGAATCAATGAATCAACATGTTATTCTGCTTTCTTCAGAAAAACCGTCTTTGATTCTTTGAATAAAAACGATTCATTGAAATACAAAGATGGCTTCAGTGCATACATCCAAGATATGGAAAACAGTCTGAGAAATAACACAGAGACCCAGCCGAAGAAATTACCTTGGCCCGACGTATCCGCAGGAAACTTCAATCACACAGAGGACATTGAGCACAGCAGCCTGTATAATGCCATGGTGCATCCACTCCTGAATATGACCATCTTTGGTGTTCTCTGGTATCAAGGTGAAAACATTCACATAGATGCTGTTCTGCAGTGTAACTGATAAACAGTCTAATTAATTAATTAATTAATTACAAGCAATATAATTTATAAATTGTTATAGTCATTGGAAAAAAAGGTTTTTCTTAAATAAAACGTCGACTGTAATGTTGGTTTTAGACTGGTATACATGAAAGTTCACAGCCACAATATGCCAATAGCCTGTTCTTTAAAAGTCTAAAAGAAGTTGTCTGGCATATAAAATGTTTTTTAGTATCAATAGGTTTAATTTCTTGTGCTAAGGTTAAATTGTGATTTAGGCCGATTCCAAGAGCACATTCTATTCTAAGGATGCACTACAAATGTGCACCTGTCCAATTCACTAGGTTTAACAATCATTAACCATAGTCCCACATAATTAATCATCTATTAAAAGTTGTTTTCATTACAAATATTTATAACAATTGTTACCTTTGCTATATCCAACATTCTATGTACTCCCTGCCCAGGAGATACTTAAAATGCTGCATTAGATTTTTCAAATATTTTGATTCCACTGTGAAAGTAATCTGCGTTTCGAACTATGGAAATACAAATATGTTGTTGTGAATTAAGACAATTAAAGCTGTTACTATTACAGTGGATAGAGTGATAAAAGATCAATAACTTCATCTAGTTTTTCTTTACACATGCATGTAGCTTGTAAGAGACCATGCTTTGAATATATATATAACACTTGTAATCATAGTCCAAGCTTCAATAATTTACTTTTTTACTAGATTGCTTTGCCACCAATGAAGCATGAACGTAGAATTTCTTAATCTGGCTTGCAGCAGTTGACGCATGCAATGCTTTTACAATTATCCAGGTGAGGCTAACGCCGGCTACGACATGAACTTATACAACTGCACTCTGCCAGCGCTGGTTAACGACTGGCGTAAGAAGTGGTACCTCGCAACAGTTGGTCAGACAAACCTCTCGTTTCCTGTTGGCATTGTGCAGGCAAGTACTCGTGCATGTGGGAAATAATGATTCTCACTGCAGTTTTTTATTCGATTGAGATGCTCATTTTGAGAATGAGATGTTAATTTTAGAGCAATGCCAACATTAAATAAAATGTAAATTTACATGTTTTCTATAGCGTCTGCGACTCTGCATATAGGGGCATATATACTTGTTCCTGTACGAACAGTTGGCTGCAATAAAATGATTTATTGATTGATATGGCCTTGACCCTGCTTATTTTTAAATGAATTGATTGGGTGAGGTCCTCAGTGGTTGTAGCAGGTTCTCATAAAAAAACAGGACATTTTACAGGACACAAAAAGTAAAGTACAGGACATTTCATAGGACTATCATAATTTTAAAAAATATCCAGTTCAGATTTGTTTTCCTTTCTTCTATATAATGGTGGTCAGTCAGACTCAGTAGTGTTTCCTCATCATCAAAATCCTGAGACATATTTGAAAAGAAGATTCCAATGCTGAGAATTAATTCTTGCTAATACAATGCTGAGATTTGCGTAACTTATTCACAGTATACTTTTCCTTTGATACTTTATCATTCTTGCAGATCCAATGTTGAAATTGCATGATTTATTATTCCTTCAAGCATCTTCGACTTCTTTGTTGACCAACGTTGTCCTAGTGAAACTGTTACCGCATTTAAATCAGTGTTTTATTTTACTATAGCTTGGTCCAAATTCTGGGCCACAGACAATAGGTGGTTTTGCGGACATTCGCTGGCATCAGACAGCGGATCTTGGATATCTGCCAAACAAAGTTTTGCCTAACACATTTATGGCAGTGGCGTATGATATGGAAGATGCAGGGGGAGGGTAAGTCCGGAGGAAGTCTGTAGATTGAGATAATAATAATAATAATAATAATAATAAAAGTAATACATACATACAATGCCATACATCCATAGAAAAGCTATACATACATGCATGCTTACATACATACTAGTATTATATATACACAAATAACATCATCTATATATTGAGCAATGAATGAATGAATGCATATGTTATGACAATCATTTAATAAGAATTGGCGATTTTTTTCATCTTAACTTTGATAAATGGAGCACTTAATCAGTAAGCTTACAATCTCACCTTTCCATCAAGAGTGTATAAGCAACGTACTCACGTCACAAGTCACAACTGCACTCACTGCAGTTCAAGGAAAGAAAAAAATTCACACTTCAATGACGAGAGATGTCAAGAGTATAAACTAAAACCGACTTGGGAACGTGTGCAGCCCCAGGAAAGATTTGAGCCCAGTTTCTCAGATTTACATCTCAAGCAAATCCAATAGGCTATCATGCACCTAATCAAATTTCAACTGTCAGTAGCAAGATGGCGTGGTTAAACAGATTCTGATGGAAATCTTACAAATAGTCGATGCTGTTTCTTGCTAACAGAGTTCACTACAGAGACAAATTAACAGTATCACGTCGTCTTGCATTGTCTGGGTTGGCCATCGCGTATGGAAGGACCGACCAAAAGTACATGGGACCACTAATAAGCAAACTCACAATCGATACAGTCAACTATCTGCTGATATTGGAGTATGATGGTGGAAAACATCCAATTGAGGTTCGAAATAACCAAGGATACGAGGTAATAAAAATGTGTGGTACTGTCATAGTGCAATATGGTCACATTGGTCAGCTTAGGCATACTCGTATTTCATATAGATTCAATTACCAATTCCTAATCTATAGCTGCTCTCTACTTCTTAGCTAGTGACACTTTTCTAAAGTATATGACTTGTTTTTGACAAAGCTAAATTTTGTCACTCAGAGGTGAAACCATGCATTTTTTGTAACCAGGGCATAGCCAGGATAGCCTTAAAAAGAAACCAGTGCAGAGGTGATTTAAAGTTTTAAACCCCAAATAACTTCTTGCAAGAGCAAACCTTTCTAAACATACATTTAGAATCACTGCACAGCAAACAGCATCTTTCCAATTGAAATTTTCTCCACTTGATTGTTCTATAGCTTTCGTTATTTCATTTAGAGTAAAACATGCAGCTTAACGACAAACATTTTCAGTGTTTATAGTTCATGTGTGATTACTGATAACTTGTACATTGTTTTTACAATCACACATTCAAAATTGCATATCTGACTTCACTCACTTCAGATTATCTGGTACGCAACTGCACTCTTCCATTAACAGGAGAAACCAGTAACATTTGCTCATGATTTCAGATATGCTGCCAGAACGATTCAACACGACTTTGCGCTTTAAGTGGAAGTGACTGGTTACCAGCAGTAATGACATCATGGGACAATAGCACTGTGACGCTATCGATCAAAGAGTGCCAACAACAATACTTGATGGGCATTCGTTTTGCCTGGCGAACGACGCCAAGTGCGTACAAGCGTGCTTCAGTTTACAGTGTTGAGAATGATCTGCCAGCGCCACCTTATATTTTACGACGTCTCCTTGCACCCGTGTTTTCTGCGGAAGGACAGTACAGCCATGATCAAGAACATGACGAGATTCTAACCAAAGAATACAAAAGCAACGTGATAGAACATCTCAATGAGGATGGCATTTAGACCAGTGAGATTCAAGAATAGGGTGAGATTCAAGAATAGGGTGAGATTCAAGAATAGGGTGAGATTCAAGAATAGGGTGAGATTCAAGAATAGGGTGAGATTCCAGAATAGGGTGAGATTTTTATATGCATCAATAACAGTGTGATCATTCCAGTTATAACCAAAAAACAAGACAATCATTTGGACAGTGAGAATAAAGAATACGGCCATCATCGCAGTGAGAGTCGAGAAGAGGGCGATCATCCCAATGAGATTTAAGAACAAGGTAATCAATGATCATCCAAGGAACAATTGGGATCGCTTCTGACATGTTTTCCTAGAGCCGAGACAAAACAAATAGAATCGCAGAAAATGGGAAATATAATTATCCGAGTGAAAATCAGTCTCTTAACATTACGGGTAGTCTGGTTTAGTGTTGTATTTTAACCATCGTGCTATCGGATCTTCAGTCGTGAGCTATCGTAGCACGACAGTTTTGCTTTAAAGTGGTTCTGTCATTTTGAGAAACTTATGGGTGACTTGATATATGATTGAGATTCTTCGAACTAACATACATGAATGGGATGAATTGTATACGGTATATTGTGCTATGGATGATTATTAAAAGCAATTCAATCCATTATTAATGCAATTCAGTCCATTATTAAAAGCAATTCAATCCATTATTAAAAGCAATTCAATCCAATATTAAAAGCAATTCAATCCAATATTAAAAGCAATTCAGTCCATTATTAATGCAACTCAGGTCCATTATTAATGCAATTCAATCCATTATTAAAATAAATTGAATCCATTATTAATGCAATTCAATCCAATATTAAAAGCAATTTGGTCCATTATTAATGCAATTCAGTCCATTATTAAAATAAATTGAATCTATTATTAAAAGCAATTCCATCCATTAAGAGAAACTGACTCTTATTTCTCTATGGAATGGTGAAAACAATGAAATGATTAAGAGCATTATACAAGTTTCAAGAATACTTCACTGTGTAAAAGAAATGGCCATTGACATCATGCCCTATCTAAAATCTTCTGTAGCTCCAATACATGTAATAGTTTCCAGTGCATCAGTATGATTTACACAAAACCCATTTGGTTAGTTATTCACAGCAGGCACAAATATTAAGTGCCTACCTCGGGATTGGCATGCATGAGGGGCGACATCAAGTATTGAAAGACGTAATAAATACCAACTACAAAAAAAGTTATGAACCGTGCAGTATAGATGATTTTGATTTTTGATGATGGTGCTCTGCCCGTAGGCAGGTTCATTGGCTTCACGCCCCTGGAGTATAGATAGCTTTCACGAATCACTTGTCTTTGTAAATGCTCCAGACGGATATGTTTCCGTCTTTAGACCCAGCAGCAAATGAATTGTCAACATCGAACGATAAACTCTGGATCGTCTGTTCATGCGCCCACAACGTCACAAGTGGCGTTAGTTTCAAGCCACCGTACAAGCGAATTGCAGAATCCCAGCACCCAACAGCAAAGAGTTTACCATCCGGCCGCACCTTCACGCACGCAACTCCCGGGTTAGGCATTTCTTCCACACGCGACTGTTTCAGTATTCCGTTCACGTCGTATTTCCACAGAACTACTTTGTTGTCCACTGAACCAGACAGTCCCTTTTTAGTCCTCGTACACGCGTCGAAACTTGTGGCAGTGTCCTGATGGAAGTTGTTTTGCGATCTCAGCATTCCGCCGGCTTTCATGTCCCACAGAAACATGGATCCATCTTCGTAGCATGCAATCAAGTCGACGTGGCTTTGGTCAGCACTGGCTATAACCTTCAGGTCCATTACTAAGCCTATACTTTTTTGGTCATCAGGCGGCTCCAATACCATGATGGGCAAATGCGAGTTCAGTTCGAGTATTTCGATGCATGACTGTGTTTTAGAAGGTACTGCTATCAGAAGACGGTCGTTCATTTTGAAGCAAGTAATTGGACAGAACGTCAAATCCATGTATGGAATGCTTTCTGAAATGAAAACAATTTTGTTAGATAAACAGTGATAATGAGTATGATACAAATTATATAAAATATTAAAATACAGTGCATGTAGGCCCTTAGCCAGAAATAAAGACTAGGGTATCTAAAAGTCTTTGAACTTCAAAGTAAAAGTCTTTGAACTTCAAAGTTATGTCTGCCCAATGCCGTTAGTGTATGCAGAGCCGTTTTAACGCCTAGGCACGCGAGGCACGGGCCTAGGGCCCCGCGCAACAGGGGGGCCCCGCGGCGACCCAAATAGACTACATAACATAACAAATGTGCAACATGTTATACGAACTTTGATGTATGTCAAACTAACATTTATTTTACACTTTTAGTACAAATATTGCTATGCTAGCTGTGTCAGCGACTCAGCAGTAGGCCTACATATATTATTAATAAATGTAACAAAACCTGACACACATGCACATAGAAGGCATGAATGCAATACTCTATATCTGAGACTTAGAGATTGAGGCGGAAATCGGATTTCGAGAAATTTGTGTAAAATGACAGCTTAAAATGCTGCCATTGTAATGTAAAAATTCAAAATTTTCCGGGGGCACATTCCCTCCCCTTACCCCTCCCCACTCGACGCTACGCGTCTCAGCGATCGACCGGCATAGGCCTATAGGCCTACTTGTTCCCCGTCCCCCAGAAACCTTTATCCCCCAGAGAGGGGGAAATAGAAGAAACTCATAGTTAGGCCTACGTCTAGAATTAGGCCTTGTATTTGTGCCTAGGGCCCCAAAATTCCTTAAAACGGCCCTGAGTGTATGGAATTGGTCGGATGAGTCTAACGGCAATGCACCCACCCAACACTGAATGACCTTAGGTTTGCAATAGTTTTGTCTTATATGTAACAAAATATAAACTTCTTAACTTCAGATGAAGGCATGAATGGATAAATAATATGCATTTAACATATATAAAACTTTTTTCAATAATGATGCACTGTCAATCTTGTACAATGTCCAAGCACAACATATGCCCCTGCAAAATAATGTCCTGGCTAAGGGACTGACTGCATACCATGCATTTTATGAATATCAAAATGAAGCATAATTTGAAAAACAACTACAAACACAGACTGTGTTTGCACAGCTCAAACTAAAACACTCTAAATACTATTTGAAAGATGTTAAACTAATTCCAAATGTTGGTGTTTACCTGCAGATCATGCTGCCTAAATTCAAGCACTAGTGAATAAGCTGCCAGCACTAGTAATTTATACAATTACTATTCATCAATCAATCCAGCTCCAATTTCAGCAAGAATCTATTCATCGATCCCACTTCTATTTGAGTAAAAATTATTTTAATCAATCCGACTTCTATTTAGCAAGAATCCTTTTCGTCGATCCAACGTGTAAAAACTAAGCAATCAGCGGTAAAACCCATGCAAGGGTCCGTAGGGAGTTGCCGACCTCGAAGTTGCCGACCATCGATTATAGCTAATATTGTCGAACTTGCCGACCAGCGTTTTATTGAAACGTAGGAAGTTGCCGACCGCCAATAAAATCAAAGTCATACATATTACGCATTCACATTATATTTATTATAAGTATGAAAATATTTCTTCTGAAATGAAATAAAATGCTTTTATTTATTACTTTTATTGGAGAAGAACTTCCGGTGTCTATTTTGTGGTAGTGTTTAATACTGTGCTCTGCCAGATGCGAGCGAATTTATGACGACGCTGGGCGAAGATTACGCAATAGAAATGCTTTTAAATTTGACCTAAATCTAGGGCGGCTTTATAATTTATGACGACGCTGGGCGAAGATTACGCAATAGAAATGCTTTTAAATTTGACCTAAATCTAGGGCGGAATTAGGAAAGCGCACCAACGACATGTTAATGGAGAAATTGATATTGCCAGACTACTAACCTCCGTTCAATACAGTATTAATTTAATTAGAAAGTGACATTTTAAGGTGTTATATTTTATATTTCTATATTTATTATGCGCTATACAAGTTTATTGTTGTAGTTATAAATATAATTCTTATAATGACGTCGTTACTTGTGTACTGCCTCAGACAGGTTTATATATAATTAATGTTATTAGAATTAATTTCTTTACAATTTTCGTTTTTAAATAATTATTATTGGAAATAATAAAATAATAAACGATGGTTTCTCATTTCCTGTCTTTTTTACATTATAAATATAATTCTTAAAAACCAAGTAATAAAACTTCGGTCGGCAACTCCCTACGATCTTGAAAAACCCTGGTCGGCAAGTACCTACGTCATTGCGGTCGGCAACTTCGCGGTCGGCAAGTCCGGTCGACACCCCATGCAATGGAGAATAATTTCAACCGCTAAAGCGATAGATTACCAAATGACGCAGCTCAGGAGCACTATACCAACGTACCGAGTTTTGTCCATGTGTCCTTTGCGTCCGCCTTCCATCGATGAATTAGTCCATCTCTACCTTGGCTAATCAATTCGTCATCGTTCGTAACTGTTAAAGACAATATCGCGTTACTGTGGGCAGAGATAACGCTCGTGGGTCGTCTGGTCCTGAGGTCCCACGTATAGAGCGAGCCCTTCTGGGTTCCAGAAAGCAGAATTCCTCGTTTACTCTGGAATTTGTCTGCTTCATCCAATTCTGGGCGGAAATAATACAAACAACTTATAGCACCATCGGATTTTGGCAAATAATAGTCCGGACTGGGACCTTCCATTTTCTCCGCCATGTGCAGCTTGTAATCATAGAGTCGCGCAATGTGATGTGATGTAACTGATGTTTACTCCTTCATGGCGACTATCTATGATTAAAGCAGATAAAGTAAGTAAGTAAAATATTACTTCTTTTTTAAATAATATTTTTCTTTATTAATGAAACGCACTGCGCTGTACATCTACAAGTTATGCAACAATCTCAATTAACAGCAATCTTAACAACTAATAGAAGAAACAGCCTGCAATACACGGTGCTAATTGCAGCCAACAAAGCACGTTCGCTCTATGCGGGCTCGATCTCGGTAGGCTGCCTCCTACAGATCTCCATGCCAGTTTGTTATCCAATGAGCGACCGACATTATTTTGTTATGCGCACACTCAAATGCCTCAGGATGCAGTCTGAATCACAGAATATATAAAGCGTTATATATTCTGGCAATTCTGCGGTTTCAATAGCCGCTAGGCCTATTAGTTTTATTTAGCTTTTGCAGAACTCGTCCAGCCACTGAACAGCAGCACGCCTCATCAGCCACATGCAAGTATGTAGGCCTATGTATGTGCACTTGTTATAGCGCCCCTTCAAGCTCTCTCTACTCAGAGGCGCTCCCGATGCAGAGCGGACACTGCATCGGAGTTTCACGCCGAAGCGCTGAGCAATTGTAAGTGAAGGACTTGCCCAAGGTCCTTACGCGGGGAGGTGGATTCGAACCTCGGACCTTCCGGCTCCAAGGCAACGACGCCACCACTAGACCACCGCGCCCCACAATGGCAGTTGATGAAGCCAAGTGTTGCCATGGAAGGATTCGAGAATATCGTTGATTAATGTCCGGAATTCCGATAATAATTATTATGAGCTCATAATAACGTGGATGTGTCGCATCGATATGATTCATTCGCTTAGCCAACCATCGCGAAGCGTCAGTGTTACAAGACTGGAAGTTGGAACAAGTGGCAGAAGAGGTCAGAGGCTGTTCGTACAATTATACGTAGGCCTACGAACGGTGGGTAACGGGATTTAGGCGATCTGGGTACGGGGCGAGGGGTCTCTGCAAAATAAATGTCTAATTATGATGCCCACATAAACTTCATAACCCTTATAAATAGTCATCCAATGGCATTTGACTAAATTGAAGATCCTGCGTGGTCGAGTGGGTTGTAGCCCGCTTGCCGCGCCGGCGGACCGGGTTCAATTCACGGTCGGATCTTTACAGCGGGTGGCTCGGTCGCAATATAAACGTGGAGTGTGAGGTTGTTCTCTGCCGAAGATCCTGCGTGGTCGAGTGGGTTGTAGCCCGCTCGCCGCGCCGGCGGACCGGGTTCAATTCCCGGTCGGGGATCTTTACAGCGGGTGGCTCGGTCGCAATATAAACGTGGAGTATGAGGTTGTTCTCTGCCTCCGACACTAATCATCTTCGATATGAAACAGTGTCGTTAAGCCCTGAACATTTCATTTTTTTGTTCTCTGCCTCCGAGGCTCCGACACTAATCATCTTCGATATGAAACAGTGTCGTTAAGCCCTGAACATTTCATTTGACTAAATTAAAGGATCCTGCGTAGCCGAGTGGGTTGCAGCCCGCTCGCCACGCCGGCGGCCCAGTTTCGATTCCCGGTCAGAGATTAATTTCTCGGATCTTTAGGCCTACTGCGGGTGACTCGGTCGCAATATAAACGTGGAGTGTGAGGTTGTAGGCTACTCTGCCTCGGACTGTAAAGGCCCTTTGGTCATAAACGGTCATTAAACTAGTACTTTGACCAAATTAGAATTATATTGTGTTCCGATCAAAAAGTTAAACCACAAGTCAGCAAATTTTGGTTAGCAAATACGCTTAACAAAATAGTAGTACTATAGCCTTTGTAAGAGAAGCTAATTTGTAGGTGCGCAAATGGGGGGGGTCAACAAAATATATTGCTCCGTATGGGGGGGGGGGGGATAAAAATATGGGTTTGCCTATATAATAATAATATGAATGACCCTTCAGTCAGGAGAATGTATTAGGCTATGATTACGTTTTTACTTCAGTGCAATTTCAACATACTGCATCACAATACTGCTGCAAGTCTAGCAGTCAATTCCAGAGGAACGCGGTGCAGTTTGACCTAGAAGGCACCATTCAATACACCAGGTGGGAGTATGGACAAAGTGTTTAAAATTTAACACTTCTGCACAGTACCTCATCTGTGAAAATTACAGAAATATTAGATTTACTCAAACTTCTGCAAAGATCACAACAGATCAATTGGATGTCTATTGGCATTACTCTGTTGCAACTTGAGCGTTTCTTGCAATACCTATGTCTCTAGCCTCTAGAGGCGTCTTACAGCTAGGCTAAACTGGTTATATTCTATCCAAAACAGCCACCTCCAATTTCAAATGAATAAACAATTTTAAAATGTTGACCTAGACTCCTCGAGCAACTGCACTGGACAAGGAATGCCAAAAAATCACCACTGAAATCAGCATACAAGATCATAAAATGAGCCAGAATCTAATACGACAAAAAGCAATCAACTCAGTTTTTCTTTCATCGAGTATATTTTCTGAAATTCTGCTCCAGCATTAAAAAACACGCTTCAAAATAAGCTCAACAGTTGAACAAAAAGTATTCACCTAACTAACTACATTCTCAAACTTATTTATTACTACACGTAGTTCAATCAGAAGTCATCCCCTTGACATCAATACACATTCACAACATACTGTATTCAGCTGTACACTCAGCTGTACACATAGTCCAATACACAAGTATATATATTTATATTTTAGAAATATAATTATATATCTTGCATAGATGGAGTTGAAACATAACATAAAGACCCAAACACAGTTCACACAAGTCACTGGTACGCAATTAAATTACTACTACAGATAGATGTCTGTATAGAGATAGTCCACACTTCACAAATTTCATTCTTAGATCGGATCAAACACTAACACGGACGACGTAGCCATATCCTCACAGCATTCCGCAATTCCTATTAAGTCTAAGATCCTAACTGTCATTAATTAATAAATATTCGTCAGTGTTCATTCTCTTCGGGTATTTGGGCTATAAAAGACACGTACGATGGAAGACGAGATATACACGGGGTATTGTACGGCGTGTTGGCTCTTGAGGCATAGCCACTCTCGCATTCAGTCCTGAGATAACTAGATATGCTGATGGAAGATGGTACGTGCGTCAGGTCTTGAGCCTGCAGAATTTCCAAGCGGGTCTCGCTTAGACGTGTTTTGCCATCTTCTTCCTTGTTCAGAAGAACCATCTCGACTTCTTTCTGCGACGGCTTCACTTCTGGTTTCTTGCAGCAGCTGCAGCAGCAGAAGAGGCTCTTCACGGCGCGAATAACTTTGGTGATGACGCGGTCGAACGGCTCCAGGGAATGCATCCACTTGAAAGGAAGGAAGTCCCAGTTACGAAGCACTCTGGGCAGCACGCTGGGACGCTTCTTTTGCACAACATTTATGAGGACGACAATCAGACAGAAACCAGCAAAGATACCACAGACAATGGACAAGATAAGAGTGCCCGCCATCGAAAGACCAAAGACGGTCATTGGAAGCAGAAAGAACATGAGAGCGACGTAAAAGATGGCAAACCACCGATACTTGGCGGTCGTGTTACCCATAATCTTGGCCAGTCGAATTGGAACACGCATGAATGGAATTGGATAGAAGAGCAAAATACCCGTGATGTTGAAGCAGAGATGGCAGAGCGCAATCTGAAGAGCTGGTTTCAGACGGTCACTAGATGCTGCAAAAGACGCCAAAATACCAGTAGTCGTAGTGCCAATATTTGAGCCGAGCGTGAGAGGGTAGACGCGTTCAAGCTGAATGACACCAATGCCAACCAGGGGAGTTAAAGCAGACGTGAACACTGAGCTACTCTGCACAATCATGGTCAAGCCAGCACCCACCAGCATAGCAATGTAACCCGTTAAATAGGAAAGTGGACCTGGGAGGTCAGCGTTGATGACCTTCTTGACCACAATCATCATGCTACCCTTGAGAGCCGAATTGAGCAGTTTGACCATCAGAATGAGACAGCCGCAGAGAATGACCAAGGAGATGATTAGCAGAATGATTCCAACCATCGTGTCGCTAAGCCCACGATTGTGGAACAGGAATGCACCTGAAAAAAAAAAAGACAAGACTTTATAAACATTTTGAAACTGTTCGATCTATCTATTTTGTATTCCTTCTGCCAACTCAATGGAGTCTTTCAAATCACGAATCGAGGCAAATCTTTTCTCCAAGGCGTATCTTTTCTCCAAGGCGTATCCCTGACTAATCGCATTCGTAGAAATTGTCGTCATTATTATCATGGCATTATTTATGTATCTTGTCACTTGCCGAGCATAACATGAAAACCCTTGAAATTCTTTCTCAGTATGCATTATTCATATTGTCCATCAATGGTTAAGTAAATGCGATGTCTCTACACTAGAATGCGAATTGCAGCTGATGCAATGAATACACTTAACTTAATTTACAATGAATTAACCACATAGAACCATTCTCTTAAATGAAAACATTAATGAATATTTATGAGCTGAGTAAACTTACAGGGTTTCACAGGAATAGATACGGTCATGTTTCTTAGATCTGTGACATTGAGGAATGTTGTCGAATTGCTGTCGAAGGTAGTGTTGATGGTCTCGGTAAAATTCACCTCAGTCAGAACGGATTTGTAGCTGCACCATTCCTGTTTCAAAAACCAGATGGTCATCAGAACATTAAGAAATACGTAAGACACTTACGAAATCTCACAAAGTAAAGCTTTTTCAACACATAAAGCAGGACTAAATGCTAAATATAAAGCCATCCTTAAACTTCAACCTTTCAGCAAAAGTACAATCTATCAAAGTATAAAAAACCTCTAGATCATTTGACTCTAGCTCGAAACAAATAGTTTGCACAAATAATTTTACGTTTCTTGTTTATCCAGGTAGCACTGCACTTTCAATAATACTTAAGTAAAGCCTTATTGTTAAATCTAGAACCATTAATACTGCATCAGCTAAACCTGGATCAAATGCTAAAACACAGAATTCATCCATTCTTGATATAAAAAATTTCTGCCAAATTGTATCTGGAATTCTTTGTAGTAAGAAAAAAAAGTATTTGGGAAATAGTAAACATGAATCTGGACAGCAGTAAAAATATTTACCTTCAGCAGACTTTGGTTGGCGTACTTTGCATCGCCCACAGCTATGCCTTCAATCACCTTAGAATCAAGCTGCAAAGAAAAAAAATCAAAATGTAACTCCCTAAATAAAATTTCATTGATGTTGACAAAAGCTTGGAATTAAATACCTCATTTCACTGTGAAATGGAATCGATAAACAAACTGCTCACTATTGTTTCGATTTCTTTACATGTATTTCTAGTTTCAAAGATGTCATTTCTTGGACATTTGATGTTGTACCCATAGTCTCAAGAAATCATAAGGGCTAATTCAGCCCATAATTCGAACAGTTATTTACACTTGTAAGAAGAATGTTTATGCAAAAGAAATATTTAGTTCTTAAACTGTGCAAATTTGCAGGTGAAGATTTAAATTCTAGCAAGGTAGCACCAATTCTCACCTGTACGATGAGTTCTGTGAATGGTTTAGTAATTGTCTGCAACATGTCAGCATTGGCTCCACCAGACATTTGCCCATCAAAGCTGTACATGGCTACCATTGCGCTTGTCAAGTGATACATGTAGCCTAGAAACATGAAAATAATAAAGATCTCACCATTACAAACATCACAATTTAAATCATTTTCTCAATAATCGAACAACTAAAAAGAAGAATTAATTCAATGTTAAAAATATTAAACTGTGAAGCAAAGTTCTATCAACTGTAGTTTGCACTTGACAAGAAACTGTGCTATGTACTCTATCTCTCTCCAAGATGCTCTCCAGTACTCAAGGCATGTCTTTCATTAGTTTATATGAAAGGGGTTTTCACAACTAAATCTTAAAACTCACACTGTAAACTCGGTATCTGTACTTACAACAATAAAACCTCAACATCACAAAAATAATGTTCTAACAAATTTCACACATGCATATAAATCTAAATAAAGCAATTGCTAATAATAAAAACTCCCGCTCCTCACCAGTGGCAATCTCGAGTGGCAGCAACACGAAGACGGACAACCAATTGAACATGTCGTGAACAGTGGCTCCACCAAACGCTCGTCGGAATTCATCTCTGTTGGGCGACTGAGCCAAAGACACAATTGTGTTCGTCACTGACGTACCAATGTTTGCACCCATGATGATCGGAATTGCTGGACGAACCTCCAAGACTATGAAAGAAGAAGAATTACATTTAGTGAACTGAAGACAACATAATGCATTAGATACATTCGCTTTATTGAGAAAATAACTGGTAGTCACAAAGCATTGCCAAAGTCTTCAAACTCTTCATCTATTAGCGTGCATTAAAAGTGACTAAAGAAAACAATGCACCTTTGTCATTAAAGAATTAAAGGGATGTTTGTAAAGTTCTATAAAGAAAGTATTTATTTCTAAGATATATATCAAAGACACTGTTTTGTACTAATATTGAAGTATTGTTTCACAGCAATCTGCATTGACTGCATTTCATGCAGTTGATTAAGGCATCCAAATTCTTAAAAAGTACTGACATTTATTTACGTCTTACAATGCAAGATATAAAAAATTTCAACGCTGGATATTTGTACAATAAGTTGAATACTCACTTCCAGATGCAACCATGGTAACGATGATTGACGACGACGTGCTAGAACTCTGGACAAGTACCGTTGCCAAGACGCCAATCATCAGTCCGGCGATCGGGTTCTGCAGCAGGTTGCTGTCTGAGAATGCAGAACCTATCAACGAAATTACGAAAGCCAAATGTATTTAAACCACCAAGGAAAGCTGAACCTTCACTCTTACAGACAGAAAGTAGTTCTCAGGCAGCTTCTGTAACCACTGATGTGTCAAACTGACTGCGTACTGCTCTTAAGATGCAAAGCTAAAGAAAGTATTAATATTTTCCATTTTGAACTAAACATTTTACTAGATAGAACTTCTGTAAAATTTGTTTGCAATCGAAATTCACAATCAGTCACACTTAAAATATAAATAAAACAGACACCAACTATCAAGTTCTTAATTTTAGTGCTTACCATATTCTGTATAGAATATAAAGTATAAAAAGACTTGTACCTGCTGCCTTGCCTCCGAGTAGGCGGAATGCTGAACTGAGGAAGTCCAGTGAACAGACAAAGAGGTAGAGGAGACAGAGGAGCGCCACACACTTCCCAATCCATTGTATACACACTCTGTGTACCTTCTCGCAACAACTGAGATCTGTTTAAATAAGAAAAGTCATATTAGCCAAATTTTATAAGCAACTAAACTTAGCGTCAGAAATCTATCAATATAATTATGATAAATAATCAGTTTTATTTTCAGTTTATGCTGCAGACAATAGTAAAAAGTGATAATTGATAAGAAGGGTTAAAAAGAAACTAAACATAACCTGTAACAAACCATCATATTGCTGCCTTTTGCAGCTGCAGACACGATGAAGACTAGTATCTAAGAAGCTAATTTGCTTGTCCAGCAGTTTCGCTATTATATAACTCAATTCACAAAAATGTTACTAGTGTTGCAGTGAATAAAAAATTCATTAGTAGCTCTATGATTAATTTGAATAAGACATGTATTCTCTGTGTACATCATCAACTAAACTATGAATATTACATACTTTGCGTAATATTTTATTAATAAGATTGAAGGGGCAATATAGTAAATGCAAAAAATAAAAATTTACAAGTTGCCTTTAAAAAAATCAAAATTAATGAATGAATACAGGCAATAGATGATTGAAGAAGAAATACTTGTAGATTTGTTGGCAACAAATGCACAAGAATCTTGACATTATAGCCGTGAATAATACATATTGTAATATTGGAACGTGGACATGTTCAGAGCTTCTGGCATCCTGGCTATACTTGCTACCTTTTTTAAAGTTCTTACTTACCAGACCTCAATTAATGCGGCATCTCAACATGAACTAAATTATTCGTCCAACAATCCTCAAAGTTCCTTCAGAATTCGAATAGTTTCACCTCATCGTTGCTGGGCCAATGTTATATTACATTAAATACACAAGTACTTTCAAATCCGACAAAAAGCTTTACAATTATTCTAACAAAACGTCGATATATTATTACAAATCTAACAATAGCGGCGCATTTTATATCTACTATAGAAGTCTTGTCGATGAGCTGACGAAAGTCGTGCAACCTGTATACCCACCATTCCATTTGGGGCTGGTATCTTTCAATTCGGTTAGAGCCCAGGGGTCCGGTTCATCCTGGGCACCGTTTGCCGGAGATGCGACGTCGGACACGTATTCGTCCACCGGACTCATGAGATCCACAGAGACCGCGGCCCCACAGACCAACGCCGCCGGCAGGAGGCTCTCGCTCGGTTCATCGGAGCGCCTGGGATCCACCTGACGTGTAAAAAACTCGTCAGAACCCTCGTAAACGCCCCCCAAACTATGCTAACATTTACAATATTTCAAGTCGCACAGACAAAACGAAGAAGCATGCATGCACACGCACTCACTCACCCGTATGGTTCTATTAAAAATGGCAACACAATTAGGACTTCAGCTTACCTGCTCAAAAGAGATTTCGTCGTCCTTGTCTGTTCCTCCCACCACAAATTGACCTTGGACCATTACAGACACTGCGAATAATTAGCAACGAGATTCTCAGCCTAACTCTCTCTCAAAATGCAGACTTATACCGCACTTCGATGAATTTCTCGACCAACTCTTCCTTGTCTCAACTGAAAGCCACGTGTAAGCAAACTGTCTGACCGGTCTTGTCTACGAAGCCTTATAGCACTCGACCGAAGCACCGTTATCACTACGCCTCAATTTAAATTAAATTGCGATCTAGACAATAAGATTCGCTCTTTGACTCTTCTATCGCTCACAAACTGTTGATTTGATCTAAATCAAACGATGCTCGCATTTATATCGGAGTTGTTTTCGAAGGAAAATGTTAGTTAATCGATGCGCTTGCAAAATAGTCCTATGCGTCAGACATTTCCTTAGCCAAACGTCATTGAGCAGGCAAGTTATTTTTAGCCTTCGCGGGAACGTTCAGCGGAAGCCCCCTCTCCGGAAGCCCATTGGCCCGATCGAAAGATCATGAGTGAAGCAGACGTGAGCGTCGTGGCAGCTCTTTCCGTTTAAGTCACGTGACATGCATAATGAATTGATTATACCAGCGCTCGTCTCTCGCCCAGCGATGCATCAATGACAGGCGGCGGGTCTGCAAGTGCTCTATTATCAGTAAAGCGAATTGTGTGGGCTTGACGCCTAGCTGCGTTCTCATTGGTCCTCGTACAATCATGTTCCAAGCCCAGATGCTGCGCAACCGTTGCCCTTGGCGGGTGAATATGGCGCGCCAGAATAAAACCGGGAAAATCTTTAGTGACATTTGATTTTATCAACATGGAAAATTAGGCCATCTCCCGACCCAGCAGAGACAATCTTGGCCCGTCATAAACAAATAACGCGTAGCATATTAACGATTCGTTATGGAAATGACCACATGTGGAAATGACCTTGGCATTTGAACACCATTTGTCATTCAGCAGAGGCGCAGTTAGGAGTGTGCTGAGGGGAGTGTCTTCCGGTGACATTTGAAGGAAACGCATAATAGGCTAATGGTTACAATTTTAAAAATTTTACTGTTGATTTGGTGCAGCTTAAATTATTTTATCACAATTAAATTTTAGAATTTGATTTTGGTGCCCCAAATATTCATTGCTTACAATCCAATTGTCAGGCATGATTTTGACGTTCATCGAGCACTACACGGGGAGCCGGAGGCACCATACTATGAATTTGTTGACTTAAACTTCACAATCGTATTTAGATTATACAGGACATACAGGGGCTTCTATCCCATGAATAGGCGGGCGCAACTTGCGCCCAGTGAAAAACAGGGGGGGAAACAGAAGAAAGCCAAAATTCACGTCGATAGGGGGGAAGGCCAGCCATGGAGGCAGTGTTTGATCTAGTCATCTCTTGGACGAAGTTTTCCCAGAAATAACTTCCCCCTCCCATTTTCAACATTGTATTAGTTATTAGTTAGGCCTATAATAGTAATACTATCTACATTATTTCATCATATGAACTGTTTTAATGCGCCGCGATAAAATTTACTATTACCTAATTATAATAATATTATTTAGGGCCTAATATTTTAATAAATGATACAATCATATTACATTGATTTGATTTAATGTTAATACTTGTACAAATACTATATTATTTTGTACAACTAAATGCAGTGTTTAATCTAGACATCTCTGGGAGGGAGTTTCCCCAGGAATGAAAATTTTCCAGAAAAATCGATAGGTGTTGTGAACTTGTATATAGAATAATTCCCCCTCCATAAAAGTATATAATGCAACCATAGATGTAAAAAACGATGGAAACAGAATAAAAAACGGTAAAAAACGACGTTTTTTTCGAAAAAATAAAAAACGACAAAAAAACGGTAAAAGACGGAAACGATAAATAATTTGACTTTGCTACATCTAAAACCGCATTTTAACCTTGAAAACCTTAATTAGGAACCTAATACATGCAGGCTATGTCTTATAATGATGATGCTAAACGATGAAATAATGACTTTAGTTAGCTGAATCCTTGAGAGTTGGCGGAAAACTTAAGGAATATCAGAAAAAATTAAAATTTTGGAAAATATTAACAGAAAGTAAATGAATAAATAAAGATAAAGAAATAATAAAAAACGATAAAAAAAACGATGGAAAAAATAAAAAACCAAAAAAACACGTTTTTTGGGAGCGAATAAAAAACGGGAAAAAAGTTTTTTACAACTATGAATGCAACATTGACTATCCCCCCATGGATATAAATTTGACAGGTTTATACAAGTGCAGCTATCTCGTTAGTAGAAGAATTTGACTGCAAAGCATCGAAGTAGGCCCACTAAAAAGGTCATGCATCAGCATTTTGGGGAAGTAAATGTATGTTTCACGGAGGAAAAATTATGTCTGAGCGGTTTCTGTTCGCCCAAAACAGCCATTTACCCCTCCCCAATACCTAAATTCCCCAAAGCAGTGTGACTAGGTAACACACTGATTAAACACTGATCTAAACTCTCCAGTGTTATCTTTCAAATTTCAGACTGTCAAATTTCAAAATATTTTTCCTTGAACACATAGAAAAACAACATCATTATTATGTAGGCCCACATTGTATTTTATTGTATTGCAGAAATTGCAATGTGGAAATTGCAAAAATTTCTTATGGAGGGAGGGACGCATATCACATCCAAAACCCGTCCCCGTCTTGGCGCTACGACATCTACGTGTTTCGGTATTCGTCTGCTGGATGCTTGTTTGTCTATCCCCCAGAAACCTTCATTCCCTAGTTAGGGGGACAAGATTACATATTGCCGGGAGAGTATACGTCGGCCCAATAAGGGGGGGAAGAATATGTATTGCGCCCGGCTGCTTAGGGGGGATAGAAGCCCCTGAGGACATAACCACAGTCCTACTAAACAATTAGCCTAGTCTGTATTTTTTCCATATCCTGTTTCATTCAAATTTAAAATGCCATATTCGACGTATTTCGAAAATGCGAAATGAATAAACAGGGAGGGGAATCAATTTCATAGGTCGTCCCTGGGCGAAAAATATAGGCTATTATCTACGCATCTTGGAGATCGAGCCTGAATGTAGACGTATCGTATTCTTAAGAACTGCTTAGTTGGTTATTACAGCCTAAAAGGCCTACCGAGCCTATAGACTGGTTGCTATAGTTTCGTGTGAGTGCACGCACGCCTTCGTTTAGACCAAGCATAGGCCTAGACTACAAGAATGACATTAACGTCATTATTGACAGTTATGTAGGCCCTAATAACTATGAACCGTCAGTCCTTAGGGCTTAAAAGAAAAAGCATGAACCTATTTTCTTGTACATTTGCTTAACCACTTGCCAATAATAATAGGCTATTCTGCATGGCCTATACGGACTGTACTTTCGAGGATTAGACCTTGAAGAGGGAATAAGGAAAAGTATAAATGGGTCGGCAGACAACGTTGCCTATAAGAATAGAAACGAATAAGTCGGCTACATCATAGACTAGTACTGTTATACATATAAAGCATAAGAACAGAGCAGAGTAAAGAGTAGGGTAGCAATAGGTCAACCGAGTATACACAGACACAGTTCAACACGTAATATATATATACATAATATAATATATAATATATATATATATATATAGGACTATATCATTATATCAGTGTTTAATTTAGTTTCCCCTGCTTGGGGGAATTTCAGGTTTCTGGGGGGATTGGCCATTTCGGGCGGACGGCAACCGCTGAGCCAGACACCGAGGTCGGTATAATATATATAGGTCTAATTATATATCTTTAGAGTCTAAATTGCCCCAAATCTCCTTTCTCTGCAGAATTCGAATTCGCTATATGGCATGCAGTCCGTTATCACCCCCTCGTCATTCATGTATCATTCATCCCCCCCACCGTCTTAAGGAAAGTACACACAGCTAATGACCCTCCTACATTCGCGTAGACTATACATCTTCCCTCATCTGCAAACTTCCAGCCTAACACCAACACAAATATCCGACCGATAAGACCTCTGAAGAAGCTCTGACCTTCGCACGGTTTTCAGCCATGGCTACATGACTATGCAGGATGGAAAGGAGAAGTAAAGCCGCTTACTACCAACATCCTGCTATTCCTGCATACCATCAAGACTGCACGCAACAATTATTGTACACACACCAACACACACACACCAGCACACACACTCACACATCAGCGCGCGCACATGCACGCATACACGCGCGCACGCGAAACACGCACACATATAATAATTATTATAATTATATGCGGCCTAACTCCTCGCTCGACTCCCCGGATCTTGCCCCAGTCTGCCAATCGACTTTGTTTTGATTGAGCGCCTGCGAATAAGCTGGTTCCCACGACTTAGCTTCGTCCATGGACGCTCTAGAAATTCCGAGTTTACGATTACGATATGATGATTATAGGCCCGGGCCTAAAATCATTTTTATGCATAAGCCTACAGAACGCGATCTTCCGGTATTAGGCCTATACCGAAGTTCCGACCTAGGATTCTGACATTGTATCTTGACATTGCAGGCTTATAGGTTGTATAAGTACACACTTCCCTTGTAATTTGTAAGAACTGTACGCCTATAATGTTTCACAGAGGGAGATTCCTAGAAAGGAGAGCACTTCGAGGAACAAGAATTGTTTATAATTATCTGAACTCGATGCAAGAAACAATAACTGTTGATACTTGTCTCGGTGACTTAAAAAAGAACCGCTAGGCTATAATGCCTATGAAAATTCTAGGCTTAGGCTACAAGCTGATGTTGGAACATGGGCGCCTGCACATATTGGCAAGAGGGGGCAATTTCTCCCACGCGAAGAGTTTAGGCCTACCCATATTTTTAAATGCTTCTTTTGGGTCTCAAAAATGTAATCGCACTAAAACACTTAATGATACACAAAGTGAAACTGAAAAATTTGCTGTTAAAAATCTCTGTGAAAGAATACCAATATCTTTAATTTCCTGCAGCATTGCATTTTTCAAGCTCTCGTTTGACCGTGACCATTCACCATTTTGTTTTCCCTCTTCTTCAAAAATATCCAAGGGCGAATTTACTTCCTCCTTGGCAGAATCGAGTCTAGGGCCTACATGAGTGTAGGCCTACGTCCAACAAGTCACAATTTTAAAACCATGTCATGCACATTATACCATATACATGTATATTATGGCCTATTGGACTAAGCTTTTAACAGTGGTGTTTGACACGTGCTGCGGAGAGTTAGAGAAGTTGAGTAGGGCAATACCCGTCAAGCTCCTCTACCGAGTACCGACTAAGAAGGAAGGCTTCAGAATCCAAAACAATCCTTCTGTATAGGCCAACGCGATGATGATCAATTTAAAAAGAGCCGATAAAGATTCAGGGAGTTAAACAGGGCTTTTTTAACGTGCACTTGTTCACAAAATGTGCAGTTCTAAATGCTTTTATGCAGTTGTAGAAGCACTTCTGTACCGTTAAAACTAGCAGACAAGGTCAATGTCCTGCAACTGGAAATAATTTACCATGTGGGAAAAACAGTGGGATGCGAAAGGAAAGAAGGGTTGTGCAGTTAAAAAATTCCTTTAAAAAGCCCTGGAGGAGTAAGAAGTCGATGATAGATAGGCCAAGGTGGTTCATTACAGAATAGTCTATGGAAAGCAGTTAAGAAAGATCGATAAACCATTTATGAATTTAGTTGAAGTTGTGAAATATGTGAATAATCTGTAGGCCTAAATTGAACGACGGACCATTGATTTTGCTGAATAGATTCTTGTACGAAGTTTCTTCCGAGATTGTCCACTAGGCCTACAGTATATAGTTATATAATTAGGCCTCTATAAAATGAAGGGCAGCAGTTGTACGCTCTTCAGCAGTGCTATTTAACCGTTTAACCGTGGTCTGCTGCATGCAGCTGTCTGTGACCCGGTTCCGGTCTGTTTGTCATCGCTTATTATCGTACCATTGAATGATAACCGGAATGAACCGGCATTTTTATTGTTGGCCAGCTTAAATGAAATGTTCATTATTGTAGGCTAAGCTTATACAACGCACGTTGTGTTCGTCCACTTTGAAGTTTTAAACGCCCACAAAGATAGACACAGTCATAGAATTCACGACGATAATATTATGAAAGCCGACTTTCAATGCAGCATGTCAAAATAGCCTAAGCTTATACATGTAGGCTATAATAGGCCTAATATAGTATATTAGATGAGGTTTTGGCAACCGTTTTGCAAGGCAATAACCGTAACGTATGGTCAGAACATTTGAGACTAATTAATTGTTTTACAATTAAGGTAGCCTATATGAATTAAGTTATGAACCTTCGTTACCTATTAATGTACACCGTGTCTCAATAAAAAAAGGTGCAAAATTGTTTTTGCCAGAACTTCGTCAAATTTCCACCAATCTTAATAACTTTTAGCAGGTAGATGGCATATTGTCTGACATTTTATGCTATACGCCTATATAAATTTTCATATCACCTGACTCATATCACCGCACTACCTTGTTAAACACAGATGTAGCAATTTTTCTTGGAGACAGGACACATCCCTGTCTCACTCCACGTCTGACTCTAAACTCTCTATAGGCTAAGTCACTTGCAAGGAAGACTGGTGTCAAATAACGTATGCCATGTATTATACAGTCGGCTTTGTTGTACAAGACTGTTGACACCAGTCTTGAAATTTGTCACGAGTCATGATCATGACTCATGAACACCAAAAGCCAAGCCATTCGACTTAACGACTCAAGCTATTTATCAAGAGACAGGCCGGATTAAAAATTAGGTGATCATGGGTGTGTTGACTGTTGAGGTGTAGAGCAGCCAGGGCATAAAATGTGGCTTGACGGTCATGGACGGCGTTCAGGCACTGATTTTTAATTAAATCTCAAGCTAGAATGGTCTTGCAAGGGCCCTTAACTTAAGTGGCGTGGCACTGGAGGTGCTGACACCCATTCGAAGGGACAGAGGTGGGAAGGATTTCACCTAGTCAATTCACTGAAAAATGAATAGGAATGAGATCGTTTACATTTAAAAAGTGCGAGCATATATCTGACTCTGCTTCTGCATGTGAAAATAATTTCTATTTAGACTATGTTGTATCAAAAATAATATTATTATCATAGCTCTTGAGTTGCGCTACATAAAAACGGACTAATATAAGTACGCAGAATCCACACCTACGCCTACGTCAGGCACTAGCCTATTAGGCCCATGAGCGAAACCGTTGCAGGTATGCCTTTGCAGTCGTCCCGGCCTGTAAGGTCTTTTCATATAATAAACACGCATATCTATTAGCATAAACTGAAGAGTTGGCACGATATAGGCAGTAGGCACGCATTGGCGCAGGCTTGTCTTGTCTCGTCAGGTTCGCAGTTGATTATCATTATTTATGGGAAACCACTGATAAGGGTTTGATTATAGGGAATGGCCAAGATCTATACACACAAAGAACCTTGGGGAATGGCTAGCGCATACGCATAATAATCACGCAGGGAAGGAGGAACAAACAGTCTAGGGATCTAGGCTAATTATCTCTATGCTGGATGGCCTAATTGCCTCAGGGAGTGCCTTATCTGCCTCCTGCGTGCTAACACTTTCAACAGGGCAATTGTCGTCGTGCGCCAACTCAAACGCTGCGCAGCTCCACAAGTCCGCATGCAGGCTTATGCTAACAGCTGTCAGAAACAGACTTCATTAATAATTATAATACGCAGGGTGAGAATTGCCGAGGTGGGGGGGGGGTTTTCAACCCCCAGTCTTTCTTAGAGCCGCATAGTAAAGTATGTTTTTCACACCACAATTCCAAGTGGATCATAGTCCAACAACACCTTCCCCCGTTATTTTTCCACAATTCTCACACTGATATTGCTGAGGCAACAATGAACTGGACTACCATTCGGCCTATAGGCAGATATATAGGCTAAGCCGGAGAGTAAATAGAATTGACACGTGGATAAAGGTTATCAAAACACATTACAACTGTTCCTATTTCAATGACAAATCAGCCATGGACAATTATTGTTTATCAAGCCATGGACAATTGTTTATCAAGCCATGGACCATTGTTTATCAAGCCATGGACAATTGTTTATCAAGCCATAGACTTGCAGTCATCGTCGATCTTTCCTGACAAGACGAATAAACGATGCAATTCGTTTAGCCTAGGCTATAGGCCTACCAGGCTACCCCATAGGCTAAGTTTAGGCCATGAAGACGATCCGAAGACGATCTGAATTTGTTAAAAGTTTGAGAAAGTTAGACCTCTGAATCTGACTCACTAGCGTCAAGAAACAGGAACAAACAAAGTCTGGTTTACCGGTTTATTCAGATCTGTTTAATGTAGCCCTAACAAAGATGGACTCAGAGGCCAACGTTTAGGTCCAATACAAAGTAGTCTGCTGAAAGATCTGGCATAATACTGGCCGCTAGCTGTGTAGGCCTGCGTCACGTCGGGCGCGTGGTAATGGCATGCTTCGTGTGAGTCGTATACAATACAATACAATACAATTCACTTTATTGCAACCAGAAAACAAGAAAACAATAAAAGTACAAAACATGCATGCATTGGCTACAAAGGGGGGCCCAAAAGGGAAGGACATCCCGCTGGGAAGGGTCACCCAAGTAAAAAAGTCCCAAGAAAAATTAATCAAGATAGCTTAAAAGAAAGAGACTAAAACAAATTAGGTGATGACAGATTGCAGAAAAGCTTATATTGTCAAGAGCATATAGAGAAACAAACTTAACTAAGTACTTAACTAAAATCTTAACTACACATGGTCATGTGCACTTCAAGTAGCATTAGTGGAGGAGAGTAGAAGAACACGAAGTTTCTTTTTAAATACCTGCAGACTACTCGATTGACGAATGTCAATTGGTATTGTGTTCCATACTTTAGTGCCATAAGATTTAATAGTAAACCGCCTAGTATTAGATTGAGCTTTGACAGGGCGAAAAGCAGATGAATTCCTAGTGAAATGCGAATGGATGTCAGAGGCGTGAGGGAGGTAACCTTGGAATACCGAAGGAAGGAGACCGTGTTCGAGTCGAAAAAAGAACTCGCTAATTTGGAGATCCTTTATCTGGTCAATTTTCAGGAGATGAAGTTCATTAAAGGAAGGGCCAGTGTGTTCCCGTTTACGAATACCCGCAATTATACAAGCCTTAGGCTTAAATGATGCAATGCCAGACACGCTTTGAGATGTAAGCTTATACACAACTTGCACACTGTGGAAAATTAAAGGATAAGCTGGATCACATCTAGACTCTAGAGCAGAGAATGAATGTGTGTGTGCGTGTGTGTGTGTGCGTGTGTGACTGGTCTCCGAAAGTGAAGCCACTGATGGACGAGTATAATAATTAATAGAAGATTATTATACAAGAGGGAAACCATTGACCAACTACACATGATAAATGAAGACAGTAGTTTTAATTTGTCAACGTTTATCTGAAGATCTTTTCCTCTCTACTCTCTACTCTCCTCTACTCTCTACCCTCTGTCTGTCTGTCTGTCTGTCTGTCTGTCTCTCTCTCTCTATATATATATACATATATAGGACATCTTCATAAAAATGTAATTTTTATGAGACCAGGATCAACTAGAAGTTCTAGAATCGTCTTAGCTTCTTCAGAGCATTATCAGTTGTGACCTTTGCAGTGTGTATGCATGACAACAGCATATTATATACACCGTGATTCAATAAAAACTAAGCCAAATGGTTTTTCATATATCTCTAATGCCTGATAACATATCATGCTAAAATTTTCCAAATATTTAGAGAAGTGGACCAAGAATATGATTCCAAATTTTCATGAGAAAAAGTTGAACGGGTAAAAAGATATGAATATTTAAACTTCATATGCAGAAATTGCAGTGTACAAGCAATTTTCTGTCAGATTCAATAAAAAGCAAGCTAAACTGTTTTTCTTATATCTTCAATGCCTAATAACTAATCATGCTAAACTTTTCCAGATATTTAGAGAATTAAACCAAGAATAGGATTCCAAAATATCATGTCATATATTTGAACGAATAGAAAGATATGAATATTTAAAACGTCATCTCCAGAAATTTCAGTTTTCAGCAAGTCTGTTATGGTGTTCGTTGCGGTTTCGATGCTTGATAGTTCCCAATTTTGGTCTTCAGGGATCCTGGGGTAAAATTAACGGAGTATATTATCGCAATATTCTGCTGTCACAACATCTTCCACCTGTTATCAGACATATATAGCCCCAGAAGGCTGTTTTCTTTTTCAACAGAATAGCGCCAGCCCACAGAGCCAAGGAAACCATCGAAATGCTGACAAGAGAGACGCCAGACTTCATTTCTCCCACATTATGGCCTCCGAGCAGCCCAGATTTGAATCCTGTCGACTAAAAGTGTGGAGCATGCATGACGCAAGACCGAGTCTAGCAGGCAACAATCCATGATATAAACGATATGAAGCAACGCTTGTTGGAAGTGTGAGATGGCCTGGGGCCCTGGACCCGAGGATAATCGACGATGCCGTTTCCCAATGCATGGCGCCAGCGTCTGCAGGTTTGCGTACAAGCAGGAGGAGGACATTTTGAGCATGTTTTTAAATTAAATAATGAAACCATACTGTCAGGGTCATATTGTTAGTTCAATTCTCTACATATCTGGAAATTTTTTAGAATGATTGATCGTCTGGTATTAAAGATAATAAGGAAACATTTGATTGAATCTGACAGAAAATTGCTTGTAAACTTCAATTTCTGCATATGAAGTTTAAATATTCATATCTTTTTACCCGTTCAACTTTTTCTCATGAAATTTTGGAATCATATTCTTGGTCCACTTCTCTAAATATTTGGACACTTTTAGCTTGATATGTTATCAGGCATTAGAGATATATGAAAAACAATTTGGCTTAGTTTTTATTGAATCACGGTGTATATACAATATATACTATAAATATATTATATATACATAATTATATTGTGCGTGTTTGTGAGACATAATGTTATGCAGTAGTGTCTCCACGAGTGCTCTGCATGACTGGTATTGATCTTGGGCAGATGAACATCGGGTGTTCCCACGCACACCTTACAGTGTATATGACTTGTATGCATAGTACTTAGATGTCAATGCCAGGCAACTAGTGGGCACATGTAAGCAAACAGCAACGGCATGTGCAAACAGTTTTACGTCTGCAGTCTTCAATTGCACTTCAAAAGGTCGTCGTCATATGTGCAAATAGATCCATAAAAAACTTGATTTCGATTGAATTTTGCATCAACAGCACACGCAGCTATTAAAAATCTGGTATGGTATAAAATCAATATAAAGAAATTGGTTATCAGGCATATGGTCTATAGTTGATGAACATATGGACTGCTGTTGGATTGTAGGTAGACTAGGAATCCCTGAAACAATTTCGTAGGATCTGCCATTTATTTACACACAAAATCACACAATTCCATTAAGATTCTAAAAGTAAACTCGATACGTCACATGCAGATCCAGTGCACATTGCAACAGTTTTAGGTATATACAAAGGTTTATTTGTCCGCTTGAAGGTGGAACGTATGTACATAGGCCGTTTTTATCTGAATAACTTGCTCTTAAGAGCCATGAACGGACAGACAGACAGACAGACAGCCACACACAAACAGTCAGAAAGCCATGCACACACAGACACACAGACACACACACACACCTACACACACTCACACCCACACACACATGGTACACACATACAGACAGATAGGCTCTTGCCAAGCACTGCAGTACTTTATGATTACACAGGAGAGCTTTTCCAATAATGCCTGAAAGATCGCATGCACAGAAAGACTTCAGTCGTCGAGAAGCGCCATGGTTGCCTGAAGTTGGTCAAGTCGGCGCATCAAATTCTCAAGTATCTCTCGGCTTATTTCTTCAAACCGTCTGAAACGACGTTCTCTCAAGTGCATATCTTAAACACAGCTAACCGTTCACAAAAACATGCACTCACCTATTCACTCGCTCGTGGCAGCTATCTTATTATCACGCAAACACAAGTGTATGACTGCGTGCGCTCCATAATAGACGCATAGCTGCACACGAGCCTAAAGAGACTGGCAGCAATGGGATCACCTGTGAAGACCTATGGATTGGGTGATACCTTTGGATTGGGTGGTACCTTTGGATTGGGTGGTACCTTTGGATTGGGTGGTACCTTTGGTGGGAAGTTCAGTACTTTAAGAGGGAAGGGTAAATTAAGAATTTAGCATGGAGCACAGTATGAAAAATAGTTAGAGAAATCGTCGGTCGGCCATGTTTGTGCGTCCATTTACGATCTCTCCTGAATCATAAACTCATTGACTGACTGACTGACTGACTGTCTGACCAAGGTGACTGGAGAGGGTGCTTTCAAAGCATCAGCAGCAGCAGCAGCAGCAGCAGCAGCATCATGAGGCCAGCGCAATAACTCGTCGTCTGTCATGCCGTAGTAATTCGGACTCAACGTATCGAAGGATGCTGACGACATGGTGGCGATTGCAACACGAGTCTCAGACTTTCATGGCTTGATGTAGATATCATCCAACGTCTGCAGCGGTTCATTGTCTTCTGGAAACGATTGTTTGGGGGAAGACGACGAATCCTCCATCGACCTGCAATGCGGCAGACGACATTAACATATGTTGGCGGGGATTTGGTCTATTCCAAGGCTGCGGATCAACATCTCCTATATTATGTGGAATCTCAACAAGTTCAAGGGCGTGTGAAAGACCGCAACTCGGTCAATGTTTTCTGACTAGCAGGGCCGGTGCTACGGTACTTGAGGCCCCAGAAAATAAAACGCCTGTAGTGTCCCCAATAACTGCGAAAAATACACTGAAACGAGAACGATCAAACATCAAGTCTCTTTAACCAGAAGTAGTTAAAAAATATGCGTAATGACCATCTAAATGTGGAGACTAGAGACCAATTAAAAAACTTGAATTATCCCCCCCATCTGCCCCCACCCCCCATCTGAGATTCTGGACCCTACAGCCCGCTCGGCTGACTAGGGTCTTCCTTCAGTTTCTCCATAGTTGAGTCCGAACCCAAACCACTAACAATCTGTGGCAAATCTATATTGAAAATTTCACAAGGAGTCCATAATATCATAATATGGGCGTACACAACTAAAGGCCATGTTGAAACTTGAACCACACCACGAGCGCTATGGTAATTTAAAGATACGGCAAAGTGTTCAATGAGGAATAGTTCATTCAAGTCAACATGATGCCCAGTAAATCCAGCCAACCAGTATAAAAATTATGAAGTCAAAGTCAACTATGCTCAGGATGTGGTCCAGAATCCACCATACGATCAAAATGAGGGCACGCATAGATAGGAGAAGGCAGCTGTGGAAATGTACCAGACTTTTAAATTGTTTTACTTTTACATAGGTCTATACTTAGTCCCACTGCAGGACGTGGACGTGTGGATAAGTAATTGGATTGGACCTCGCCCAAGGTTACTGCCTCATTGGGAAGGATTAAATTGATTTCCATGTTATTTTCAACCGAAGAAAATCAAGAAATGCATGTAGCCGAAAAGCTACAACTACATCGGACATCAACTGAACAAGTTGTAACATATGCAATCCTTTTAATTTTCCCACACAAGGTCTCATTATAAATAAATGTAATTGAAATGAAATTGAATATCGATGCGCTGGCTACACCTGTGGGGTCTTTAGGTATACACATTTGCATGTTTAGAATCAGCATGCTTTCTCAGAGGTCAAACAGGTTGCAATACTAAAACGTTTTTTAATGAGTTACCTGATCTTGAAGTGGTAAAGCATCGCGACCGAGAAGACTGAGACGGCAGTTACGCAAGCCCACGAAACCAGAACTAAAAACATGACACAGAATACTATTGCCAGTTAATTACAATATTTTAATAGGAAGCCAATTGCATATAGACTTTAAAAAGGTCAAGTTGCGTTCTTAGGGAATGCTGTATAATAGTGTATAGGCTACATCTGCAAATAACTCCATGAATCACATGAAAAAAGCCTAACCCAATTAATGCATGGGGTGGGTCAAAAACACGACGCCCCTCCCCTAAGGTTCTTTGCCAATATCTTGGCCATGGCAGAAGTAATAAATTTTAATTTCATTGGCTTAAAGGCAGTTCACATTTACGTATAATGGCCAAATTTCCCAAAAATATTTCAAACAGAACAAAAATTATATCACATTTAGTATGTCCACACATTGATTTTTGAGGATTCAGAAACATAACACAACAAAAAGTTTTAAACGATTTTGAATAGGTCTATGTATGGTATCAAGCTAGATGATATATAATTATATATTAACTCTTTGACAGTGTTTAATCTTGAGCTGCTGTTCACTACTATATACGTACCATCACCCCTAACATTCCCCCCAAAATATTCAGGTATGTAAAATTTCCACGTTACAATAATTCGACAGCACACCATTGATGAAACTAAAAAAAGTCATTGAAAAAAAATTCCGGTCAAAGGGTGTGTCATCAGTGTCTGGGCTCAGAAGTGGGTGCCGTCCACCCAAAATGGCTGTTTTCCCCGTCCCCGCCCCCAGAAACCTGAGTCCCCCAAAGCAGAGGGACTATACTATAGATTAAACACTGATTCTTTGGAAGCAGACAGCGAGAGACAGACAGACAGAGATGTAGAGACAGACGGAGAGCGAAAGACACAGATACACAGAATTTTTTATAATCTTGAGCTTGATAATCTTGAAGACTTAACAGGAACGAGCAGATTCATAAAAACACGGATAAGAAGCCTGTGTATTTCACAGGATGGTGCACAAGATAAGTCTTCTGAGCTAGACAGTATTGACCTACTTGAAATTCAATTAATGAGTGATTAGACGAAGGTGATCATTGAACAAACATAAAAAGTCTTAGAACTGATAACTTAATCTATGTAGAGTGTTTGTGCATTTTTTCTTATCAGCCCATGCATAAGCAGGTTCTTATAATATAATAGACAGACACGGGTATATATGAACACTAAATTGTTATCTTAGCCTCAACATGTAAGGGTGTGTGCCCAGATTTCTTTCTCCCTCCCTCCCTCCTCAACTGATCTTCTCAATGATAATGCTCAGTGTGGAGCAGCTCTTAGAAAGCAGTGTCTGCTCTGTCGTGGATTTGAACCCCATCTGCTCAATCATCAACCCAAGACTCTAACTACTAGACCATCACTTACACTTAGTTTCATTAATCGATGCAACTTTCATCGTATTAATTTGTACACGTGTTACATTATAATCTTCTCCTGCTATAGCACATTTAAACAAAAATGATCAATGAAATTGCTTAAGCATCGTATGCAATGTAATGCACATTTGCTGCACTTGTCAGGTGCAAATAAATACTATTTCCTTACTTACTGGTGAAGTATCTCACCCAACTAAGTCATTGTGTGGAGGCCAGTTCAGAGGTTTCATTCCCTACGTAAAAAACGTGCATATTTATTTATATTATATTATACATGTAAATATTAAAATATACATATACATTGTACATATATACATAGTTATACATATACAAAAAACACACTTTCCTCAAAACTTATTTCTTCTCTCGTGGCCTTGCGCACTGGGAGCGCCTCTGAACGGTTCATCCTAGTAGAGGCGCGCTTCATAAATGTTTTTACACAATACAATAAAATACACACACATGTACATAATCAAATTATCATGAAAATTAATAGGCCAATGACTTACTTATGTTTACGTCAAATAAAGTCGACGTAATTGCAGTCGGTGATTTACGCTTCAGAGGTAACGCCGTCGTAGGAATTACTTCCAGTTTTTCTACTGAAGAGTTTCAAAAGATGACAAAACAATAATTATCAATGGATTGTTTACTACATTCACTTACAGAGAACTGATAGAGTGTATGTACATTTTTCTTATCAGCACTTGTCAGTCCAAACAGTCGCTAAATATATTACTGCTAAAATGGTCCACTTTTCTAATTAATCAAAATTATTTACTATAAGGCGAAGTATGAATTGAAGGGCGTTTCTTATTTTTATCTTAATTCTTAACAGTTTGTAAAGGCCTTATCTATTGCACAAAAGACACAACAGCAACAGTTATTGAAACGACCCTACAAGGTCCCTACATGTAATGTTCTAGGTGCTGCGGTCAGACTAATAGCCAGACTTTATCGCGCGTCTCTGCTTCTATGCTTAATCACTTTCATTTGCTTCCACTCATTGCTCGGGTTCAACTCAAGGTTCTGACATTAATTTACCGGTCGTATAATATAGTATACTGGCCGAGCTCCCAAGTATCTGCATGACCTCATCCATCTGCCGACCTCGGCCACTTCTCTTCCCCCGCTCCGCTCCTTTGACTAGCATGATCTCTTCGTCCTGCGAGATAGGACCTTCATGGATAAATGGGAGCCTTTGCATTCATTGGTACTGAACAGTGGAACCAGGTTCCTCCTTCGACGCGTTCCTCCTTATTAACTGGTAGGCCAAGACGTGCATATTTTCGCTGTTTCAAGACCACATTTTTCTCATTGGGAGCACCTCTGATTAGCGTGAACTACTAGAGGCGTTATATATAACTCTATAGACCCAATACAGTCTACATCAGTCTATCTATGTATGATCTATCACTATCAATCACTATCTACATATCTCTTTCTCTTCCTAATAATTTTTTTTCCTCTGGGGCTATCGCACTGGGAGCGCTACTGAATGGCCATGGCTATGAGCTGCGCTACAGAAATTACTAATTACATTACAATATTTCAAAAGATAACACAACAGTTATTAATAGATTGTTTACTACATCAAAAATTATCAAACAGTCGCACAAAGTTCATCTCTAAGATTTCACATCTAAATTTATCTGTAAAAAGGGGGCCACTTCTCTAATTACACAAACTTATGACAACCAAGGAGAAAATTAAAATGAATTGAAGGGCGTCGTCTTATTTTTAGCCCAACTACGACTGTTTATAAATAGGCCCTACACATTACACACTGCACACGGGACGCAATAGTGTAGCAGGAGTTATTGAAGCGACCGTGCATCTACTTTTTAATGAGAATGGCTTCATATATAGAGCCTATATATAGGCTTCGTCACTTGTGATCGTCGTATGCGAGTCTGAACGAGTCAACAGTGAACACACATGGAACGCAGACATAGGAAAAGTTTTTTGAGCGATCGACCACGCAGTTGTATGCGACACATGTCTCGGTGCATTCAGAGTCGAAGCGCCGCCCCCCTCAGCCCCCACCCTCTGGCACTCCACGCACTCTCTGCACATGGGAAAGATAAACAGTTTTACACTTTTACTGCCGATCGAATGGTTTTAACTTTCTCTAGGCCTAGTTGAGTAGGCTATGAGAATTGGATAAAAATAACTGAAGGGTCAGATGTCATTTTATGTGGGGGTTGGGGTGCGCCATGAAGACTTCACTATGCGGGTATGTGGTCATAAGAAAGTCTATAGGGGGTTTAACCCCTTAACCCACCCCATCCCGGAAATTATCACCCTGCTCTAGCACTATTTGTTCGTGCTGGGCAGTACTGTAACAGGCCTAATACTCACACCATGCTTTTCGAAAGCATTCTGTAATTATTTAGGTGTAAAATGTGGGCATTGCTAGAGTAGCACCTCCCAGCTGAATGCTGATACCAGCAGTTAGGCAATTTTAACCTGCTGGCTGCATAGACTACCTTACTTCAGGACGGATCGTCAATTATATTTCCCCTCGGGCTTCGCGACCACTGTGACCTCCGCATGACAGCATAATTATTAGTAAGAATAAATCCGGTTTTATTTCCTGTACCTCCCCTTTCCACTGTTACGAGATACGCTGCTCTGCCATAATTATTAGTAATTTTATTTATTAGTAATTTTATTACTCCGCTTTTTCTTTATCATTAATTTATTCTTTTCTTATCTACGTCTGTCGTCTGCTAAAGTGCTTATCTCTTCTTTTTTTATCTATATTATTTGCTTCTAATGTTTGCATAACGAAGTTTGTCATTCCGCTTTCCTACACGTGCAATTGCCCGTCTGACCTTTACGCAATATTTAATCATTGAACAAACACTTAAGGAACTCTTTCCTGCAGTGGCCTGAGGTACACCGTACACGTAATGCTTGCGTTCCACCTCGTGACAACCTCTGGCGACCTATGGACGCTACGCCCTTCTCTTATCAGATCATGTCATGTCGGCTGAAGAACACTTATGGGAAGTATACAACTACGTCTCCATTTTAAGGAAATTACCTGAAGTGGGCCAATGTTTTTAACTAACTCCCATGACAATAGGCCCCACAGAACGTCAGCGCCAAATAACCGAGTGGTCATGGCTCTCTAAGGAGTTTTCAATGTCTGTATATTGACGTTTAACTTTTTATTAGCGCCACATAATATATACCGGTATATAATTTTGCCTGCTCATTAATTGGCAATTGGCAATAAATATAAATGAAGTCATAACAAACTTCAGTTGTTGAACGGTGGTGGCGCTACCATAGGTAGCAGCAGGTTACTTGACCTGCTTATTTTTACTTTTCACCGCCTTAAATTATAACCTGCCTGAATTCTTGGAATTTCAAATATTCTATCTATTCTTTAAATTCTTCGACCTGCTCAATTACTCCCGTGACCACCTGCTGAAATCGTATGGCTAGCGTAGCCAATGTTGTTCAATCAGTTTCGCACTCTATAGGTCTGAATCAGTGGGACCAGAATCAAAGTAGGCTAGCCTACAGGATACATGTACGTGGGAATATAATTTTTATGCATGCGCATGCACGGCCTATACCAGGGGTCTCAAACTCAAGTCATCGTGTGGGCCAAATTTGAATATTTACAGTGTCTCGCGGGCCGCAACATGAAATTATGTCTTGCAAGTTAAACTATTTATATGGGGTGAGGGTTACAATGCTGTAATAATTATATAATCCTTAAAATAACCTTTAGTTAATATTATACTTTCAGTGTAACCATAATGGTAGTATACACGAAATTGAAAATTCAGAGTCACAAAGATAAGACCTACGAAGATCATCAATAGCACATTTAGCAAACCTTAGAGGCCTACCTACAACTAAAGTTGTAGCATCTTTAAATGTTAAATTATTATAGTGAGTAGTGTCAGAGGTGATCACAAGAGGTGTCAGATGTGATTAGCGATACACATAATCTGACAACGTTTCCAAACTACGAGAATATCATTGTTTAGTTTCATCTTTTGAGATGCGAATAATCAGAGTATAGGCCTACAGCTTCCACATATTCACCCGTAACTGTCAGGCGTGTCATTTGAGATTTATTAATCTTCAATAATTAATTAAAAAGTTGTCACATAATAATTATTATGTAGGTAATGCCAAATATCGGCATTAGCTTGTTGCAGTATACTGCAGGTTCAGATTTTGGAATTTTTCTTGTAGTAGACAAGAGTGTAGAATACCGGAATATCAACCTCATTGTAGGCTTAGTCTACTTCTGCTACAGCATGATATTATCATATTACATTGAAGGTCCACTATAACTCTATATCTGCATAGCCTATCTGCTGTTGCAGATTGAATATCCAGAGCAAAAATTAGAAGAAAACAGTTTGAACCTAGGTTCAAATCGCAAAAGAACAGCAGAATTCGGTTTTTAACCAATTTCTTTCTTTAAATAAAAAAACAATTAAAAAACCAGATGGCTCTCGCGGGCCGCATTATTCGGGTCCACGGGCCGCATGCGGCCCGCGTGCCGCGTGTTTGAGACCCCTGGCCTATACGAACCTATATATATATATATATATATATATATATATATATATATGTTATATATATATATACTATAGACCAGGGATTCCCTTCAGAATAGAAGGACCTGCAGGGCTGTGCTGGCAAATCAAAGGCGAGCACAGTTGCCTAGGCCTGTCTGCAGGTCATTTTCCAGTATTCTACTTCAGCACTCCTGAATAAGCTGGTGCCCTGAGCTTGGCTTTTGAGTGGCACTCTTGAAATTTGGAGATTACGATTACGATTACACGCAAATACTTGTGAGGCGACTAGGCCTACAATTTGTATACCAATGTGGCAATGACTACATAAAAACAGATTCTATTTGAAGTCTCTACTCTGCGTGATATTTAACAATACCTAATTTTGATGCGTTTTGCGAAGATGCCCCGCATCTGTCAACGAGACCGAGATGGAGGTAGCGGATGGCTTGAAGGAGGAGGCTGGACGGATCAGCCGAACCCCGGGGGGGATAGTAGTTGTGCCAGCACTCCGTCGGGCCTCTGCGTGGGTTCAGATAGACGTGTAGCGACGTACAGGCCCTGTTGTTGACACAGCCCGCCTTGCACGACTCAAGGCCGACCAGGCCAGGCATAAGGACGCCATTCGCACCTTTCATGTTGTAGCTTTCGAACCACAGCGGCTCACAATCTAACAACATGTGTATACAGATCATCCATGCATCACATGCATCACATGAATCACACGAATCACATGCATCACATGTCGTAGTCGTGGCAGAGGTGACTCAGTTCCATACAAAACGCTCTAGGAAATGTGAAGGTGACTTTGAAATTTATCATGCATGACACCGAGATAATAGACCAAACTATAACTTACAACAAGTAAAACAGGCCACAATGATTTGCTGAAGATATATCTGTTAGGCAGTATACAATAAAGCCACTGAGAACTCAATGCTTCCAATGCCTCCATTGAGTCGACTTTAATACAATTTCAAAGAATAACACAATATTCTGTAGAAAAACCCTGCAGAATAAATGAATGTGTCTATTACATAGATAAATGCATATTTAGCATGTATGTACATGATATAGCTGCGTAGACCTACATGTTAACCGATTGAATAACATCCAGAAGAAGGCTGATCAATGCGTAGTGAAAAAATGTTAATATACAATACAATACAATACAATACAATACAATACAAGAACTACACAGTGCTATCTTGTGAAAGGTCGTTTGATCTGTTCCCATCTAGGTCACTGCATGCAAGGGAAATATACCATGATTCAAGATATTATTATATAATTATGCCCTTCCTTCATACCGGACACACTTCATCACAAAATTAATGAGCTAAGCCCCTATAAATGACAAAGACTCATATACTTAAGACATGTATGCAGGCTATAATTATGGGTTCACTTTCAATTGAAGATATGGATACCAAAATTAGTATAATAATTAAAGTACCTTGTGCGTTATAAAATAAACGGTTCTATAGAGAAAGTCATACAATTAGAATTACAATGCAACACTTGTAAGCTATGTACATGTAATGTAATGCAAGTAAAGACACACACAAAACTGAAATATGAAGAGGATCATTGATGTCCATTGTCCAATAAGGAGAAGGATCCTGGTCAATGTGAGGTGGACAGATGGGGTAAGTTTTTTCACCTCACAGTGGAATGACTATGAACCATGACCTATGGGTAGTGGGTACAGTCCATTTGTGCCAATGTTCTACTTCTATGCATACCTGGATGAACTCCACACCTCTTGAGCACTTCATGTTGAACGGTTTCTGGAACGGTAGTTCTGTCCCTCGGGTGACCTTCCCACTGGTGTATCCGACACTCGATCGCTGCCGGTGCCGTGTCTCTCGAGGGGGCGCCTGAAACTGCCGTCACCAACTGTCGGATGTCTACGGCGACACAGATGGAGTTCCTAAGGCAGCTGGATAGACACTCCTTCTCATCGACTATCGTTGTATCGACTTCACCCCCGACGGACCCCATGCCTTTCCAGATGACCCATGATGCATCACAGTAGGCAGACGACGATGACCGTTTGGCACGTCCATCTGAAGTCATGCCAATTGGTAACATATTAGGCATACAAAGGATGACAACAAAATAGTATATGGACCTAAGTAGCTTGTCATGACAAGCTGTTGTGTAGTCTATAGGTTATTACCATGCACGTGCACCAAATCGTCTCCAACATGTCTCTGACCAGATTTGTGGATTACAACACAGTTATATTCATCATCAAACACCATCAAACCCTTTACTAAACCTCTAGATCACGAATCAACGCACAATTCAGTACATATGTTGGCTTATCCACAATATCATGTGTTATCCACACACGCTATCTTTTACTGTAAGGTAGATATCCATCCACCCATATAGAGAATAGAACATATATAATAGCCTGGTTATAAACACGGTCCGAGCACGGGTGACACAAACGGCGTGACACACATTCAGACGGGCAGCGGTGGTGAAATAATTATTTCACCCGGTTGATTGTTTAAAAATGACCAGTGTCGAGGTCATTTTAGAGATTTTATTCACCATATAAAAACGCGTACATTTGCATTATTTTCACCCATGCGATCGCAAATCTGAGACCTCTGACCTGAGGTAGCAAATGTATAATCCATCTTCAAAGCTAAGAGACTGAAAAACGCCACGAAACAACTTCTGCAGTCCATAATGGCTGTCGAAAATAAAGCGGTCATCGAATTTTATTAAGCATACTGTCGATTAACAACGTTTTCACAAAAATACTTGAATTTTATGCAGGTTTACACCTAATATCGCTACAATGTTTACTAAAATCAACATATATTATGCGAGCACTTTTCGTATGATGTCATAGTGACGCACGTAAAATTTTAATTTGAAATGGAAGTAAGTAAGATCGCATCCTGATAGCTATCATAAGTTGAATGGATGATGAATCTTTGATGATCGATTAATGAATTAATCAAAATATATCAATCAAACAATCAATCAATCAGTTCTGTATATTAAGTTAAGACACAAATGTCATAGACTATTTAGGGCAACTTAATTTCCCTTTTTTTAAATCTACGTACAAAACGACGACCCCAAAACACTGGTGTTGCCACTGGGTGGTTTGGAATGATTTGAACCACCTCCACCTCACTCTGAGAAAATAATATCTAGGAGGTAAGTGCTGGCGTTCATGACTGCATGCCGACTGAAAAATTCCCTACATGTAGACTAGGGCCTATTATAGGCCTACAAATTCTTTGGGTGTCAGTAACCTGTGCGTCACGCTTGACTCCTCCCTCACCTCCTCAACTCCATACGGTTCATGAAGCACATACCCCATCACCCATTCATTACCCATTATCCAACCTAATCTTCACCTGCTACTCAGAGTGAAGAGACGATCGGGCTCTCCCTCTTTTTAATCACCGTGCATAGTTCATGCGGTTTTTTTCAGTCTAGACTAGCCTACTGCAACTCACTTCCTACGGGCCTCCCGAAACAGCATCTTCCTCTGCAATCAATCCTAAACGCTCCCATTAATTTAAATTAAGTATGAAACATGCCTCAATTTCGGCACATCTCTAAAATGTAGGCTAGGCCCTACGTGAGGTCTTTCACTGGTTTCCTATCACTGCATGCGTAGCCTACATCATCGCATCTACAGTGATGATCTACTACAAGGTCTTCTTTCTGGTCTCGAAAGCGCAACGGGTTAATGCCTCTCAGACTAGTCTATAAGCCCGCACATTCATTTCGCTCACTATGTAGGCCCTACGGTAGGCTATACTCTCTCCTGGTTGTCTTGGCCATTTTTGTTCCCAGGACTAACCGACTAGGCCTATAGCCTAATAGGAGGACTGCCCTGGTCCAACATTAAGCTTTTGCAGTAGTTATAGTTCCTCCATTTGGAATGACCTTCCTCCTTCACCTAGCGCTAAACTAATTAGGCCTAGGCCAACGGGCTTTCTCACATTTAAAGGCTTTTCATTTGCCTTAGGGTAGGTTATTCGTGATGAGAGCGCCTCTGTATAGTCATTCTTCAAGAGGCGCCATGTGAATCTGTGGACAGTGTTTAAATCTAGGCTCCTGTTTGGGAGGAAATTCACGTTTGGGGGAGGGAGCACGACAACTTTGTAAGCAACAGTGCGAAGTGACTGCAGTAGGTCTACATAGTTTGCTTAAGCCTTATAAGGACCTATACGTAGATTGCGTTTTTTCACTTCAAGTGAATATAGCTGAAGCCTGTAGCAGCGTAGCCTGTAAGCATAATAAATTATCTGCAAATGCTTTTGTGCGGAAGACACAAAGAGGGGCGCGTTTAACTTTGCAATGGCTTTAGAAGCGATGCGTCAAAGACGAATTTAGAATTTTAGAGGTCGTCATGAGACCAGCCAAGTGTAGGCCTATAAGTGTGCGCAAGGACAGTTCAGCATGAAGATCTTTGGTTCAGCACGACTGAATATCTTTTCAGATCAGCAACAAAACCAGGCGTTAGGCCTTCTTCTGGTTCTCTGCCCCTAGGCAGGTTCGGCTGTCCAATGTCGCCACTCTTCCCTCCGCTGGGCCTTATGCATGTTCTAACCCCCCAGTTGTTTTCCTACAATTCTCATACAGTTCTGTTTAGTTGTTTATTGATGTCGATTTTGTTGTTGTGGTGGTTGTTGTTGTTGCTGCTGCTATTATTGTGTCCATGGACTATGACTGCAGCCCCTAACTCATGTAAACCAAAGGATGGGACTATAAAATTAAAACTTGGGTTCAAGCTTCAAGGGTTAGAATATTAATAGACGTAGACAACACGTTGGCCTACCGGTACCCTAAGCCTAGATTAAACTGGAAACACGGAAGAATACTCGATTAGCTTAGATCAATTCCAATTTTGTCACAGCAGAAACTGTCTTGCAATTAAGGCCCGGCCTCCGAGAGAACTCCTCCTCCTATAGCAAATGGATAAACATGTGTTTGTTTTCTCGTCCCGTCCAAGCCTCTAAGCCTTCTAAGGACATCACTGTCGAGTTTCATTAGTTGCTGTAATGGCGTCAATTAAGACACTCAAGACATTCATCTCTTTCAAAGTCGCTTGCAAATACTCGTCAAGCTGTGCACTCTTCGGCAACAATATAATAATTATATATTCTAGTAACTGTTGGCAAAACTTCGATCATGCACTGAAACGCAATCGCATTAAGTTTAGGCCTAGACCTACATAGGCCTAGGCTAAGTTGTCTACCTCCGAACGTTGCCAGAATCTTGGTTTGTTTGTTTGTGCACTAGTACTGTTATAGCGCCCCTTCCAGCTCACTAGTCAGAGGCGCTCTCGACTATACAGCGCGGACACTGCATCGGAATTTCACGCCTAAGCGCTGAGCAATTGCGAGTGATGGATTTTCCCAAGGTCCCTACACAGAGAATTGAGGTGGATTCGAACCTGTAACCTTCCGGCTGCAAGGCGACAAACATACCCACTACACCACCGCGCCCCACAAATGGTAAAGTATATAAATTGTTTTGAGAGACCAGAAGTAGGCTATGTAAACTTCCGGAAGTTCTAGATTCAACCGTCAGCTTCAGTGGCCCTACATTTCTTTTTCAAAATATTATCGTAGCCTATACTGACCAACTATTATAATAGCCTAGCTATTCCATGTTGTTGTTTTCAATTGTGTATGCCTGAAATTGTCTGGTGTGGACTGTGGACTACGATTGTTTGGGAGCAATAAAAAAAACTAGGCTACCATGGTATTTCACGCGAAAGCCTTTGGAAGTTGAAGCCGTTTCCATTTCCGCAGCAAACGGTGAGACAACAGAGTTGGAACAATATTATTGTGCACGTGCCTTAATTAAGAATCAGGGTGCCTCTTATAGGCTACCTAACTATAATAGGCCCCTATACGAAGTTCAGCAAAATAATCACTCATTTTCATGCTGAGATCGAAGTCCTGCTCTCTGACGAATTGGAAAACGGTCAAAATTTGTTGAAAATTTTAAGTTGCGAGTGCCGAAGGCACGAAGCCCATACCGACTAGGGGGTCTGGGGCGGAGCCCCAGCCACCAACGCATTTTTAGCTCTGTTGACCTCAACTGGAGCCCTTTTAAAACCCTTTTTGCCAGCTATTTATGAACGATAAAAGTCATGAAAATTTCAATAAGGGTCTTGGGCGGAGCCCCAGCCACCAACGCATTTTTAGGTCTGTTGACCTCAACTGGAGCCCTTTTAAAACCCTTTTTGCCAGCTATTTATGAACGATAAAATCATGAAATCTTCAATAAGGGTCTGGGGCGGAGCCCTGGCCACCAGCGCATTTTTAGGTCTGTTGACCTCAACTGGAGCGCTTTTAAATCCTGCTATTATTTTTTCCTGTAAATTATTTAAGTTTAAGAGATGCGCGATATAATTATCTCGAGGACAGAGAGCACAGGGATCGACTTCTGCTTTGTATGCTAAGTGTGATAGGCCTGTTATAGGAACCTATAAGGCTGCTATCCGTCGAAACGCAATATTATTGATAAGTAGCCTAGGTCTACACAACTTAATTGGGAGTGCAAGAATACACTTGCACTTTAAATTTTATCGTCATCATCGTCATCGTCATCGTCACCGTCACTGTCGCCGTCATTAGTGTAATTTACGCGCCAATAACTAGGGCTCAATGAAATTGTCTGAGTTCATAGATGACATAGATGAATTAAGCGTCAGTATTCCAGGTCGTGTAACGTAGGCCTGCGATCCTTTGTTAGCAAAAACCTCAGAGACTGAGAGTAGACCTACTAGAGTAGTTTAGTCACACTCTCCTCACCACCACTGGCGTTTTCCAGTCACCAGACTAGAACTTTCCGGAGCAGTTCATAGGTCAGTGTTTCTCATTCTTGCGTTGTCACCACATGTTATGTGTTTGTCACAAAGCTTGCCTGGCCCAGCCTGAAACCGAGACCAGCATCAGCCAAGCAACCGAATTGTAGGCCCTAGTCTATTCGTCATACCCTCCCGGACACCGACTTCCACCCCCCCCCCATAGTAAGCGATGCAGATTGGAAACATGAGAAAGGCTTGCAAACAGTCGGTAACGTAAATGCATGCATCACATCGCATCACATTACATCACATTGCACGTCATCATGCGAATAGAATATTGCTCAATAACATAATAATTATGTAGGCCTATAGACTATAGAGTACTACAGTGGCGGCGCCAGGATTTCAGGTTTGGGGGGGCTGAAGCCCTAAGCCCCCCAAAAAAATTTTTACGAAGCGCCGAAGGCGCCAAGTTGCGAGTGCCGAAGGCACGAAGCCCATACCGACTAGGGGGTCTGGGGCGGAGCCCCAGCCACCAACGCATTTTTAGCTCTGTTGACCTCAACTGGAGCCCTTTTAAAACCCTTTTTGCCAGCTATTTATGAACGATAAAAGTCATGAAAATTTCAATAAGGGTCTTGGGCGGAGCCCCAGCCACCAACGCATTTTTAGGTCTGTTGACCTCAACTGGAGCCCTTTTAAAACCCTTTTTGCCAGCTATTTATGAACGATAAAATCATGAAATCTTCAATAAGGGTCTGGGGCGGAGCCCTGGCCACCAGCGCATTTTTAGGTCTGTTGACCTCAACTGGAGCGCTTTTAAATCCCTTTTTGCCAGCTATTTATGAACGATAAAATCATGAAAATTTCAATAAGGGTCTGGGGCGGAGCCCCGGCCACCAACGCATTTTTAGGTCTGTCGACCTCAACTGGAGCCCTTTTAGACTCTTTTTGCCAGCTATTTATGAACGATAAAAGTCATGCAAATTTCAATAAGGGTCTGGGGCGGAGCCCCAGCTACCAACGCATTGCTTAAATCTATAAAATATCCTAACAGTACTGTTATGGTGTTATTTTTGAACTGTCTTCGCAGCAGAATCTCTCATAATTAAATTTCATTGCTGAAAGACATGGTTTAGGAGTTCAATAAATACCCCTCCCCATTTTATCTAAATATCTCATAATCTTAGTGCTGATAGTCGTGGTTTGTGACTTCAGAAAGTGCCCCTCCTGTTGTTTAAATGTTTAAATCTCCACACTGTAAAGGTAACATTTAAAGCTGTTCTCTCAATAAATTCCTCATAATTTCATTGCTGAAAGACCTGGTTTAGAGTTCAATAAAATATGTCTCCATCACGCTTAAATGTTTGAATTTCCTCACTGCAAGGGTAGCATTTTAAGATGTCGTCTTAACAAAATTGCTCATCATTGATAAACAATGGATAACACTGTACATGTAGCAATTTATAATGATATATCTGAAATATTTATGAAATATTTGGGTTGACCTACACTTAAGCATCTCCGAGGCACCGTCCCCCAACCACAAACATGCCCGGCATTATGGCGAGGCGCACGAGTCTGCAGCCGCCGTGGGCCCTGCGCTTTCAGGTTCTCGCGCTACTCACCTTAATTTTTACTGTGATGATATTGGCAGCTGTAATCGCTTGGCAGCATTAATTAATAGCCTACTGAGGTCATTTTGCCAAATGAAAGTGATTGGGTCTGTTGGAAAAGATTCCGAAAGAGCGAGTCTGCAAAAAAAGCGAGTCACAACTACTAGTGTACATGCAGGCTAGGTCTGGACTGAAAGTGAGACGGGTCTGTCAGGGTCTGCGACCCGGCAATGATTTTTGTGACCTGCTGGTGCCGGGTATCAGTCGGGAAGCAAGTTTAACAATTTTTGGGAAAACAACTAAAAAACCAGGTCGTCAGATAGGCTACAATAAATAGGTAAAAATGGTAAGATTTTGAAATTTTATGAGCAAATGGCTAAACAAGGTCGTCAGGTAACAAAAATGGGTGCTATGTGTACAAATTTGGGCGAATGACCAAAAAAGATCGTCAGAAAATTTTCGGCTCAAAGTCTTCGGTTCGTCCGCCACAGTCAGACCCGGCAGCTTTGCCAAACCACTTTCAGCCCGGGGCTATGCCTACCGGTAGAATTCGAGTTTTCTAGAATATTAAAGCCTATGGTATAAGCTTACAGTACCTTATTGGCAGGAAATCAACTTCGCAAATGCTGTGCTTGAGAACTCTTTTCAGAGAATCGTTTGCTGCATTGGGCTCCACACACCCTTGACTACAAACTTGTGGAACGTCCCCTTGGCATTTTCCCTAAGTCTCCCGACGAGTGCTGCTGCTAATTGAAACCCCATTTCGTATGTGATTGCATAGGACTAGCTGGGGGCTGGAATTCCGAACTGGCGGGATGAAGGGGGCTGAGGTCCGGACCGGTCTGTAGGAGTAAAGGGGCTGGAATTTAGAACTGGCGGGAGAAAGGGGGCTGAGGTCCCGACCGGTCTGGAGGAGTGAAGGGGCTGAAAGTCCGAACTAGCGGGAGGAAGGGGGCTGAGGTCCGGAGCGGTCTGAAGGATGGAGGGGGCTGACAGTCCGAACTAGCGGGAGGAAGAGGGCTGTGGTCCGGAGCAGTCTGGAGGATGGAGGGGCTGAAAGTCCGAACTAGCGGGAGGAAGGGGACTGAGGTCCGGATTGTTCTGAATCCGGGCTGGAGGGGAAGGGCTGGATCCACCAGGACAATCTTTAATTTCGCCACAATAACATAGTTGATTTCGGTGCCGTTGGTCGTTGTCTAGTTTTCTTATTGCGAAGAAAGCGTTATAGACATTTTCGGCTTTTTCGTTTGGGGGGGCTGAGCCACGTTTAGGGGGGGCTTAGCCCCCCTAGCCCCCCCCCTGGCGCCGCCACTGGAGTACTATACGCATAGGCTACACGTGTACGACTGAACGTAGGCCTAAGTACATGACATTGCGCTATTTAGCCGAGTATGTGCGTTCTTATATGCATATAATATTATAATATATTATGTTCTTACATACATATATACAATTATGCATGGGTTACGATACGTAACCTACATAAGTATTTATGCCTACGTGGCCTACATGCACAAGGACATAACCTTCATGTACTCGTACATACGCGAATACCAATTAAGAGTGTCCAATATAGACCTAATGGTCCCAGGCCTGAAATTGATTAGCCTGCTTTTCTTAAGCCAGTGTGTAGCACAAAAACAGTATATTTTGTTATTCGTGCTGTTGTAACTGTTAGGCGATATCTTTACGAGCGTAAAATTCTGATAGACATACCCTGTCTAGCCTAAACCCTTTTCCGATCCTTAATTAAGGCAAAAATCAGCCACAGATAGGCCTAGGCTTACGGGGAGAGGTTGGACTGGGAACGCTCCTGAGTATATGGAACCTTGACTGGGTAGGCCTATAGGCTACTATAGGCTATCAAAATAGCTGGAATACAAAAGTAAATAAACAAATAAATAAACAAATAATTAAGTATCCTACCTAAGTCTATACTTCAAACATCATTCATAATGCGCCCGTGCGGCCCGTCAAAGGCCAACATAGGCCTATAGGCCAATGGCGCCATGTAAATTCCTGATTTATTTCCTTTTTAAATGAAATTAAATGAATAGATTGCAACAATAATTTGACCGATGTATGGATAAATGTAATGAAAGCTTTAGCTTTAAAGCAAGCGTTCTCATGTGTAAGCTTATATAAATTAAGCTATCATATGTAGCAAAATGTAGGTCTACGAGTAGGCTACGACCTCTGTGGTCTCGACCTTGTTCACCCTCAATTTTAGGGCGAGATCTTCCACCCCTCTGAACAGTCCTCACGTTTCCCATGAAGACTACTTGGCAGCCTGCATGGGAACTATAGGGTTCGCTCCCGAGATTTCGTCTCGGTAGAAAGTCACTATTCGGAGGGGAACCGGTATTCCTCCAGAAAGGGTGCGCGAGACCTATAGGTCCATACCCTATATACCTATATAACCAATTAATGTAGCTACCTAGGCCAGGTGTGGCTCTTGCGCAACTGATAGGCCCAGCCAGTATAGTGCTAACGAATTATATTATTAGCTGTAGCCTACGTTGTTCCGTGATCGATAAGGGTAGAATTAAATAAATCATGTGATCAATACTATTGCTTCCGGTTAGGCCTACTTGTGATCCATAAGAACAATAATTTAATTCATTGGTAATTTACTTCCGATTAATCATTTAATGTATTCATTGAATAAATCTAAATCGTCTTATCATCAACGCGTGACAATTACAAGCAGAAGCAGACCTAGGCCTATAACTATTTGCTCCATTTATTTCATTTGCATAGCAGATAAATAGCCTAATTGTTTCGGTCTAACTGCGCATGCGTGAGTTGAATCTGTCCAGCGTGATGTTTACAATATCAAAAGTGATTAGTGATAATAACTTATGACTCGTTTCCGTTGTAATTGCTTATCGAGAAGGACGACGATGATGATTGGCTCAGTTGGACGTCGTTGACATTCTTCTCAGTAGACGCAGACAATTAGACTGACTACCCATCAGCAGACAATGACGCTGCCCAGCACAGCTGAGCCTACGCATATCGGACTAGGCCTACTATAGGCTACCTTTCATTGTGTTCCTCTGAACTACAAGCAGTAGGCCTAGGCTATCTTGTCTTCTACGTAGACCAAAGACGTTGCCTATCTGAATAGACTAGACCGGAATTAGATAGAAAACAGCAAATAGAGAATAATAATATTCATATGTATAAAACTGTTTAATTTATCAAACTGTTAGGCTGCCTTCCAGATGATATATGCTACGACATAGTAGGCCTATACAAAGTGGCCTTGCAGCTCGGATAATGCAGGAGAAAAATAGCATGCCATTCGATACGTTTGTGACCTCTAGGTTACGCTTGCACCACTTTCTCTTCACGACATAGACCTATACGTTGGTTTGAATGTCACTCGTTCTTTCTCCTTCAGGTTACAGGGCACTCCTTGCTCGTGATGCATGTGACTTCTGGACATTTCACTCTGCCTTGTCACCGAGTTTTGCAAGTCGAGACCTCCCAAGTTGAGCAAAAGCTATCTCATTTACCAATTAAAACAGAGAATTTGTAGTGAGCGACATAGCTTTATCAACGCATGGCAGTCGAAAACCAATTATCTGTGAAAACCACAACACTAATGATGGAGCTTTCTAGTAAACTAAGCTTATTTTGCAAACTAATTACCAAACTGCTTTAAGTGTTTCGACCATTAATTTAGAATTTACAATTTTGAAACTCGATTTAATGTCCTATTAGTTAGACACCTCAACTTGTAAAATAAACTGCTAGCACTGCTTCCCCTGAGAAAAGATGACAAGATATGTTAATGGAAATTCATAGAAGCTGCTTGAAAGGCCTAATAATACTGATGACGAACTGTACTATAGGCAGTGCAACCCACGTATATGTCCAAAATAAGGGTCGTAGGTGGGTGGCGTTGGTGTTTCCTCAACCAATCACACCTGATCACCAATTAATTATTCGCCACGACAACAGTAGACCTACTGTAGTTACGCTTCAGTCAATCCGCAAGATCTCCTTTTCTTTGGTTGATTCAGTTTACAAGCGATTCTGGTGTTTTGTATTCAGAGCATCTGAAGAATTGAAAAAAACGGTAAATTAAGTTAAATTCAGCTGCAATCAGAAGAACGTCTTTTTTGCTCTGTCTGTGACTGAAAGCAGAAGAAATTATGAGTCATAAAGTCTCTTAAGGTCTCTTAAGGTCACAGTCAGCTTACAATACAGAATACAGATCTCTCAAAACATTTGCACTATTGTACAAACCCCCAAGAGCAGCTTTGTACAGTGCCTTCAGAATCTTTCATAAACACTTCATGCATCAATCAGAGGGAAAACAGATCGACAACAATATACGGTAGTCGAATTCCATTAAATTTAAAAGAAAATGTAACTAGGAAGAAGTAATGCTCATGGAAAATTATACAAACCTTCTGAGAGCATTTAAGCTGCTTCTGTCAGTTTCAAACATTTATCACCTGCATGTACTAATGTTCTCGTATGAGTATAATGTGTATCTGGACTTCTATGACACACACTTAGGTCTCACTCTGCTTATGACTTCTGTCATAACTTCAATACTAGCAGCATTTTCTTCTGCGCAAATGAATATCTGCTTGTCACACACAAACAAGTATGTAACATATAATTATGTATTGCATACTTACTTCCTTAGACTGAAAAGAAAATAATAACAGCAAAGAATCCAGTTGTTAATTTGCTTAAATGAAGTGACCTCGACCCTTTCTGGTCTGAATGTTAGCGTTATAGAACATCCCAACTATGCAATTGGAAATTGTCATAGTGGTAAAGCTTGGCAGAAATATTTGCCAGTTGCCACTTTATATGGAAACATTCAGCACCAAAGAAACTCTTCAATATGCTCATTAACAGCAACTTAACTTTTTTGACATGAAGCCATGCAAAGAAAAAGGTAAAACAAGTGAGAAAAAGTAAATTTAAGCCAATTAAAATATTTTTGAAACCTACCACTAAACGAGCTTGGCAGACTGAGTGCATATTCAACCAATGGATTTGACTGTGGTTCTGGAATAGCGCCGTACCAGAACACGGTCCATTGGTCAAAACGACGAGAACCATCAGCTTGTGTAAAATACCTGTGTACACACATACACACACACACACACAATTACTCCCATTATTTCTTTGTAAAAATATGCAAAACTTCATCCAAGTCTGTTCTTCTCCATTGAGTTTCAGAATTATCTGTTTTTGGACTGCTTAATAGCTTGCGATTATCCGCCACACTATGAACTGTAATCATTCTGTGTCGCGTCAGTTCTAAATTAAACGAAGATTATTATCATTATTATTATTATTAACTGGATTATAAACCTGACTTAGATGCACCTATAAACCCTCACGTTTCCCTTTAAGCTGGATAGACTGCGATGATCATACCAAGTGTTGATGATATTGCTGTTGCGTGAGCGCCAGAATAGTTGAGGAAAGTCGACACGGATGGCATCCCACAGCATCTGCCCAAGACTCTCACCCTACAATCACAATTGCAAAAAGTCTAAAACTATTATTTTTTAAAATAATATAATATCTATAATCATTTTAACGCATCTAATATAATACAGTGTAATGTAATATCATATAATATATAATTAATGATAATACATTTACAATGCAATATTATATCTATGATAGTAGCACTCAGTCTAAATTGATCATAAAACCTTGCTTAAAAGCCTTAAGAAAACTAGAGTTCAACTATGCATCCAAATCTTTTCCATTTCTGAGTCATACATAAATCAGACCCAGTTTAACAATTATCATAAATGGTAAATAAATTAATAGAAACTAGCTGCAATATTTAGTCAATAACAAGCATCCTACAATCCAATCCATGAAACTACAAATTCCGGAGACCAATTTAGAATACATTCAGAAGAAATCTGTTGAAAATTTCATTCCAGTCAGTTTGTTGTTAATTCTTCATTTGCTGCTGAATCATTATCAAGTCATCTTCAACTGATGATTTACTAATCTAATAAACGATTCCATCAACAGTTACGGGAAAAGATTTCAACCTCGCAACAAGTCGCATTTCTTACAGATCTGGATGAAGAAACAACGAATTTATCGAGATATGGGACCGACACACCTTCTTCATTTGTAATAATCGCTGCAGCAGTGTATCTAAATAAATACACAATAGATAAATAAATTAATTAATAAATACACAATAAATACATAATATACTCTTTTACCTACGCAAAATATGTTTTTTTAGAGAACAATAGACACTGTGAAGCTCTTTTATATTCAGTCAAAGACACAATGACACATTTAGCCAGACAGACGATTAGCCAAACGAACAACCAAACACACATGCTGACAACAGCTGGTATTAAAAGTAAAACACACTGATCGGCATAAACTGCGTTAGAAAGACGGAAATAAAGAAGCATACATTGACTAGTCGCATACCTACACCAAATATATGTACAGGGTGGGCCAATAGGAATGCAACAACTTTGACGCCTTATAACTTGAACAATTTTTATCTTAGCGTCTTGGCCTATATATCAGATTGAACATAATTATCCCGTTTATCCTTCTGCAAAATATCTAAGAGATACTATTACAACTTTTTGAGAATTGAGATAATGCTATTAAAGTTCGATGTCTCCTTTTTGCCATGCAACTGCAAGAAAAAACCAAAAGTTTTAAACTGAATTGTGTCAATGACTCAATTCTAAACAATCACTAGTTCTAACAATTAATAACAATTCATATCTTGAGTGAATTTATCATAAGTCAAACAAATATTCAATATGTCCACCAGCATGGACACGAGACGACCACTGATCAATGGCTGAGGCCTCAAGTGCTCGGGTTATTTCAGCCCAGCAGTAAACAATAAATTTTTTTCAAATGTTCAAGGTCACGTATCGGTTCACGATAGACCAGTTGCTGAAGACAGCCCCAGATCGAATAATAGTCAACCGTGTTTAAATCCGGATTGTTCGGTGGCCAGTTCTCCGGTTCAATAAACTCTCGTACGTTAGCGTTCAGATAGGCAACCGTAGGCCTACGTATGACGTGCACGATGCGCCGGTGGGAGAACGTTTGCGACCACAGTTGCGGCTGTTAGACGTTCCCGTGGCATCAATTTGTTTAATAAATCGACGTAGAGCATATTTTTTCCATTTTCTAGAAGGGAATTCTATCAACATCTGATGTGCATTGTATTCTTTTTCTACTTTTAAGATTCTGATTAAAATTCTATCCTCTTCCGTGAGCGGCGCCATGATGTTCATTATTTACGTTCAAAATTGAGAGGCGTGCGCCGCACCAACATTTTTATTTAAACGGTGCCGTATATCAGCACAAGATTTTACACAATAGTAGAATGGATAATTACCTTCAATTTAGTATATTGATCACGATGTTCGGATAAAAATTGTTCAAGTTATAAGGCATCAAAGTTGTTGCATTCCTATTGGCCCACCCTGTACATGCAAGATTATTGTCATCGATCCTGAGCGCTACACAGTCTGTCTGTATGTATAGATGGATGTATCTATGTGTGGACTCTTGTGTGTATGTGTGGACTCCTTTAAATCTATGCTAAAAATCATACCTGTTCTCTATGGCTTATCCCCTGTTAGCTGCCTTGTATGGCGCCTTTGTAATGGCATGGCCGTGTTATGGCGCCATATATAGCCTACTGTCGTTATTATTATCAATTATTACACATTATACATGTAAAATATATGAATGCAGTGACATATAAAAATATATTTTAATACCCTTCGACAACATAAACTGTGTTGAGTTGTTTGCTCAGCTTCTCGAGATACTGCTTGTCTAGCACACGACGAAATCCACTGAAAAAGAAACAACAGTTCACGAAAATTGCTAATACTTCTACTACTACTACTACTACTACTACTACTACTCATGGGCGTCCGCAGGAATTTTTCTAGGGGGGCGCAAACTTTTAAATATTTGTCACATGGTTTAAATTTAATGGGTGACAGTTTCAATTTCCATATTACCACGAGAGAATCCTATAGCCTACCTATAAGTTATGCGCCCAAAGAAAGATAAATAGGTTCAACTTGTCGAACGAATCGATAGTCACATTGAAAATCGCGTTATAACAATCACAACCAAATAATCTAAATTTATGTGCAACTATGCGAAAAATCCAGAGAGGCGCACTTGCCCCCCTTGCGCCTCGCTGCGGACGCCCATGCTACTACTACTACTCCTGTTTCTACCAATATTAATATTATTATTATTGATACATTTCAATGCACATACCAGCTATTAGCAAAAACCTCAAAGGCACATAGATCATAGGTAATAACAAATTTAAAAGATATCCAAGTTAAAACTTAATATTATAACGACTGAGACATAAAACAATATTCATTATTCATGTTTAGATCATCGTTGGAATTCAAGTATACAATGATCAAGACTTGCAGAGGTATGGCAAGAATAAAAGAAACGAATTAGCAGGTATTTGAATTGTATATGAATGCAGTGACAAATAAAAAATATATAGTAAGGAAAGGAAAGATAAATCAACACAATGGTATGTTATTATAATCAACAAATTTTTACAGTGATGTCTGAATAGCCACTGTCTTCTAAAATTAAGCATGGCCATAATTCACAACATGCACTAGGATTCAAAGTACAGTGAAATACATAGGTTCTACATTTAAAACAACTGCCAAAACTTTCAAACTGAATTGGCCGCCTAATTAAACCTTAGACCTTGAACGTAAGACCTGTATCATTGATTCATTCATTCCGAAAACTAGTGTAGCGCCCCTTCACGAAGCCTACTCAGAGGAGCTCAATCCTGTGTCACTGATAGATCAATTCTGTGTCACTGATAGATCGACCCTGTGTCACTGATAGGTCAATCCTTCCGTTGTCTCACCTTTCGATCAGCTGTGACAGTTTCTTGCCATCGACATCTCTGACGTCTGTAAATTTGTAGATACATTCAGACATCTTGAAAAAAGTTCCAGCACCTAGATTGAAACGAGACAAAAGTGACGAAATAACATTACATCTGTGAATCCTCAAAGTCCAAAATATCATATGGAAAAACACAACAAGAAAAGGTTACTGAGTCAGTGAAGAAATAACATTTCTTCTATGAATCTACAGTTTTTCATAATTATACTTCCATATAATTTCTTAAATTAGACACAAGCTCAAACCTCAACACACAAGTCACAGAATATGCAAAAACATGTTTTTAACAACGAAACTTGTCTGTTGACATATACATTCGATCTCCTTTAATTAAATTTCAAAACATTGCGCTGAACAGAAATATTAAAAAAATGTAATAATTTTAATAATTTTATTTTTATAAATAAAAATATAAAATATCATGTCATTACGATCTGCCTTTATTAAGCTGGTCTCCCTGGCGTGGCTTTTGTGGGTGCTGAGAAATTCTCGAAGATTTACATTACATTAAACCTTGTAATAAATTATGTTTACCCAAAATGGTAAACCAGTAAAATCATCTTCAGTCACTAGAAGATACAGTGATCGCATAATTTAGAATTTCTTCACGGCATATTCAAAGTTTCTAAACAACCACATCGGTCCAGTTGAACATTTTCAGTATTAACTCTCTTTACATGAAGAGAGAGAGGTTGCTAAACCGCAAACTATTCTGATGTAAAGAATAATTATTTCCAAAAGTCTGCAATTTGTGTAAACAGGCAAGAAAGAAGAAGAATTAAACCTCTGTGAGTGAAAAGTTCGGCAAGAAGTCGAGTGGCTGACGAAATGACAATGGAGCTTTGTGATGGAAGACAATGCAGAAGTGAAGCAATATCATTTATCTGGAAGAAACAAAAACAACATGGTTTTAAAATATCTGTGAACACTCAATACATAGATGAGATTCTTAGACTTTCACTTCAGACAGGAAATATATTCTTCAATGGGTCATAAAGCTACTAATTTTCTAATTAATTTTAGTAACATGTGTAAAAGAAATGCTAGAAGAGAAATCATAATGAAAGTAGTGCACAGTGTGGAATCATTCATGTGCTCACAGTTCATATGCCATATGAGCAACAAATGTGATGCTATGTACACCAAAAGCTACTAACACCGTATGCTGGTTAATGTGCTCCATAAGAACTGTATTGCATAGCAAAATATTGACATTTTCAGTATTAACCCATTTTACATGACTAAATGTCTCCCCAACAACTTTGAGTTAACGAGTACGTTATCTATCTTTCCTGCATTCTAAATAAATTAGTCGCCATTGTGTGTCCTTTAGTGTTGGTTGCACAGAACTTGAAATGACGAAAAGAGTTCTTGCTACATCGAAGTTGGATTGTTGAAAATGATTGTTACTTAAATAGAAGTTGGATTGATGCTTGCTGAAATTGGAGCTTGGTTGATGAACAATAATTAATTATTATTGAAATAGAAATTTGATTTATAAAAAAATAGTTGTTGCTCAAATATGAGTTGGATTGATTAAACGCATTCTTGCCAAAATGGAAGCTGGATTGATAAAAAGGATTCATGCCAACGAAGAAGTTGGATTGATGAAGAATAATTATGCTGCACCTGGCGAATAACTTAATATTGCTAGAGCAATACATGTAGATTAGTATTTATTTCGAGTATTTATATAGCGCCTCTTAAAGAAATCTACTCAGAGGCGCTCTCTGCGCTAACTGGCCGAAGTGATGTTAATTGTCATAACAACAAGAAAATTTCCTCAATTAGCAAAATAAGTCACAGTAAGCCGGAAACAGTCATCAGTGGCGATCCCTCGCAGACACGTAGAATCATCCAACGGAATCCCGTCAACAGCCTTCAGATGGTGGAATGTTCAGAGTCTCTGGTACAGGTTGCGTCGAAAGAGTAGAGCGGCGACAGATGACAAGGCTCGAAAACACGAAACGCTGACGAAACTGAAGCTCCTCGCTGGTAGAAGATGACGCGCGTGTCCGGTCTATCGTCAGGGCACAAGGACTGCACAGTAGAAGGTATTTGTCGCTTGTCGGTCGGTAGTTTTGAACGCCACCAGAGACAACATCCGATCGATTTAACTCCACTGACCTGCGTGAACCGTCCTTCGGTAAGTTCGGTGAGATGTAAATACCAGACAACAGCGGTGAAGACGCACGGTCTTGATGGTTGAGCTTGACCGCATGCATCACGATGGCGTCTAACGTGAGCACGTGGGTAGATTACTTATGAGTTCATACTATAACCCAATACAATGTATAGCAATACCTTTTCTTTGATACTTGATGTGCACCATGTTGACTGAAATATGTTATTCAGATCTCCTGGAATGTTGATATTGGCAATGACCTTTGAAAAATTAGAACAAACACAACTTCGTAGAGTAATGATAATGAAAAAGAGGAGAGATAGACGACCTAAACAGGTTTCGTAATCATTCAAAGTACTTCCCTATTTTCAGATTATAACTATAACAAAATTTCTGAAAATAAAATCCTTGGTTCATTTGTGTCTAATTCTTAAAACACTGTATCACTTCACAATTAATGATAATTAATAACAACTGCAACAGTAATAATAATAATAATAATTTAGTACATTTTATTGTCTATGAACATTGTTTAAAGAACCTGATAGAAAACAATAGTCTAATAATACAACATAACAATAATACAAAAATGACAACCACAAAATGTTAGAATCAATATGAGGGTGACCTCTGAGTCTCTGACCTGGCCTCTTTCGTTGGTTAATCCGCCATAGTTATTGATGAGTAAGACTTTGAGTGGCTTAAGTTCTTTTGCAATGGCACTTGTGGCATGCATCACATCGATTGGAACCAGTCTACCGTCTTTCAATTCGCCCAGACTCTGAACAATGACGACTGAATTGGAACGCAACGCCCACAGCATCGCATCCATGCTCATCTCCAAGCGAGGCTGACGGCAACTGAAATTTGTTTACAAAAAATTGACGTTGTGAAGTAAAAACACATAATTTGACAGACTAGAAAAGGTGCTAAATAAATGCTTGCTATATACATATGCTATCTCAGACAGATTTCTACTGCAACAATAGTATGGTGGTTAGTTTACTGGACTGTTAATCAAAAGGTTGGGGGTTCAAATCCGTGCCATGGCAGAAATCTGGTTCAAGAATATGAAGTTGCATGCATTTTCATACCCATGTACACCTTAGAAACTTGCTAAAGGGACTCCTTTCTTTTTCTTCTCTCAGTTTAACCGATGTCACCACTTTTAAGAGTATAAGAATAAGGATAATTCTGCAATGCGAGCAATAAATAGTAGACAAAACAGAGGCTGAGTTACAGCATGTCTATGTAATTGACGTTGGCTGAAGGAAAAAAGATGTGGTCTGTAAGGTGTAGCATCAATTTCTGTCATTTCATTTTAATTACTAATGTTTTAATTAGACACTTCTATATAACTGAATCACTTGTTTGTTCTAAAGGAAGTGAATTTATAACACATTTATAGCAGTTTATACTTATGTTTCGCATATAAAATGTTAGCCACGAATAGTGTCTCTATACAATGACCTTAGTTGCTTCCAGACAAGAATGTTTTATAACGATGTCTAGTCATTCAACTGTTTAAGTCATTTAAGTGCTCAGTCGAACAAATGTTCAAATTTAAGATCACAATTCTGAGGAATTTAAAACAGACGAACAACAAGGATGTTGCGAACACCTTCAGCAGCCATTTATGTAGCACAAGATATACTTTCAGCAGCCATTTGTGTAGCACAAGATATGAGTCGACTAGCCTTGGGTCAGGGTTCCGGACGTGGAAGAACGAGGCACCGTGAAAAAGTGGTCGCGAGACAGCGTCGTTGTATTCCAGAGCGTCGAACAATATCATGCTATCATTCATCAACTGTCTCCGGTAGACCTACAAGATTCCATTCAGACCGGCTTCACTGAGGCGTTTTTGACAGACATTCATATTTCACATCTTGTCTCTTCATTCTGTTCTTTAAATTGTGGGAACCACTCAAGCACAAGAACCATGTAATAAATGCAACACGTATCAATTTGCAACTGTGCTATTTTTTTTGCTGCCTTAATATATCATATTATTTGTTGGGCTGCAAATTTGACCGGTCCAAGGTGTGGTATTTGGTTAGGGAAAGGTATTGAATGATACGATACATGGTCATTGGTCAGGTTAGGTAGTGTGAGATAAGCAGGGGTGTATTCTGAAATTTTAAGGTGAGTACACGCTGCTGCCTAAAATAAGACTTTTTCGGCCTAAACATTTCTGATGGCCTTTTCTTTAGTCATCGCATGCTTTTGGGGGAATTTTTTCGCCGAAAACCCTTCATCACAGCGTAAAATCTTCTAGTTTGATGATTTTTTCTTCCTAAATCGTGATTTTTTACTTTTATCTTTGTGAGGTGAGTATATGCTGTATACCAGCGTGTACCCTCATTTTCGGAGGTGAGTATGTGCTGTCGGTTTTTCCCCCGGAGGTGAGTAGGCTATACACTGTATACCCGCGTATACCCTAGAGTACAGGCCTGAAGATAAGCCCAGGTCGAGTGAAGTATCATTAATTTTGGTAAGGCAAGGTAAAATAAAGACAAGGTAACATTAGATGACATATGGTGACTTGGTAAGGTTGAGGCATGTAGGTCAACTAGGTGTGCATTATCTGTACTTGACTTCACAACAAGCCGGGTTATTTCGAATGAAATTTATGCCTGAACAAATTAACACTTAACAACTTGGGAACACTTGAAATTATGTTTTTTTTATTAAGACATCATCGTTGACATTTTAACAACGAGAGCTCTGCATTCGTTTTCCCAATCTTCAAATTTTTAAGCAAACACTTGACGTTAAAGTGTGAAAGTAAAAAATTTAACTCCACAAGATTCACAGTCTACTGAAGGCCTGAAGCTACTTGTCCTCAGTAATGGAGATGAAACACTTCATATGATAACAGCAATAAAACAATGAGACATCCTTTCCCTACATGTGAAATGGATTGTCTCAAATGGATTTGCAAAGTGGTGACACATGACTGCTAATTAATCTCACTTAGCAAAAATCTCTACGCACAAATTTTCCCGTAAAATTTTGTCGCTTTTCCTTTTAACATATTAGAAACTTATAGAGAATACTGTTTATCTTCAGTGACATAACTATACAAGGTAGATAATGCCCTCTCTCACATCTCTACTGTAATATTTCTCTTGATTTATTGTTGCTCTTATAAAAAAAGAGAAAACAGTAATTCATAGGTTCGATCGAGAGTGCTCCCGATTAGTACCCTGAAAGGGGCGCTATATAAAGTCTTGTAATGAATGAACAAATCTCCAGTTTACTTATTTGATGATTTCACTTCTTGTAATTATTTTGTTTTGGCAATGCTGTATCTTTAGCCAGATTGTTTCAGAAGATGACATCACTGTGAAGTCATACTACAGATCACAGTCTATTTACACTGCAGAACTGATATTTTTTTTTTATTGGTTTAAAACATACATATCAATTGTCTTTAATATCTTACCAAAATATAATTGATTTCATACTAAACATTAAAGCATAATTGCTTCAATAACTATGTGATGATCTTATACAAATGCAATATTATGCAAGAAATCGAATGACATATTGAAATCTTTCAGCCTAACAATGCAGTTATCCAAAATACTGTAAATAAAAGGAAAATTTATTATAACACAAAAACGAACTGAATTTGCCTTTTAAAAATGCAACTGTGAACTTGAGAATTTAGAATGAGCTATTAAAAGTCAATGCATAGTCTATGGCACCAGCTTTAATCCCAAGTGTTCTGTGTCAACACTTAAAGAAGAATCTGAAAAGAATCAGAATTGTACCCAATACTCTGCTTTGCTGTCATTGACTGGAGTCTCTGGTCCATGGATTATTATCACCTGCATCTGATGACGGTGAAGAAACGAAAGGCATGAACAAAGACTGTGCAACTGAAATGAGGAAACAAAAGCCTTTGTAAAACTGAAGCAATGAATCCTTTTGTTGTAGAGTTCAGAATCATATTATCTGATGCAATAATTAATTGATTAAATGCACACAAACTTTTTCAATGACGCTCTGTGCCTGTTCACTGCAGAAAACAACATTTGCTTTCCAGAATTTTCCCTTTGACCTTCCATTTGACACTAGACCTTCCCTTTGACATGCATACATCCTCACCTGTATTCATACTTACCAGTCTTTTCATTTTGGCATTCCGGATAATGCACTTGGAATGGGCTTAAACTTAAAGCAATGGATTAAAATACTAATAGATTAAAATGAGCATAAAAATCCTCAAGCACAGCTTCAGAATTGCTTCCAGCAATAATTGCAGGAACATATAAAAGACTGTGATATAAAACATGAAAATTGAGAGACTTGCCATTTCCAAAAAGCTATAATACTTAATTTTAAAATGCTTGAGGAAATATGTAACTTTGAATAGAAGAATAAAATTTCACACAATTATTCCCAAACCGTTTTCTTGTTGTGTATGACTTCCTGAGCAACCTGTACAACGGCAAAAGGTCGCTGGGGGTCAACTGCTGACTGGAAGTGCTTCAACCAAAATCGAGCTTCCTTTGGATCAGTGCCAACCTACAAACATCTCATGCAAATGACTTTTGATTGACTCTATAGATGATGTACGCTTATTACCATGTCTTTACAGTGTACACAAAAATGTGTATAGCAATAATTATTCGTCAATTAAAGAATATTCTTATCTTATTTTACAGCGTTAAAGCGAGTTGATATATGAAATCATCATAGGACAGAAGTAGGAAAATCAACCCAGGTAAAAAAACTTGATTGAACAAAAATTAAAAAACTATCCCAGTTTCAGAGTGGTTAAATGTACCACTACCAATAAATTGGCACCTGAAATTTTAAAACATAATAATACAAACAATGAACATATATATTCCTTACCTGAAGAGTTGAGAACTTAAATGGTGTACCATACATAGCCAGTCCTGGTAAATAACACCAGAACTCTACTCACAGCTGCACAGCTTAACTCTCTAATAACGAGCTGCATTGGCCATTATGGGTGTAGGGGGAATTTGAGTAGGGGAGGGGGGGTCAAGATTTTTTACTTCTGCCCCCAAAAAAGTAAATCGGGAATGACTGGTGTTGTGCGCTTATAGGTTGTCACTGATGTCTCTCTACTAGAGCAGAGTTTCTGTTCTTGCACCAGGCCCATTGAGAAGTGGCAGAGGGACATGGAAGTTGATGGAACCTGGCTACATTTAGGGGCCCAGGCTGGGTAGTTATAAATACAAAGTTTATTCTTTTAAAGTACAATATTGCTGACAGTTGACTACAATCAGTTTAAACTTAAATGAACAATTTAATAAGTTCGTAATTGTATAGGGCTTATATAGCAAGGCTACTATATCGCAAAGCCGTGCCCGCACTTTTATTATTTCAACTTGTTCCTAGCGCCCTTAAGATAGTTCAGGGACCCGTGACATCTCTGCCCGTAGGCCAAAGATATCTGACTTCCTATAGATGCTTGAACAAACACTCTTATGTAGAGTTCAACTGCAGTCAAGGGCAACATCGTGATCAACTGAAAGTGGAGCACCATCTACCTCATCAGTACTTAAAAACTGTTCCTTTTAATATAGCATACAAGTTGAACTTCAGACCTCTTGAAGAAACATATGAAGATCGGACTGGCCGTTTCGTGGTGCAGGCCGTGTGTTAGCAATGCCGTTGACATTGTAATGTGGGGCAGCAGCAGAGAAGACGGATCGAGCGAGAGGAGCGGCAGACAAGGCAAGGTCCTTCAGCACCTCATCGTCTCGTGTTTCCAGACTACTGTAAAAATCAGTTGTTCAATTCACCATACACTAAACATGCAAGCATAGAGTGCCTACAGACATCGGCGTACGGGAGATTTCAGCAGTGGGGGGGGGGCAAAGATTGAACTTCTGCCCGAAAAATATATCCATCAAAAAAGTTGAGGACCTTTTTAAAGTCGTTTGGGTCTGTGTTTGCCCGAAAAACCAGACTTGCCTGAAAGTTGGGGGGCATTTTCCCCCTCTGGACCCCCGCCTCGTACGCCTATGCTTACAGACCATAGAAATCAGTCATTCACTTCACTCGAAACAAAAATGCTACCACAGAATGCTCACACACTATAAAAATTAATCAGACTAAACATGCTGCCACAGAGTGCTTCTTACAAACCATGCACTATGTCTTCTGCTTCGCGGGCTCTTACAGTCGAAGCATTTTTTATTCAACTCACAAATGTGCTTATGCCATGCCAGAGTTGGGAGCACTCCCGAGTAGTTCCCATGAAGAGGCGCTATAGAAACTCTTCAGCAAATGAATAAAGAATGAATGAAAGAATAAAAATCAGTCATTCAATTCACTCCAAGTCTCTACACTAAATACGCCACAACAGAGTGCTTACAGACCCTATAAAATATCACAGCAACTTTCTCAACAGTGTATCATGTATAATTTGTATATAATCCAGTCTTCCAAATTCGTCAGTTGAGAGAACTCTGCCCACCAACATTTTGCTGGGATTTGCTTCTGATTATTAATGCGTATGCGGCATCATGATAATATGCCTAGATAGTGCTCCACTGATTCTCGTGCATGCTGGAATGCCAATCCCTATACACTATAGCAGTGCTGTCCAACGTGCGGCCCGCGGGCCGCGAGATGATTTCAAGTGGCCCGCCGAGGCTCACTAAAATTTAATTTTCTTATTGGTTTTGAGACAGATGCCGATTTGGAATGCTACCAGAAAGACCATTCCGAAAGCTTAATCTCTTCTTTCTCTTCCTCTTCCTCTTCTTCCTCTTCCTCTTCTTCTTTCTTTTCGTTCATGGAGTTAGGTTCCCGTTTTCTATCTGGAAATTGATACACGACTTCCGATTTTAACAATTAACTCTTAGACCTATTACTGTAAGCTTACTCAACAAAACGGACCTCGCAAACCATCCTAAACCGTTCACTTCTAGTCAGTTCCTAACTTCCTGAGATGTTAGGCAACAGAGTTCGAGCACGTCTGCAGATAGCTGCGACCATTTCTTCGAGAAATAGTCGAGTTCTAGTTCTAAAGATTAGAAAGAAACAATCGATTAAAGACCCAGGGCCAACGAATGGCGATGTGTTGGCTCCTTTTGGTTCGGCGACCATGTCTCCCAGCTCTTTAGACCCAGACGCTGGTTTCGACGTTTTCTTTATGAAAGCCAGGGCAAGAGTGTGGACTGTGGAAATTCGCCCCAGTCGTAAAGTGAATCTTAGCAAAAATAACTGACAAGCAATGTAATGAAGAGCTGAGCTGGACAAACCGTGTCTGGCTGACGAAACTTAATGCAAGGACAGGGACAAACGCCACATTTTGGGGCTCAACTATTGTGAAGCATGACAATCGTGCTTTGTGTATAATCCACATTCCACATGCTTTATTATTTTTATTCCTGTGAGATTTGTCGAACACTTTCCATAACCTGCTCAAGACTTTCCCCTTTGACCATTCATGGGTCGGGAGCATCTCGCATAATTGTTGTTATCTTGAACCGGCGGTAGGCTATATAAATTTCGTCAATCGATAGCTCGATTGATAGATAGATTATGATCATTCCATATTAAATTTAAATACTCGTTCGATGTTAAGTATCAATAAATTTTAGCCACTGCTTTTCATTTAACTGTTGCGGCCCTCGGCTTCGAGAATCTTGCTTTTGCGGCCCGTCGTAGCAAAAAGGTTGGACAGCACTTCACTATAGTGACTATACAGTGTACACTGTATACAGTGTACACCCTCCATTTCGCCCTCTTCCTCCACACCCTCCATTTCGCCCTCTTCCTCCACACCCTCCATTTCGCCCTCTTCCTCCACATCCTCCATTTCGCCCTCTTCCTCCACATCCTCCATTTCGCCCTCTTCCTCCACACCCTCCATTTCGCCCTCTTCCTCCACACCCTCCATTTCGCCCTCTTCCTCCACATCCTCCATTTCGCCCTCTTCCTCCACATCCTCCATTTCGCCCTCTTCCTCCACATCCTCCATTTCGCCCTCTTCCTCCACACCCTCCATTTCGCTCTCATCCTCCACACCCTCCATTTCGATCTCTTCCTCCACACCTTCCATTTCGCTCTCTTCCTCCACACCCTCCATTTCGCCCTCTTCCTCCACACCCTCCATTTCGCCCTCTTCCTCCACACCCTCCATTTCGCTCTCTTCCTCCACACCCTCCATTTCGCTCTCTTCCTCCACACCCTCCATTTCGCCCTCTTCCTCCACACCCTCCATTTCGCTCTCTTCCTCCACACCCTCCATTTCGCTCTCTTCCTCCACACCCTCCATTTCGCCCTCTTCCTCCACACCCTCCATTTCGCCCTCTTCCTCCACACCCTCCATTTCGCCCTCTTCCTCCACACCCTCCATTTCGCTCTCTTCCTCCACACCCTCCATTTCGCCCTCTTCCTCCACACCCTCCATTTCGCTCTCTTCCTCCACACCCTCCATTTCGCTCTCTTCCTCCACACCCTCCATTTCGCCCTCTTCCTCCACATCCTCCATTTCGCCCTCTTCCTCCACAACCTCCATTTCGCCCTCTTCCTCCACACCCTCCATTTTGCCCTCTTCCTCCACAACCTCCATTTCGCCCTCTTCCTCCACAACCTCCATTTCGCCCTCTTCCTCCACAACCTCCATTTCGCCCTCTTCCTCCACAACCTCCATTTCGCCCTCTTCCTCCACAACCTCCATTTCGCTCTCTTCCTCCACACCCTCCATTTCGCTCTCTTTCTCCACACCCTCCATTTCGCCCTCTTCCTCCACATCCTCCATTTCGCCCTCTTCCTCCACAACCTCCATTTCGCCCTCTTCCTCCACACCCTCCATTTCGCCCTCTTCCTCCACATCCTCCATTTCGCCCTCTTCCTCCACAACCTCCATTTCGCTCTCTTCCTCCACACCCTCCATTTCGCTCTCTTCCTCCACACCCTCCATTTCGTCCTCTTCCTCCACATCCTCCATTTCGCCCTCTTCCTCCACAACCTCCATTTCGCCCTCTTCCTCCACACCCTCCATTTCGCCCTCTTCCTCCACACCCTCCATTTCGCCCTCTTCCTCCACATCCTCCATTTCGCCCTCTTCCTCCACATCCTCCATTTCGCCCTCTTCCTCCACAACCTCCATTTCGCCCTCTTCCTCCACACCCTCCATTTCGCCCTCTTCCTCCACACCCTCCATTTCGCTCTCATCCTCCACACCCTCCATTTCGCCCTCTTCCTCCACACCCTCCATTTCGCTCTCTTCCTCCACACCCTCCATTTCGCCCTCTTCCTCCACATCCTCCATTTCGCCCTCTTCCTCCACAACCTCCATTTCGCCCTCTTCCTCCACAACCTCCATTTCGCCCTCTTCCTCCACAACCTCCATTTCGCCCTCTTCCTCCACAACCTCCATTTCGCACTCTTCCTCCACAACCTACATTTCGCCCTCTTCCTCCACAACCTCCATTTCGCCCTCTTCCTCCACAACCTCCATTTCGCCCTCTTCCTCCACACCCTCCATTTCGCCCTCTTCCTCCACAACCTCCATTTCGCCCTCTTCCTCCACAACCTCCATTTCGCCCTCTTCCTCCACAACCTCCATTTCGCCCTCTTCCTCCACAACCTCCATTTCGCCCTCTTCCTCCACAACCTCCATTTCGCCCTCTTCCTCCACAACCTCCATTTCGCCCTCTTCCTCCACAACCTCCATTTCGCTCTCTTCCTCCACACCCTCCATTTCGCTCTCTTCCTCCACACCCTCCATTTCGCCCTCTTCCTCCACATCCTCCATTTCGCCCTCTTCCTCCACAACCTCCATTTCGCCCTCTTCCTCCACACCCTCCATTTCGCCCTCTTCCTCCACATCCTCCATTTCGCCCTCTTCCTCCACAACCTCCATTTCGCTCTCTTCCTCCACACCCTCCATTTCGCTCTCTTCCTCCACACCCTCCATTTCGCCCTCTTCCTCCACATCCTCCATTTCGCCCTCTTCCTCCACATCCTCCATTTCGCCCTCTTCCTCCACACCCTCCATTTCGCTCTCATCCTCCACACCCTCCATTTCGCTCTCTTCCTCCACACCCTCCATTTCGCTCTCTTCCTCCACACAATCCATTTCGCTCTCTTCCTCCACACCCTCCATTTCGCTCTTATCCTCCACACCCTCCATTTCGCTCTCTTCCTCCACACCCTCCATTTCGCTCTCTTCCTCCACACCCTCCTTTTCGCTCTCTTCCTCCACACCCTCCATTTCGCTCTCTTCCTCCACACCCTCCATTTCGATCTCTTCCTCCACACCCTCCATTTCGCTCTCTTCCTCCACACCCTCCATTTCGCCCTCTTCCTCCACACCCTCCATTTCGATCTCTTCCTCCACACCCTCCATTTCGCTCTCTTCCTCCACACCTTCCATTTCGCTCTCTTCCTCCACACCCTCCATTTCTCTCTCTTCCTCCACACCCTCCATTTCGCTCTCTTCCTCCACACCCTCCATTTCGCCCTCTTCCTCCACACCCTCCATTTCGCTCTCTTCATCCACACTGTCCTTTTCGCTCTCTTCCTCCACACCCTCCATTTCGCTCTCTTCCTCCACACCCTCCATTTCTCTCTCTTCTACCTCACCCTCCATTTCGCTCTCTTCCTTGAACTAGCTTTCTTCAATTCTGAGTTTTCTTCAATACTGAGAGTTTAGCACTCATAGCATCATGAGTACTAGTATATGTAAACGCATCAGTGAGCGTATGTGTGTGTGTTTGCACGCGTGCGTGTGCGTGCGTGTGTTGTGTGTGTAATCAAGTGTTAAATTTTGGATTTTTGTGTTTTATACCAATAAAGTAACAAAAGTTAAAATATCTGGACTGACTGAAACATTGCTTAAAAGCATAAAATACAAAAGTAAAGATGATAGCTAGGTCAAGAGAAGACGTTATGTCAATATACCCGTTATCAGTGTCACGAGACTGGCTTGCCGCTGAACTATGACAGAAGTCACGCACAATTGAAAATGAAGCACTTTGCTTTTGATTGACTTCTGAGCAACACAGCAGCACAGTCTTAGTGAACGCTTTCAACGTCTTTGTTGTCTTCAAGGCTGGCTGTTTAAGCCAGTGCTTTAGCAATCCGGATGTGATGAAATCAATTTTTCCATCTGATATTTGATTCAGGATGGTGCCTCCATTTCTCTTAACTGGAGCAAACACCTGAATCAGTCTGACCATTTCTCTTCTGGGAAAGTTGCCGAATGAGACCAATCTGAAGAAAATAAACCAGTAACATCAGCATCCTTGTCTTCCTAGCTTTACAGAACATCTCTAAATGGCTTTTAAAGAGTGCTATGAACATTATTGGCTAATTGCATAGATAAAATCCGTCAAGGTTATTGGATAATTAAAGGAACTCCATTGGGAATTTATTTAGTCACATTGGCAAACATGAAAGAAGCAAATTAACAACAGGACACCGTTTTCTAACTAACAATATTTGTTGGGGTCAAAAGCCAGTCATTGCCAGTCAAGAGTAATTCATATAGCCTATATGTGACACAGACCTGAACACTATCAATTAATTAACCAAAGTCTACTACAGTGGCACATGGCACAACAGCACTTAAAATAATAAATCATCTATATTTTAGAGCAGGGTTAATGAGAGAAATTCGAGCCCCACCTAGGCATAGCAGTCATGGGTTCTAAGCTATCTCAGGGTTTTGCGAGATCGATTTTTTAAAGAAACAAATTTAAATAATTAAAGTATGGGTATGACGTAAGATATAAAATAGGAAGGACCTTCGCAGCTGTCCTGCTTGATCAAGGACATGTTTTGAATCCACTCCTCCCACTGATGAGGCCACGTACAGCCTTATTCCATGAAGTCAAGACTGCACAATCCAATTATCCCTATAGGCCCTATAGGGGTCAAAAGCCAGTCATTGCCAGTGGCACATAGATATGAATTACTAACAAGGAAGTCAGTTTTAACAAGGACGCATCTTATTTAAATGCTTTGTCATGTAAATCAAAGTGCAGCAGTATAGATAGTTGGTCATTATAAGAGCATACTAAATATTGGATAAATTTAGGATTTTGTGTACCATTTTAAAACAGTTGACTTTGATTGGCTCTATAGAGTAAAGATGATGTATGTTATCATACCATGTCTGTACACCAAAATGTGGATAGTAAATGAGTTTAACCAACATTATTTATTCATTTTTGAATCTGAAGTTTAAACTGATTGAAGTTATGGGTCAGTAATATTTTATTTTAAAAGGCATGAATCATAAACTCTGTAACTAAAACTACCCAGCTCAAGCCTCTGAAAGCAGCCAAGGCCTTGGGCATTCCTCTCCTTGGCAGGCCTGTTTTAGACGGAATTGAATAACTTATCGTTTTAATTAAAAGTGTAATTAGCAAAAATGACAAATATTTCAGAGCACAGAACATCACCTGCATGCAAGGCATCCCAAGTACTTAATTACTGATTTCTCATTTGACAGCAAATCCAGTTTAAAACATGTCTCACTTTTTAACTTTTATCAGTACGCATCCCCTCACTTACTTGCTATTCAAAATGCTCTGATTTGAGCCAAGGGCATTCCGGGGATTTGAGTTATATCGAAAGCCAGACCAGTAATGTAAGACAGACGTAGGCCTATATGTAAGGTAATCCTCGACTGGTTTACATGCTTCTGTTAACAATGGTTCTCATAAATATCACTCTCTAGGACTCGAGATTTGTTCAAGCACTGGCAAACAATTGAAATCAAACAAATGGAGACTGTTAAACTAAAAATAATGTCCATTAGGCCTATATTACTTCCTCATGTCATATATCATGCATATTAAATGCAATATTGAATCAAGGCCGTATGACAAACCTAACATCACTAAATGTGCTTCTTTATCTGTATGTGTGTAAGTAGGCATGCAGGCTATATTATGCTATAACACATGCCATGCATTACGTATGTATGTGTGCACGTGCATATGTATTCAAGCCTGTTCTGTTCGTGGGCAAGTTAATTGGGGTTAGAAACGCTCAGCCCATTTGAACACCCTGACTGTCCCTGAGCCTCTGTACACACCATGTTTATTGTTTACCCGCATGTTCAAAAGCTGATAACAAAAATCTCAGTTATAAGAATCAGTGCAATATGTAATATGCTGATAAAAAAAGAGGTTTTATGACGAGGTTGAATGAGCATTGAGCAGCAGAGGCAAAAGATTCTGAAATTGATAAGTAATAAATTAAATAATTATAATTATAACAATAAATTAAATAAGGCCCTTCCTGGGTCTTTCAACATCCGATTCTCAGTTTGAGCATTGAAAGGTTTTGGTTTCATTATTGGAATTTGGAAGGCATAAGGGATAGTTGCTGGGTTTTAAGTTACCCATATTTTGGAAGGAACTGTGGATGCTATTAATGCTATTAATGACAATGAGTAAAAATTTTCCCGAGCTCAGAAAACATCCACTAATGGTATCCAGTTGCAGTTGGTACACGGATATACAAAGTATTTTGTATACTTACACAATTAGTTAAAACTTAAAACCTGGGTCACTTGTGCTTGCTTTGATGCTGGTTCAAACGGAATAATCTTTCTAATATTGCTTTAGAACTTACATGTAGCAACAAAACCTAATTTAATTGGCTCTACGGCTAATAAGGCAAAGGGTAATTAATTTTAGCATCATAATAAATATTATTATTATTATGAGGGTGATAAACTTATAATTGTACCAGTAGCTTACCAGTATTGAAGCAGCTGCAGAGTGTAAACGTATGAATTCGACTGTATCACGATATTATTAAGCGCAAGTCGCTGACAACGTTTCAGCAAACACAATTAAGAACCGTTTACAATAAAAATTTGTTTTATTTCATGATAACAACCGGAATTACTCCTTCTGCACAAACTTCAAACAACCTCGGCACGTTCAACGCTCGAAATGGATTCGGCCCCCAAGACTTTGTCACCGGCTTAGCTGCAGCTAAGCAGATTATACTCTGATCTTTGCTGGTACCAACAAATCGACCTAGACGTCGTCTAAATAAATAAGCGCCTATAATAGATATAGGCCTAGTGGTCCACTGAACCTTACCAGGCACCAAGGCCCCCTCCTCTTCCTCCTCCGTACCGTCTTGTGATTGTCTTAAGACTGCTTCAGCGGGGGTCTAAAAAGTACCACGGGCTACAGATAATAAATGCGGTTGACCTATTTGACCGACTCGACGGTCAAAGCAAGGCCTCGTCTGTAGGCCTATGACTACAACTGTTTGTGTGTTCATATGCGTGTGTTTGTGTGCATACGTGCGTGTGTGTATGCGCGTGTGTGTTCATATGCGTGTGTGTGTGTGTCTGTGTGTGTTTGCGTGTGTATGTGCGTGTGTCACGGTCACAATAGGTCACTAAGGTCACAATACCCTTTCAAATGCACGCAGCCTTCCTAGCCCTATTATGGTGCTATTGGACCTAGGTATTAGTTATAGGCCTAAGTCTAACTTTCAAGGCATTTCAATCACAAGGGACTGCAGAAGAGGTGTCCCGACTCCCGAGTGTATTGGCTGCGAAACTGGACCGACAAATCTGGCCGACAAATCTGGCCGACAAATCTGGCCGACAAATCTGGCAGACAAATCTGGCCGAGGTCTTTTCGCTTTGATTAAGGAGAAGTAGCAATCGAGGGTCAGTTGCATTGGTTGGGTCACTGATCTCTGAAGTTGGTCAAGGCGATAGAATACACGAACGGTCAATTGCAAGTGTTGGCAACCAAATGAGGGAAGGAGGCAGATAGGCAGGTGGTATAGTGACAAAATAAATGGTGCTTTTATATTTTCAAATGTCCACATAATATTATATATATAGGCTATATTATACATTATATATATATATAACTAGCTGGGATACCCGGCGATGCCCGGGAATTTCATGTAAATAGCCGTGAAGCTATGGATAGGATATATGAGGGAAGGAGGCAAATAGGCAGGAGGTACCGGTAGTGACAAAATAAATGGTGCTTTTATATTTTCAAATATCCATATATATCCAATGTAATGTATATAGGCTATATTATATATATATATTATATATATATTATATATATTAAATATTATATATATATATATATATATATATATATATATATATAAAGGCCTATGACTGTGGCCTACTAACATAATGTATTTAATCACGTAAATTTGGCAGTAGGCTAGGCTATACAATAATTCAATTAATTTTAGTTGGGCACTTTCTCGTTCAATGACCCGATTATGACCTCGTCAATAGATCTATAATAGGTCTACTAGTCACAGATCGAAAATGATTCCGTTCTGATATAGTTGATCATTAGCCTACAGAGGTGGCCTTTGTACAGTGTAGGCTATATATGTATAGGCTAATGATCAACTGTACGTCGTTATTTAATGGTCTATAGTAGGCCTAGGCTATTCTATACGACTTAAAAGGTCTTTCCCCCACACACACACACACACACACACACACACACACACACACATACACACACACAGACACACACACACACACACACACACACACACACAATGAAAATGCAGACAAAAGTCAAGAGAAAATCGCTCTGTTGAATCGACTGCGATTGACGCACCTACAGTAAACAACTAAACATAGGCCTAGATCAGGGGTTCTCAAACTGTGGTACGCGTACCCCAAGGGGTACGCCAGGCGCCGGTAAGGGGTACGCGAAAATTTCCAGAAATATAAATTTTTCTTTGAGTTTATGGACTTTGTGTCCATTTTACCTTGATTACTGATTAGCAATGATTTCTAACGTTGCTTCATGTAACAACATCGTCATTTATTTATTTCACAGCATGTGATTAAACTCACATACTAAGCCTAAGCTTATTATTATTATAGTGCATGCAACATGTCTATGTTTAGGCCTGGCACTATAAATTTGAAACAAAAATAATAATGTATATTTGGTTGAAAGAACCAAAGTCAGAAATTGTCAGCGCATGCACTGAGCGCAGGCTATTATAGAACTCAATAACGATAGATGAATTGTTCTAAAGATTAATTTCTGGTCGAGCTTTAAAATTTGTGATTCCTTCCTTTCAGCACGTCATATAATTCTATATCGGTTTGAAACTAGTTTCTGAACTGTGTAGTGTATATTCTTGCTTTCAAAAATAAATATGGGATAAATTTGAGTTTGAAATTGACAAATATTAAACCAGGTAGATCTAATTTTTTTAATCTGTGCTAGTCAAAACAAGCACGCATCAATATATAACGATAATAACCGCTCCACCTTACAGCGATTATAGACCAATTTCCCCTTTTTGTTGATATGATTGCATCATTTGCAATATTAAAACTTTGCATATTTTCAATTTTGCTTTCTGTATGTAGGCTATATGATTCTTAATAGGCCACACCATACAATGATTAAAAGGACGTTTTAGTTGTCACGGCAATGGTCACTAGGCAATGGCATTTTGTTTCTGATCTGACTTTGCTGGGGGTACGCCACCATTCGATTTTTTTACTTGGGGGTACAATAAAAATAAAGTTTGAAAACCCCTGGCCTAGATATAATATTTATAGGCATTGGGTATTCGTAGGCCCTATGTGCCTATATATATATATAGCCTAGCTGGGTTACACCTAGGCCTATCTGAAAACCGTTCGCTTCCTTTTCAGCCGCGGTTGGGCCGGGAATTAACGCCTCCAACTGAATTACCCTAGGCCTATTGATCTGTTTTAGCGGCGCTATACGTACGTAGGCTTAGGCGAAGTTAGGTCTATATGAAGTTTTTTTTAATCTATTGACTGTGAAACTCAGCCACTGCACGGTTGCACTCTGCCAGCGCCAGCCCCAAGCGTGGATAAAGAAGGAGGGCGAGATCATAATGGCAATGGCAGCGTCGTTAAGCAGCAACAATTAATTAAGCTAGGCTACTGATTGTGTTATAAGTTAAGCACTAGTTAAACTAATCATTCATTCTTTGTTTACAGTTTGCCATCACCTATTACTAGGGCAGTCCCTAAATCACGAATTCACGGAAATCACGGAAACCGTGAATTTCGCCGTTTGCCGTGAATTTCGCCGTTTGCCGTGAATTTTGCCATTTTCCGTGATTTTCCGTGATTTTTCACATTTTCAGCACTTTTTTTGTAAAAACACGTTAAAAATGGTTGCGAAACACGTCAAAAATGGCGCCGACGACCAAAAACAGCGCGGAATAATTCAATTAATTTAAGAATTTTTGTTTTGGGGAGTGAAAGACGTTGCTGACAAGTGAAGACCTATTTATAAATAGGCTACTCATTTGTGCAACCATTTTAAAGGTGTTTTTACAAAAAAGTGCTGAAAATGTGAAAAATCACGGAAAATCACGGTGCCGTGAATTTTTGGATTTTTGCAAAAGTATGCCGTGATTTTTTTACTTTTTGACCGTGATTTAGGGACTGCCCTACCTATTACCGAGTCTATATAATGAGGTCTATACTCTATACACTTATCTACTGCAAAACTAGTCCTGTTCTCATGTGACCCTGGCTAGCGAGCCCTTTAAGACAATAAATTTTATATATATAGGCCTATGTATAATATATAGGCCTCGAAATCTGTTAAGTCTTCTGTAGGCTATAGCTATAACGAATTCGTGCGAATCCAATGGTCTCCGAATAAAAAGATTGAGATTGAATCAGTGGCGTAGGCAGAAGCAAAGTGTAACCCGGGCAGCATGTGTGCATATATATATATATATATATATATATATATATATATATATATATATATATATATCATGTATTTAAATAATATATGTATAATGTATGTATGTATAATATATATATATGTATGTATATAATATATATTTATGTATGTGTATGTATGTATGTATGTATGTATGTATGTATGTATGTATGTATGTATGTATGTATGTATGTATGTATGTATGTATGTATGTATGTATGTATGTATGTATGTATGTATGTATGTATGTATGTATGTATGTATGTATGTATGTATGTATGTATGTATGTATGTATGTATGTATGTATGTATGTATGTATGTATGTATGTATGTATGTATGTATGTATGTATGTATGTATGTATGTATGTATGTATGTATGTATGTATGTAGTATGTTTGTATGTATTGAATCAACTTAGAGTTTGCTTAGACCCCTATGTCAAAGCAAATCAATTTTGCCCAATAGCCTAGCCGTGAACTTAGGCCTATATTTTTTAATGTAGCCTGTGTTCGCCCAAATGCCTAAGTCCTGCGCTGCATACTTTGGACTATGCTTAGTAGGCCTATCAATTTTGTTTTTATTAATTAAGCGTCTGCGGCCTGCCTATGAATAAGCTGGTTCCCTGTGACGTCGCTTTTGTGGGCGCTGTAGAAATCTCGAGATTACGATCACGACACGATTACTAATGTATCAATATTATTATCAAATTCTCAATAAACTTCGCAAAAAGAGTTCATGAGTTGTATTATTGTTTATTCTGAAATAAATGTGTCCTGTCCTGTGAAATAAAAAATAAATACCGAAACCACAGTCTTGATTCTTGAACTGTCTTGAAGTGTCTCGAACCCTGTGTCTCGGTCTCAGAACGTATACTGTCTCAATCTCTAAGTTTACTGTCTTAGGACTACATACAAGCGTGATATACATAATATATAGGCCCATGCTTAGCCAGCAGTTGCTTAGACCTAACTGTAATGATTACGACTGATTGGGCTACAAAGGTTTCCCCGAGACCCCGACGTCTTCTAGCTGTTAGCCTAGCTATAGTGATATAGGCCTATTTCTGCTCAACAAATGACGTGAACGGTGAAACCGAACCTAAGCTAGGCCTATTCTGGATGTAAGACAAATAATGTAGAAATGGGCCTGCTCATCCAACACGTAGGCCTATACAAAGTTTCTACAAAACTGAAAACCTGAGTAATTGCATGTAGCCTACTAATTGATTATTATTATTATTATAGTCACCCAGTTCAATTGCAACAATGACGCCGTATACATAGGTCATATAATATCGCCTACCAGGCTACCACATATACCAATTCAACAGCATAATTATGTTTGTCTTTAGCTTAGAAGGCATTTGGCCTATATAGGCCTATATATATATATATATATATATATATATAGAGCTTAATAATAGATTATGCAGGATATAGGCCTACTCATAGGCGTACGGGAGGTTTCAGAAGTGGGGGGGGGGCAAAGATTGAACTTCTGCCCGAAAAATTTATCCGGCCAAAAAGTTGCCGACCTTTTTTTTTAGTCGTCTGCTACTATTTTTGCCCCCAAAACCAGATTTGCCCGAAACTTGACGACCTTTTTTTTTTCGTCCGCGACTATTTTTGCCCGAAAAACGAAAAACCAGATTTGCCCGAAACTTGACGACTTTTTTTTAGTCGTTTGGGTCTGTTTTGCTCGAAAAACCACCAAACTTGCCCGAATTTGAGGGGGGCAATTGCCCCCCCCCCCTGCACCCCCGCCTCGTACGCCTATGAGCCTACTTACCTCGACGGTGTCTCAACAATTAAAACGCCACTTTCTCTATAGACCTGGTGAGGATGTTGTAGGCAATTACTGTAGGCCTACTCTCTGGCGTCTGTCCACACTATATTGCCCAGCTATAGGCCTACGGTACACCGCTCATTATAGGCCCTAATTAGGCCTACTAATTGAGTTCTCAAGCGGAATAGCAGCTTTACACAGAGTTGTATAATAGACTACAATTACGTTGAATCCAAACTATAGAAACGGAAAACACCGATAGGCTACGTACGTATAAGCTAGCTTAATTTTTTAGGCCTACATGTATATACATGCACAAAACGTAGCCTACAGTTAGGCCTACTGTAGGCTTAAGTTTAAGCAAGATTTAGGCTAGTGCATCCATTAATATTGGACTTTTAATCAAGTCCTATTTCTGAACTGTTATAGCGACACATAGGCCTAGGCCTGTGGCTTATAATTATAAGCAAGTAGCAACTGTAGGTAAACCGTAAACGTTAATGTTCAATGGACACTGGACAGGGAACGACCCCAGAACAGCGGTCCACATAGACTATAGCAACGACATAGGCCCTAATTATATAGGCCTAGGTCTACTGTTCAATAAGTCTGATGATCAGTGAATATAGCATTAGCATAGGCCTAGGCCTAATAACCATACTAGAGGCCTACAATAATGTATAATTGAGAGTTTCACTGAATGCCTGTAGGCTAAATAAACTGATTCCCGCCACTTAGTTCAGTTAGGCGCTGCAAAAAAATCGATGAGATTACGATTGTGATTAACAATGGCAACTTATAAATTCAATCCCGTGACCCGTACGACCCATAATCCATTGCGACACATTTATCTAAGAACACACAAAGCCCCATTTATCAAGCTCGGCTTTTGATTATGAGGCTAGCGACAAGCTTTATCAATAATTATCATCGTACAGCTATACTGTGATGTGTATATATATATATATATATACAGTGATGCCACAGCTAGGTTTTTTCCACTAGATCTGGGTTTTTTGCCTTCGTCTGGGTTTCTGTTTTTTTTTGTCGAAATCTGGGTTTTTTGGTGAGTTGAAAATTTGTATTTTTCGGGACTTTTTCGGCCAAACGACTAAAAAAGGTCATCAACTTTTTTGCCGGCGAAAATTGAAATTTTTCTTGACTTTTCGGCCGGACGACGCTCTGGGTTTTTCTGGGTTTTTTTTCAAGAAAATCTGTTTTTTTCTGAAACCTCAGTGGCAACACTGTATATATATATATTTATTGTATTTATTTTATATATATATAGTCCTATATTACGTACAGCGACTTTGTACGTTGCGTTATACGATTATATATATATATATAATTATATATATTGCGTATTGTGTGTATGTGTGCGTGTATGACCTGACCTAGTTTGGCCGTTTAGCTAGAGGCTTGCGGGTCAGCGGTGAAGCAGAGCGTGTCGACTAAAGCGTTGATTGTGTCGTAAGGTTGAGAAGAGGAAGTATAGTTGTGTAATAAACGTCTGAATCATATTCCAAAGGATTTTATCGTACAAGCGAAAACGGAAAGACTGGAAACACTGGATACTACGAAGTCTACGATCGATTCGAGCCATCCATCCTAGAAAGTACTTCCTACTTGCTGTGTGTGTGTGCTTTGTGGTGCCTCGACAACAGTTCTGTTTTGTGGGCAGACAGCCAATGCTAATGGACGTTCTGGTAGTTTTGGGCGAAGGGTACAACTAGTTTGATGCGAGAAATTAAGTGGTCAGCTCGTGCGTTGTCCTATGAAATATCGCTATGAGTCGGCATGGCCACATTACCGACGCTTTCTGGGTACGTTTGCACAATATCAAATTGCCTTTTGTTATTAAATTTTATGAACCTATCTTCATGGATGATGTTAACTGTTATTTTTACAGTGAAAGCTGTAGCTTTTTATCATTATTTGTCATTTCATCTCGAGGATTGGCTTTACGGTTGGTTATAGTGGAGCGGAGGTAAAAACGACCAGCTGTTTAGCTATCGGGGGTGGAGTTGAAACCCCCAACGATTCTCCTAACCCCTCAGTTGAGTAACTGAATGGGTTTGGAATCAGGAAGCTAGGCTATCTCGTCTTCAGTCGTCGTGAGTGGTTTTGTGTGCAACGTACTAACAATGAGATTTCAACTTGCATCCTTGTTCTTTGTTGATCTGTAAAATTTCAGACCCAGCAGGTTTTTGGCAGCTAGGCGTCTGGTGGACATGAGAATCATGTGCGGATTGCCAGATGTCCCATGTCTGGCAGGCACAGCTGAAAATCTGGAAAATGTCTCATGTTTTCTATTTTTCGGTATTGTCTGTTGCATAGGCGTATGGGATATTTCAGCAGTGGGGGGGGGGCAAAGATTGAACTTCTGCCCGAAAAATATATCCGGCAACAAAGTTGACAACCTTTTTTTTAGTCGTCGGGGGCTGTGTTGGCCTGAAAACCAGACTTGCCCGAAATTTGAGGGGCATTTGCCCCCTCTGGATCCCCGCCTCGTACGCCTATGGTCTGTTGTATCATGGAAGTGTTTAACAACTTTACATGCGTGAAGTTTCCAAGATGTAAATTTTTCAATCACAGAGGTGATCAATATTTGCATTTTTCTCCTTGCAATTTTTGAACACAATGACAACTTTGAAAGATTCTGTTTTTTTATTGAACACTCAATGGACAAAATTAATCTGTGAAGGATTTTATTCTTACAAAATTTACAATATGAAGAATGTTTCTTATGAGAAGTTCTATGTGTAGGGCTGTAGGCCTATGCTAGTTGTAACGAGGATTTGCTGTGGAAAGTTGACTCAGGCTCAGAGAAATGGTTTGCTAGATTTGTAGACTTGTGTTATGGTTTGGATGATAGCAGCGTCTCAGTTGACGCACTTGCAGCGTGTATGAAAATTGGACTATTAAGTGTTCCAGGTTAATTTGCAGCGGTTCTAACACAGACCCCGTGTTTTTCGAACAATTTAAACCCCTTGTTATGTTATGTTAAGTGTAACGATTGATTAAATACTTTGCAACATCAGCACATTCAATGTGTTCTCTTTTGTCCTCCTTTCCGGCTTTCTGTATTCTCCTTCTGCTATTCACGTATCTGGCAGACGTAGTGATGCACAGCTGAGAGTATTAACCAGCAAGACAGAATTTTCCTCAACACTGCTGGTCCAACGGCTACCACTCCAGTTTTTTCGTTAGAGTGAAATGAATGTTGATGTGAAGGTTGCAGATTTCTTTTCAGTTTGAAAGTTGAAGGAAATGTTCTAATACTGGTTAAAATAATGATTTTTATATTTTGACTGAGATATCTATAATAATCCCTCAGGTTTAGGATATTAATAAGCAATTATTAATGGTGATTATTGCTATAGTTGTTGCCCACATGTATAAAAAAATTAACCTTGCTTTAATATTATGTCTATTGTTAACAGACTGTGAGCAAAAATGCAATTTATTTTTGCGCTATGTGCATTAGAAATGCATTGGGCGAACTAATTAAATGAAACACTGGATGTCAGGTGTGAGATTAGTTTCTTGAAAGTCTGCACTGAGTTTTGATAAAACACAGATTGGACTAACAGATTGCCACATGTGCAGTTATAAAAACAGCTTAAGAACGTAACAGATTGCCATGCAGTTATGAAAACAGCTCAAGAACCTAACAGATTGCCATGCAGTTACGAAAAGTGCTCAAGAACCTAACAGATTGCCATGCAGTTACGAAAAGTGCTCAAGAACCTAACAGATTGCCATGCAGTTATAAAAACAGCTTAAGAACCTAACAGATTGCCATGCACTTATGAGAACAGTTCTTGTTTAACTACTTATCATGCTTCCTACCATTTCATGTAATCATATTCGTCAGTTTGAATTAAAATTAAGGAATATATTTATTATTTATTTAATTATGATTACTTGAGTTGTAAAAATCCAAAATTTTCCAGCACTCAGGTGGTCAAACAACTAATGTAAATGTAATACTGTAAATGTAATACTGTAAAGATGTGATGGCTCAATGAAGCTGATTGCCATTTATTTATACAGGGCGAAGACTTTAACAGCAAGGAAGGCTATCAGGCTGTGAACAAACGAATGTTGGATGCCATCGAAACCTGTAAAACACTAGCTTCTGTAGTTCGTCAGAGGTAAGCAACTAGCATCCAATGTGTGTGTAGGACGGGTTAGTGGTGGTTAACAATCAATAAAACTAAAATTTGTTCGTAACGAAACTGTTGTCAAAATCAATATGTGTAATGTGACCAATGAATGAATTTCTTTCATTGTTGACTTTCTAGCTAATAAACCAGACACTCATATTTAATACAGTTCATTGCTATCTGATTCTTATATGATACAGTGGTGGCAACACATTTGAAGCCTCACCCATTCTTATATCTCCGCACATCTTTAACTCAATCAAGGCTGATGACACTGACCAGCCTTCTTTTATAAATCCTATCCTATGCCTCCTCTTCCTCTTACCTCCTTCACCATTTAGACTCTAAACACCACCACCCTTGCCGTCTGACTGTGACCCCTTTGACCTTGACCTGAAGCCAATTTTAGCCTTTCATGCCTACTGATCTTGTTTTGACTAATCAGCTGGGAATAACCTGGCTTCTGCAACTCTGCTTTGTGGGCACTCTGGAAATCTGGAATTTGCATTCAAATATTTATTCACCTATTATTATATATTTAAAATACAGTGGTAGCAGCAAATTACTACATGATAATAATTAGTCCTAGGTTTAAAATCAGATGTTATCGATAATACGCTTCTCACTAGCAATATTTTTTACTGATGAGTATTAAAGTGTGCATTTTTATATTTACGTGATGTCATATCGATGAGTCATTGGATTGTTAAGTTGTTTCTGATTGGCTGATATTCTACACACATGTGACAGCATTGGCTGATTTATCTGGTGTTTGATTTGTTTTTAATTGTTTTGGTTTTAACATGCATTTTAAATAATTGCTTCTGATTGATGAGTTTTCACATACTAATTTAATTATAGCTTTTCATTGTTTGGTATTTGCACACAGTGTCTGTTGTCAACACTTGGCAAAGTTCTGTTATCATGACGGTTTTAAATGTTCAGACACATAGACATATGGATAGAGATTAGAGAATCCAAAAAGATTTTGTATGGCTGTTGTTTTTAGTGCCCCGTTTTAACGAGAGTTTGAGTCACAAATGTCAATGGTTGGTTCTTGCATTTTTGTGATAATCAGGTACCATTGTGACTAAACTATTTGTTTCGATTTATTCAAAATTGTAAATTCAAGGCCATTTGTTGTAACCTGAATTAGTCCTGGGTTCAAAATCAGACCATTTGATGTTTTGAAACATGATTTATGATTTACTGACAATGTCGGAGGTCACTGACGATTGTTATGGCGCCATCTTGTTCTTAATGGTATCATATAAAGCTAAGGACTATCGTGGTGAGGCGATGCTTTTGTTCTTCTTGACGTCAGAGTGCCACTTAAGAAACAATTTAAAGGCGAGGAGTTGAATTGGTTTTTCATTCACTTCTGGTTCATACTCGTCACTAAAGTGTTTGATGTACGAGTGCTTATTTGCATAAACGTGGTTAAAATTTTAAAAAAGTGCAGCCAGGCTTTTCTCATTAATTAACAATATCATTGAAAGGTTTTTTGTCATAGTAAGCGATGGGACTGAAGTAAAGTAAGTAAAGAGTAATTATATCCTTTATTGATCCAGTTGCTAACCACATTTTGGTACACATTCTGTGGTATATAGTCAAGTCAATCATCCTAATAAAAAATGTGTTGCTTGCCGGTTAGAATGACTTAGCAGCAGGCACCAGCAGAAAGCTGCCAGAAACCTAGTGAACTTTAGAAGTATCGTTCTGAGCGGAGCCTAGTCACTTTCTGTTCTGTGATTTCTCAACAGAGGAAAGAACGAAGAAGAATTTTCAAGAAGTCTGCAACGAAATTTCAAAGCATCGGACACTAGCTTCAACTCTGAGATTGGGTAAATCATTTCTTGGTGAATTTCGTATATATATATATATATATATATATATATATATGATTTTCTGTATTAATAAATTGAGTTTTAAAGCCACTACGATTTGCAGGGTTAAGCTACACTCAATTAAATTGTATGTTGATTTGTATTTGGGAACTCTATGTCCCATTGCTATCTGTTCCACCTCGTAGATTCCTTTGCAAGGAGCAGAGCGAAGGCGGTAGAGTAATGGATAACACGCTGGCCTAGAGTGCGAGAGGTAACGAGTTCGAGCCCCCATTGGGCGGATATGCTTTGCAGGCTGCTATTAGCGCCGATTATTGCAGGCTGTCTGTTCAGTTAGTATAGTTAAGATTTATGTATTCTGTAATCTGAGTTCCTGTGAATTGTTTCAACTGCATAATTGTACGCTGTAATCAGTTGCGGTCTGTCAACCGGATTGTTGAGTGAACGAAAGTTATTGTAACGTGACCTGGTTGTCCCTATGGCTCAAACTTCCACAGTACTGCATGAAAGATTCGCTATGGTCGGTCCATCTTTCTGAATAAGTTACCTAGCAGTCTCCATAATTAACTTCTTGGTCTTCCCCTTTTCCGCAAGCGTTTGTAAACCATTCTCTTTGATTGTGGTTTGGCGCTGTCAGGTCGGGAGCGCCTCTGAGGAGTTTCTCTTGAAGTGGTGCTATATGAATTCAAGTACAATTGTGGAAGTGTGAAAAACAGAAATGAGATAATTTGAAAACATCCGCAGAACTTGCTAGACATTTGGTTATATTTTGCATAATTATTGGTAGATCATTCTATCATTGTTTACTCTGTAAGATCAAATAAAATCTGTATAAATATACAGCACCTTTTAGATGCATTTCCAAAAACACTGGATTTTTTATGTGTACACGCATGCATTAATGATTATGTGGATATTGTATGTGTACATGCGTGCATGCATTTTATGTGTATGTACCTAAACTACCTATGTATGTATTTGGGCTTTTATAGAGCACATTTTGATGTACCCAGGTTTATTGTGAAGTTGCTGGTGGGCCTTGATATTATTCACTATATTATATTAGCAAGATCAAAATAACACTGTAAATAATATCATCAGTAATTAATGTTTATATTTTTGCATATCCTTATCCATTTATCAGGCTATTTGATTTCAGGGGATAATTTAGTTAAACAAACATCTGTTCACTTTATCTCGTTTGTGCACAAGTTTGCTACCAGTGTGGTTGCCGTCGCTGTCCTGTCTGGCACGTGATGCATCATAATTAAGCATAAAACGCATTGAACAACGCAGGAACGTGATCTCTTTTCCTTTCCTTCTATGAGACTATGATAACAATGACGGGGCTCTCTATTACCCATACTAGATTTTGTGTTTCGCTTTTGCAAATATCACCAGATTGACCTTTGTGAAAGAGAGGTTTGTCTTCAACTTCTTATTTTCATCCAGTGTTGACAGTAACAGGGGATTGCTGTCCAGGTGGTGAACGTCCCTTGATCAGATACTGCAACTCAGACACATTGGATGATGATCTTTATAGATAAATGAATGACTAAGTACTGGATGATGAATATTAGTTTAACACCAACCGCAACCGCTCCTCTGCCTCCTGAGATGGAAATGTTTCAGTGCCTTTGATAGCTGCAACATAGTGCTATATAAATACTGAAATATAGGAATACGTGTTCTTTTATACAGAAACTTTGTGCTGATTAGATAGTTTCATAAATTATATTCCTGAACTTTAAAACTTGGGTTGATCTGGTTGTGTTTGAGCCGTAAAGATTCATATCTGATTGGAGTCTTATTGTAAAATGGCAAGCTGATTATTGCAGTAGTCAGCTCTTCTACAGTAGCATAGTCAATAAAGTTCTGCAAAATGCTTTGATTAATATGTTGTGTTGTTCCTTGTTAGCTTGTGGACTGTTCTGACGTAGCAGTTAGTTCTGCTGCTTTGGGCACTAACATAGGTTACATCAACTTGATGCAGTGAATTGTTGTGACATATTCATCGTATAGTATCGTATCTAAAAATGAAGCTAATATGTGTTTCAGTTAGTAATTTAATGTTTAACACTGTGGCACAGAGAGCGCACGGACGTGGGATCACTTCCAGCTCTACCCTCCTAACACATTCACCGCCTACACGCCATGTTAAATGACTGGTTTAACTATGAGATATCTCGTAGCTGGTGGTCAATGTGCTAAAGATCCACTCAACCTTCCTATCGGCAGATGGCATTTGTAAAATGAGCAGTAGGACGTGATGGACGTGCTGTTGGGTGCAGACAGTTAAATTCGACTCCCGTAATAATTTGTGATCATCCGTTCATACTATGAATTGTATTCGTTCTGCGGTGTGTGAGTTTGAAAATAAACGATTGTTATCATTGTTATTATATTACATTGATTGATTGATTGGTTGATTGATTGATTGGTTGATTGATTGATTGATTGATTGATTGATTGATACTTTAGGAAACTTCGTGAAGCACTCGATAGTTTTCGATTGAATGGTGAGAAGATTGCGGCAGAGCATCAGTCAGCGAGCAAAGAGCTTCTCGACTGCGCTGATCGAATCCAGAAATTCTCCGATAAGCTAAAGGCTGATTGGCTTGTGGTATGACTATTTTCACAAATTATACACTCTCAGTTTTCTTGCATTTAAGCAGTAATGTATGAAAATTTATTCAAACGGTTAAGTGTGAAAAGAGTTTAGGGTAATCTGTCTTAAATTAGATTTAGTTTCGTAACGAGTAGGTATCTCTGGTCAACCCAATAAAGAGGAGACATTTGAACTGAATTGCCTACACAGTACATGGAAATTTGCTCCTAAGAACGGTGCTTGAAGTAAGAATTGAAGGGATGAACTCCAGGCATTCCAGGAAATGGGATGTTGGACCAGATGATGGATACAGTCGGACAGATCTAAGGATATAACAAAATTAGGGAAATGGCACCAAGCAGAGAAGAATGGTGTCTTTTGATTCCTGGACCTGTCTAAGGGCAGATCATTGAAATAAAAAGTATCTGAAAGTAAAAGTAAAATGTTATTGTTGTGTTGTACAAATTGAGAATGTCATTAGGATTTCTAGAGTTGCGTGTGTACGTGGTTATCATTCCGATGTCACAAACCATTCAATTTATAAAAGCTGGCAGAAAGAGCAGTTGTGTTTTTAAAATGGCAAAATTTTGTCAGTTTAGTAAGTTAGTTGTTTGCTTTGAATGTGGAGTAGCGAATGCTGGCAAAATACACGAAATATCAATGATGTCTGTTGCTTTTAGGAGAAAGAGAAAGCAAAGAAGATTATTCAAGAAAAACAGAGACTCTACGATAAAGCCATGGCTGTGAGTCCTTTGTGATCAGTTAACTGCTTTCAAAATTAGAGTCAATTACTTGCAATTGGACAATTCTTGCTACTAAGATGATTTTGAAAGAGTGAATGATGAGGTGAGAGAAAGATGTTGATGATGATGACTATGATGATGACGATTTGATATGATATGATGACGATGATGCCGACGACGATGTGGATTCAAACCTGCAACCCTCCGGCTGCAAGGCAACAAACATACCCACTACACCTCTGCTTCCCACAATTGACATTCAGTTGTTGTGATTTCGGTTCCCAGCAACAGTGCATGAACGGCGATTGAGCGGGTATCCGTTTTAACTAACCTTCTCGATCTGGTGATAGGACACTATAAATCGCAGATGTTATTCGTAGATGTGACTCGTAGATGTGACTCGTTGATGTAACTCGCAGATGTAACTAGAACTAGCTCTGTGGTTCCCAACCTTTTTGACTTTAGGGCCAGTTTTTCTAAGTTGGAGAACACGATTGCCACTTTTCTTAGTTGAAGGACATTAGGGAGCCACGAGGCTAAAATTTAATTAGCAAAAAGCATATAAAATTGTTATAATTGAATCAAAATAGAATTTTTATGGCATTTGTAGCGTCAAAATAAAATAATTCGTTGTAGAAAATAATTACTGGTATGTGTTATTTTTTGTTCAAATTGTCAATTTTTCATATGTTTTTGTTAATTCTTCGAGAGATGGGGGCCATTTTCTAGGCCTGGTGGGCCACTTTTGGCTCGCAGGTTATGGGTTGGAAACCACTGAACTAGCTGATGTTGGTTGCTAAACTCTAGGCGAAGAAAAATTACCATGACAAGTCGAAAGAAGCAGAACATGCAGAGCTTAAAGTTCGAATTACGACTGGCGGCAATCCAAGCGCTGTTGAAAAGGTTTGTCAGGCATCGTTTCTACCATTTTATTTTCTCTTGCTTTCCTCGGCTTTTAGTTAAGTTCTGTCTCTGGTGTTTTTTGTTGCTCTATTAAAACGTATTTGTTATTATTTGGCAGAATTACGATGTACTTGTTTCAGTTTGCAGTTTGGTTTTATTATAGTGCAGCGTTATCACATCACAAAGCTTGGTGTGCGCCTGAAAAATTGTGAAAAGAGTTTAACTGTACTTTTGTTTTTAACAGTTCATTCAATTACGATGCATTAGCATTTTATTGACAGACTGCATTTTGTTTACCAGCAGATTTCAGTACATACTCATTGGTAAAGATTAACGTTTTGCCGACCGAGGGTATAGGATTCCCATGCCATTTACTACACTTTGGTCGGTAAAGGGTGTAAAGCTTTTATTGGTATGAGTTTTCAGCCTCTTTGATGGAAGGAAGTGAATATAGTTTGCTTTTAGGAAGCAACTTGAAAACTGTAACCTGTTTTTTTATAATTTACAGGCGTTAAGAACTCGAGACAGAGGAAAGCAAGACGCAGAACGAGCAGGTAATTTTGTCCATTTATTTTACGGACAATAATGTTGTCGCCCAAAGATTGACGAGAAACTGGTTTTTATGCAGAGCCCGTTTATTTAATTAGAACCATTTTTATCACAGGTGATAAACACGCTGCAATAAAAAACAGACAACTGAATTTTTAGGTAATGCATCTGATTATTTATATAACACTTATCGTAGAAGGAGTCTTTCAGAAGCGCTCCTAGTGCGTGCAACCCCGAGAGAAAAGGCAGGTTTTGAGACGAGAGAAAGCTGACGAAAGACTGCCAGAGAGGATGACATTGCAAACCGATGGGGAAGTCCTTTCTATATGGAGGCAAGACCTATGCAGGTAAATAATCTGGATTGAGCCATGGCGGTCGAGACTTGGGGGGGGGACAAGGAGGTCAAGCTGATATCTATTCAAAGTTGAGCATAAGAAAGACTTGGGTTGACTGGTATGCTGCTATGTGAACATTCATTCATTCGTTCCTTCATTCATTTCAAGAATTTATATACCGGTAGTGCCTCTGTCACGGGATATTCTATCCCCCTTAAAACTATCCGGGGGGGATGATTAAATCTGCCCCGCGGATGGAATATACCAGTATAAACTATCCTTGGGATAAACCATTCTATCACAATTATTGAAAAATGCGAGTGATTGAAGAAATTTATGCTGTAATAAAAATTTGAAGTGACTCTAAATGTGCTAAGTGTCCTAAACAATGTTCAGAGCAAGGCAACTCGAATTTATTTAGACACTTTAAGTGTTCTAAATGTTCTAATTGCTCTAAAGCCTAAGCAAACAAAATTATGTAGTAGAAAAAGAAACCTGTCAGTGTCATTGTTCAAAACAAAGCAGATGGAAGTAAATTTGCAAAAAATAAATACACGCAGAAGTGTTTTTTGTTCAACTTCTCTTCATCTGGAGGATACGATTAATATGGAGGGGATACTCTATTTCGGGACACCCCATTGAGAAGCCCACTTGGAGGTGCTCATTGCGACAGATTATGGTGACCACACAGAGAGAGGTAGGATGGATTTTCTTGCAGGTATTTTAATTTGGATTTTAATTTGCTGAATTGTGTTGTCTCCGTTTTTAGAGCAGGCTTACCGAGAGGCCATACGACAACTGGACGAAACGAGAGACCAGTGGGAAAAAGACTTGGATCGCTATTATGGGGTCAGTTGGTTCACAGACAAGATCTTTGACCTTTGCTCTGTATAGGTTCTGCAGTTCTGAAGTGTTGTTTATGGTTCAGTACGACAACTTTCTCATCTGTCATATGGACGAATTAGCTGCAATAGGAAGCATGCTGTAACTTAAGTGAATCCCGTTAAAGGTTTTGTGCCATATAAAAATAAACTCGCAAAGGCCTAACTCTGACCCTCTAGTGGGTAGCTGCACTTCTTGTGGACTTGGAACCCTGACAAAGCCAGTCCTCTTGAGCATTGCTCTTGGGGAGATGAGACAGCATGTAGTTAGCCAGGTGGAAATTAAAGTGGAAGCACGCTACAGGATGTATTTTTGCTTTAAAACTTTTGATTTAAACGGACTGTGATTTATTTTTGTAGTTTTGCGAAGATCGTGACAAGGATCGGATAAAAACTTTGCAGAATGAAGTTTGGATCGTGTCAAACATTTCTTCGATGACTTATGTCGCTGCTGATCAGGTACGTTTGTTCACTTAAATCATGAATTGATGGTAACATGAGGCCGCTGCTCAGGGTTAACTGGGTTACACCATCTTAGTAAGCTTCCATCTTTCTCAACATTCATTTACTGTATGTAACGTCAATGCTGTGACTCATTGGCAATAACTGACCATCAATCAATAGCTGACTTCTGATCTGTTCAATCTGAACTCTGCAGTCTGCATCACTTTTTCAACAACGCAGGGTCATACAGATCAGCATTCACCCAGGTTGTGTTTTCTAGGGTTTCATGAGGAGAAGGCAAGGTTCCATGAGGAAGTATTAATGTTAAATAGCACATGATGGAGTAAAACAGGTTGTTGAATTCTTCTGGTTTAGAACCAGAACTTCTTTATGCCTAGGGTACTCAACAGGAGCTTAGTTTAAAAAAAATACCAGTGAGCAATTAATCCACTGCAATTTTACTAACCTCATTTCACTGCATCCTGTAACCGTGTTGCGGTTTGTCAACCTGATTTATTTTAAACGAATATATATATATATAATATATATATATATATAACGAGTTCAAGTTCCAATGTTATATTTTACTAAATATAGTTGCAATTTACAACTGATGAGCAATTAGCTGACCTCATTACAAGCAACGAACTAAAGCATGGAACCATAAACATTAGTTTTTAGAGTATTTATCATAATTATGATGGGTATTGGGTAATTGGGTAACCGCTCAAACGATGTTATTTACCAAGACTTTAATCGCCGCTGTGGAGCAGTTATTTCAATAGTGCAGATTGTGAAACGTTACATGATTTCTCTGAACAGATCCTATCTTTTTTTCTTGCAATCGTGCTGCAATGAACAGCTGTTGATTATGCCTTGACGGTGTTGTATCTCTGCATAAATATGGGAACACTCGCACTGAGAGCACCTCTGAATAGCTAGTCTGTAAAAGGCGCTTTATAAATGCTAATATGCAATACAATACAATACAATACACTGCTAGCAGATCAATTCTTCTCACTGAATGGTAGCAGGTTCAACAGGAGTCATATTTACTATTCAGAGACGCTCTTATGAGTCATGTTGACTTAACATCTTCTCTTTAACCCTTTAATGCCGGAGGGTATAGGATTTCCCATACCATTTACTACCATCTCGGCATAAAAGGGTTAACTGAGTTTTTGCTTTTCTTGTAGTGCTGTGAAGATGTGAGATGCGCTCTGGATATCATCGTTCCAGAAGCTGATATAAAAGAATTTGTTGACAAAAATCAGACGGGGACGAAAAAACCAGGTAGAAACTTCCGTTCATCAGCATCGCAATTTCTTTTCGAACAGCATAAATTTGCTTCAATCACTGTCACAACATTGTCACAACATATCTTCGAACAGTGTTCTACAACATCTGTATTTATGATGTGTCTGCTATTTTTTAAATTTTAGTATGATACTATTACTATGTCATTTGGAAAGGTTGCTTAATCTTTTACCCGTTTGCCGCGAGAATATCCGCTGAAAACGGGCTTAAAATTTAAAAATTAACGGGTAAAAAGGGTTAAAAAATATATCGTATGACGGCAGATGATCATCACATTTCTCTGTTTCATCTCTGGGAGTTTAATATTTTGATATGCCACACCCCCCCCCTCCGCTATAGGGCAAGGACAAATATTGCTCAGGACTGTGCATGCTTTATTTGCGACTAATTTGAGGACGAACGTCTGGAGAACATGAAACTTATATCACATCTTGTTTACAGCGCAAGAGCATGATTCAACAGAGTGCACTAACGATGGAGATTAATGAATATTTAATAAACATTTTTTCAGAGTGAAACCGTAGCCGCACCTGTGTCAATTTAAACATAATATTTCATATCAGGCATTAAATTTGAAGCTGCACGATATCCATCTGAGGGTAGTGATGCAGTTAATTAAATGCTTTGATTTCATTGGGGCTTAGTGACTTTCAAGGCCAATCCGGACGTGAAACCCAACTCCACTGACGGTTATATAACAGTGACTATACAATTGTTTTCACTACTTGCCATTCTTCCTGTATACCATATAATTGTGTGTGTGTGTGTGCGTGCGTGCATGTGTTTACATCAGGGCCAGCCTTAGGTATAAGTAAAGCAGGCAGTGCCTGGGGTACCAAGTTCTAGGAGTGCCATTTTCACAAAATGGGGGGGCATCATTTCTACAAAAGTGTATTTTAATAGTTCTTCTTTACTTAAACCATTTTCCACAAAATTGAATATTGTCCAGCCTTCAGTGTACTAATAATGTTTTTTAATAATAACTTACTCAGTTGATCGTATACAAGACTCTGCCTAGTCTATCTTTGAATTCTGACGTGGGCTGAACAGTTACCGTAAGTGGAATCTGAGGATGCCAAATGTAGGTCTACACTTTGCCTGAGGCGTCTAATGTGGTTAGACGAGTTGTCGTGACACCGTCTAATGTATGTCTTGTCTAGGGCGCCAAAATGCATGCTTTGCCTGGGGTGCCATTTAGGCTGAGATTGGTGTCACGATATAAAATCTTCCCACCCCTGATACAACTTGTCTCCTCTCAGGTCCTTCACAAGATACTGCCACTTCGAGGCCGGAGGTTTACTGCCTGTGACCAAGACCACCTGGTTTTGATGACATAGGTTGAGGAGAACATTTAGATTCAGAATGCTTTACACGTACTAACCTCATGGCCCATGCTCCTAAGTGTTTGCCTGCTTAACTTAGTTGTTTGTATACCAGAGTGACATATGGCATCTAGTTTAACAAAGGACATACTTAACCATAACTATAACCATAATTCTGATTGAAACCAAAATGTAAAACAGTTTTAGCAGATGTAATCGGTTACTTACTCAATAGGTTGCCTAGTTAAGTATTTATATATTTATTTAGGGCCTTTAAATACGGCTTTCATTCCATGGTTTTGTACTTTTTCAATTGGAGCAATGTTTGTATCAGTATATACAACACATATACATATATATTATACATACAATACATATATATATTATATATACATTTATACATTATACACACACATATATATATAATTATATTATGTAAGTTTTGCTTTTGTTTCTTTTCTTCTCAGCTTCCGTTCCATTCGATCCATATCAGTCAATCTTAGAAGCTGGACAACCACGAGGTACCGCAACTTTACAAACGCCTAATGGTACGAATTCCCACCCACGCCCACCACTACCTGGCCAAAGGCCTGCTTTGGGTAAATAGAGTATTATGTTCCTTTATTGTTGCAAGTTACACGCTATGTAAAAGCAGGAACACGTTACGAATTCAACCTTATGTCTACGGGCATTAGGTTTAATACTTGTGTCTAGAATTTGATGTTTAAATTGCAGTTTGTTGTCTATTAAGGAATGACTAAAAATGCATCGTTTGGGACATATGACTAACATCCAGACTTCTATGACATCATAGTTATGACATCATAATTATGTCCATCGGATGTTGATAATGCCTGCAGAGGGCAGCACAGCAGAACTGGCTGCCAGTCATAAACATGCAAAATTATTCTTCTTTCCTCACCCAGCTTCATACCTGCTGCTTTTGAATCACTGGCACCAATCAGCCGGGTTGGACTTGAGTCTGTTGATGAATTGGCCTACTGTACATGTCTACATTTCTGGTGATCTGTATAAGTCACTGCATCCTTTCTGATGCCTTTTCATTCGCAATCAGTGATGGCCTTTTTTAGTGGCACCTTTATCAACGGGGACGAAGAAAAATTGCATAGGTGTAACTTTCTATTGTGACGGTGGTGTCCAGTCACCACCACTTTTTGGACCTGAAAAAATATTTTTTTACATGTGAAAGCATTTGGATGTCTACCGTAGAGCCTATAGGGCCATAGTATAGGCTATTCCTACTTATTAACGCAATGACGGTAATGCTTATAGACTATAGAGGTATCCGCAGTGTGTGCGATCACACGACCTTACTCAAGGCTGTACATGTAGGTCTTGAGGAGGGAAGGGAAGGAATTCCCTCCCTGGCTCTCACTCTCTGGACCTGATTCAAACTGAAAACAATAACGGGATGTACAGTTGGTCGTTGACAGATAAATTTTCTGTGAAGCCGGAGTATGCGGATGTCTTGATGAGGAATTTGACGCGCATTATATTACCCTATTAAGTGTGGTCGATCAAAGAGATTAGACAGCGAACATCCAATTAATTATTATCAATACAGCTGTGTCTGTGACTCTGTGACATAATTATACAGATCATAATATATAGCATTCTGTGTGGTCTTTCTCAGAGAGGGAGGAGACAAAGAGACCGCATTAGTTCATCTCAGGTCCGTTATAGCTTAGATTCGCTCTCACAGTTTCTATAAAAGGTCTAAATAGGCTAATTATCAAATTCACATGGAAAATCAATGCTATCAGGATGGGTAGAGATATCTTACGTTGCACTCACTTGAAATTGACCCGTATGGCTATTTTTTTTATTAGGATTAGGCCCTATATGGGTCAATGGAAGCTTGTTTGCATTGACAAAATATTTGTGATGATATCATTTTTTAATCTACTCTAGTCACTCATTTAGATATTGTCAACTGGAATATGATCTATTACAAAGTGTATTAATACACTCTGGATCTATTATACTCTACTGGATATGATTATATGCAGGACGCCGTGGCCTGAATTGGGACACATTTTTCACAAAGGAAAATTTTAAATTTTTGGGTCTATTCTTGTGATAATATTGCAATAAAATCATTTTCGGTTCATGAAACGTTGCTGTTTCAGACTATATAAACAGTATACTGTATACATGTACTACAACTAACATCGATTGTGTGCCATAAAATGTAAAATTTGTCCCAATGCTGGGCATTCTTCCCACGTTAGGTCTATTAGCTAAACAAAAGTGTAAACATGTAGCCTACTCTTCGACTTTGCGGGTGACCTAAGGTGTCGGACATGGCCTGAAGTATATTAAATTCGCGTATGGGGAAGGGACAGAGGAAGACGAGAGGAGAGAAAAAGGAAGAGTAGTGAGCATAGGAAAAGTCACCACCACTTTCTGGGGGAAAGTTACGCCCATGAAAAATTGTTCCAGAAGAAAGCTTCTTTCTCTCGTTTCCTTTCTTTTCTAGGCTTCTGAGGGGCCAATTGTACCTTGCGGCCAGCTATTTTTTTCAATAATTTATTTAGGTTTTTTTGTGTTGCACAATAACAAAACTTACATGCTGCAAATTTTCTGTTGATTCATTAGGCCAAAGAAATTGAAGACATCATGGAGGCAAGCATATGAAGAGAAAAATCGAACTTATCACACTTGATATTCATATATACATAACTGTATATATTATTATATATTAATTATATATACCAGTATATAATACAATTGTACATATATACTACTACTAAGTAGTCCCCCTTGAAGAGGCGCTATAGAAATTCTTGAACGAATGTTGATATTTCTGATTGGATTTAGACAAAAATGTGCTTTGTTGAATTATGAAATTTTTAAAATATGGGCTCAAAAGCATGAAATGTAAAACATGTGAACAAACATCATTGACTTTGCTTGGAGAATGATATGACACATACTGAAGCCAGTTTGAATATTGTGGCTTGATATGCAAATCAGTTTGTAGCGGTAACAGATCAGAGGTCAATATTGCTATGCTATTGTTTCAAACATAGAGAGAAATGTTTGGCTTTGATGGTACGGTAGTGTTCGTGTTTTGTTGTTGATCAATCAAAGATTAAATATTTGGATTATTACTGGTTGTTGCATTTGTAAAGTAACCGTTTTCTGATTACTGCTTCTGAGTTTCTGGTAATGAAGGGTGACCAGGATCAGCAAGCAGTGGGGAAATTGACTTTAATGCCACCATTCTTTATTTTACACAATTTCAGCTTAGAAGTACTTGTTTGTACTTTACCTGTTTGTACTGTTTAGTTTAAAGAACTTATATTTTGGAATAATTGTTTAATTTTTGAAACAAGTGTCTCGTTTTTGAAATGGTGTAGTTTTATACTAAATGTTGTGTTTCGTACGTATAGTTTCAGCTGATCAAACTTAGCATTAATTTTTAAAAATTTTAAAGACTGGCGGCAATTTACACAATTTGAACTTTACTGGCTTCAGAACAGTTAGAGAAATCAACCAATCAAGCCATCAGAATTTTTAAATATAAATTTTTAAATGGTTAATGATTGTTTGTGTTTGACCTTGTCCGTTGTTTTATCAATTTTGTCTGCCTTCATACTTGCAATTGCTGTTTTCAAGCGAGGTGTTTTGTTCACGGAAACATGTTAAACGTTAGCGGTTAAACGTTGCCTGGTGATGCTATGCTGGTCTTCAGTGGTTCTTCCACTTTTATGGGATTACAGTTTTATGTCTGCTTTCAACAGTTGTAGAAATGCGTTAGAGTCGTTGTGTGTCTGTGCTTGTGCAACGTATTGTAACGTATGTGCAACGTATTGTAACGTATGTGCAACGTATTGTAACGTACTGGTAGATTTGTGTGTTCATAAAGTGATAATGACTTATCTTTTGTAAACTGTCTTCAGTGCTTTTGGTGTGTCACTGATTCTTTATTGGGTTTCCATGCACCATGTGACTTGTGTAGTTTTCTTGTGTATGCCATCTATCTATGTCCCACCCACACCCCCTTCCAGAGTTATTTGTGCTGAAAGTGCCTCTGAACAGTCATTCTGTGAGAGGTGCTATCACTGCTATGCAAATCTATAGATACAATACAATACAGTGTCATCCATTTGCTGATGTTTTGTCCATGTGTATGGTGTCCACAAATGTTGTACAGAGAGTAATTGATATTTTGATGTACACACCGCATGTCTCATGTATGGTGTCCAAGCTGGGTGTCCATTCATTGATGTGGTGTCCATGTATGGTGTATGCTTATGTCCGCATGGTGTGGTGCTGATATTGTATGCAAACATGAAGCTCATGCTTGATAGAAGAAGTGCACTGTTTTGCAGATATTTCAGCTAAGTAAGGTTTGTAAATTATGTTGATAAGTTTCATGGGTGATTGCCGTCCACTGTCTATCTCTCGTCTTTGTTGTGAAGTGTAGATAGCAGAATCTGTTCATATCTGTAAAGCTATTTGAAACTTATATTAACAGACATATTATGCAATATATATACAGTGATATACGGATAGAACATGAATGCATGTTTAAGTAAGCCAGTGTTGGCATCTAATAATTGTTTGCATCACTGCTTCAAAACATTCTTTAGCATAAGTTGGCTAGGAGGGAATAGACTAAGCAGTAAGCATGCAGCATATGTCAGAACAGTGTTTCTTCAGAGGGGTTCTTTGGAATAATATTTGTAAATGAAGGCCTGCCAAGATGGGACCAGGACACAAATGACTGGGTAGTTATAGGCACAAAGCTTATGATTTACACCATTATGACACATGACTGCAATCAGTTTAAACTTCAAATTAGCAACTGACTAAAATCATTATTATATATATAGACAAAAATATTTTATCGTAATTTGTACCCATTTTTATTTTTTCAAAAAAATTAATCCTCAAAGTTTATGGGCACATGACCGTCTGCCTGAGGACCCTGAATTTCACTCATCAGCCTGTTCTAAATGATATGTTCCATGTATATTTAAGTATTCAAATACGTCGTAATTTGTATATATTCAGATACCGGTGTGTTTGTGTGTGTGCGCGGGCGCGTGTGTGTGACTTTCATGGCCTTGAAATGGCGCCATATAAATGTTAAACGCAATTGTCTGCTGAATCAGTTTTGTTGCCTGGTGGCATTGTTACAAATCTGTCTCCAGATTGAAGTCATCTTGTTACACATGCATGTGTTGTGTTTCGCCATTTATAAAGTGCTTCCTTCAGTAATGTTCTTTCAGAAGCACTTCCAAGAGAAAAGTCAGCATTTGGCATGAGGGAAAGATGAAGTAAGACTACCGAAGAGGATGATGTAGCGAACTGATGGAGGAAGTCCATTCCGTAGAGAGACCTATGCAGGCAAAGGATAGCGTATAGCATCTAGGAAACTGTTAAAAGTGCAATCCAAGGTGCACATAAAGAACCAGCAGCTATTTGACTACCAACCGTATGACGGCTGTTAATGGCAAAATGCTCTGTGTGATATGGTTGTCTCTTCAGAAATCACAGTCGACATAATTACATGTATCGGTTGTACATGGCAAATGATTGTGCCGGAAGTAAAACTGTGCCAATACCTAGTGTTGAAGCAGTCATTATTAACCTACCAGTCTGTACAGTGTACATGTGATGAATTATTACAGGGTGACTTTGAAGCTACACATGTACCGTGGCAATTGATGGCTAGTTACTTTTTAAATTACGGTAATCAGTTAAAAGTAACTAGTTATTGGACTGCAAAAAGTAACTAGTTACTGTAACCAATTACTTATTTTAAAGACTGCAGTTACTTGTTCAAAGTAACTATAGTTACTTTTATTTGCCACACATAAATGGAAAGCTGAATTTATCTGCATCTGTATGTTAATGCGCAATTGGCAGGGTAACTAATGCTTGACAACTGACAAAAATATACTGCATGTTACAATTATTATGACATCACACAGTTCATTTCCGTACATTGGCAAGACATGCCACATTTGACATTTAGAGGTCTATGTTATTGGTTTTACAACAATAGTAGCACCTGAATTTATTTGTTGACAAGTCAATTTTAAGTTAATGAAACATTAATAATGCAAAATATGATAAAAACTCTAGTTAAATGGCACATTTGATAACTATGGGTCTTTATTGGCTTGTGGCAAGAAGAACATCTAAGCAAACTTTTTTTGCTATTTTCTATATATCTTCTAAACCACGGTTGATGAGGTCAACAAATTTGATGAACAATCTCAAAAGTCGTTTCATAGGATGCCCACCCACACTTGAGAATGGTTTTTCTAAATGGGAAAAAGCAATGGATAATGATGTGAACAGCTGCTTGAAGGCTACAGTAAATGAAGTTAAATGGGGCAGGAAAATGTCATAGAGTACCTACCATGAGCAAAACTTGCATTTGATTAGTTTAAATTATATTAGAGCAAGATGCTATTAATATTTGTCATGCTTTTGTCAGAACTGCTTGGTAATTCTCGATATGTTTAAAAAAATTCAAAATGTCCAAATTGGTGAATTAAAAAAAATTATTTAATCATTTTGTGAGAAAATAATGAAGTACAAGTATGATGTCTGTTTAGTTAGTTTCTTCAAGTTTCCTTGATTGACTCTGTTTTTAATATGTTACAAGATGTTTTGCTGAATGATTACATATTGGAGGTATTCAGTGAGTCTTAGAATGGAAATGAGCCGATAAATAGAATATGTTGCTCCCTGTTTTTGCGGAAGGAGCCACTTTGGGGATCGTCATTACAACAAGATCATTTTAGTTTAGGCTTCCTTTAAGATATGCAAATGAAGCAGAGCCTAGTTTGACTAGGATTTTTTTGTTCTGAATGGTTTGAACGTAGATTTTTCAGTTGTGTTTAAATGGATGTTTCATGACAGAGTTTCAGTACATCTAGTTCTAAGACATCGAACTGTAAAATGAGCTGTTCTATTTCTGTGACACTGTTAAGCTGTATCGACATTTCGTTATATTGTTGTACATTCCACAATACTGTTTTAGAAAGAATTAAAAGTTATTTTTTGAATAAACAGATTCCTTTAGCAGTTTTGTTTTTTAAAGGTGATTGTCCATATTTCAAGTCCTGAACACCCGATCATTTATAGTGCAACATAAATGTTAAAAGCAGGCCAAGGAACTGAACTGAATAGAGCAGACCCTCTGCTGTACTCTCAATGTCAAAGGGAAGATCATGTCCCAAATGTGCAAGGTTTGAGGTTGTGCCTGGTTTATAGTACTGTCCCTCCTCCTTGATTGCGTAGCAGAACTTGACCATACATGTGTTTGCATCTTGTGAAAGACAAATAAATCGTCCAAACTTCAACAACATCATTTTAATTTTAATCAAACTTAAATACTGACAGGGTTAAATTCTTTCTAAAGCAACAGCACTCAAATGTTGACATAAGAAAAATCACAGAACTACTTTTCAAGCTAATCCTGCAAGCATTCCACCTCACTTCAGCTACAACTCGTAACGTAATTGTGTCAATATATAAAACAAACAAAACTACAATTAAGAATTCAAACTAGCATGCAGTGCAATACGTCCACGAATGACGAAATAATCCTTTTCCAGATTTCAGTAACTTTGATAATTTTTTTCAAGAGGCCAGAATGAACCTCTGACGAATGAGCATCACTGACGCAGGTAGAAAATATCATACAATGAGCGCAAAAATCTTGGCAGGGCCATAAAACTTAAATAATCTAAACTCTAAAAGAGGTGTGCAAAAAACTAATTCAACGACATACTCAACGTACGATAATGACATGAATAATAGTGTCTGATGTAATACAAGCATGTCTTTGCCTACTTCATAAGTTATATGGAAATAATTAATTAAACAGTAGGACACCTTTGCTGTCAAAACAGAGAGCTTGTCAGCAAGTGAATTATTTCGTGTTTTGAGTATGTTCTCAGATGGATCTAGAGATCAAAAGCAGTAAACACTGAAACTATCGAAAGAGACAGTTCATTGAGAAATGAAAGGAGAACTCATTTGTGGAATGAATTTCAGAGAACCTTAAGGAATGGATCAGCAGTCAGTGACTAGTTAAACAGAAGCTGTGCAGCTGCGACCAGAACAGCACGTAACCAACCAATAGCCAAAGGACGTGTAACCCATTGAAGCTTCTTTTCGAAACATTCTGCCCTCATCATATAATAAGCAAGTACAATTCTACACCGTGGTGCAAGTACAATTTAAAGCAAATGGTCAGGCATGATTATAAAAAAAACAATGTGCATACAAATTTTCTGAGGTAACCATAATTTCAGTAAGAAGTATGTGAGGTGTGCTTGGGGGGGCTGAATCATCCCCCAGAATTACGACAGCAGCAAACCATAGAAAGGACAACCTTGAGCCATTGAGCAACAAAGATAATTTATCGCATGAGAAAAAGCTTTGATTACAGTGTTTGCAAGTGTTCTATAACAGTCAAAGACTGAGTTGTATGTTGCACGAAACATGCGATGCGTAAACTTACACGAAAGTACGAGCTTGATCAAAGGAAATGTGCGTGAAAAATAAAGTAACAAAACAATTCACATGTTCGAATTAAAGCCCATATCAACAGTTACACTGTCCACAAGATTTACAGCACACAAACTAACACGCCTGGATGAAAATGCAACATTGTTACAACTGGAAACTTTAATAAACGAAATTAATCGTGCAACATGTTTCAACTAGCATCACATAATCAATGACCCAAGATATATGTGACTTTAATATATAACATTCTCAATACTCAATTTTTTGTTTAAGATATGTAATGCTGAATGCAACATTGCACAGCTCTATAAAATTAGTACACCGATTAAAAATGGATGAATCAGCACATTGGCAAGTGCAATTAATACCTTGTCACAAAAATGTCTAATATTGAAAATAACTGGTCAAATTTCTGCTTCACACAAAATGCATAGTCTTGGTTGGGCTAATGCTCAACATTTACGCATTTAAATGTTGCAACAACCAGGGTTCTTGAAGACGGCCATATACCCGTAGAAACATTTTGAGGGTCCTTGAAACATTGCGGCGGACTGCCTATAAATAGGACATCATAAACTGATCAGGCTGCGAGCAAGACCAGCAGATATCCTTCCAAGTTGTGAATTGCATGTTTGCACTATAATTTATGGTGCAAAGTTGAAGATATGCAAAAGATTAATTAAGTCTTACTCGTTAACTGCAGTTAAGTGCTTCCTTCTTGGCTTTGATCCAGACAGGAAGGTGTCTAGTTGAGTAAATCTCATATTAGTTTGCACAAGTCTAAAACGATCTTATCAATTTCCACAAGCAAGGCATACGTACAGCAGATGCAGCGTAAGATGAAAATGAATTAACGGAGAAATCACATTAATTTGTAACTGAAATAAGAAACGGGCAAAAGTGGTTTCTGATCCACCTCAAACATTTCCCTGTTGTTAAAAACAAGTATAATAAGCGATGACTAAGAAGCTCCACACACAAAGCAAATGACACGTGAACCGTCTTCTAACATAATTAACCGAGAATGAATCAGACTTAAGCTTCTATGGCACAAGCATCTAGACACTATCACACAGAAAATACACGTTCCTATTGCTCTAAATGCAAAAAATATGAACTCTGAATAACAAAAATTAATTACATTTCACTTAAATTAAATGCTTTTAGTCAGTAAATGGACAGTTTGACTTGAGCATCTGAGTAAATTTCACAGGACATTTCATAAGTTGACGCAACAACACTAGCACCGCAAAAATGCCTCCAAATACAGAACTACGTAATTATACCGCTACAATACTTTACTATTTTCACAGGTTCTTTCTGTCTCAAGTACGAAACGCACAACAAATGAAACGCACAACAAACGAAACGCACAACGAATGAATAAAAATAATAGTGGCTCCACGTAAAATTACTAATAATATAAACACGTTTAATTCAATTTATAATACACTGAGACGTCCTCTAAAATGCAGATTTCAACGTAAAGTGGCTTGGAATATGGATCGCAAACCAAATTCAACTTGGATAATGGTCCAAACATGGCAGACTACCTACGTCAAACTGAAGTATCCCAAATGCAGCACTAAAAGGAGCTGCCACAGGCGACAATGTTTCAGGAAATAACAACTATAACAACACATTTATTTGCTGTCAAGTAGCCATACAATCACAACAACAATTATGATTCCGATAATCATTCAAGTTATAAACAAATTGTAGAGAATCATCTGGTATTGCAACAGTCAAAATGATAAACCACGCTGTTCTCAACATATGTACAACTGGCATGTTCTGAAAAATGGGATCGCAGGTTATAATAAATAAGAAGTCTTGCGGTACGCACGAACAAGAGAACGTATGCTCAAATATACCACAGCCGTCGCAGTAATCAAAATGCAGTGAAGAACAACAGTTATGATAGTTACAGATTCAGCAGTGAAAAATGATACACCTGTGCTTCCATGTTTTATCCATTAAGCATGCAGGGTTTGTTTATCCCGCAATCCAGCATTCAGCACTGATCAAAATGCATCACTTTGCTAAGCATCTTCTGTTATCTCCACAATGCCTGAACTGCAGCAGCTAGTCACATTTATCCCTTCAATGAAGACTGTGTACTCAAAGTAACTTGGTTCTATTCCTCCCTTTTACGAAGGCACTTACCCACACCAAGGCACTTTGCTAAATCATGGAAGAGAAATATAGAGTGAAAAATGACGAGAAACTAACAGGCAAATTCAACAGCTTAACCCTTTGAACCCGGAGCCCCCGTAACTCTATGGATAACAGGCCGGAAAATCGGCCTGTCTGGTTCAAAGGGTTAAAACAAGCATCATTCATTGATGTATGGAGTAAATCTCTTCAGATTAATCAACAAAGCAACCAATAAGTGTACCAAAATTCTGAACAAGTTACAAGCGATGATGAGGCGTGCAGCAAACAGCAGAAGAAGTCTCAGTTGACAGTGAAAAGCAAAGACAATTGTGACTCAGGTATCTACCACAAGAACCTTCAAGTTGGAGGAAAATGATAACCAAAGATATTAGATCCAATCAGGATAATGTCATTGCTAGCAAAATGATGCCACTGTAAAGGAACAGGCAGATAATATCCTCCCCCATTTGAAATCACAACAACGTAAGTAAACAATGTTCCAATAGAAACGGACATGAAGACATAAAATCCCAAAAAACACAAGAAATAAAATCCACACAGCAATCTCTGACCGATTGTCGCAACCAGTAGGACGTAATAATTTCAATGATTCTGAGCAGAAAGTTATAAAATCAAAACCATTAATATCACAAGAATAAGAATAATTAATCACTTTTCATAATTGCAAACTTGACGTTAACTTACAAGCAGCCTCCCTGTAGCATTAAGCACCATCACGCACAGAAGTCAGTACTCTCCACGACATTAAAATCAGTTTTGTTCTTATCACAAAGATTGCTACAAGCCCTACATAAATGATGCCATAAACAGTAATAGCTAATTACACGATGGCACTTACAAAACGTTGGTCACAATACTATCGTAAATATATCTTGCACGCTAATGATACTTGCACCGGTTTTACTGAAGACATGACTCAAGGTAGATAGATGGCTTTCGTCGAATAGCTTTATTAGCCGGCATTCAGGACATTACAATTAGCTGAAACCTTACATCTTCGGACATACAATCAGCCACATAAACTACCTGAGGGCCAGATTTAGATTTTAAAAACACAGGCAAAATAAACAACAAGAGATAAGAGCATATGAAAATAATACTAGGTTCAACATGACTCATCAGATGTCAATGGTTGATGTTTGATAGAGGTGATCTTACTACAAAGGTAAAAAGAATCAGAAGAAGACCATGGGTTATCATGAATGCTTACAGTAGAAGGCACAGTCGATACAAAAGACCGCTAGACTGACAGTATATTAATTATGTACCAATCTCTATAATCAGCTACAATTAAATATAAAAACTTTTTGCATTCTTTTCATGATATGCAGGAAAGTCACAGCATCTTTTTACATTACTCAGACAACTCAGCAAATGGCCACAGTCATCTAGACACTGCTTCTGAACCAGAGGACACATCACAAAAACTAGATTGAAGCACTGGAAAAATTATTTAAAGACACTGATATATCGATGCAAAAAAACTGACAGCAGCTGCTGTAACTTTTGGCCAGTGTTCGTACAATAGTTTCTATAATCAAAACTATATAATCATGAGATAAAGAGTCCCTAAATTCATTCATGAAATTGAACAGATCAAATATTACTATTTAAAAAATAATTGTATCATGAGATGAAACACAGTTCTAACGTCATCAAAATATTTAACTAATTTTCGTCCTATGGCAGAGCACACAACACAAGAATCTGTATACGTAAAACTCAACAACTTCCTAAGAGACTCTTGGAAGCATTTTAGTGCTTCTACCAGGTTGTTTTAAATGAAGTAACATCAGGGTTATATAATATATACATATATATTATATATAATTATATATATATATTATATATTATACACAAAGGGAGAGCAATATTTTACACACAGGGATTCCCCAGCTGCAGTATGCAACGTAAAACAGTCTGAAAGAGATACTTAAAATACTAGAAACACACACGTCAGCCAAATGAGGCAAACAATCTGAAAGTCATGAAAACATGTTAATGACTGAAATAACAGAAGAATGACAAGATGACATAGACACAAATCTCCCAGTAATAAACATAGAGTAATATGGACGACAGTGTGCTCAGACCAATTATTATGCACTAGTGTTAACAACAAATAAACATACAAGAACTGCTAGTAGTGTGTCAGGTTGTTGCTCTAACTCAACCACTGAATCAATAATGGCTGTGAAAGAGAGACAGAGAGATATACGTGAAAAAAGCATACGTGCAAGTTACTATATGCCGTTGTTTCTTAAGGCTCTGGCTTCTGCTCACAGCTTGTTGCAGCAAGCAATACATCACCACGTTGCTTAATGATATCGTAACTGGATAGCATGCTTAACCAAATACTCTTCAAGTGACTCTTACTACATCTGGTCAACTACAAGAACTAAACAGCAACGTCTCTGAGATCGAATGATTACCAATTGTCTACACAGACTTGTAAAGCACTTCAGCCACATGTCGTCACAAGCCAGAACGAGATGGGAATATCAATTTCTAAAATTGAATTGGCAATCTCTGCATATTCTGAAGCAGCTCGAACAAAATTCCGCAAACAATGTCACAGACATCATACTTATATTAACAAATGCAATGATCAACAATTAAAGCTTTCACAGAATTCCAAATCACACGATTAAATACTTCACGTGTTTCAAATCATACGGTTATTCTTACACACCTAGCAGCTGTTTATGCTCACAACAAAAAAGACTACAGAAGCCAAAATGTGGCAATGCTCAGAAATATTATTATCCAACCAGGAAAACTGTCCAAAGCACCAGGTCTCACCAACTTAAGAAACAATTGATTCAATGCCCAAACTGCATCAGCAGGCTCATAATTGCAAAACAAAGAACATCATCAACCTGTTTTCAACATTGATTTCTACTCTTACAATAAAAAGTGTCAACAAAGCTATTAAAGCACATCACAAAGTATGAAAATATTCCTTCGTATCACAGTCAAGATACGGTAACTGGATAGCATGACTTCAAATGTCAACCGTTTTGATAACCGACAATAATTTGTCAAGTACCACTTGGTCTAAATGCATGATACTTCGCCACAAAGCATAAATAACTGAGAAAGAAGCATAAATTATACGAGAAGTTTTATATACAACATACAGTGATAACACGGACTTTTGGGTAACAAAATGATTCCGAATACGCAATAAAGTTTTTTGATAAGTCACAGACTGACAAGATTATGTCATTGTCACAGTGGGTAAGAAATTGACACAGAATTACAATACTAACAAGAGACATACTAAGGAATATTATGTGTGAAAACAAACGTGAATGACTGATCATAGGTGACCCTCAAAGGGCCACATTGTTAAAGTGACACACAAAAGATATATCTTTGCAAAAGCTTACTACCACATCGGCAGACAGTGGATGACAAACTCAGAAGGAATGATGATATAAGAATGATGATAATATTAAATAAAGCAGATGACGACCGAGGCTAACAATGGAACGATGACGACGACAACGCGCAAATAACAAAATGCAGAATGATAACAGTCACAACTTTATACCGACGACTAGCATCAAATCTGGGCTAAGCAGATGACAGATTAAAACTGAATTCAAATCATCACTTGATTGTTGTTGTCATCCGAAAGCAAAATAGTCTCGCAGCCGAGACTCTTTAACGCTTCTTCGTTTCTCGTCGCGGAATGAAACTCAGAGGAAGCTTTCTCGTAGTCTGAGATGATGGAAACATCAACAATTTCACATTTACCCCAAATTCCTTGGCTTCTCTGGGTCTGAGATTCACTTTCAACCGAGAGGACATGAATGTCTGGACCGTTATCATTCCCCATACCCCTATTGCTCAAGAAAGTCTTATCCAAATTCTTATTGTTCATCTCAGACTGGATCTCACCGATACCTTTCTCATCATCCAAGTTGACTGAATTATTCTGAATGTCATCCTTTCCTTCATACTCAAGTACATTCAAATCTCCGATGTCAACGGTGACAAATGCATTTCCCTCCATCTTATCGTTTGTCTCAAATTGATCTCTCTCAATCACTGACGTATCAAAATTATCTCTTAATTCAGGTTTAGACAAGTTTTCAAAATCATTTTTATGACCAGTGATAAACAAATTGTGGAGATTTTTTACATTCGTTTCAAAAAGAACATCAGAAAAATGTCTTTCCTTATACACAATGATTGGATCATCAACACCGTTACAAATCACATCAGACTGACATTCGGATAATTCTCTTTCATCGCTTGAAATGATGAAGTCATCCAAAGTATCATCATCATCATCCATCGTCAATGCTTCTTCATTTCCCTGAGACTGCGGTTCGAAAGAACTTCTTCCGTTACCTGATTCGAATTCTTCAGCATCTGCTGCTGCGGAGGAATCCATCCAAAACACGTAACCTTGAGAAGTTTTACCAAGGATCGTATCACTGCAAGAAAAAGATCACAGCTGCACATGAAAATGAAAGCATCATAAAACCCAAATGAAACAATATTGCTCAAACACAAAACTGCCCCAAAAATGTGTTTCCATGTTCAACATCTTCTAGAACTTCACTAAACTACCATATCAATGAAATTATTTAGGGTGGAGCATTCAATTTGGAATCTGCTACATCTTAAAGACATCTCGTTATCCACAATAGCTACTGCATCAGTAGCTATTGTGGATAACGAGATGTCTTTGTCAACCGTTTCGAGGCGATGGGTTTGAATAAATTATCTCCAATTGTCCTCAGTAACATGTCAAGTTCATTGACCCACTTAGTGTTAGTCCAAGTCCACTGCACGAATCAAGCTGGTTCTGTCAGTACATTTTTATTCTGAAATAATAAGTTTCGGTAGAATTTTGGTACGAGCCAAAAGACATCAATAAGAAACTCAGCCCTCTAAGTGATACCCAATAATACGACAGCAGACATCAAAATGGAACCGACTAAACTCACTAAAGGAATAAATTAAACGAACCTTGCGTGCAGCTGAGGAACAGACACCCCATTCATCATTTCCCAGGGGAACTCCTCCTCCATAAGTGGTTCCAAGCTCGACTTCACCAACAGACTTGGTCGTCGTTTGAGAAGCAAGCGACGCGAAACTGTCCAGTTGAGTTTAATTCTCGGCTGCTTCGTCGGTTGAGTCTCGTAGTGATACGTGAATTGCTCGACCAAACCGAAGCACTCGTTGTACGCCTCTTCGTCCATCTGCAACCACAGCAAACACCATTTGTAACATGATGTCAAGTTAACTTTTAAAAGAGTTACCAAGTAATGTTCAGTATTATTATTCACTGCTATAATTAATTGTTTATGCTGTCTGTGCAGGAAATAAATTGATTTGAATAACTTATTCGTTGATCCATTTGTAGCATGCAGTATGAATTGAATTGTATTGCATCTATACATTTATTAGGTGCCAATGCACATCAAAACACAGTGCACACCAAACAGATGCGCTCCCAGTGCGAAAGATACAGCAAGAAAGTGGTTCTCAGACATCTGGAAGAGTCACTTGGGGTACTAGTTAGTAACAAAGATCGTGTAAATGGAAAGAGCTAATACCACAGAGCAGGATCAACTCAGGCAAAAGATTGAGTTTTATCCATGTAGCGGTCCTTGCTCACGGGACAAGATGGTGTGATTCAAGCGAGCACAGTGGATGAAGACAGGAAGTTGAGGTTAGCAGGTAAATGAGAGGTCACAAGATACTTGTGCGCTAGACCAGAATAAGACCTGCAAATTAAACTACGGACCTTCAGCTGAATCGAGCATTAAGGCAGTCCAGTGAAAGCGATCAAACATGAAAGAGACAACGTGAAACAAGTGAAGATGTCGAGCTGTGAGTCAGGCAACTGCATTTAGAACACAGTGGAGAAGAGGTGAGAGAAAAACCTTTGAAAGACCAACCAAAAGGGAGTTTCAGTCAGCAACACAGAAGGAAATGGAAGCACAAAGGATGAGACTATCAGAGATGGATTACCCTACGATGCGTCGGGTGAATCCCGTTAATTGATCCCCTCATATTTAGAGCTTAGCAGATTGATCATGAGATATTGATAGTAAAGGACAAGAGAAATTAGATGCAAGTTAACTGTACAATAACTAATCATACACTCTAAGTCAAGCGCAAGTTTTAATAGCACAGCTGCTGAAGTTCTCAATACAGCAATGTCAGACCCATTACCGAAACCTGCCTTAATATGAGGATAAAGCCAAAGAACCTAAATGCAAAACAATTTTGCTGTAACATAATTAAAATCTCAAAGATTTTCAAAAGTTATAATGTAAGACAAAAATCAGATTCAAGCCACAATAAAAATGAGTCAATCATATTAACAATAAATTAAAAACCACAATTCACCGTGACTTACACGACAATAGAGTTGCAGTTCCAAAATCGTACGCTGCTTGATGTTGTCCATGCGACGTATTCTTTGAACGAAATGATGAAGACATGTCAGAGCCAGTATGTCATACTACAGGACAAACCAAACCCAATAAATCACAAGAGCTTTATGGAGAAAACACTGCTCTCCCATTAGATTGTACAACAGCAAAGGTCAAATTTAAACAAAGCATGCAACTTATAAACAGAGTGCAATAGTTTGTCAAAGCAAACCAGAGATCATTTGTTAAGTAACAAACAATTTGAGTAAATGTGAAAGATGACTTTCAACTGAAATCTTGTTTGCTAAAATCCTAAAAATATGTTACCACTTGAGTCAACTTCAACTGTCAAACCCATGCACTAAAAGTACTCATTCATATAAGCTCAAAGAACAAATTCTGCAGGATCTATAAAGAATGCGAGACACACCTAGCTTAATGTTGGAAATGTATTTACAGTTTTCAGACTTGCATATGCCATGAGCGATGTGCAACACAAAGGGATGATTCAGTAAATTCTAAATGCATACTATCTTAATAAGCATCAACTAGTATAATGAGAGAATCCAAACATAACAAAAATAAAAGCATTCATAAACGAATACAGTCATATATCAGCAACTGACTACATGAATAGGAACCCGTGTCACATACCCTAAACTTCATGAACCGGAAATGACACAGAAGTGTCTCAAGTCTCATGACCATGAATGCCTTTAGCGCGTCGTTCTGCAGCATCTCATCCTGCAGTGCGAACACGTCATAGAAGAGCTCGAGTAGTGACACGGGGGTGACCGGCTGCTCACCAATCCACACTTCATCTCGGATACGATCCACGACGAAGTTGAAAATCTCCCGCGTCGTTTCGCATTGCGTCACCTTGATGAGGTCGTCAATGTCGATCCAGTTCCCGCAGTAAGTCGCAGCCAAATAGAAGCAGCACGTCGCAATGATAGGCAGCGATTTACGAGGAACCTAGAAAAATAATTTTAATTTTTTGCACAAACCTTTCTACGATCATTCATTTGCTTGTTTAGTACTTGCAATTGCTAGAGCGCCCCTTTAAGCTCTCTCTCTACTCAGAGGTGCTCTCTCAACTACAGTAAAGACAGTGCATCAGAGTTTCATGTCGAAGCACACGAGTAATTGCAAGTGAAGAACTTGCTGAAGGTACCTGCACTGAGGCTTGAGGTGGATTCAAACCTGGAGCCCTCCAGCTCCAAGGCATCGAACCCACCACTATACCACCGCGTCCCGATCATACATTGGGTCATTCCATGTCAACTCAACCAGTAAAATGACAATTTGCCACCACACCCCTTTGGATTTTTCTGAAAATTTTTGTACATAAACTATGTGCAATATAAGGAATAACAGTGAAAATTTGAGCAGAATATCTCAAAATTTGACCGAGATATTAATTTTTGAAGTTAATGACCCAAAAACGTACCGCAACAAATCAGCATGAACCACCGAGTTTGGACTGTTATATCTCGGTCACGAAAAGAGCTAGAGGGCTGAAATATTTTTTGTGTAATCAGTTTTTTGTGCTCTTTCCAAATATGCAAGAACCTGGTTGGAGTTATTTTTTGTTTTTAATATAAAAATTGGTAAATATAGCACAGACGCCAATTCTCACTCAAGTTCTGGACATCATGTCAGCAGGTAGGAATGAGATATAATAATACTTGTACTGGTTTTATATTGAGGCACATTGGTGCTCATCAGACATATAGTCAGTACCTGATTAGTTTAATCATTAGTGAGTTTTTCAAGGACGTTTTCCTTGTCACGATCGTGAAAATGGAGTCTAAAGCTCATCAAAAAAGTGACAATGTGTATCTTTTGAAATTGATGAAAATTTGCACATATATTGTGGACATGCAGATCCTTCATTGGTGAAAAATTCAGGATGGTGTTCAGCTCCGTTTCTGGGAAATTATTTTTTGAAGTCGACCAATATTACTGTGTCGCGAGCAAATTTCATGATCCACAATGTTTGGACAGTCGTATCTAGACCAGGAAATGAACCAGAGGACTGATATTGTTGTCATATAATCACTTTCTTGTGCTCTTTCAAGACATGTATGAATGTTGGTTGTATTTCTTGCGATTTTTTATTTATAAATTTGTAAATATTGCACAAATGCCAGTTTACATTTATTCGGAAATGAAAACTGCATGATCCACAATGTTTGGGCTGCCATATCTAGGCCAGGAAATGAACCAGAGGTCTGATATTGCTGTCATGTAATCAGTTTCTTGTGCTCTTTCCATGTATGTAAGAATGTTGGTTGTATTTCTTGCGATTTTTTATTTATAATTTTGTAAATATTGCACAATTGCCAATATACATTTATTCGGATATGAAAATGTCAAGATCTGCAATGTTTGGACTGCCATATCTAGGCCAGGAAATGGACTAGAGGACTCATGTTGTTGCTGTGTAATCAGTTTCTTATGCTCTTTCCATGTATGTAAGAATGTTGGTTGTATTTCTTGTGATTTTTTCTCTTTAAATTTGTAAATATTGCACAACTGCCAATATACATTTATTCGGATATGAAAATGTCATGATCTGCAATGTTTGGACTGTCATATCTAGGCCAGGAAATGAACTAGAGGACTCATGTTGTTGCCGTGTAATCAGTTTCTTGTGCTCTTTTCATATAAGTAAGAATGCTGGCTGCATTTCTTGTGATTTTTAATTTATATGAACTTTTGTAAATACTGCACAGCTGCAAATTTACCATATATTTATTCTGACATGCATAATTGTATATCTCAGATATGTCCTCATTCATATGATGATGACTCACTTAGGTAGCTAGATATCCTCCAAATATTTTTTTTACTTTCATATTTTACCATAATTAACATTGTGTGAAATGGAAAATTGTGAGTCATCATGTGAAAGAAGTATATAATTAAGTGAGTATATCTAAAATATACAATTTTAGTATGTGTCCAAATAAATGTAAATTGGCAGTTGTGCAATATTTACAAATTTATAGATAAAAATCACAAGAAATACAACCAATATTCTTCATATATGGAAAGAGCATAAGAAAGTGATTACATGACAGTAATATCAGTCCTCTGGTTCCTTTTCTGGTCTAGATATGACAGTCCAAACATTGTGGATCATGCAGTTTTCATGTCCGAATAAATGTATATTGGCAATTGTGCAATATTTACAAAATTATAAATAAAAAATCGCAAGAAATACAACCAACATTCTTACATACATGGAAAGAGCACAAGAAACTGATTACATGACAGCAATATCAGACCTCTGGTTCATTTCCTGGCCTAGATACGACAGTCCAAACATTGTGGATCATGCAGTTTTCATTTCCGAATAAATGTAAATTGGCATTTGTGCAATATTTACAAATTTATAAATAAAAAATCGCAAGAAATACAACCAACATTCATACATGTCTTGAAAGAGCACAAGAAAGTGATTATATGACAACAATATCAGTCCTCTGGTTCATTTCCTGGTCTAGATACGACTGTCCAAACATTGTGGATCATGAAATTTGCTCGCGACACAGTAATATTGGTCGACTTCAAAAAATAATTTCCCAGAAACGGAGCTGAACACCATCCTGAATTTTTCACCAATAAAGGATCTGCATGTCCACAATATATGTGCAAATTTTCATCAATTTCAAAAGATATACATTGTCACTTTTTTGATGAGCTTTAGACTCCATTTTCACGATCGTAACAAGGAAAACGTCCTTGAAAAACTCACTAATGATTAAACTAATCAGGTACTGACTATATGTCTGATGAGCACCAATGTGCCTCAATATAAAACCAGTACAAGTATTATTATATCTCATTCCTACCTGCTGACATGATGTCCAAAACTTGAGTGAGAATTGGCGTCTGTGCTATATTTACCAATTTTTATATTAAAAACAAAAAATAACTCCATCCAGGTTCTTGCATATTTGGAAAGAGCACAAAAAACTGATTACACAAAAAATATTTCAGCCCTCTAGCTCTTTTCTTGACCGAGATATAACAGTCCAAACTCGGTGGTGCATGCTGTTTTGTCGCGGTACGTTTTTGGGTCATTAACTTCAAAAATTAATATCTCGGTCAAATTTTGAGATATTCAGCTCAAATTTTCACTGTTATTCCTTATATTGCATGTAGTTTATGTACAAAATTTTTCAGAAAAATCCAAAGGGGTGTGGTGGCACCCCTGGTTGAGTTGACGTGGAATGACCCCATTGTCAATATTAGTTTTTCAGTAAATTAAAGCATCACATGTATTCAACAGCAGATTAATATAAAAAATTCAAGTTGACATCATCGTTGTTTATCTTAACATGTTCCAACATTTGAACTAAGGAAATAAACTTTAGAACATTTCTCAGTTTTTCATTAACGTTGCAATGTAAAAACCATTTATACAGCACTTACCACCACTTTGCAAAGTAATCGGTCTATGAGATTAGTAGCTAAGGCAAAGGTCTTTGGACTGGAAGCATAGAAAACGGACAGGAATCTGAGATTGCTGATTGCCAGATCACGATGGAAAGATAACAGCGGCAGTTCTTGTCCGTACCGCTCCTCCTGTTCTTCATAATCCGTGGATCGGCAGGGCAGGAAGTTGAATACAACCGGTTGACAGAACATGAGTCCATGCAGCTCCTTGTTGATCAACTCGTACAGCAGGTTCTTCTTGATAAGTGCCTGAGCCTAAATCAATCCAATAAAACATTAGTAAATCGTATCAATTACCATTTAGTATATCCAGTTGTTAATTAAATTAGAGTAGATATATCAGTAAAAGTTTACTAAATGCATGTATTGAAAGAGACGCTTCCAAATATGTCTGCAACTTATTGAACACATTCAGTAATAAACTAAGATACTTTAATTGCTCAGACAAACTATGAACAAGTTATCAGTTTGCTTGCCGAAACAAAAGAATGTTTGGAATTTTTGTTATAATACCTGGATAAGCAGATGCATCTGTGTCAAGCTTTCTGATGACATGTATGCTAGAATCCCAACATCTGCTGCCAAACATTTCGAAGTTGACAGGAATTTATCAGGAAAAGTAAACCCGGGTCCCTGGTCAGAATCCACTTTTATCTGACCCATTTCCGCTAAAATAAACGTTTCACAAATAGCAAACTGCTAAAATTCCAAAACGAATCAATAACTGCATCACAAAAATGTAAATTTACACACAGGCAAAATTGTATCATAACGAAAAAACAATAGGCAAAGAATTCCACTTTCTGTTCTGCCTGGGCGTCGTGGTTTGGTTATGAATGTATGAAGAGTAGCCATATAAACATATAAACTCGAACCCAGTCATATATAATTTTAACTCAAATGACATCCATCCACCTCCACTGCTGTTTAGTCTGCTTTAGAATGATTGTGATCATGGTAGCCTCTGATAAGAATCCGTGATACAAGGTCTACTCATAATCAGCACTTGCGCAAGTCATGCACGGAGGCGTCGCATTATGTCACTGACTAATTACTTTTCACTTTCTTGCTATTCGAGCCCTAAATTACTAAAAGATTATTAGAAGTTTGGAAAATCTTTTTGGCGAAATGCCATGTCAATCTTAGCAATGCGCTGGCAACTGCGTTAGTTTTATCGGGGTCACAGAATGACCTTAAATTCGACGCCTAGGCGTACACAAATTAAAATACAATTTCCTGCTGGCAGATTGCAGTCAATCGACGATTGTTCGCTGTGAAAGAAGTTTTAAGGTGAATCAGTCATTATTTGCAAAGCGAAGCAAGCTTTAAAAACTTACAAAATCCTGGAAAGTAGACTATTGACAACACCAACACTCCGTTCGGTCTTCTCCAGGCTGCGACAAAATGTACTAATGCGCCGCATCAAGTAGTCCCACAACATTTCGCAATCATTTTCATTTTCCTGAAAATGAATATTACGCTTGGTCAGGTTTTCACAAATAATTTTAATTAAATTTATCACGTGCTGCTTACATAAAATTACTTAGAGATGAGTCTAGATGCTTTTAATTGAAAGTCTAAATGTGGGTTGTTTTGACAGTCGGCGTAGCGATAATATTCTGTTCTTACTTATTTTCAACATTTGTTCGGTCATCAACTTAAAATAGCATTCGATGTAGATTCTAGAAGAATATCGAACATTATATTATATCGATATTAGCCCCATCTTAGCCCCATGTTAGGCTAAACAGTATACATTTATGCAATCGAAACAATACACAAGAACTCTAATTACAGAAGATATAAATCTTAACTACTAATGTAATGTAGCCTAAATGTAAATGTAATGTAAATCTTTGAGAATTTCTCAGCGCCCACAAAAGCCACGTCAGGGAGACCAGCTTATTCACCGGCGCTGATAGAACAATACCCTCAATACATGGCGCTAAAAGCACAAAGCACGTCCGAACTACGGGCCGCCATCTCGTTAGGCCTACCTCTCGTTCTCAATGCCAGCGTGTTATCCAATGCGCTACCGTCCCCTCGTCATTGATAGACGCGCTCTGTAGGCTGCTATTAGCAAATTTAGCGCCGTGTATTGCTGGCTGTCTGTTCTGTTAATATTTAAGATTTCTTATGTCCTCTGTGATCTGTGATATTGTGAAGTGCTTCAATCTAGGACAATTTATAGAATCCTTTCTGTAGCCTAAACTCTGTCAATGAAGGAATTAAAAATAATATTATAATGGCACATTTCGTAGTGCTAACTCAAGTATGTTTTATATATTCCTTGGTGCTAACTTGAAATGTTGACTTCCGGTACATAACACGTGATCAATGTCGGCGACTTGGAGGGCAGTTAAGTCATTCTATGGTAAAATTTCACGAGGAACATAATAATGGTATGAACTAATTCTTCTGATAGCTATGTTACATGCATGTCGTTTGAATGTGAAGACGATTTTCGTTGTTTTATGGATTCTCTATTAAAATGTGAGGGTACAAATTATTGTGCTTGGTTCACGATAAACATGTGTCCTTATTGTGGGGTCAACTCGAGTCCCCAAAACCGGAAACCCAGAAACTGTGCTGAAAGTAAACAAAAGCCTCATTTCCCAAACTCAGTTTTATAGAAAGCGGCAGAACCCCGAAGCCTGTTCAGTGTTAAATTGAGTACATGAATGCATACTTGGTAATCGTTCAGACTACGGTCCTGTCCATGTAAGCAGTATGGCCGCCCCAGATTGGGACATAATTGAGCACTTTGACCTACATCACTGCAACAGCTTTATATTTCCGCGAAAGTAAGTAAGAGGTGTAAGGGACGGGCCCATAAAATCATCTTTGAGTAGAAATATGGCTTTTTCTATTAGCAGCAAAAGTGTAAAAGAAATCAATTTTAGTTACATACGCAGAAATTGACCATTAAGCTGTTAGTCGCGTAAAATTGTCAGAATACACAGTTTTTTTTTCTAGTGTATTAAATTAAAAAATGCATGGACGTGATGTGGAACAAGGCGATACAACTGGCGGTGGACAGAGAGAAATGGAGGAGCTGCATTTCCCATTGTGACACTGACACACTTATGTTGTGGAAATGTTTGACTGTTTTATGATGTAGGTCAGAATGCTTTCTGCAGATCGGCGACCGAGATGGTGCACTCGTTAATTAATTTTTTACATGTTTTGCACAGAATTGGTGTGTTTAGACGATGCAATTGATTTCATTATTGAATCATTTGTTGAAACAGTCTTTAGAAGGAATGATCATGCAGAACTTTATCTTGTTTGCTGTTCACCTCATACAGGACAATGCTTTAAGTATTTATTGACTTTTCAAGAAATACATACCTTTCCAAGTTGAATAAAAGCATAAGGTGTGTAACTTTCAAGACATTATTGCTTACGTTATGGAGGTATAAACCTAGGTGAATGTGGATTGAGGTGACTTGGTAGTCAGCCAAAATTGTGAAGAATTTGCTTTTATTTGTTGAGTTTTGCCATGCGTTATTTTTTTGCTTGCTTGTTTCTAAAGGCAAAATATCTGGCTCAGATTGTTATAACTGGAGCGCAGATAGTTGGACGTGCATTCGCAAAGGCAGTTCAGTCTGAAATTCGAGCAAGTCAGCAGGCAGCCCAGTCTCGACAGAGTGGTCAGGTAGACAACAAAGGAGCCGCAACAACTGCCCTAACCGGCCTCAGTCTACAGGTAAAGTCACTTACATCGAAATTGTGAATGAAATGAGTGCTGCAAAATTTTCATTTCTTAAGACTATATTTCTGAATAAAAGAACATCTCTTCATTTGACTCAAGGTCCCTACAGAGTAACCGCTTCGGATGAGTATCAAACCGTACTCTTCATGTTACTGGCCAACCGCTCTAACCAATCAGCCATCTATCTATCTATGTATCTATCTATGTAATTTATATAGTGCCCCTTGAAGGAATCTATTCAGAGGCGCTCCCGACCCTTGTGAGGTGATGACTTGCTCAAGGTCCCTACACAGTAACCGCTTCGGATGAGGATCAAAATCGTACTCTTTGCGTTACTGGCCAACCGCTCTAACCAATCAGCCACTATGCCTTGCTGAGTCTGATAGATTTGTGAAGAACTGCCTAGAGAAACCTGATATTTGGCTTAGGCTTGTGAATAGACAGTTCATGATGCAAGCAAGTTAGCTAGCTGTTTTGGACAAAATGGATAATTGCTTGATGCTTATCTTGCTGTGTGTAGAGATTTAAAATCTCCCTGTGACTGTTGGTACATAAGGTCTCTAACTTGCTGTTAATTCTTTGCGTACTATTCAAGTATCAGTCGCATACAGTTGAACTTTTTATTCTTATCATGCTGTTGCACCATTTAAGGTGGTACAGAGACTTTTGGAGAGGTTCATAGAAGACATTATGAGCAATGCTTAATGCAGGTTTTGTTCGCACCCTTGTTTAATGACTTTAATTTTGCTTAGTCAATACATAGAGGTAGCCTACATTAAAAACTTGCGATTACTCTCTTCTTCGTCGGATGAATTGTGAATCCCAGTTTCAGCTCGACTTAGGAAACGGGCAAGATTGTAACATGTTGCAAGGTGTTTCTTGAAACTTGCAATTTAGCACCGTCTTTGGAAACTACTCGCACAGACGATATTATTGCCAGACTCAGCGTTAGAAAAGCAACTGTACAGTTCACTGCTGAACATTGTTTTATGCTGTTGTTTGCTTTTCTTCAGGAAGCAAGACAGATCCTAAATGTCGATAACATCAAAGATATAGAAAAAATTACAAAAAACTATGAACATTTGTTCAAAGTAAACGATAAACAAAACGGTGGCTCCTTTTACATTCAGTCAAAAGTAAGTGACATTACATTAGCATATTGTGTCATTAGGTACTGTCAGTCAGTTAGTTTTTAATGCTTTTTGCGAGAGAGCTAGCTGTCAGCATTATGGACGCAATTAAGCTGCCTGATCAGTGACCACCGACCTTGTTAAGTGGAACTGTTCATAAATTTTAACATGACACTAGTCTTGCTGATTTCTATGACTTTCTGCCTAGTGTTCTGGAACTGCTTGAAACCTGACTGAAGTAGGTCTATAAGTTCAGCTCTCTGGTCGCAGACCTAATAATTTAACAGCTGTAATCTGCACGCATGACGTTTAATTGTTTAAGCTTAGGCTACCTACAAACTTTGCTGATGATAGGCTCATAAGTCTGGTTATTCTGGTAGCCCAGGTTACTGGAACTTAAAAAGCTCTCTTATTTAAGTTGATTCTAATCTTAAATTTAGACTACTTGTCTTTTGATGATTTATCCACAGAATCATTAACGACTATTTTTAGTAGATTGTAGATCTCATGTTGGGTTTTGAGTTTTGACACAACATTTGTTGCATTATGCAGCTATGTTGACAGCGTAAATTGGTAATGACATATAGAGTGACTGCGGGGGGGGGGGTCCCAGAATGGCAGAATCAAAGTTGGCATGCTCCCTAAGTAGAATGCTGTTGTCGAGTAATGTGTGTTCCACTGGTTTCCTGTTCGCGGCATTTATAAGAGTGTAAATTATCCCTTTTCAACATCTTATTTATAATTTAAGTCCAAGCTCTTTGTCTCTATTTGTTGTGGCATCTCACATTACTATTGTAATTGCCATCATCACCGTCCAATGCGTCCATAGATGTTTAAATTATAGTCTGCCTCTGTACCTACTTTTTTATATGTCACTGGCTGCTGAGTGTCAATGTTCATATCTGTATTAGTGGGTGAGAGACTGGGGGCTGATTCTGTATCTCATCTGCAGTTATACTGGTTTTGGATCTCAGTTGATCGTTGTTTATAATATTGTAAGAGTTCCTCTGATAAATACTGTATGAGTCATGTCAAAATCAAAGTACCAACTTTCAGAACAGCTCACACTTTTAGATCTATCTAACTCTTGGCATTGGAGTGCAGGCATTCATTAAGGGCTGGGAAAGGAGTCATGCCAAAATTAAAACTTGGAGATTGGACTCATGTTGATCGAAGACTATTCAAAAGTTGGGAGATTACATGTTGGATCTAAAGAAGTCAGCTTTTGCAATAAATCCTTTCCATGAATATCTTATGGGACAGTCTTTCTCCCTGCAAGCGTCTGCCTCAGTTGACTCCTTCAGATCAGTACTCAAGACTTAATTACCATGTTTTGCAAGGTCTATCTTGCTCTTAGTTGTATGTGAGGAACCCTTAGCTGTGTTATGGTGCCATAGAAATTGTCACTGTTGTTATTAGTATCATTATTATCTTTCTGTTGCAGGTTGTTCGAGCAAAGGAGCGAATAGATCATGAACTTCAAAATATCGAAGCCGAATCACCTAAGAAAACTGACTCTAGCGAAGAGCAAAAGTAGAAGACTGTTTTTGAATAGAAATCATAATTAATTTAATTGTTTGAAATTCACAGATATAAATAAGAAATTAAGAATGGACAGCTAAAGTACATGCTATGATCAAAGTTGTTTAAGCATTAAAATATTTGCTCGCATTTAAAAGCAGTTTTGTGGTCGCTCTCTTGGGTTAGAATATTTTCTGCGTAAGCCTTTGACGGATTGACATATCTGACGTGGTTCGGCTTCATGATAGTCGTGCGGATGTAAGTTTTTAGGTGTTTCATAGATGATCCCGAGTTTCGCATTTACAGCAGGAACGAAGTGTTGCCTGGCATCATGGATGATTTTCAGTTTAAATGCATTCACTGAATAGCTGACTTGTCAGTTTTAATTAACTAATTATCCTACAATATTCTGATGCTTGTTTTGCACCAGAATTGGTTTATGCATGGCATACAAATTGGCATATTGTATGAGTTGTGTGAAACTTTGGCATAGTTGCTGTGTGTAATACTGTGTATATAAATATGTTGAAATTTAAATGCAGTATTATCCTAGGTGAGTTTCTAGACTGTCCATGCTAGGTAAAGAGTTCAAATCCTTGTTTGCCAGCTCAAAAGCTAAATGGAGTTAAATGGTTCTTTACTACTGTGTTGGAGGGCTGATTAGATTGAGAGGGAAAGAACATCAACAACCTACATGTTTCGATATTAAAAAGTCAGTTCTTCTAAACCAATTTCCTTGAAGGCACTGATCATTTTCCTGTGCCTGAAAGGTTGTTAGGTGATTGTTTTCGAACTTTTACGTGACGAAACATTGTACGTTTTGTTCAGAATATTTATTTCAGTTGTACATTATAATATGTGTAAAGTTCATTTTGCATATTTCTTTCACTGGCTGCGCTGGCAAAGTCTTGGCCTCGACTAAGATCGTGCTCTGCAATTGATGATATTCGTTATTGTGTTTTTAATGTCTCGTCCATTTTGCTCAGCAGAATGATTGGTTGTCCATAAGGGGGGGGGGGGTGGTCCATAAAGGATGTCTGCAATGAGGGTGAGGGATGGTTAATTCCAATGCAGACAAAAGTGGATATAAATTGGGGAGTAGGTTATGACATTTGCATCTAAGTCTAATGCATGGTTTTCCATTACAAGCCTTGAAAGACGAACTTCAGTGAGATTGCAGATGGCTTATACTGCATTGGTTTGTATTGTATCTATAAATTTATATAGCTCCTCTCACAGTGCACAGGAGTCAGAGGCATAGTGTGCCAGTGCATTAGATCAAGAGTGAAAAGTAGTGTTGAGACAACAGTTAATAAGGAGAACGTCATTAGTAATGTTTTGTAGCAGACAGCTCAATGACCTTGTGGTCAGCTAGCAGTGCTTATTGACTGTGGACTAATAGTCAAAAGAATGATGATGACACTGAGAAGTGGATTTGAGTTTCCTGTGTAAAGAGGCGAATAGAAAAGTTGGTTGATGGGTATGTGAGTCCATGCTGCCACACAAGCAAGTCTTCTAGTCAGTTGTCATATCTGCTGTGTTCATTGGTGGAAGTGGATGGGATGGAGAGTAAGGCCAAATGAGGTCAAGATGGATCGAGTGATGGTCCAAAGTAGGTCAACTTTTGGACAAGCTTGTCTTATTGTGAAGTTGAGAACTTCTGTTGTTGGTCAATACACCTTTGAGTTGGATCTTGAAGAAACTTGGGTGTCTGTCCTCCAATGCTGTGCTTCTGTGAATCATTATTTTTTTCAAGAAGGAGGATAGATTTAAGTGCATAACTTGTACAGTGTAAATATTTTGCACATGAGTGCATTGCAATATTGAAGGATTGTTTGCATTTGAAGATAATGAAACGAAGAAATAAAGCAAGACATGGGTAATTGGTTAGGCTATACTATGTAGTATTGGCAACTTTATGTTCTTAACTTCACTATTTTAACTCGTTTTGCATTAAGCTGCCATGTAGATCCAGAAGAAATAATATCACGAAGACAGGTGCTTCTCTAAGGTCACTAATCAATCATATGACGATGAAATAGACAGGACTGTCAGGACCTCAAGGCAAATCAACAAGAACATTGTAAAATGAGGGTAGGACTAGTGCACACAAGACAATGACAGTCTGAACAATCTGATAAACTACATGACCAAGTCACTAAGCAAAGCAGTACGCTAACTGACATCTGCTTCAACTCGGGGTCAAAGATCCATGACCGGTTCTAAATGTTTGGTAAAACGTGTTGCGAGCGGAGGAGATTGTTGGCTGCAGTTGCAACACACACACAAACACTATGTCTGTCTCTCTGTCTGTCTGTCCGTATGTCTATCCGTCTGTCTGTCTGTCTGTCTGTCTCTCCAGGGTGCATGTAAAACGGGTTCCCTGCAGAAGGTCTCTCCATTGGCCGCTGTTCCTTTTTTCTTCCAGCTAAATCCGCTGATTTTAATCGCTGAATCAGTGCATACCAGAACCGAAATAGTTTGTCGCATACATAATGATACATTATAAGGAGAATTATAGTGTGCCTAATATTAATAAGTTAGGCTACATCTGCTGACCTTTAGGATTTCAGAACATTTTGCTTTCTTTCGTAAGTTCCTGTAATAATCTAAAATTAGGCCTCTTAAAGAATCTTTTTCAATTCACAATAGACAGGTCTAAACACAAAATTATTCTTCAAACCAAATTGGGTGAAAAGACAGACAGACACACAGACAGAATATTTAGATATACAGGGTGGTCCAAAATAAACTGCACAATGATAAATTGATAGTACTATATTCAGACCAATTCAAATATAACCGTGAAAATTCACCAAAAACACAGCAATTATTTTTACTGTAACATTATATGGATGGATTTCATTACATAAAATGCTCAATTTGTCCTCCTTGCTGCTCAACCACGCATTGAAGCCGACGACGCCATTGATCAATTGCGCGGTCATAGAAACGCTGTGACAGCTTGGTCCACTCTGTGACGATTGTTTCTTTCAGCTGATCCACTGTGAGGAAACTTTTACGACGGTATACCATCTGTTGAAGCCTTGAAGGGCGCCCCAAACAGCGCAGTCAACTGGATTAAAGTCCGGGCTGTTTGGGGGCCACATGTTAGGCTCAATGAAAGAAATGTTGTCACGTCGCAGATACTCCATAGTGTTCTTGGCGGTGTGTGATGGAGCGCCGTCCTGCTGTAGGGTCCAAGTGTGGTGTTGGCATAATATATTGCACGGATGTCAGGTAAAAGACCCTCACCAAGAGAAAATATATAAATAAGTAAGAAAAATGGCATTAAACATTGAATTGTTATACATTATATCAAGAAAACTGTCACTGTGCAGTTTATTTTGGACCACCCTGTATTAATTAGAAATGAATAATAACTACATTCCTTATAATTATTCCAACTGATGATTATAATTATTATAGCCTAATGGACGATGATAATTATAATGATTGTTTAATGTGAAATGTTGTTTAGGCGTAAAAAAGTGTTGTGTTTCCGGTAACCCGACCGACCCATTTTTACGGCCGCGACCCAAATATTTTTGTAAAAAAATTTTATTAAAAAAAATTTGTTTTTTCAACAAAAAAAAATTTTCAAAAAAAAAAAAAAATTTCAAGAAATATTTTTTTTACATTTGTATTGACATAACATAAGAGACGTCAACAAAATGAAATTAATAGGACTGTTTCTAGAGCAGTTTTAGGTGCAGACAGTCGGGAAATAGGCAGTTTATACTTGCTTAGAACACGTACTTTGTTTCAGCGTGCAAAAAAGACTAGTGGGGTATACTTTTTCGGATAGTCACTGCATAAAAATATTTTACAAAATAAAAATATTTTCCGACCTACCTACCCAATTTTTTTTAGCTCTGTTACCGGAAACACAACACTTTTTTTAGGCCTTACGAGATCGTAATGCAGTCCGATAAATTTTATCATCTACTGAAGCGTGGTACGCTCTCTTTCGATGTTAACAAAACGTGGATGTAGGACATTTCCCCCCCTGGACATATTTCCCCCCCGGACATATTCCCCCCCCGGACATTTACCCCCCCCGGACGTTTTCCCCCCCGACCTAGGACATTTCCCCCCCCCCATAAGGGTCCCTATATTAATGAATGACTGCACTAACCCTATCACTAACCCTAAACGACCCTCACCATGCCTAACCTGACCCTAACCGACCCTCACGATGCCTAACCTATGTTAATGAATGACTGCACTAACCCTATCACTAACCCTAACCGACCCTCATCATGCCTAACCTGACCCTAACCGACCCTCACGATGCCTAACCTGAACCTAACCAACTTTCACGATGCCTAACCTATAATATGTACAGAGGGGGGAAATTGTCCGGGGGGGGGGGGGGGTAAATGTCCTAGTCAAAAAGTAACTGTCCGGAGGGGAATATGTCCGGGGGGGTAAATGTCCGTTCCCCACAAAACGTTTATGTTATCTACTAGGGTAACTAGGCCTATCATCTTCTGTAATTCATTAATTGTTCCCTTTTGGGCATCCCTCTTTGTAGCCAATGTCTCATCAGTCTGCTAGCTATGGACCTATGGTGTTGTGTGTGATATTGGTTGCAATAAAAAAAATACTTGACTTGATATCTTTATTGCAATGATTTTCATAGAAAATTCCATTTTATGGACAACATGAATAATATTGATAACGATGACGATGATACAACTACCATCGTATAATGACGTATATATATATATATATATATATATATATATGCATAGAGGTCTATACATATACATATATACATATACATGTATATAGAGATACTGACAGACAGACAGACAGACACACATATAGAGAAATCGTTTGACCTCGCTTATTTCATTCCATACATTCAGATCGGATTGGTCGCATTTTTTATCGCATTTATATTATATTTGAACAAATCGAAGATAAGAACGACGACGACCACAGCAGCAATCATATGCGCTAAAAAATCGTGTTTGCCATCAGTGTGACGACGACTCACCGACTATACCTGAAGCTATTCTAGATATAATATTATTTTATATATATTTATATATATATATGTGTGTGTGTGTGTGTATATTGTGTATGTACACTATTGTACAGTGCATGTATACATACATACATGTACATACATACATACATACATACATACATACATACATACATACATACATACATACATACATACATACATACATACATACATACATACATACATACATACATACACACATACACTGTGCCCCATAAAAAACACACCAAAAAACTTTTCCATGAAACGCATGTAAGTCTAATGTTAAATAAGAAAAAGTAATGTTTCATTTAAGAAGATGTTCGAAGTGATGTCCCTTCGCTTGAACGCAGGCTCTCAGCCTTGGCCGCCACTGTTCAATAGCTTTGTCAATGACACTCTGCTTCAACTGTGCCCACACAACGATGAGGCGCTCTTTCAACTCGTTGATGTCCCATATTGCTGTCTGGTAGACGCGTTCCTGTATTAGACCCCAAATTCTGTAGTCAACGGGATTGAGGTCTGGTGAGTTTGCTGGTCAGAGTTCCGGTCCAATGAAGCTTGGTGTTTCACGTCGCAGCAACGCAATGGTGTCCTTAGCGCGATGTACTGGGGCGCTGCCCTAAGTTACTAATCTCTGTTTAAATGTTTCCAAACCCGCCTATAGTCTGCGTCACTGCCTCCAACAGCAACCACTTCTGTGAATAAGTAAAATGTAAAATATTTTGTGGCAAAATTATTTGAGAAACAACGTACAAAGTTTTATTACAATTGGCTTAGTTTTATAGAAGATTTTTGAAAAAGTTTTTTGGTGTGTTTTTTTATGGGGCACAGTGTACATACACACACATACAAACATACATACATATATAGTATATATCAATATATTACATATATATTATATATATATGTATATATATATCTGTGCACTATAGACCGGAAGGCGATCAGTCGTGGACCGTCAGCCGAGCCACCGTTCTGTCTGTCTGTCTATGTCTGTCTGTCTATGTCTGTATGTCTCTGTCTGTCTGTCTCTGTCTGTCTGTCTCTGTCTGTCTGTCCGTCTGTCTGTCTGTCTGTCCGTCAGTCTGTCTGTCTGTCTGTCTGTCTGTCTGTCTGTCTGTCTGTCTGTCTGTCTGTCTGTCTGTCTGTCTGTCTCTGTCTGTCTGTTTGGCGATCGGTCGTCGTCTTATCTGTGGCTACAGGAGGTGATCTCTCTGCTCCGTTTATACCGTTGTCCCTCTGCTGCAAACGGATGTTTGGCAATCAGAAAGCTGACCATCTGGATCAATTAGCAATGCACCTACTTCACTTCATGCGACATACATCGTACCCTTCCCTACCATGCAGTCTTTACTGATGATGGTGTATAACTGTATACTGTATATCCCTCCCTCCATGGTCTTGCTCTATATATGTCTCCCTCCTTCTCCGCCCTCCCCTTCTCTCTCCCGTAGTAACTCAGCGACGACGACGACGACAGTTACTGTAGTAGACCCTAGTAATGATAACAATAATAACAACAGCAATAGTAATAATAATAATAATAATATTGATCACAGTTTCCTTTATTAAGCCCTTAATTGACATGGATGATGGTTGATGGTCTCCCTGAATTTGACACAGTTCCCCCGTCGACCATTCCCCCCACCCTTCGTCTACGTGCTCCTTACGTATACACTACCGAAGACCCCTTTGCGGTCGCCCACATTCCCGCGCAATGCCAAAAGCCATTGATGGTTCGTAGTTGACTGGGGGGAGTAGTAGTTAATTGTGCCCTTTGAGGGTCTTTTATTATTTCCTGAGGGGGGTGCTCGGTAGTACAGTGGTTAGCGCGCTAGACTGTCGACCAAGAGGTCGGGGGTTCAATTCCCCGCCGGGGCAGAAATTTGTTACGAGATTTCTGTTCCACAAGCCGACTCAGCTATGATGAGTACACGGTCAGTGGATGATGAGACGGCGAGGGAGAGGATTGGTCACCGCCCTTTGGAAGTCTTTTATTATTTCGATCAGCAAGGAAATTAAGGTCGTAAGAATACTGCCGAAAAGTCTCTAGCTAATATATTTAGTGCGATGTGCGAATAAGCGAATATCTCGAGAAAATCGGTATTGGTTACGAAAATTATGCAACTACCGGTTGAATTGTTAAACGCAGCTCCCGTTCCCCCTCCGCCCGCAATTTGCATGTAATTCGCCCCATTTCTATACAGGTAGACGTTACCAGGAGCGGTACTACTGTTACCAAATTCTATGTACGTCGAAACGAAATAGTATCCGGCTTTACTGGGAGTGAAACGGGTCAGTCCCGCACTTATGACACCATCGGTTTTGAATCTTACACTATCGAAAGTAACTCTTGTGTGAGTTTTAGCGATTAAGAATTGCCAAGTTAAAGAATGAATGCTAAGCGCGGGACCGATTGAGATAGAATCTACATACTGCTTCGTAGCTGCATCGCTGGCGTTGTTGGGTTCGTGTAGTCCTGTAATGTAAGCATCATGCATAAAGATGGACTTATACACATTTATTTTAGACGGAGGAGTGCCATCGAGTGACTTAACCATCTCTAACATGATTTCATTGTTTATTCTAAAACGAAATCCATCCATCGATTGTAATGTAATAGGATTGTTTAACGAACATTGTAGTTTATTTCGTATACTACCTAAGAAAATAGTGAATTCTTTATTTTCTCCTCTCAAGTCCTTACAACCCATTGAACGCAGACGATCGGAGCCAACGTTTAAGATTAGATCACCAGTCATGGTATCACCAGTTTTAGACACCTTCAATGTAACTTGTTCATCAACGTATTTCTTATTCGTCAAATGATTATCGTTGGACGGAGAATCGTCGTGATTCGTTATCAAATCAATGGCTTGACCCCAACTTAAGGCCTCATCCATTCCTGCTGTCAAAGGCTTCGTTGTGGGCAGTCCTTTAATTTTGTGACCACCCATTTTTAGATTTCCAGTCGCGATGTTTGCTCCATCCAATCGAAGAAAACTAGCATTTACTTGACTAAGAGTGACACCTCCAGCGATTACTCTTTGTGATGAACCAACATCGGTGTGACCGAATTTATCGACAGGCATTTTATATATAATAATAATTTTTAATGCAGATTAGTCATCGTATACATATAATTGCATTACCTGAATCCCTCGTGGAAGATCGTTATCCTTTGCCAGTACTCTAACTCTGTAATATTGATACGCATCCGTAGTAGAAATATTAAAAAATGTCGGAATAGTCTCTGAAGGAGTTGAAGATGTATGTAAGTGTGCAAACACTGCTCCATCATTGCTAGCGGATAAATTCCAATAAGATACAGATACGGTTTTCAACGCAATTCTCCAAATTTTAACTGGCTCAGGACATTTAATTTGTAACCAAACAGTTTCATCTTCACCCGAAACCCAAGCTGCGTTAACATCGTCAGTGAGATTAGTGAAAGCATGGTAGGCTTTGCTTCCGGCAAAACAAGAACTGGCGCTAGCAACGAATCCTGTTACACTTACATCAGCTTCCAAGGGAGGAATATACCCAGCACGACACTTTTTCAGAGATTTATCGACGTACTTTGTAACTTGTTCATCAACGTATTTCTTATTCGTCAAATGATTATCGTTGGACGGAGAATCGTTGTGATTCGTTATCAAATCAATGGCTTGCCCCCTACTTAAAGCTTCATCCATTCCGGCAGTCGAAGTATTCGTTACTGGGAGAACTTTTATCACATGTCCATTCATTTTTAAATTTCCAGTCGGCAGATTTGTCCCATCCAATCGAAGAAAATTAGCATTTACTTGGCTAAGAGTAACACCTCCAGCGATTACTCTTCGTGATGTTCCTCCAGCAGCGGTGTGACCAAATTTATCGATAGGCATTTTATATATATATTTATATATAATAATTTTTAATGCAAGCCATTTATAACTTCTTGAAATTTACAACCATCGTTCATCGTCTTCTTTAAGACGTACAGACACAAATGACCTCAAAATACTTCGTTATCGGGTTGTATTCGCTCGCTGTTATATAACACTGGACGGCGTAAATACTTTATCAGTTCCAGAGGGGGAGGAAGGCCGTAACTATCGAAATATATTTTCTCATTACCGTTCTTTAAGAAAGCGACCCAGTGACTTCCCACCCCATTAGAACCATCTAGATTCAATATCCCACATTCAATCCGTCTAGGTTTATTCGGCAGCTCGTCTCGCACGAAAACGCCTCTAAAATTCGGAATATTTAGTTTCTTAGCCGCTTCGATTAGATCCACATTCGACAAAGCAATATTCGGTAGCACTACTCCACAAACATCGATTTGTTTGACGCTCATTTATTTAATATAAACATTAATTAAAAATTTTCAACGAGTAGTGACCATATGCCAAAGTATGAATTCCATCCTCCATTATTACCCGTTTATCGTCATCTGCAGATAATGCAACTTTATTAATTTCTTCTGTATAAATATCGTGATGATAAGATCTAATAACATTCATCGTTCGTTGTTGTTCTTTTTTAGTAAATAAACAGTCTTTATAATCTTCGTGAGTAATAGTTTTCTGGACAACATTCTTCTTAATACCTTTACATTTCTTGTGCTCATCTCCAGCAGCCATCTTATAAGAATACAACTTTGCTCTGAGTCCAATAAATTCTTTTATCTGTTTCCCACTAGCTTCATCCTTGAACATTCCAATAACTTTTTTATTTACTCCAACCTCAATACCAGATGGGTGATCTCTCGGGTATTCACTCGTGTCGAATCGAGTCTTAATATCGCCTGCGATATCTGAGTAAAAGTCTTCAGTTTTAATTTCGTATGTCAAAGAATCTGTATCGGTAAATAATAATTTAGCTCTATTTCCGTATTTATCCTTGATGTAATTGTAATGAAATTCATACATCAACGTTTTGCTCAAGTCTAATATACACATGCCAAGATATATAGGTTTATTATAGTACAATTTAGTTTTTTTCATGTGAACGGCTATTAGATTTTCATCGAAAATAGTACATCTCTCATAATTAGGTTTAGCGGCTAGTTCAATAGCCCTCTCCTCTTGACACACTAACTCTACATCAACACGATTTTCAATGTTCTCACAAGTTTTTCCAAAGACACTGTTATTCATTAACTTGAAAAAGTCTTTCTCAAAGTCATTAGTAGCTTTCGTTCTAAGAGCTGTATTTAAATCGATATACTTTTTCAACCAATCACTTTCTTCGAATAGTACACCTCTATGCACTTTTGTTATTTTCAAACCAAAGCTCTCATACAGCTTCAGATTATCGTAATGCAGCACATACTTCTTTTTATGGTTTAAGTTTGGAATTAACTTTTTGACTTTGTTAATCTCAATGCTTTCGGGGGCTAACGGAAAATCGTTATGCAGGTCGTGTAACTCTTTAGGATATTCCAAATCAACTTCCAATATGCATGGAATACTTCTCCAATTATTTAATTCATCTTCGTTCATCCATTTGAACCCGTGAGTAGGTAAATTTTTGATCATAGCCCATCCATATAGATTATTCGCATCCAGGTAAGTAATAAATGTAGAATTTTCGTTACTATTGAAATCGCTCATATATTTATTATTCGCTTTCCCGTAACGATTTGATATTGTGCTCACTCCTCCTCTCATCCCTTGCCTAAGCATCAGAATCATATCATAATCATTCAATAACTCCAATTTCACGCCTGTCAATTTTAAAGCGGCATCCCAGGCTAAACCAGGAGATGTAAAATACCATGCAGGGTCAAGCGTATAGTTCTTCATACACACATCTCTAAAGTTTTCGAAAACATCGGCAAGTAACAGAACATCCGAAACGTTGTATAAATCGTGATATTCTCTGAATGTTTTGCATCCAAATTCCTTCCATACCGTTTTTGCATGCTCGTAGTCTTCATCGCTAATATTCGAATCATTTAGCTTAGAATAGAATGCGGATTTTGGTGGTAGTTCGGTTTCATTAAAGGTAGTAAATGAATCAACGTAGTCATAAGGATATATGCCTTTTCTCAGCAAAAGATCGAGCTTCTTTCCAGGATATCGTTTCCCAATATTTTTACACTGGTCTTTGCTTAGGTTCCTCGATAAAGCATCAAGACTAGAAGCCATAAATTTAAAACTGTCGATAAAACGCAGTTGTCGCTTGACGGTAATCTCTTTTCCCTCTTTATTTACAAACTTATCAACAACGACCTCTCTGCTAAAAGATATATACTTTTCCTCGTTATTAGGTATGCAGTTAATTTTCTCTCCATTATTACCTTTCAGTTTCTTAATGAACAGATGACAATCGTACCCGGAAAGATTATGAAACACTACAGGGAAAAACTTGGGGACTTTATAGTCTAAATTACAAATGTTATGAGCAGCCCCTCTAAATTTACCGCTAAGATGACAGTGATCTCTCACTCGGTCTTCGCCCAACGTTTTTTCACAGATATGACATGTAGTAGCTGTATCAAAACACTTCTTGTCCTCTTCTGTAAATTTCATCTTTTTAGGGAATTTGAATTGATTATATATTTGTTTTATATTCTCTTCTAGTTTATCTACAAATATTTGACCAACATCATCATCTTCGCTTTCAGCCGTAAACGTCACAGGATCTTGAGAATATACACTATCGTCGAAACATTTTATGTGGTAACAAAAGGAGCTAGGAATATGCTTTTGATATTTATTAGTGTACGACAACTCTGGATTTGGTTGGCATGTATCGATCGGTTTTACAAAAGACTCAAAATCTGCGTAGACTATAAACGGAACTCTCATAGAATTGTTATAATTTTTAAAACTTAACATAGTTCCTTTTTCTGGCATTTCTATTTTTTGTGCGTTATGGTGTTTGCAGTACTCATTATGGTTGTTAAGCGCTTCTGTCGTTGTGAAACCATTCATACACCTTTTACAATAGTGCGCTGAATAATGCGAATTTGCTGTTCGGAACGTCATCAATCTGTTAAAATTCTTGATCCAGCAATAATGTTTTTTTTCTCCATCAGATATAAGCAAAAGATCAATACTACTTTCACACTTAGACAGATAAAGCGGATAGACATGTTTTTCGTAACCAAATATATTAACACTAATATTATTATTTCTCTCAAATTTACCTATCACATTAGCATCAGCAGCAACTGGAAACTCAATGCCACTCCAATTAAGTTTTTTCGATTGTTCTGTCAAAGCTTTCGTTATTTTTTCCGGATGGTCATCCACCGGATTCAAAGCTCTAGTGATACACCATTTGAAGCATTCTTCGTCGTGGTTTTTCATATTTATAATAGCCTTTTTATTAGCTAAGAAGCTGGGAAGTGGAATGTAAGAACTACCTCTTAAGGGGGTATATTTTACCGTATTTATATCTAATTTTACAACAGCTTTAAATCTCCAATTACTTCCTTGCATCTGAAAACTAGCAATAGACTCCATGATTTTATCCTTCTTTCTGCTGTATATTTCATTCAAGTCGGTTGCTTCTAAAATAACTTCTGCCCTGGAAACGAATGGTATATCCTCAGAAGTAACTATTCCAGATTTCATATCTACTCGTTCCATAGTACAAGTAAGAACTAAATTAGTCTTTGTCTGGCGATTGTTCGACAACAGATTTACTACCTGCGGTCTGACGAAATCAAGAAACGAAGAGGCGTCCATTCCATTAATTCCATCTATTCTATATTGCTTGGTGAATCCTTTAATAGCCGACGCCGTTTCTCGAATTTTAGTTTTATCGAATATCCTAGAAACAGTTGACTTCAACGATTCGAGTTTTTCGTTAACGACTTTATTGTCTTGTTCAGGCACATAACTAAGTAACCAATCCGCAAAATCATTCAATTTAGATCTAAGCTTATTTTTGTATTTTCTCTTAGGCGCTACTGGTTTGTATTTACCAGGTGTGGGTGTAAGCGTAGGAACCTTAATGTCAGGAACCGATGAGTCGAGCAAGTGTTCAACATGGTTCATGTTTCTTAAACTACTTTTCTTTAAATCCATTTTATCTTACCACGCAAAAATATTAAAACATGTGAGATCGAAGATCCACTTATCTGTGAGATCGAAGATCCACTTATCTGTGAGATCGAAGATCCACTTTAATTTCATTCCTTTCTATCTCTCGAACACTTTAATTTCGTATCTATCTCTCCAGACATTTCCATTATGATAAGCTATTATGCCAGCACTCTGACCATACGCCTTAGCGGCTTTATACATCGATGGATACGAGGTAATAACGCCAGTCTCTCGATCTATAATATCTACTCTTCTCGGTTGTTTCCTGATACTACTCAACGTATCATGTCGATATGACACAGACTTGTAGTCCGTCGGAAGAATATTCTTTTCAATCAATACAGCTATCATTTGAGGTTTGTTGAGATGTGAAGTGCCTGTAACATCGTGATGCTTGGCTAACATTCTAAGCTCTGGTAGCTTCATAATATATAAGTATTCTTTAAATCAATTTTCCATACACTACACTCATTTTCTGCCCATCCGATTGGAACTGCAGCAACCTATCTGAAATTACGACAGCATACGCTTCGGTGTCGGCTGGCACTGCTGCATTGAAAAGAGCCTTAATTTGTATATCAACGACTGACGATTTCAAACGCTCGGATTGTTTGCTTACATCGAACACGAACAACGGATATAATTCTTTATAATCAACAGGTGTTATATTTCCTTGCGTAATCAACTTATCCATACCATAAAACTTTTGACTAAAGGAGGACGCGTCTCTATACGCTCTGGAGAATTGTTGATTAGGAAACGACAGGTTATGATCTACAGCTGGATATCTTTCTTGATTCATCATCACATAAATGTTCTTGAGATCGCAGTGATTAAAGAGTGCTGGATTAGCTTCCTGATCACCGCTACGACTCGTCTGAAATCCTACGATGATATATCTAGGTTTCTCTGGTGACGTTTTAACGCTTAATCTCCAACTGAAACTTGTCGACTGAGGAACTGTTATCGTATCGCATTGACGAGCTCTATACGCAACTGGTAACGTTAATTTCGATTCAATCGTCTTATACAACTGCATTCGTTCCATATCGGAAGGAATAACGTGTGGAATGAACCATGAAATTTTGTTTATCGCAACTTTTCCAGCAGCTGCAGCGTTATCTCGGAATATTGCATCATCGTCCGCTTTACGAACTAAAGTCAGCGTCTGTTTGAAGCCGTAAATAATCTTGTCGTAATCATCGCAAAACCCGAAAATATGCTTCAACGGAACAATAAAGCTGAACATTCCTTTAGTGTTTGGTTTGCGAATAAGAAAGCTTTGTCTAGTGGCAAATCCGGGGTTGTCCGCAATAACAGCAGTCGCCCCAGTGTCTTTATACCACAGCTGATTTAAGCCTTGAGTCAGCTGAAAATCGTTTGGATACGTAAGTAAACCGAGCATCGTTGTAGCTTGACCCGGATGAAATAGCGTTTCGATTTCTTGATTAGATAACTGATAGGATATTTGACTGAATAGATACATAAGCCCATTATTCGTAAGAGCGACTAAATCGGCATTAACGTATGCGGTGTCATCGGCTTTAATTAGTCTTCCGTCGAATTGTAGATACGATTCTGCTGGGTGACTGTATAAGTCTTGTAATTCAATATTTATTCTTATTTCACCAGAACTGTTAAGGTTAGTTCTCGCTACAGGTTCGTACTCGTGCCATTCGTATCGCTCGATACCTTCATCGATCAATGGTTGCTCTGTGAATCTTAGAATATCGGATTGCATTTTATTATACATATATTTTTAAATAAGAAAATAAACTTAAGCAAAATAAATTTAAACTGCCATTTTCAAACCACCTCCGTTTAAGCGTTTTACGAGATCTTGAATTCTAATAGCTCCTCCCGTCATTTGCGGATTCGACCCGAGTAATCTAGCTAGAATGACTTTAGTTTCCTGAGTTATCGGCTGCTGAGCTGTAGTTGGTGGAAGTATCTTATTGAGTAATCGTTTTCCAACGTCGATCGCCTTATCCTTAGCAACACCCCCAATCTCTTTGACGGCTGTGCTCGCAATTTGTTTAGCTGCACTCGATGTCACTAGTCTTTTGAGAAATCCTGCAATGGAATCGAATATTCCTGCTCCACCGACAACGTGTACTTTTTTATAACTTCTTCTCGCAACGACCAGCATTTCTATATCATCAATTTTTAATTAGATCATCAATTTTTAAATTAGATCATCAATTTTTTATATTCATCTTTGGTTATCACTCCTTGTCTTAGTAACTCGTCACTCATGCCTACAATTTCATTTCTTACTCCTGTGTTTCCCGCTTTATAGCTATACAATCGTAACTCAAGTTGTTTTACTAATTCGTTAGGATCCGAAGGAATGGTAATTATTCCGCTTCCTGTTTTACCTCTTAACTTCATGTAATCGTCCCATATGGGTTTTATTATCTTTGCATATTTTACACTTCTAGACGATTTAGGTTTGTTTGGTTTATTTGGCTGACTCATGGCATTCGTTTTAATTAGAATCTCGGCGTATTCTTCGAGATCACGATTATCATAAATTGAACTGTTTGGACTAGCTAACGTTAACAATTCCCATAATCCTGGAGTTCCTTGATAAGTTGTGGTTCCAACAGTAATATCATTTCCTTGGATTGAGGCTTCGCTGTCACCGATGTAGAATTTTCCATCTCTTGATCTTAATCCGAATGTTGTATCCACAAGTCTTTTATCAGAAGCATATTTTTTAAGGTATTCAACTGCAATATTTCCTAATTCTAACCTTCTAATGTCTTCTACTGGGTCATCGTCATCGTACGCCTCTATAGACGGATACTGAGGAAATTGAATGGTTTTCAACGAATCTGGAAGTGATTTTAGAGCCAGTGATGTTGCTGCAGAATTATCCTTTATTGTCGACAGCAAAGCGTTTTGTTCTTTTGAAATTGCTGATTGAGAGTCGACTATTGGTTTGTAGATTTTCGTTAATTCTCGTTGAAGTCCAAGATCGTCTATTCTCTCTGAGAGAAAGTTTTGTTTAATATTTTTTTTCGTTTTTAAAAACTCTTCGATAATAAAATCTCTTTTTGCAGGATCGCTAATTTTCAGTAGCGACATTTTTTATTATAATGTTTAAAACGTAACGTAAAACGTAAACGTAAAACGTAAACATAAAACGTAAACATAAAACGTACAATTTATGCATCGTAGTAATTAACATAACAAATTGAGTCTTTTTCATTTATAGTAACTGGTGAATCTGAGTTGTTTTGAATTGTAATTATTATATCCTCTGCGTCCTCTAGGACAGTACCATCTTGAAGACTCAGTCTGAGTTGTTTCAACTTCTGTCTAAGAGAGACTAGACACATTCCACTGGTCATTCGGACTCCAAGGCCTACTTCTACTGTAATATTTGTCTTTGGTTCAATCGTTATCGCTTGCTGAGCAAAAATCTCATATCTATCGCCTGCTCGTTGTCTTGCAGGAGCGTGAGTGACCACTTTAGGCAACCAAATTATTGTACTCACACGAGGCTTCCGTTTGGTGATAAATTTGTGTATTGGGTGACCGTATCCAGACATTTATAAAAGAGATTGTTTAAAGTAACATTCCAAGAATAGGAATATTTTTAAATGGTGAATTGGGACCAAGTATAAGACCTTCACCGCTGACATATCCTGTTCCTCTTTTCATAAACAGACCGGAACCTGATATCGAAATACCCTTTTTCCACGGAGATAGAAAAAGACCTTCCCCAGCAGGCACTATCTTACAGCATATTCCTCCTTTCTTAACGTACAGCACGCCAGATCCACTTATCGAAGATCCACTTATCGGATGTGAGATCGAAGATCCACTTATTTTATCGACAATTTTGGAACCAGCTGCAGAACCCAATCCTGTTAAGGCTCCTGTGGCTAAACTCGGAAGAACACTAGACAGAAGAAACTTTCCGGCTGTTGCTAAGAACGGTAGAATAGCGCCAATAAATCCGCCTTCGACTCTCGCATTGTCTTCTAATTGCTTTTTACCCATTTTAATTGTCACACCAGTTCCATTCTGATACGCTTTAGTTAACTTGTTAATTTGCCTCTGGTTTAGAGCTAATACATGCTCACCAGTTATATCTTCATGAGAAAGTCTTATACTCACCCCAGTTCCGACTTGAACAGCTCGCTTAATCTTCTCTTTTTGCCCTTCAGAAATATTAACTTTGACCTTAGCGTAAGCGCTCATCTTATATTAAATATAAACTTTAAATTAAACCTCTCTTATGTGAAATCGTATCGACAATTCCTCACCTCTTAAATTAATTAGTTTTCCATTTTGGTCTATTAGTTTTGTTTCCATCGATGAAATAGAGTATAGCGTTATTGGAAGATACACGAGATTATGAGGAGATTCGATTATCTTATAACCAGGCCCGACCGATGGAAAGAAAGAATAAATTATGTTCTCCGTAGTTCCGTTGGCATACGATGATCCTATTATATCACTGGTAACACGTAAACTATTCACGCTGTTTATATCGACTATGTGCTCGGATTCGTTATATCCTTCGGAGTATACACGACTCTGAAATCCTAGAACGGTACTAATTGAATTTGGTACTGTAAAATCAACTTTATAGTTCTCATCAATTTCCAAAACAGCCTTCAAAGTATTGTTATTTGGTTGCAACTTTATACATTGTCCATGACCTTCTTCTTTTAGAATTCTCTGTATGTAATCGTTTAAGTCTTCGATTTCATAGCAACCGGTTGGAATGTCTAAATCTTCCCATGTTACACCGTTATCTGACGAATATACGAATTTATTATTTGTTTCATCTATATTAGGAAAACTGTAGTAAGTTTCAAGATTAACAAGGGCCATTTCATACTTCTTACTTTTGTCCAGTTCGATTAGTGGATTAAATTTCGTTCGAATTCGTGTGCTCCTTTCGCTCAACAAAATGCAAAAGGATTCTTTAGCCTCTGTGTTGCGTGCAATCGTTTGAGTAGTAGATAAAATTTCGTCAAGAAGGGTTTCCATTTTAGATAGCTATTTTTAAACCTAGAATATAAAATCTTAAATTTTGTTATCATTTTATTATTGCTTTTATTTAATGTAAAATGTATCTAATCCAGATCTGTACCTGCCCTTATTTGTTTTGCTAGTCAAGTCAATAACCACAAAACCATGCGTTTCATCCCACGCAGTTTTGCATAATTTTCGAAATTCTTCAATAGTCATATCATCTACACCTATATGATCGCTGTATATATGATTAATATTCTTGAGGTCTTGAGGGAACAAACATATAAAGTTAGCATTCTCTCTTATAGTTTGTCTAGGTAGCTTGAAATAATTTTGTGCTAGGTAAAAGCAGTCTACATTACTATGCCTACCTCTTATATAATACGATTCGCATTTATTTTGTCGCTCTAACTGTAAATCATCAAAAATCATGAGATTCTTCTTATCTCGACTTAAGTCTCGTGGATCTGGAACATCTTCAGAGGTTTCAAAGAACTTGCATTCTATATCCGATTTTTTGGCCATGTTTTTAGACATCTCCTCGACTACGGCGGTCGGTGATACATTTAATTTCATTATCTCATCTCTATTATCGAAAAGTCTTATAATTGCTTCCTTTGGTAATTTCTCTTCGAATGCTTTCTTTAGTATCTTGTATTCTGATTGAAAAAGACTTTTTCCAAAGATCTGCAGGTTATCGTAGTCTAACCAACCAGGTCTCAGTAATAAATTAAGTAGTAAAATCGTTTTACCACATTGAGACTTACCTACGATCAAACCTCTGATGCTTCTTGGTAGGAGAGGACTGTTAAAGCGTTTAGATGTATCTTCATTCCATGACAGGTCTTGGACTTCCATTTTAATTATATTATATTAAAATGGAGCACAACTCGTATTGTGTAAAATGTAAGCGACAAACTGAATCTAAAGATGTTCAACGAGTCGTCAGTAAGAATGGTAGACCTATGCTTAGGGGTGTGTGCGTTGAGTGTGGCGCTAGAAAAACTCAGTTTACTAAAATGTCCACTACTGTACAAGGAGGTGATTTGGTATCAGCTCTCAATTCTGCTACTTCTAACATTAAACTTCCATGGGCGAAGTACCCGGGTGAAATGCATCTTCCAGGACATTCTTTCACGGGTCCAGGAACTCGATTGGATTTGCGTTTAAACCCTGACGGGACGCCAAAAGACTGGAGTAAACCAGTAGATAGAGTTGATCAAGCAGCCTATCGCCATGACATGGCTTATGCTAAACATACTGATACAGCAGGGAGAAACGTCGCTGACAGAGCTATGATAGATGAATTAAATAATATACCTAATCCTTCGTTCCGCGAACGAATTGAACGATCTATAGTTAAACCAATTTTATCAACGAAAACCCATTTTGGAATGGGGTTGAAAAAAAAACTCTGAGATGGACAGACCAACTTGCTGACGAATTGCATAAACCTATAGTCAGGAAGTTTAGGAAGCGAGTTGTTTATGTTCAGGGAGTGGACAGAATTTGGGCGTCTGACTTGATTGACATGCAGGCTTATGCTAAATTTAATTCTGGTGTGAAATATTTGTTAAGCGTCATCGATATATTTTCCAAATATGGATGGGTTGTTCCGATAAAAGATAAGCGTGGAGAATCTGTGGCAGATGCTTTCGTTAAAATATTTAATACGAGCAAAAGAAGGGGTGAAAAACTTTGGGTGGACCGGGGATCTGAATTCTATAATAAACAGGTAAAATCATTAGGTATGCAGTTGTACTCAACTGAGAATGAAGAGAAATCTTGTATCGTAGAAAGATTTAATAGAACAGTAAAAGAGAAGATGTTTAAATATTTTACAGCAAACTCAACTCAGAGATATATCGATGTTTTAGATAATATGGTTAGTTTATACAACAACACAAGACATTCTTCCATTAAAATGACTCCTGTTAAAGCGAGTATTAAAGCAAACGAATGGGTTGTGTGGATGAATTTATACGGTGACGCTGTACCTGAAACTGCTAAACCTAAATTTTCAGTAGGAGATAAAGTAAGAATTTCTAAGAAGAAAAAGACATTTGAGAAAGGCTACACAAATCGTTGGACACAGGAAGTTTTTACTATAACACACATTCAGTACACAGACCCTATAACCTATAAAATCTCTGACTATCATGGAGAAGAAATAAAAGGGACATTTTATGAAGCTGAGTTACAATCGACAACGCAAGATACATTTAAAATAGAAAAGATTATAAGAAAAAGAGGAAATCGGTCTTTGGTTAAATGGTTAGGCTATGATGATTCATTCAATTCATGGGTTAATAATAAAGACTTGATGTCATTGTGAATTTACTACTACTATTAGCAAATTGTTTCTACTACAGCCCTTGTGCAATCATTACTTCTCTATGAATAAGATCACGCTTTAATAACAAGTTCTACTGTTCATTCGCAGCCTGTTCTAAGAAGAAAAAGACATTCGAGAAAACAAAATTCTTGACTTTTTGGAACGGATGACTAAAAAAAAAAATTTTAAAAAAAAAAAAAAAAAAACCTAGAAAAAAAGTTAGAAAAAAAAAAAAAACCTAGAAAAAAAAAAAAAAAACCTAAAAAAAAAAACCTAGAAAAAAAGTTAGAAAAAAACCTAGAAAAAAAGTTAGAAAAAAAACCTAGAAAAAAAGTTAGAAAAAAAGTTAGAAAAAAAAACCTAGAAAAAAAACTTAGAAAAAAAACCTAGAAAAAAAGTTAGAAAAAAAACCTAGGAAAAAAACTTAGAAAAAAAAACCTAGGAAAAAAACTTAGAAAAAAAACCTAGGAAAAAAAACTTAGGAAAAAGTTTATTTGCGTCTTCTTGTCCTGTAAAATTGCCTATCTCGGGACAAAAATTTATCTTGGGGACAGAACCGGAAGTTTGGGGACAGATTCAGAGGTGAAGGACGATTTTTCAACAAATTGCACCGCGTAGGATAAGATTTAATCGCATTGCACCGCGTATCATAAGATTTATCGTATTGTGCCCTGTGCGAAGTGTCAACGATGTTATAGGTCGGTTGCTGCGTGGCTTTTAATAGGTAGCAGGTGTGCACTGTTGCTGTATCTAACCATCGCTCCTGGTAACGCCTACCTGTATAGAAATGGGGCGAATTACATGCAAATTGCGGGCGGAGGGGGAACGGGAGCTGCGTTTAACAATTCAACCGGTAGTTGTATAATTTTCGTATCCAATACCGATTTTCTCGAGATATTCGCTTATTCACACATCGCACTAAATATATTAGCTAGAGACTTTTCGGCAGTATTCTTACGACCTTGATTTTTAACTGCTTTGTAGCTTATACAAAAGACCAAGACTTTTAACTGGTTTATTGGCTGATTGTTTCTTCAATATCAGGTTTCTTTAAAATCAGCTAAGTTGTTAATTATACATCAGGAAATAATAAAAGACCCCCAAAGGAGAAGAGGAGGAATCAGGAAGGAAATAATAAAAGACCTCTTGGTTGACAGTCCAGCGCGCTAACCACTGTACTACCGAGCACCCCCCCCCTCAGGAAATAATAAAAGACCCTCAAAGGGCACAATTAACTACTACTGGGGGGGGGTCCTGAAATGAACTGCTACCATTTCACTCCCCCATCCCCTATCCCATCTGGTCATTTCCTTGGAAAAACAGCAGGTCCGTAACCATCTGGTTGCTATGGACAACGCCTACGTTTACATCGATTTGCATTTAGATGAGGCTATATAAGATGGTGATCGTGCATGATAAAACGTGCTGCATGATGGGTGGGTCACGTGGGTGGGTAACTTATGGAGTTCGGCGTTCATCAAAGATTCTGTAATTAGATCCAAAGCAGAAAAGTATGCTGCCTATAACTGAAGTTGGTGCTTAAGGCACATGGTGCATGCACCGAAAGAACTGCAGGCACCAATTTAGATGCAGCGCTGGTCCGCCAAGGTCTTAACCCTCCCCTACCCCTCTCCGCATTTTCCGCACTTGGGTATCGTATTCCCTCCCCCTCTCTAGGGCCTACGCGTAATGCTCCTGTACTATATATGATGTTGAAATCGAATTGACGCAACTAGAATCTTTTTATCACTAGTCTCTGTTTGCCTGTTTTTGTCTCTTTCTCTTGTCCTCTCTCCTGTACCTCCCTCTCTACCCTCTCCCCCCGCCCCCATCTCTCAATCTGTCCTCTGTATCTTTGAACGTATGTATACACGAGCGTACTTACGCGTTGGTATCAGTTCATATATATACATGCACTGATATATATATATATAATTATATATGGAGATACATATGTATATATATATATATATATATATTTCCATGATATGTTTGTCGTCAGATGTGTTCGTTCTCAAGAACAGAATAATATCAAACTGCAGTTCAGGTTCAATGTCTCTGTTGTTTTGTGTCAGTCACAGTCAATCTATGACCCCCCTCCCCCTCCCCATCCTCCTCATCCTCTCGCCTGGCTCCAGTGGCGGCCACCGAGCACAGGTTATTACATCGAGGCCCGGCGGTTGCATCTGCTATCTATCGGCGACGACGGCGACGATGAGATGAGGTTTTGTTGTTACGCAGACGACCAATTCATTCGTTCCAGAATCCACTGCAGTACACGACAACGATTTATCCTGTTATAGTCGATGCGAATTGAAAACGTGGAGCAGCTGAACGTTTCAGCCTACTAAACGTTTCAGCCTACTAAACGTTTCAGTCTACTAAACGTTTCAGTCTAGGCCTACTACTAAACGTTTCAGTCTACTACTAAACGTTTCAGTCTACTAGGCTACTAAACGTTTCGGCCCATAGACGTCTAAGCCTAGGCTATACTAAGCGACTCAGCTGCTAATTAGACATAAACGCTTGAAGTTCTTTGAACATATATTTCACCGTGATGAACGTAGCGCTGGATGATGTAATTTCACAGACTACACCGTAACAGCTACTGATGAGACATTGACTACAGAAAGGTGAAGGCCCAAAGGGAACAATAATTATAGGCGATGATAGTTCCGTAATTCGTGATCTTTAACCTTAAGCGGAGGAGTTGCTTATTATAGTTGATGGGATGCTAAGCTATGTCGAAACGACTCGTGTACACAAGCGCCGCTTGTAACAACACCAACTGTAAAGTACAACGCTTCGAAACACATCGTAAAGTCGTCCACAGTCATGAGGCAGATCGTTACAAGGCAGTTACTTCAAGTATCAGTAGTTCTCTTGCTGTTCGTTTTCGTCATCTCTTCCGAAACGGATGATAACAGTGACGTCATACGGGTCGAGCGACGAGGCCAAGCAGACGATCGTGACGTCGAAAATGGCGCCGGCTGCTCGCTCGTTGTATTATGGCGTCTGCTGAGGAACAACACCATGCTGAAAGACGGTAACCGAGGCAGGGCACCAGCGAGCAGGACACCATGGAACAGGGCACCAGCGGGAAGGACAGTGAGAGAGGAAGTTGATGGATTTATGGGGAACTGTAGCGAGCACGGTCAAGAAGAGGAAGAGCTTTCGAAGACGTCACAGACTGCTCTCTGCCACGCCCAGTGCACGGCCAACTGCGAAGACCTGGACGTAAGATAACAAGATTGGTTGCTTCGTTGTTGATGTTGTTGTTGTTGTTGATGATGTTGTTGTTGTTGTTGTTGTTGTTGTTGTTGCTGTAGTTGATGTTCTTATCATCATTTCTTAAACACAACGTCGATCCAATGACTAAACATCAATCGATGGTGCTAAGATTACGTGAGTGAAGCCTGTGAAGGACATACTCATATAGTCCATACACAGTATTACACATAATTATTAGCCTACACATGCAGAAACTTTTTGTGGGTCTTTCAGACACAGCGGGCTCAACAGGCTGCAACGCATCCAAAACTCCTTAGCGAGGGTAGTGCTGCGCGTCCCAATACAAACTAGTTCCTCAATCCTACTCTATCAATTGCACTGGCTTTCTGTTCAGTAGGCCTATAGGATAAAATTCAAATTGGCATGTCTGACCTACAAATCCCTCAGCACCAACACACCTTCCTACCTTCAGTCATTACTAACTCCTTACTTACATGATGGGAAAAGCTAACTTTGTGGGCATCATTGAAGATGATCAGGTGCAAAAAACTGTTAACCCTGCCAACTTGCCCCCAGTTCCCCTACGGTTAATTGTCACATGCCTATACAGAAGTGCTTTGATTTAAGTAACGTGTGCCATTTCCGTAAACATGTGTGCCTACTCTGCCCTACTCTAATGACTCATGTCATTAACTGCAAACATCTGCAATTTGTTTAGGGACTGCGTTTCTTCCTACGTAGCCTACGCAGATTTATAGTTTAATTTTTAAAAGCTGGCCTGATGGTCTCCTATCTTCAGACAAAATATAGACTAATAGTAATAATATTTTCTTTATTGAAGCAATCCGGTGTTACAGACCGCAATCGGTTACAATAATACAGTGTAAATTTATGCAATCGAAACAATAAACAAGAACGCAAATAACAGAAGACATAATTTCTAAATACTAACAGAACAGACAGCCTGCAATAAACGGCGCTAATAGCAACCTACAAAGCGTATCCGCCATGCGGGACGCGAACTCGAGCGTTGCCTCTCACTGTCTACGCCCCCCCCCCCCCCCGTGTCATCCAATGCGCTATACGGGGCCCCGCAAATGGCAATTGTTAGGCCTATAGGTCAATAATTATATTGTTTATAAATAAGAAATTGACGTTAAACCGCTCAGCGTAAGAATTTATAACAACCCATGTTCAGAACGTTAGATTGTGCATGCCTCTAATAGCCTGCATCATATTGAACCAGTTAGGCCTACTGTATGAGAATTGCAGAAAAATTACTGAGGTTTCAGTGAGGAGCAAGACTATAAATTATGATCCACGTGGAGTTTGGCTGTGCAAAGAAGACTGACTCAGCTATGGCGGAGGATGGAAGAAGAACCACTCCAAATTGTCATATATTTTTGTCTGCAATATATTTCACCAGCTATTATCCGATATGTGAAGAGTATAGTTGGCCTAATAGTCATCTGAAGAGGAGTTGGTCCTCGGAATTTATGGATCTGTCGACCAAAGTGATATAATTATAATTTATAACATCAATCTAACAGCTGGGTAAGCTTTCCCATTTGGAATATATGTGGAGGCATAGGCGTACGAGGCGGGGGTGCAGGGGGGGGCAATTGCCCCCCAAATTCGGGCAAGTTTGGTGTTTTTTCGGGCAAAAAGTCGCGGACGACTAAAAAAAAAAAAAAAGGTCGTCAAGTTTCAGGCAAATCTGGTTTTTCGGGCAAAAATAGTCGCGGACGACCAACTTTTTGGCCGGATAAATTTTTCGGGCAGAAGTTCAATCTTTGCCCCCCCTCACTTCTGAAACCTCCCGTACGCCTATGTGTGGAGGGACACTGGAGGGTCACTCTTTCATTTTGTTAATGTGTAGCCTACTTGCTATAACAGCTAATATAGATCTACAGGTACACAGATAAATAATACACAAATTCTTATACACTGTAATTTATAGGCACTACAGTTGGTAGACTATGACAAAAGCATGTAAAAAAAGCCAAATGTGTAACGATTGGAACGACTGGGGTTCAATTTCATGATTTGCAAATCAGGCGGGAACCCAGCTGCAGGTTAAGACCGGGTTACCAGACGTGAATGCCCTGTTGAGTAGAACTACATGTGAGCCTCTGACGCAGGTTCTGAACTGTTTTCAACCGTTAATAGTCTTTTTTGGAACATGCGGGTGAAAGTGGTGAGAACTCTAGTCAGCAACCGCGTGACAGCAAGTGCATCCTGATAGATTAGAAGGATGAGGGAGTTTCCTTTTCGTTTTTGAATATTATTGCAGCTATAGGCTGTAGCTGAAAGTGTATCTAGGTCAATGAATGATGTGGGTATACAGTGAGAGAATTGTGAAAAAATAACTGGGGGTTGGACTACGATCTACTTGGAATCGGGGTGTAAAAACAGACTTTTCTATGGGGCTCTAAGAAAGACTGGGGGAGAAACCCTAACGCTCCCTGAAATTCTCACTTCGTGGGCATATGATAGTATGATACTCATAATACGTTACGCTAAACCGACTGCAGCTGGTTGAAATCATTTGCTTCTGCTGAAAAATCTTGGATGCGTACAGGTGCACGTAGGCCTCACAGCCCTACATGTGCAGGGAAGCAGCCTAGAATGAAAATCGATTAAATCATACCGTGTTGGAATGCAGGAAGCATCGGCCAAGTGCTAGTCAAGAGACATATAGCTACGTCATGCAAGTGCTACTGGCTGAGAAAAGTAATCTTGCAGCTGGTTTGACTGGAATACGAAGGAACACGAAGAAAGAGCCACCACCACCACCACCACCACCACCACCACCACCACCACCACCACCACCACCACCACCACCACCACCACCACCACCACCACCACCACCACCACCACCACCACCACCACCACCACCACCACCACCACGAATTGGCAATAACTTGCCAATAAGAGATAAGGTGCAACCCAAACCAAACGGACAATGTCGGATTCGAAAGAATCATCTCAGCAGGCCCGAATTTAGGGGTGGTCACAAGGTGCCAGTGCACACGGGCCTCCACCACATAGGGGCCTCCACCACAAAAGCAAGAATTTTTTACAGACTTTTTTAGTAATGTAATGACGACACTTTTTATGGCGACATAACACAGCCATGCATCGACAAAGACAAGTATTGAAGTAGTATAGGCCTACACCAGTGGTTCCCAACCTTTTTTGACCCAAGGGCCACTTTTTCTAAGTTTGAGGACACGAGGGCCACTTTTTCTTAGTTGAAGGACATTAGGGGGCCAGAAGGCCAAAATTTAGTTAACTAAAAGTATATAAAATTGTCATTATTGATTTTTAAAAAATGCTTGATGCTATTTATAAATTTCAAAATTAAATTAAAATATACAAATAAAACATTTTATCCCCTAATTTTTAATCTTTAGGGAAGGCTCCGCGGGCCAGAAAAAAATCGTCGGTGGGCCAGAAATGGCCCGCGGGCCAGCTCTTTGACGCCCCTGGCCTAAACTTTATATTTTGTTAGGCCTATCCTGCTGTTAGTTGTAGTTGTAGCACCCTTGTAACGGCATTGCTGTGGTACGGCGCCATTAAAATTGCAATTTTTTTTATTATCTTATGTCCATTGGGCCTCCACCACTAGCGGTGCACATGGGCCTCCACCAAAGTAAATACGGCCCTGCATCTCAGCCAAATGTCTTAATGTTTACGTCTACTCTACCGCTTTGGATTTTTTCGCGTATGGCTATTTCAGTCCATGCATGCAACATCGGATTTGGTTTTGTTATTGGAAATTATTGTAAACGTAAGAGCCACGTAGGCCTATAGACGTATATTTGGCCCAAAGTGGCCCTGAACTGGCACTGGTGGAACCTGGTGGCCCCAATTGATCGTTTTAAAAAGTGGTTATATAATATTAATCGATGTGCGTTTAGTTATATTTACTTATATAGCCTAAAGCCTGCTGTTTGTAAATTGTAATAGGCCTAATAATAATAGTAGTAACAATGACAATTTCAGAGTCGCCATAACACAGCCGTTACAAGGACGCCTCACATGCAAACAACGCCAGAATATGCATTAATTCTCGCTATAGAGTCCACTTCAATATAATTTTATATGCAATCGCTGTAAGCTTATACAATGTACAACGCATTTGTCAGCTGCAAATAATGGATACTTGCTTACTAACTTACTTTCCTACTTACTTACTTACTAACTTACCTACTTGCCCACTCACTTATTTACTTACTTACATACTTACTCACTCACTCACTCCTCACTCGATCATGCACTCATTCACTCACTCACTCGCTCGCTTACTTACTTGCTTGCTTACTTACTTACTTTCCTGTTTTACGTCGTTTCACAATCTGCAGTAGGTCTATAAGATCTATGGCGCGGGTCAGTAGAGGGCAGAACTTATTTCCCATGGCATTGAATGACAGACACCCTGTGGTCGTCCAGATCATCACAGGGTGATCATCCTATAATGATAAACAATAGTACATGTACATTGTCTGTTCTCGTAGGATGACTGCAAAGACCCGAACTGCACCATCTATGACTCGAACGCTTGGACGTCAGAGTGTGTTCGTATATAATTTTTTTCTTTCTATTCCTCTGAATATTTTCATCCTCTTTAACATCATCAGCCTACTCTAAACATCTGGCCTATATACCGCACCAAACCACTCTTGCACATATGCACATCGGGCACCAACGAGTATCCTTGCATGCTATACGCCAGCGGTGCGCAACCTGCGGCCGTACGGCCGCATGCGGCCGTGAAAGGAATTTTTGGCGGCCGTGGACCCAAATCCAACTATAGCATACTGGCGGCCGTTTGTAGATAAATTCCTAAATATTTTATTCAATTATTTTAAAACTATAAGGTTATTTGAAGCAATGAGTTGCATTTGTGTGTTTTTAGTGTATGTAGATATTAGCCTATGATTATAATATTCTCACTCTTGAAGCACCCGTTGTCCGTCGCATGTGTATGCATCTTAGAGGTATCCGCTGCGCATGTAGCCCCTCCTCCAGATGTAGATCAAAGAGCCAGGGCCGTCAGAGTACTAATATCCCATAGCCTGCCCAGCTCCGGACAGTCAATCATTGTGTACAAATTATGGACCAAGATTACACCACTAATGAGTGGAAAGATCTTGATATTGTAAGAACCGGGCTGACCGTCAGCTGGCCGATGCTGGCGGGAGAGAGTGTGACCAATGAAACTTACACCACACATAATTTTCAAGTATATTAGGTTACAACTGTAGGCCTATATGTGTAGGGCAGAATGGAAAACAGGTGGCGTAGCAAGCTACATAGGGCTCAGACCTTGATCATGCGTTTGTCTGACTTCATGAATAGGTCACTCACTCACTGCGAATAGAAGAGAAGAAATACTAGATTTTCTGTATTCTATCTGCAAAGTGTAAACTTAGTGTAAATCACAAATTGTCAGCTGTTGATTACGATGTCTCTGAAAAGAAATCGAACATTGGAAGAGGAGAAAAAGACCTTCAAATTACGAGAAATGGGAAACTGATTTTTCGTAGCGGAGACAGCTATTGTAAGCAATCGGATTAAATGACTCATCACAGTGAAGTAGGCCTAATAAAAATCCTAAAAGCGGACAACGCAAGCAGTAGGCTATATTTTCGCCGAAAATTATTATTGTAGACTTCAGTATATTTATTGAAGTCTTAAACCACAGTGAATCTTAGCACTGAAAATTAACATGAATTTTTGTATAGATGACGGCTTAAAATGCCACCATTGCAATGTAGAAATTAAATAATGCAAACCCCCTCTTGGTGTAACGCGCAACGGAGATCGTCTGCCGGACGCTCCTTGGTCCTTACCCAGAAACGTCGATTCCCTGCCCCCCACCCCAGAAGGGGAATAGATTATAAACATGCACTGGCGGCCGTGGTAAGAATGTAAACTTTTGATGCGGCCGACATTGGCGAAAAGGTTGCGCACCCCTGCTATACGCCGATAATTATAGATAGCCTGCATAGGCCTACTGCGTGCATATAGTATTTATACATGAATGTATGCACAGTTACACACATACGCTACCGTAATTATTATTATGATGTATGGATGCATATAAATAATTTATGCCAGCGTACACAATACACATGTATATGCACAGCCTACATATACACATGCATGCATTACATAAGCCTTAATTGATGCGCATACATTGCATAAGAGAGCAAAGGAAGAAGGACAAGAAATCTAAAGAAAGGCAGCAGAAAGAAAGCTGGATGAAAGAAGAAAGGAGTGAAGAAAGGGGGCGGGAATTTGTGCTGTTCTTTCTTGCGCTTTCTGTTTTTTTTCTTCTTCTTTTTGAATTATGTCTTTCTTTTATGTCTTCCGCTTTTTCTTGAATCATTTGTCGATTACTGCGCTTCTGGTGATGTTAATGGATGATGGATGGGTGGGTGGGTGGATGGATATATGGGTGGGTGGATGGATGAATGGATGGATTGATGGGTGGATGGATGGGTGGATGAAAGGATATATAGATGAATGGATGGATTGATTGATTGATAGATGGATGGATGGGTGGATGAATGGATGGATGGATGGATGGATGGATGGATGGATGGATGGATGGATGGATGGATTCTGTTGCTTATGGGGAGGTCCTATGCTTGAAATTTCTTAGACTTACTAGAGCAGGGGTGTCAAAGAGCTGGCCCGCGGGCCATTTCTGGCCCGCCGACGATTTTTTTCTGGCCCGCGGACCCTTGCCTAAAGCTTGCAAAATTATTTAAAATGTTGTCAAAATTTAATAAAAAGCGAAAACTGGACATTGAATCATGATATTTTCTCGATATTTGGACTTTTCTGGGAATTGGCTGGCCAAGCTCAGAGCTTTCTCTCAGATCACTACCCAATTTTGCTCAGGAACTTCGACACCATGGCCCGCCAATTGTTAGAAGATGTTCACACTGGCCCACCGCTATTTGGACGGTGTTCACTTTGGCCCTCAACTAAAAAAGGTTTGACACCCCTGTACTAGAGCATGGTTATTCAGTTTAAATTTGAGTTTAAAATTGGATTTCCTTCTGGTGTCTGTCGATCTTCTAGGATCCGGCTGATTCCGATTGCCTCAAAAGCTGTTCTAAGAATGACACGAATTCGATGTATGGTAAATATTAAACTACATTCAACTGAACCGTTAAGCCGGTGTCACGAAATAAAGTAACCCCCATATTAATCGTAACCCCCAGATGAACAGAAGTTAAAAGAAGCCACCGGCGTGTATTTATTTATTTTAATTAATTTCCTTTTCTTTTAGTTTGAACAATGGCACTAACACGTATGGTTATTCCTACTAGATAATTTTGTTTGCTTTGGTTTTAGAGCACTTAGAACATTTAGAACACTTAAGAACACTTAAAGTGTCTAAGTAAATTCGAGTTGCCTTGCTCTGAACATTGCTCAGGACATTTAAAAGAATTAAAGTCACTCAAAGTTTTGATTAGAGCATAAATATTTTAATTTTACGCATTTTTCAACAACAGTACTGGGATACCGGTAGAATGGTTTATCCCCCGAATAGTCTATAGGCCTACCGGTATATTCCATCCGTCCGGGGACAGATTAATTCATCTCCCGGATAGCTTTTAGGAGATATAGAATATCCCGTGACACCGGCTTATGCATGGTGCGTGGGT